>CM035441.1:85322203-85367203 GCA_020310875.1 Ceratopteris richardii | reverse complement strand
CATCTAACTCACCCCAATCATCTTCATCCATGTCAGCAGGCTTCTTTGAAATCCCATTTACTGGCTTCCATTGCCTCCTTTGAATCAGCACATCTTTAATCTGATTCTTCCATAGAGCAAAGTTTGTGCCATCAAATTTTCGGATCTCAAAATGGTCTTTGCCCTGCAAGTTATAGCTCCTCCTCGGATCACTAGCACTAGACCCTGATCCACCAGATGTGCCTGAGACCTCTGATGCCATAATGGTAGAGAACTGAATAGAATGATAATGGAGCTAGAAGAGTCCAAACACCAACAAATAAGTGTATCAAGGAGTAAATCGACCACTGTATAGTTGACTAAACTAGAAATCTGGAAAAATTTTGCCAGAGTATCCTCTGCAAAATTAGCATATGACCAATGTCAAAGTATCATAAAACTGCGAGTACTGACATGTCTACATGCATAGTGAATCACTGACTCCACTGCATATAATTAGTTACCCAATAGAAGCCAACTAGGCTTATCGAGCACCTATGAACGACTATCATACATCTCCTATGGCGAGGTTGTGTAAGTCTTCCACTTGCATCACCAAAGAGACCCCAATATCTGGGTGTCTCCCAGTTAAGAAAACCTCACCACGACCCTCTTTATCAAACATAAAAGGCTTTATGCAAAGAACATAACCGCTATATCAATGACCACATGGACGTACATAAGCGATATCCACATAAGCATACATGGTGTGTATGTGCTCAATATATGCTATAAAATGACACTAAAAGGTTGAATACACAGCCCAAAAACTAGCCAATAACATCTGCAAGTGTCTCTCAATTCTGATGTTTTAGGCTTAAAAAACCTGCATAAATTTGCAGCATCTGCTCCCAGCAAAACTGAAAACCTCTCCAAAAACCTGTAGTTTTACGAGTGTGGCTGAAAATACAGCTTCAAAGGTTGATATTTATTGTCTGAGAAGTACAAAGAACACTCTTCTTGATGTTCTTGGACCTGTGTGAATGTTGGTGCAGGGCAATCAACAATTGAAGTTTTGGGTGAAGAATTGAAGTCAAGGACTGAAGAAAAGACTAAGTCATGAAGCATGAAGGAAGTGCATATTCAGAAGATGAAGATGTGTACACATATGTACATTAATTTAGAGACAGCTCATATATATCTTTTCTATAGTCATAAGCTTGTACATATATGGCTATATATATAAGTAAAAAGTCAGGGCAAATATGTGAGAGCATGTGAATAGAGAAATTGGTAGTTGTATGAGTCATTAGACATCTTAGAAGTCAATAGAATCTCTCTCATCACTCAGTTGTAAAATTCCTTCAGGAATGAAAGAAAATTGCACCCGATGTTTCTGTGCATTCTCCTTCTGTACTTGATCATTTCAAGAATACTTTTGTAGATGTCTAAGTCCATAGTTAATGAGTCTATGGTTAAAGTTTGAGAGCCTAATTGTAAACAGGCTGTGAGAATTATGAGTAGGAACATTCATATGTGAAGAAGTGTTCACTATTTCTTGAAACAGGCGCAATCTCAATGATCAATGATTTGATCATTTCTCAGTGCACAAGTTAAAGTTTTGCATAAATAAGGAGTCAAAATTTAAGTTAGAAGGTAAGCCATCTATGGCTAAAAGCATTTGTATAAACGGGTTCTAGATTGAGAGAACCAAGTGTTAGAAGTTACATGTGTCTGAATCGACTTTTCAAAATAGCAGTTTTAGACATAGGTAACTTGTTGAGATCATTTCTCAAGATCTATTGAATCCTTTGGAGTGATCAACGTGGAGAAGGTGCGCAAACTGTAGGCGACACCTTGTGCAAAGTTTCATAAAAAACTTTACACATTTGATAAGTTAATGAGAGAGATATGTGCAGCAGACTTTCTGTGTAGTCATCTCCTTCACAGGTTTTTTAAAATCTTCATAATTGATCATTGATCCTCTAAAATTGGTAAAGGTTTGAGTTACTCTTGTTATAGAGGTGCTCTAACTTCAAGAGTAGCTTGTTCTTTTGGAGATTAACACTCTCCATCAGTGGTATCAGAGCAGGAAGCATCAGAATCGAAGAAAGCAGGATCCCGACTGCTGCAATCATAAAGAATTCAACATCTGAAGGTTCAAAAGGTGAAATCTTAAGAGCAAAGCCTGAGAACGAGGCCATACGACATCAAGGAAGACAAAAGGAGTATCATTCAAAGCAAAGGTACATCTATTACTCATAAAGTTTGAAGAATTCAATACAGAGGTGAAGAAAGGATGGGAGATTCTCTTCAGATAGAGAAGCTGGATAGAGAGAACTATCTAGCATGGTCAATGAGGATGGAAGCTCATCTTATGAGCAAAGACTTGATAGATTATATTACAGGTGAAGAAGAAAAGCCTCAGTTCAGAGATCCTAGTGTTCCAACTAGGGAGGAATTATCAGATTTGAAGAATTGGATGAAGAAAGATGCTCAAGCTAGGAGAATTATCTATATGGCAGTCAATGACTAATTGCTACCTCATATTAGAGGTCTTGAAAGTGCAAGTGATATATGGAATGCTTTGGAGGACCATTTCCAAAACACCACAAAGTCAAGGAAGGCATCCTTGTGGGCAAAATGTACCACTTTCAAGAAGAAGGCCTCTCAATCCATCTCAGACTATGTAACAATGATGAAGGACATTGCAGATGCATTAGGAGCAGTTGATGAAGACATTGAGGAGGATAAATTGGTAAGGCAAATCCTCACAGGTTTGAGAGGTGATGACAAATGGAAGCCATTCATTTTGTCTACTGAATTATCACTTGATCATTTTACTCCTGACTTAAATCAGTTGCTAGGACATATGTTAACCTTTGAGCAGGATGTCAAAGGTGAAGGTGACAAGAGTACAGGTCATGCAATGTATTCAAAGGATAAGAAGAAGAATATCAAAGGAAAGCAACAAGCAAATGATGATGAAGGTACAACTAGCCAAGCTAACTTCCTAAGAGGAAGAGGAGGTGGCAAAGGTAGAGGAAGAGGCAGGAGTAATAAAGAAGGAGTCAAAGCTTGCTGGATTTGTGGTAAGACAAATCACTTAGCTAATGATTGTTGGCATAATACTCAGAGTAATGGTGGATATAATCAGAACTTTAATTCAAGAGGAAGAGCTGGCAGAAATTAAAGAGGTAATTTCAGAGGCAGAGGTAGTAGAGGTTACTTTGGAAGAAATGCAGGTAGAGGATTCCAAAGCCAAGAATACAACAATACCTACTACAATTATGCTTCAGATGAGAAGGAAGATTCAACAGTGATAATGAATGCAGCTTGTGAAAGGCAAAGTGAAGATCAAAGGGTCTTCTACATTCACTCAGGATGTAGTAATCATCTGAGTGGTAACATAGCCTTGATGACTGATTTGGAAAATAAGGTAACTAATCATGTAGTTCAAACAAGTGATAATACAAAGCACAATGTGAAGTCAATTGGATCAGTGAAGGCCAAGGATGGAAGTACTCTCTTGAGTAAGGTTTTGTATGTTCCTACAATTCCTAAAAAACTGATAAGTGTAGGACAAATTGTTGAAAAAGGTTATGAAGTTAGGTTCACTAATGAAGGAGTGTTTGTGGAAGACCCTAGCAATGGGTATAAACAAATTGTTTCAGGGAAGAAAGAAGGAAGATTGTTCACATTGAAGATTCAAGGTAATGTTGGTCATGCTTTGTTCACTTATGGTGGACATAAGATCTTTGAGTTAGATCTTTGGCATAAGAGGCTTGTACATTTTAATGAAAGAGGTATCAAGGATATGGTTAACAATGGTTCAGTGCTTGGATTGCCTAATGTTGCAGGTCAACATATGACATACAGATGTGAAGCATGTCAATTAGGTAAGGCTCATCAACAATCTTATTCCAAGCATGGTTTTATGTATTCAGAGAAGCTTGAGTTGGTACACACAGATGTGTGGGGACCATCAAAGGCTTTCAGTATCAATGGTTCAAGGCACTATGTCATTTATGTTGATGATGCTACCAGATGGATCACTATCCATGTGATCAAAGATAACTCAGAGGTGTTCAATACATTTAAACATTATCATGTGTATGCAGAGAGAATCACAGGTCATAAGTTGAAGAGACTAACGTCAGATGGAGGGGGAGAGTATTTCTCTAATGAGTTCAGTGATTACTTGTGGAATGCAGGTATAAAAAGGGAAATTACTTGCAGGTACTCTCCTCAACAAAATGGTGTAGCAGAGAGAAGAAATAGAACTCTTGTTGAGTTTGCAAGGTCAATGATGAAGGAGAAAAATTGCCCAAATTACTTGTGGGCTGAGGCTGTAAATACAGCTACTTATTTGGTCAATAGGTTACCATGTAAAGCTTTGCAGGGTATGATACCATATGAGGCATGTTGGGGTAAGAGACCTACTCTAGACCATTGCAAAGTATTTGGATGTTTGGCATATGCATATGTGCCATCACAATTGAGGCATAAATTGGAGCCTAAAGCTAAAAAATACGTGTTCATTGGATATGATGATAAGCAGATGGGATATAGGTTGTGGAGTCCATCCACAAATCAATTTATTGTATCTAAAGATGTTACATTTGATGAGCAAGGTACTTGGTATGCAGGTACAATCAATATTTATGCAGGTGATGAAGAAGTTGTGACTCAAAAGAAATATAAATCAAAGGTTCAGATATTTGATGAAGAGGAGAACAATGAAGTGCAGGTTGAAGTTGAAGAAGTGCCAAGGTTTGATCCAGAATGTGATGAACCCGAAACCTCAAGGAGTGGAGAACTTAGAAGGTCATCTAGACACAAATGGCAACCTACAAGGTATAGCTATGACACTTCTTTTTTGGCTACCAAAGATTATGCTTATATGATGAAGGCAGATGAAGACCCTTCTACATATGAAGAGGCAAAACGTAAGGAAAATTGGGAGAAAGCTATGCAGAAAGAGTATGATGCATTGATGGAGAATGAGACTTGGGATTTGGTTCCTAAACCAAATAGTCAGAAGATTATTGGATGCAAATGGGTCTACAAGACAAAGAGGTTTGCAGATGGAAGTGTGTCTAGGTAGAAAGCTAGACTTGTTGTGAAGGGTTTTGCTCATACATATGGTATAGATTATGATGAGACCTATAGTCCTGTGGCAAAGATGACAACTATCAGGACACTCATAGCTATTGTTGCATGTAAAGGTTGGAAGTTATGTCAATTAGATGTGAAGAATGCTTTTTTAAATGGTTATATTTCAGATGATGTTTTCATGGAGCAACCACAAGGATTCAGAGATGGAAGGTATCCAGATCATGTATGTAAGCTCAAGAGAGCTTTGTATGGTTTGAAGTAGGCCCCAAGGGCATGGAACTATAGACTTGTAAAGTTCTTGAAAGAACTTGGATTCCAAGTATCTAAAGCAGATAGTAGCTTGCTTGTCAAAGCAAGTGATGATGGGTTCATATACATGTGCATATATGTTGATGATATAATTCTTACAGGTACAGATGAGAAAGGCATTCAAAGCCTAAAGAAGCAAATGGAGAAAGAGTTCAAAATCAGTGACTTGGGAGACTTGTCATATTTCTTGGGCATGGAGATCTCATACACTCAACATGGAGTGTATGTAACTCAAGAAAGGTATTTGAGAAACTTGTTGATCAAGTTTAAGATGAATGATTGCAGGGTAGCACCTACTCCAATGGAGGTGAATCACAAATTGAGCAGATATGGAGGTGAAGAGTTCAAGGACATGAAACTATATCAGAGTTTCGTTGGTAGTTTGATCTACGCTACATTAACTAGACCTGACTTGTCATATGCAGTTGGAGTATTATCTCAATTCATGCATTGCCCTAGGAAAGAACATTGGATTGCACGTCAAAGAGTGTTGAGGTACATTAAGGGTACACTCAAAGAAGGTTTGTATTATGCTTTTACATCAGATACAAACATCAAGATTTATAGTGATACAGATTGGGCAGGTAATCCTGATGATAGGAGATCAACATATGGATACTTGTGTTATGTGGGAGATAAGTTAATTTCTTGGTGTTCAAAGAAGCAACACACAATTGCTTTGTCATCTACAGAAGCAGAGTACAAAGGGATGGTTGAAGCTGCAAAGGAAGTGATATGGCTTAAGACTCTTATGAAGAGTTTTGATATCATTCAGAGTACAGCCACTATTCATGGAGATAATATGAGTTCATTGTATTTAGCTGCTAACCCTGTTTTTCATGCCAGGACTGAACACATTGAGATTCAGTACCATTTCCTAAGAGAGAAGGTGATGGATAAAGATATTGAAGTCATACATACTTCAACAAAAGATCAGATAGCTGATATGCTAACCAAAAGCTTGGATGGACCAAAGCTACAAAGATTTAAAGACATGGCAGATATAAAGAAGATAGAGAAAACCTCAATTGATGATTGAGGGGGAGTTGTTGGTGCAGGGCAATCAACAATTGAAGTTTTGGGTGAAGAATTGAAGTCAAGGACTGAAGAAAAGACTAAGTCATGAAGCATGAAGGAAGTGCATATTCAGAAGATGAAGATGTGTACACATATGTACATTAATTTAGAGACAGCTCATATATATCTTTTGTATAGTCATAAGCTTGTACATATATGGCTATATATATAAGTAAAAAGTTGGGGCAAATATGTGAGAGCATGTGAATAGAGAAATTGGTAGTTTGTATGAGTCATTAGACATCTTAGAAGTGAATAGAATCTCTCTTATCACTCAGTTGTAAAATTCCTTTAGGAATGAAAGAAAATTATGCCCGATGTTTTTGTGCATTCTCCTTCTGTACTTGATCATTTCAAGAATCCTTTTGTAGATGTCTAAGTCCATAGTTAATGAGTCTATGGTTAAATTTTGAGAGCCTAATTGTAAACAAGCTGTGAGAATTATGAGTAGGAACATTCATATGTGAAGAAGTGTTCACTGTTTCCTGAAATAGGTGCAATCTCGATGATCAATGATTTGATCATTTCTCAGTGCACAGGTTAAAGTTTTGCATGAATAAGGAGTCAAAATTTAAGTTAGAAGGTAAGCCATCTATGGCTAAAAGCATTTGTATAAACGGGTTCTAGATTGAGAGAACCAAGTGTTAGAAGTTATAAGTGTCTGAATCAACTTTTTAGAACAATAGTTTTAGACATAGGTAACTTGTTGAGATCATTTCTCAAGATTTACTAAATCTTTTGGAGTGATTCAACTTGGAGAAGGTGCGCAAACTGAAGATAACACCTTGTGCAAAGTTTCATAAAAAGCTTTACACAATTGATAAGTTAATGAGAGAGATATGTGCAACAGACTTTCTGTGTAGTCATCTCCTTCACAGGTTTTTTAAAATCTTCATAATTGATCATTGATCCTCTAAAATTGGTGAAGGTTTGAGTTACTCTTGTTATAGAGGTGCTCTAACTTCAAGAGTAGCTTGTTCTTTTGGAGATTAACACTCTCCATCAGTGAAGAGAACTATGTGCGAAAGTACTCCAAAATGGCTCCAAAAGACACCCCAAAAATGCTTCAAAAATAGGCTTCGAAAGCAAAGAATGAAGCTTTGAGGGACCAAGGTAATGTCAACCTTAGTCTTTCCCCTTCTTCAGACACCACAAGAGTGTAGCTTAGTGGCAAGAGATTGCCACGTGAGCTCTGGGGGGAACAATACTAGGATGGGTGACCTCCCGGGAAGTACCGGGAACCTCTATATTCCTTGATCGTTGAGGTCCTCCCTCGCGCGCAGCCAAAATTTGTGGACGTTGCATCTCAAAACCCCTCGCATGCCAAAAATCCATCCACTCCTTCATCCCACCCCACCACTCATTGTGAATAGACCACAACTAGGATCTGTTCTCGCATATCCAACCCCAAAAGGCTTGGACATGATGCTCAAGGTCTACCAAGATTGACTTCAAGAAGGTCCAATAGCGGAAAACTTAGAAAAGAGTTACCCTAGAGTAGATTTAGAGATTGAACGGACAAAAATTTGCATGAAAATGGTAGAATTAGCTCAGGTTATGCTCGAGGCCAATCAATTGTTCAATCAGAAAAATTCTATCAAACCATGTTTGCATTGCTAGGGCTTATTATAGAAACTAGAGTAGTTGGTAAACAAGCCGCAGGTTTATTTACCTCCATAGGCTCAACCAGTTGTTGAAATAGAAAGCTCACCACCAATGAAAGTTTATGTTCCTGATTCCATGGATGTTGGAACACCTCTTTCAATTCAACAATACTTTCAAGAGTTCTTACGGGAATTACAGGAAGAGACTTGGGCCAAGGATAAGGGAAATCCCCCTCCTATTCTTGAAATTGATGATCTTCATGATCAATTTCCCTAAGGCATTCCAACTATTTACGGAAACCAAGTAGAGCAACAAGAAGATGAAATATTAGATTTTGAATCTAATTCTTTACAAGAGTTGCCACAATTCACAGGCCCATGGGAATTTGAATCTCTTCGTATTAGAGCTCCCACAATAGTGATAAGAAACGAAGACTCAGTGGTTCCAAGAAACAGTGAAGTCATGAAGAACACTAAGGTGCAATGTCATCTCACCTTAGAAGAGCTACTTAAAGTAAAACCTGAGTTGTGGAAACATGTGGCGAATCAGGTTCCAGAACTTGGTTCCAATATGTAAAAAGCAAGCTCTAAGCAGAACTTCATAGAGATACCTCTAGACAAAATAGGAGACATGAGTGAGGTTGAAGAAGATAATACTTATCTTCCAATCATAGTTGTCTTAGATTCAAGTGGTGGTGTTGCGATTGTAACCACCTCCTTGTGGAAGCAATGGGGCAAACTTGCATTGAGACCAACTAGAATGAAGCTTCAAATGGCTTAAAACCATGTTGAAACACCTCAAGAATTGCTAGAAGGGATAACTCTAACCACTTTTGGTGTAGAGTTTGAACACACCTTTGCTATATGTGACTTTGGCAAAAATAATGTCTATGAAATGATCCTAGGAAGACCCTTCCTATGCAACTGCAAATAGCACAAGACCGAGGAACCAACTCCTTTGTACTTGTCACACTTAGGGGTCACAACCAAGGTCAATATGAAGGATTATACCTTCAGATATGTACCACCCCTACAATGGAATCCTATCCACAAGGTGCAAGAAGATGCAATCTTTGTCCATTCTGTAAATTCTTCTAATCCAACCTAGATGCATGAAGATACTCACTTGTGGATGTGCAAGCTGAGTGAGGAAGAGGAAAGATGTCGAAATGAAAGAGAAGAAGGAACTTCTCACAGAGCCAAACTTTCAATTGAAGCTGACCTTCAAGTGGGACTAAGAAGCCAAGTGAGCTCCTGAGGATCTTTTAGCAATACAAGGGGGGAAATGGGTCTTTAGAAAATTCCTTAATCAAAATTTTCTATCAAATAGATTAAAGTTAAGGCTTCATCTAAACTTGCGACTTTTATAGGTCCATTAAGAGCCATTTAAGGGTTCCAAGAGCAAGGTAAAGTGCAAAACAAAGCAAGGTTTGGGGATCATGATTACTAGATATAAAATTGCTTGTTGGAGCACTAGACTTGAGATTGGATGAACTCTCAACCGCTCAGTCAATTTCTACTATAGGCTAAGTGTGATTAGTGGTATTGATTAATTAGGGTCACGTTAGGAATGATACAAGTGCAAGAGGTCTTGCATAAACATAATTAAGAATCCCAAGCACGAGACACATTTGACATATGTAAACTATTTTATCAATACTAACCTCTTTCTTCATGTTTTGTGACACTGTTCCAAAAAAGAAAAGAAGGAACAGGACCATGTTCTCGAAGAATCTCATCAGTGAACCATCAACAAGGACATCCATCAACAATGAAAGATAATCCAATGGTCAATCACCATGAATAGAGTACCACACAAAGAGAGGAACATCAATTGAATTAACACCATGGTAAGAATCCCCTACTGTGGCAACACTACAAAATTGATAGATTAAGAAACCTTGCCATCAGCATACCCTTGAGCACTTAGCTCAAGACCCAATTTCTCGCACCATACTGCTTACAATATATTCCCCAAGTAAGCATGCATAGGGCCACATTACAAGGCCGTGCACAAGGCACATATTTTTTTCAAACCCATGCACTAACACACTTACCCATCATTCATTATGGGTTACGAGTACGTGGCATAATAACTGTGAAACCCATGTTTGAAAGATCTAGAGGACATAAAGGTTACAACATCAGTACCTATGAAGCAATAAATAGCCAACAAATTATCAAAATCAACATTGAAAGCCTCACAAATACACCATCATGCTGAAATCCAAGGAAGAAGTACATATAAAGGGACTAAAACTTGTAAACGCTAACAACGATAAAATGAAGAAAAGGACAATCAACCCAGCTACATTTGGAAGACAAATTGTTCTTATTGATACATGACGGAAACTACCTCTCAAAGTACTACATGGAACACCCACTCCAACAAGGGTCTATTAGGGATGACAGACTCAAGAGGGGGGGAGTGTTGACACTCAAGGTCAAGCATGAGGCGTGAGAACGCATCAAAGAAATGAACACAAGAAGAGGGAGCATGTAGGGAGCCGCAAGAAGTAAATAGTGATTTTGATCATTAAAAACCATTGTAAATATCATTTCATGTTTCTACAACTCTATTTTGTAAGAGGTCAAGCCCCAAAAACTATCTGTCAAATTTTCAGAAGAAACCCCTATAAAAATAGCAATTTTGATCACTAAAAACCATTGTAAATATCATTTCATGTTTCTTCAACTCTATTTTGTTCAAGTCAAGGAGTCCTCAAGATTGAGGATATTAGAAGTATCTATGTACCAATTTTCATGATTTTTAAACTCCATTTGAGCCCTCAAATAAGCCTTGGAACCTAATCTTTAACTAGGTGGGATACTAGTTCTCGACAGGGCCACTATGATCCGAGTCTCCCGGATCATAATCTTGTGATTCAAGATATCTTGTGATTGTGGAAATGCTACATTGTTTGTCCCACACTAAGTCTTGTTTCCAACCTTTCAAAGACCACCCTCCAAAAATTGACTAGTAAAGGTCATATCCTCATAAAACTTAATGTCTTATAGTAGACCATACAACATGTATAGGCTCTTTATAAAAATTATATCCAATTCTAGAGTCTCCACCTATATAAAATGTTGTAAGAAACCTACTCATTTGGTTAAGAAATCCTCTATTTATGGAATTGAAAAAAATATGAAATGGTATTTACAATGGTTTTTGGTGATCAAAGTCACTGTTTTTATAAGGGTTTCTTTTGAGAATTTAATATATACTTCTTGGGACCCTACATGCTCCCTCTTCTTTTGTGTACACTTCTTTGATGTGTTATTGTGCTTCATGCTTCACCTTGAGTGTCAACACTCAAGAATAGTACAAGAGAGAAAAACTAAACTTGCACAAGATAAGAGAAAATCCGACATGGAAGAGTAGACAAGATATGACCTAGAGAGAGAGAAGTTTTGATATTATAGATTTGAATCAATTGCATACAATAGCTTTGGAAAGTAGCTTCTTGATGAAGCCTAAACCTCCCAAACACCCCCAAGATATCACAATCTCATTCACACTCACACTCTCTCAATCACATTCTCACTCTCACTCTGACTCTCACTCTCACTCTCACTCTCACTATTCTAATGATTTTTTTTCAATTCAAACTTAACCCCTAATAGTAGATGTCTCCAATGCTTAAGTGCATGTACAATAGAAAGCATTTCTAGATCATGAATAGGATAATTAAGTTCATGTTTTCTTAATTTTTAGGATTCGTATGCAACCACCCTACCATCCTGTGAAAGAAAACATCCTATCTAACTACCACTTGCATCACATGCAACCACAAAAGGATTTCCAAATTTTGGTATTTTCAAAACACATTCAATGCTTTTTGTTTCAATGACTCAACTGATTTTTGACAGGTGCCACTCTTCGCAAATCTTTCATTCTTTTTAGTCAACTCTGTGAGAGGATTAGCTATCTTAGAGAAATCCTTAATATGTGCTCTTTCGTATTGTGCCAATCCTAAAAAAACTTCTAACATCCCTTACAATTTTAGGAACTAGCCAATCCACTATTGTTTCACTTTATCCTGGTCCATATGACCCTCTTTAAAAATGACTCTTCCTAGATACACAAGTTTATCCTTAGCAAAGAAACATTTACTCTTCTTTCCATATAAATTGTGTTCTCTGAGAGTTTGCAAAGTCTTCTTGAGTGTACAACATGCTCATCATCATCTTTAGAGTATACAAATACATCATCAAGAAATACTAAGATGAATTCATCTAGATAATCATGAAAAATATTATTCATAAAGCATATGAATGTGGCAAGATCATTGTCAATCCAAAAGGTAAAACCGTAAACTCATAGTGGCCATAATGTGTTCAAATATCTCTCTTGGGTATATCTTTTGTTTTGATCCTAAGTTGGTGATATCCAGATCTTAAGTCAATCTTAATGAATATATTCGTTGTTATGAATTATGGAATGTGTTGAACAAGGAATTGTTGGAGTGTTAATTTATTAATGTATTAATATGTTTTAGTGTTTTTGATATAGTAGCTGAAGGTTCATGAGGGCATGAAAGGCGTGAAAGGACGGACATCAATAATCTGATTTATAATTTATGTAGTTTGTAAATAAACATGCATAGAGGTTCTATTTTTAGAAGCAGTTAGTAAAGTAGTGGTTAGAATAAGGGTCGCTGAAGACCATGATTTGTATTATTAAAAGCAAAGGCTCTCTACAAAAGAGACCAACTTTTACTTTCACACATGCTTTTTGAAGCCGCTCTTATGTAGCCACTATTTTGGCATAATCAAAAAAATCTTATAAATACATGCACTCTATGGTCTATCAAAACAGAGTGCATAGGGGAGATTGTACCCAATACTGCATTCTAGCTCATCTCCTGAGGTATCTATTTTTCTGTGTGTTTTCAGCATTCATAACCTCTGTGTGCGCATGAATTAAGATCCTAATAACATTGGTATCAGAGCTCTGTGTGCGTCACTACAGAGGGGTCTGTCTCTCTTCATTCTAGCATTTGATCTCTATTTCATTGTTCTCTATTTGCGGTACAATTCCAATTCCAATTCTGTTTTTGTTTCCATTTTTGTTTCCGATTTCGATTCCAATTTTGGTTTTTGTCTATGTTTCTGTTCTAAAACCAAAACCTATGTTTAGACCTACATTTACTCCTTTTGCTTACTCCAAGGCATCGACTAAGGCATAACTAAGGCATTACTTTGGCATCTTTGGCTTCTCTGGCACCCATGGCTCCATTGGTGACCATTGGTACATATCCACCTTGTGAAGGTGATATCTCTCTATGTACCTATCAATTTAGTGCATATAATATCTTGTTGGAAAGCTTATCTTGAATACTCTCTGTATCTCAAATATCTCTGTCATATCATTTTCCAGTAGTGACTAGGAGCATTTCTTGTGAACCTCAGTTTTTTGCATAACCTGAGATGATAGGTAGTCTATCTTTATGCAGTCGGTTACCTAGTCAAATGAACTCCAAATGGAGTGTTCTTTAGCTTGTTAGAAAGCTAAAAGATTCTACAGTGGCCAATTTTCAAAGTCATTAGATCTCTGAGTTGTGACTAAATCGGGTTTTAGTAAGCATGTGCCTTATAGGGCAGATTCTAGAAGAGGTTCTCTAACTTCCGCTGCATGTATTGGAGTGAAATTTCTCCACAGAACCCACAACCTCACTCTCACAAGGGAAGTGTTTTACCACTACACTATCTCTCTATGTTGTCACTCATGTTCAATCTGCCTAGGTGGAGGTATACCAAGGATTGTTTCAGAAGATTTTCTACATATTTTGGAAGATTTTCATCATTATCATTCTCATGCAAATTGTTCATATACACCACAAATGTTCTACAGCCATCACCTATACCTCTAATTATCTCCATAGTAGAAATGAGAATAGGCTTAAAATTATGCACATCACCTAGAATGTGGATAGATTCACCATCTAGCCTTAAAGTGATTGTTCTTTGTTCACAATCAATTGTTGCAATTTCTGTTTCATTTCAATCACATGGAAACTCCTAGAAAAATGACTATCAAAAAAAGTAAATGCAAGGTTTTCAATGTATCCTTTCATATAGTGTAGTCGTCCATTGGCCATCTCTACATGTCTTGTTATCTACATATTTAGGGGTATCCCTAAATTCTATACCAATTTGAAACCTTCCTCAAGTATTTTTATCACCTTCAATTGTGCAGGCCGAAAGATTGCCTTGTTTGGGCATTCATATGTTCAATGCCCTTGCTCCCTGCAATGGAAACACAAATCCAATCTTTTTGCCCACAAGAATAGTAGAAGAGAGAAAAATAGAACTTGCACAAGATAAGAGAAAAGTTGACGTTGAAGAATAGACAAGATATGACCCAGATAAAGAGAAATTATGATACTATACATTTGAATCAATTGGATACAATAGCTTTGGAAAATAGCTTCTTGTGTAAGCCTCGACCTTTGACCACCCCTGAGCTATCACAATCTCATTCACACTCACACTCTCAATCACGTTCTCACTCTCACTCTCACTCTCACTCTCAATCACAAGGCAATTCTCTGATTTTTGGCCTCTTCTTGCTTGACGCAACAAATCTCTTTCAAAACATAGTTTATCATCCCTAAGGAAGTGTGTGAACCACCAAATATAGAGAAATTGGCTCTCCCCATGTTGCACACAAGACTTTCACAAAAGCATGTGTTCGCAATAGTTAAGTGATTTCTTTAGCAGTACCTGCCCAAAAAGAGAAGAAAAGCAACAAAAAGACATATTCAAAGAGATTTGTAAGTACACATGACAACATGTATGCTTCAAAGTCATGGATTCAAATATAAATAGAGAAGAACTCTTTTTTTTACCTTTGTTTAATTCCTAAATATGGCACTTTTTAAACCCCTGTAACTCAAAAATAGTGAGGAAGTAGCTTAAGCTTGTGAGGCACAAAAATTTTCAACTCATAGATCTACACAATAATGTTAGAGATGACCTAGGTCGAAATCTGTCTCCAAGTATCACTTTTGAGCCCTGCCAATTTAGGAATTCTAGAGAGAGAATAAAATCAAGGCATTTTCTTACACTAAACTAAATGTAGAGCCTTAAACGAGGTACTTAAAACATGATTCACAAAAAATTCACAGAGATACTTTTATTCTCTTATGCATGCTCTACCTTTCTCTCATACAACATTTCTCTTAATTCTTTCATCTTCACGCTCATACTTTCAACCTTAAAACATGATGTCGATAAGATTTAGAGAGAGAATATAAAACTTATCATACCTAAAATTTTCCTACATGCATAAAATGACCTAATTATTCATTCTAAACATTATCCTCACAATGTAATTTGGAAAGTTCAATATGAATTATTTCACTATCGAATGCCTATTACAACCAAGCATCCACAAATGAATAGGCAAACATAAAAAATTAAATGCACTGTAGAATATAATATTTCTGCATATGAATGATGAATGAAATATATGTGTATCATACCTATAAAAGACTTCGCATATGATAGTACCAAGTAATCTTCCATTGCACATAGTTCAATTATGTATGGGTTTCAACCAACATTTTCTTATGCACTTGGAATCTAGTATGAGAGACCCTTAACTACAAAGAATTTCTTATAAGAGATGAATGATAGCTTAGGCTTGCACAAGATAACATTGGGAGAGTTCATGGTAAACATAGAGCCTATGGTGCTTCCCAAAGGGGGGGAATTCAACTTTGAGGTAAGAGAGAAATTCTATCTTCGAGTTTCATCTAGGTCTAAGACCATGAGGATGGGACCTTGTCTAGAGTTGCCCCTTAGGCATCATGATCCTTTCTTGAACTTATGAATGTAAGATAAATGGCTTACCAAACCCAAATTCTGGAGGATGTACAAATCCATCTAGTTTTTTATATTCGAATGCGTTTCACAATCTCATTTTTTATAATGAGGTTTTGGAGAATACTTTGATACCTCTTCCACATGACATAACGAAGATGTTAGGCACTTGGGTGAAATGGACTTTAACTAAAGTATACATAGAGTGCTTGGTAATTAGGAAAGATAGTTCATATGGTAATGCTATATGGGAGAGAGTAAGTACCATTTATAGATGATTTCCCAACTTTCAGTTACCTTCCCAAGAATCATCTGAAGGGGAAGGACATGAGGAAACAACAAAGGATGCCCTCTGATACCATTTTGGAGAACAAAGGTAGACTTAAGGGAAAGAAAATGTCATAAAATAAATGTAGTTGGAAAATTGTGGTATGGATTATAGGAAGTAGTTATGGGACACATATAGAATGTAGGTGCTCCATATTTAGAAGAGAGATTATGGGCCCTAAAGAGGTGGTTGCACAGTTGGGAGCAGAACCCATCTACTCATCTCATGCAAGCTCGGGGTCATGATTTCATCATTCTGTATGACAAAAAGTTTAGTTGTCATAGAGATAGAGTGTTTCCTCAGACCCCACCTAAATCCACCTCATTAGTGACAAGAAAATGCACTAAGATATCTCCAAGATATCGTGGTCCTTAGAAAAAAAAGTTTAGTAATATTATATACCAATGAGAGATACTTTGGAGTGTTGAATTTATCTAACATTTCATGTTGATGAATTATAATTTATAGGAGGATGATATAATTGAAGGTATTCTGCCATCATATGGGTCTAATCCTTCAAGACATCTTCTACAAAAAGATAAGATGTAGGAGATGGAAATGATTAGGGAACCATGCCATCAAGGAGTATTAGTTCTTTAGAAGGATCATGCACTTACACATGCTACATAGGAATAAAAACTATACTTTGCAATCATTCCCCTGCCTTGATCATTGAGGAAATTGATATCCAGAGTGACTAGAATGTTATATATTACCTCCATAGGCCATGATAATTGTACATGTATGTGGGGGGTTGAATATAATTAGTCACAAGATTTCGATCCATGGCCTGGAGGTTGGGGATGCTCATAAGTCTCTAAGGTTGGTGGAATCAGCTCATAGGGTAGCCACATTTGGACAAAATCGCCACCAAGGGCAAGTATCATGAACATGATTTGGTCGTGAGTACATGGACATTCATTGTATCTTCTCTATCACACACAATCAGTTCTATGCTGACCAACCTCAATAGTCTCCTAGATACATATAGATAGACATACAAATAGATAGATAGATAGATAGATAGATAGATAGACATAGATAGATAGAGATTTTAACTTCATAGAACGTGTCAACAAATTGTCGTTGGCTCATAGGATGGAGCCGATAGAGCCATGCATGAGCTTTTAAAGGATTGCATAGTGAGGAGCATCCGTAGAATCTTGTTATTTCATGTATGTCCAAGAGAAGCTTGTTATTTCATGTACGTCTTGAACATTGTCGAATCGTTGATGGAGTTTTTTAACTTTAGAATATTGAAACAAACATGTATAGAAAAGGAGACCTTCCAAATTTTCAAGGCTTGTGCCATAGCTTAAAACCAAAACCATGAGGCATGTCTAGGGTTGTGGCCTAAGTGGTTTACACCACAAATTGGGTGGGACGATGTCTCGAGTTCAAGTCCTGAATGGCTTGACATGTCTAAAGGAATTCTTACGTTGAGGGCTGTCCACCCTTCATAGTGGGTACTTTCCATATTTCCTGTACTCTCTAAAAAAAAACATGAGGCACAGCCACCTCTTAAGCTCTCATCACGCCTACTAATCCCATGACCTGTCATTGGCAAAGAGAAGCAAAACATTTGGCATTCACTCACTATCACAATTAGAAATTCTGAAGTTCTTTGCCTACGGATAAGTTCCTTGTGTACATGTATTGATGCACTACAACCAAAGGCTTGTTTTGATTCTTTAATGGTCATGTAGGCTAGGTCAAATGTTTCTAGAGATTCTATTGTTCAAAGAACTCGTATGAGAATGGTCGCATACTTATACCTTGCCTTCCATCACCTCCTCAAAACTTTGAAAGGAGGTCATTAGTGGACTTCTACAGTGGCATATTGCTCTATTGTATTGCTCACCCGCTCCATTAAACAAGGGCATGTAAGGGACTATAACTTTCTTTTGATGCGATGCTAAAGAGGTAAAGATTTCAAGAGATTTAAATTTATATTTTCTTGTGAGTTTAATGGCATTTCAGTTTTTCCTTGAATGTATGTATGCATGAATCCCATTTTTCATGGGCTCAATCTCTCTCTCTAATGCTTCCTTCGTTCTTTTTAACTCCGTTATCGTGAATTCTTCATAGCTATGCCCTTGCCATTGGAACCCTAACAATGATATTGTTGATATATTTCAGTAGTGATGTGTGTGAACACATTTATGACCGCTGGGTACTTTTTTCCCTCTTTAGGAGGTTTTTTTTCCGGCTTGTATATATGCCAATAACCCTAACGGGTTACTTATCTTTGTATGTTCACTCGGTAATTCATTCAGTATTGTGTTATGCTCCAAGCTTCTTCTTCTTCCTTGTGCTTTTTGTGTGCTTTCAAAGACCTCAAACTCCCACAATTGGTATCAGACCAGGTCATCTCTTCATCTAGGGCGTCGTCAAGACCCCTTCGGCCACAATCTAAGAATTGCACCAAAATTGGTGAGCATTCTCAAAGAGATTAGAAGTTCAAAACATCTTCATTTTCTCGCATCGAAATTTTGATCTTAGCTCGTTTCGACCTCCAAATGCACTATGACAACACTCGTCCTTTTGTGAAACATATATACAAGTTTTGATTCGATGATAAAAGCACCTCAAAGTCTACAACAAGTTTAGCAAAGCTTGACATGATAGTTCTGTTCAACTTTTTGAGATAAAGTCATTTTTCTGCATCAGGGTATTTAGTCAGTGACCATGGCTGAAAGCAATGATGTATTCTGTATGTTGGCATTTGAGGATAAGTTGGATGGTACTAATTACCCTTTATGGGCATATATGATGCGACATGTATTGGTAGCAAAAGGGTCATGGAATATTGTGGAGGGTATTGAAAAACTCCCTTCTATACTTGCGAATACAGTTATTGAAGGTGATGTAGCTGACATTGAAGATTATGGTCTTCAAGATCCTTTTCGTGCTTTGGTTCTTGATTTCAAGAGATTTAAATTTATAACTTTTTGCGAACTCTGGTGGGAAAGATTTCCGGCATGCAAACCACCCTATGTATGGTTATCCACCTCCAAGTGGATCTTTAAACGGTGGTTTTGTCCTTGCACCTCTAGAAGAGATGCAACCTGAAGAAGGTTTTATCTTACGAGAATGGAAGCAGTATTAGATACAAAAATAGTGAGGAATTAGCTTATGCTTGTGAGATACAAAAATGTTCAAGATTTTGATCTACACAATAGTGTTAGAAATGACCTAGGTTTGAATCTGCCTTCGAGTATCACTTTTGAGCCTTGCCTTCGAGTATCACTTTTGAGCCCTGCAAGTTTAGAACCGTGAGTAAGATCTCTTTTGTCGTTTGATTGTTTTTGTCTTAACCATTTGATGATGGATAAGATAGTGGATACTGGTTTTTAGAATCCATCCAATAATTGGTACGGATCATGAATGTCATTAAAATGACTAAGTGGGGGTTCATTAGTTATATTTAGATTAGTGTTTTGAATGATATCTTCATTTTCTTGACTTAGTCAAAGTGAATGCATGCTTAACTTTTTGTTCATGAAGGAAGATGTGTGTTCCATGGGTCTTTTGTTGCATGATTTCCTTTGATTCATGTTATAGCAAGGGAACTTGTTTTGGTGTCCTTGATATATGCGAAAGAAATGGTCATGATTACAACCAAGATTCAAAGAAGTTTATAAATTTATGGAATCTTCATGAGCTTTACTCTCATAAAGTTTTTGTCAAATTGAGAGTTTTCTAAGAATATAAAGTCTTTGTTATAATACAAGGGAGTATCTTTGTCTCCATATATCATCTAGATCCTCTCGGTGGATTTTATGTCTAATCTTCTTATAAGTTCCTTGTATACATGTATTGATGCACTATGACCAAAGGCTTGTTTCGATTCTGTAATGGTCATCACCTCCTCAAAACTTTGAAAGGAGGTTATTAGTGGACAACGTACAACAGTGGCGTATTGCTCTATTGTATGTGGTCATAGAACTTGTTCATAGTGATGTATGTGGTCCTATGCAAACACATTCTTTTGGGAACTACCTTTATTTCATGACTTTTATTGATGATTTCTCGAGGCATGCATGGGTATATCCATTAAAAATAAAGTCCAAAGTGTTTATGTGCTTCAAACAGTTTCTGGGTATGGTTGAAAATATGTAAGCATGCAAAATGGGTACCCTCCATTCTCATCGAGAGGAGAAATACATGTCTTCTTATTTTAATGCATTTCTGGCTGAGTGTGGGATAAAAGGTTAGTGTAGAGTGCCATATGCACCTCAAGAAAATGGTGTTGCTAAAAGAAAGAACAGGTCTCTCATAAAGGTGGCGAGGTGTATGGTCAAAAGTTAGACTTTACCACATAGTTTATGGCTTCAGGCTGCTATGTGTGAAATATATGTACTTAGCAGGTGTCCCACTAGAGCACTACAATCAATCACTCCATATGAGGTTGGGCATGGTCGCAAGCCATGTGTTGCTCATTTGTGTGTCTTTGGTTATCTTGCATATGCATTAGTGTCTGAACAACAACACAAGAAATTGGACGATAAAGCAGTGAACTGTATTTTTATTGAGTATAGTTTTGAAAGCAAAGGCTATCGTTTGTATCATCCATAAATTAAACACATTTTGGTTAGCTATAATGTTGTTTTTGTGGAAGATGCAGTTCAACCATTACTTTCATGTACTAAGGAGACATGAGTTATCTCCAACGATATGTATGACACTTTGATACCACTTTTTATAGGTGGATAGTCAAGTGCTTATCCAAATGAGGAAACTTCTCAAAATTTTCAGGTGATGATGAAGATCATTCCATTTTTTATGCAAGTTAACATGATGCACTTGTTGATGAAGAGGGCTGATATAGATGAGGCAAAAACTAGGCCAAAGTGGTTGGTGCAGACTTTGAGAGATAGCAAATTAGATGGACTGCTACCATATCGTACTTGTTCAGGATCTCATAGTGATTCTTTTGCATTAGATTGCCATGCAATGGCTCCCTCTAGTCTCTCTGATTAGAATGAGCCTGTTTCTTTTGATGAAGCACAAAATTTAGAAAATTGGATGGCTGCTATGCAATCAAAATATGATGCTATTATGAAGAATGGTACTTGGTCCTTATGTGATTTGCCTCGAGGCAGAAAGACCTTTGGCTCATAGGATGGACCTGGTAGAGCTCATGTGTGAGCTTTTAAAGGATTGCATAGTGAGGAGCATCCATAGAAGTTTGTTATTTCATGTATGTCCAAGAGAAGCTTGTTATTTCATGTACGTCTTGAACATTGTCGAATCGTTGATGGAGTTTTTTAACTTTAGAATAACGAAACAAACATGTATAGATAAGGAAACCTTCCAAGTTTTCAAGGCTTGTGCCATACCTTAAAACCATGAGGCATGTCCAAGGGTTGTGGCCTAAGTGGTTTACGCCAAGAATTGGTTGGGATGATGTCCCAAGTTCAAGTCCTAAATGGCTCCACATGTCTAAAGGAATCCTTACGTTGAGGGTTCTCCCCCTTCATAGTGGGTACTTTCCATATTGCTTGTACTCTCTAAAAAAAAAACATGAGGCATAGCCACCTCCTCTTAAGCTCTCATCACGCCTACTAATCTGCATGAGTTGTCATTGGCAAAGAAAAGCAAAACATTTGGCATTTGGTCACTATCACAATTAGAAATTCTATTACTTTCATTATCAGGAATATAAAACATGCTAGAGTAGATGGATCTACTGTTGTGGAGTGAAGTTCTTTGCCTATGGATACAAAGCCATGAGTAGGAGGTCAGACAACAGGTGATCTAAAGCCTCCCTAGCTATGGAGAACTTCGATTCCTATGTGGGGGGCAATGAGCACATCCATTCAAGAGATCACCCTTTCAACAGGGATATCAGATACAAAAATAGTGAGGAATTAGATTATAAAAAATGTTCAACTCTTCGATCTACACAATAGTGTTAGAGATGACCTAGGTCTGAATCTACGTTCGAGTATCGCTTTTGAGCCTTGCCAGTTTAGAACTGTGAGTGAGATTTGTTTTGCCGTTTGATTGTTTTCGTCTTACTCATTTGATGATGGATAAGATAGTGGATACTGGTTTTTAGAATCCATCCAATAACTGGTACGGATCATGAATGTCATTAAAATGCTGAAGTGGGGGTTCATTAGTTTTATTTAGATTAGAAACTCCTAGTGTTTTGAATGATATCTTCATTTTCCTAATGTCAAAGTGAATGCATGCTTAAGTTTTTGTTCATGAAGGAAGATGTGAGTTCCATGGGTCTTTTGTTGCATGATTTCCTTTGATTCATGTTATAGCAAGGGAACTTGATTTGGTGTCCTTGATATATAGGAAAGAAAATGGTCATGATTACAACCAAGATTCTAAGAAATTTATAAATTTATGGAATCTTCATGAGCTTTACTCTCATAAAGTTTTTATGAAATTGAAAGCTTTCTAAGAATATAAAGTCTTTGTTGTAATATATCATCGAGATCCTCTTGGTGGATTTTATATATGATCTTCTTATAAGAACTCTTATGAAAATGGTCTTCCATCACCTCCTCAAAACTTTGAAAGGAGGTTATTAGTGGACTTGTACAATGGCATATTGCTCTATTGTATTGTTCACCCGCTCCATTAAACAAGGGGTTGTAAGGGATGCGATGCTAAAGAGGTAAACTTGCTTTTGATGCGATGCTAAAGAGGTAAAGATTTCAAGAGATTTAAATTTATATTTCTTATGAGTTTAATGGCATTTGAGTTTTTCCTTGAATGTATGTATGCATGAGTTCCATTTTTTATGGGCTCAATGTCTCTCTAATGCTTCCTTTGTTCTTTTCAACTCAATTATCCTCAATTATTCATAGGTATGCCCTTGCCATGGGTATCCTAACAATGGTATTGTTGATATATTTCAGTAGTGATGTGTGTGAACACACTTAGGACCCCGGGGTACTTTTTTCTCTCTTTAGGAGGATTTATTTCCCAGCTTGTATATATGCCTATAACCCTAACGGGTTACTTATCTTTGTACATTCACTTGGTAATACATTCAATATTGTGTGTTGTGCTCCAAGCTTCTTCTTCTTCTTCCTTATGTTGGATGCATTCTTTCATAGACATCAAACTCCAACAATTGGTATCAGATCAAGTTGTGAAGTATTTCGATGCCGCTGCACCACAGTGCGCTCTCCTTCTTGAGAGCTCCACAATGATATGCTCAGAGTAGAAAACCGAGTTCCTGAGGCCGCACACAGTACTTCGCACAGATGCTGTAGAATACATAGAAAACACAGTACACAAGAAGCACGAAGACAGACTTCTTAGGTCTTACAAATGCGGTCAAACTTATAGTTTGTGATTGACCAAGCCACTATATGTTTTATTAAAGAACATATACAAGGAAGTGTCCGGTGGCCATTTGGCCTTTCACATGGACACTAACGGTAACAGGCCGTTGCTTCATCTAGGGTGTCATCAAGACCCCTTCGGCCACAATCTAAGAATTGCACCAAAATTGGTGAGCATATTCAAGGATATTAGAAGTTGAAAATAGCTTTGTTTTGTCGCATCAAAATTTTGATCTTAGCTCGTTTCGACCTCCAAACACACTATTGAAGCGCTTGTGAAGGCAATTTCATCCTTTTGTGATGTGTACATGTTTCGGTTCGACGATAAAAGCGGCTCGAAGCCTGCTAGAGGTTTAGAAGAGCTTGACATGATAATTCTGTTCAACTTTTTGAGATAAAGTCATTTTTTTGCATCATGTGGTATTTATTCAGTGACCATGGCTAAAAGCAATGATGTATTCTGTATGTTGGATTTTGAGGATAAGTTGGATGGTACGAATTACCCATTATGGGCATATATGATGCATCATGTATTGATAGCAAAACGGCCGTGGAATACCATGCAGGGTATTAGAAAACTCCCTTCTATACTTGGGAATATAGTTATTGAAAGTGATGCAGACGACATTGAAGATTATGATCTTCAGGATCCTCTTCATGCTTTGGTTATTGATGCACCTACTATAGAGAAACTTCCTTGGGACGGTAGAGATGCTGAGGCATCTGCATTGATAACTTTGTCTGTCAAGCATGACACTATCCCTCACATCCACTCTTCTAAAACAACAAAGGATGCTTGGAATACGCTTACCACTTTATACTAGTCAAGAAATGAGGCTTGTGTTGCTTACCTCCAAAAACAATTGGAAAGTGAGCATATGAATGAAGGATATTCTATGAACAATTTTTTGACAAAGATCAAAGATTTAAAGGAGCAATCGATTTCTACTGATGAAGTTTTTGCAGATAGTTCACTTGTGTAGACCATTCTTAATGGTCTTCTAGATTCATACTAGAGTTTTGCTTCTACTCTTTGATTGATAATGAAAGGCAATACAAATGCCTTAACATTTGAGGAGTTAGTCTCTGTTTTGTTGCAAGAAAATCAATCTAGGAAAAATAGGCCTATTATGTGTGTCGCAGATCAAGCTTTCTTAGCTAGCTAGAAGGGAAACGGTAAATGGAGCTCATCTCCTAGTAAGCAAAAATTTGCTAATGCTGCACAAGTGAAGAAGGAAGACAAAGATGAGAAGAAAACAGAAAAGAAGAAACAATTTTGCAAATACTGTAAAAGGAATGATCATGTCAAAGTGTTTCCCAAAATTGGATGTAAAATAGGCAAAGAAAAAAGAGGCTTGAATGGTTGTTGCAAAGGCCTCTACACCAAAAATAAAGCATGCTAATCTTGTGCAGAATGAAGAATGGGCATTTACTACTGATTGGAGCTATGAACCATCTTCTCATGACCAGTGTATGTCTACAATAGATTCATAATTTTGGTACTTTGATAGTGGGGCAACCAAACATATTCTCTCACACCAAAGTTTCTTTAGTTCACTTGAGCTTTTCTCTACAGGAAATACTGTCACATGCGCAAGAAACTCCTCATATCACGTAATGGGACTTAGTAAGATCATTATGACTACTGTTCATGGTAGTTCTTTCACATGGTCAGATGCTTTGTTTTCCCCAAGTATCAAGAAAAATCTATTGTCGGTTTGAGCATTAGCCAAGATTGGCTTGATTGTCAAATTTGTTGATGATAGGTATACAATTCATGATCTCCCGAATGGCAATGTCATTATTGCTTCTCTCATTTTATGTCGTGGGCTTTAAAAGCTCATAGACTATGAAAAATATGTCAATGGTTCAGCATGTGAAGTTCAAGATTCTCAAGCTATCTTAGATGCAAAGCTTTGGCATGCATTCTTTGGTCATATGAATTTTGCTAGTTTGCAATGTCTCAAGAAATTTGAAATGGTGTCCTCTCTGCCCAAACTTGCGGCACCTTGTAAACATGTTTGTGAAGGCTGTATTTTGGGCAAGATGAAGCATTCATCTTTCCCAAAAGGTGTTCTAGTTCAAGCTACTCAAAAATTATAACTTGTTCATAGTGATGTTTGTTGTCCTACGCAGACACATTTTGGGAACTACGTTTACTTCTTGACTTTTATAACAACTTGTTTTGGTGTCCTTGATATATGCGAAATATATGATCATTATTACAACCAAGATTCAAAGAAGTTTATAGATTTGTGGAATCTTCATGAGCTTTACTCTCATAAAGTTTTTGTGAAATTGAGAGTTTTCTAAGAATATAGGGTCTTTGTTATAATACAAGGGAGTACCTTTATCTCTATATATAATCTAGATCCTCTCGGTGGATTTTATGTCTAATCTTATAAGTTCCTTGTGTATATGTATTGATGCACTACAACCAAATGCTTGTTTTGATTCTTTAATGGTCAAGTGGGCTGGGTCAAATGTTTTGAGAGATGCCATTGTTCAAAGAACTCTTATGAAATGGGTCGCATATTTATACCTCCTCTTCCATCACCTCCTCAAAACTTTGAAATGAGGTTATTAGTGGACAATGTACAACGCATATTGCTCTATTGTATTGTTCATCCGCACCATTAGACGAGGGGTTGTAAGGGACTATAACTTGTTTTTGATGCGATGCTAAAGAGGTAAAGATTTCAAGAGATTAAAATTTATATTTTTTGTGAGTTTAATGGCCTTTCAGTTTTTCCTTTAATGTATGTATGCATCAATTCCATTTTTCATGGGCTCAATCTCTCTCTAATGTTTCCTTCGTTCTTTTCAACTCCATTGTCCTCAATTCTTCATAGGTATGCCCTTGCCATTGGTACCCTAACAATGATATTGTTGATATATTTCGGTAGTGATGTGTATAAACACACTTATGACCCTGGGGTCATTTTTTTTCCCTCTTTACGTGGTTTTATTTCTCGGCTTGTATATATGCCTATAACTCTAAATACATTAAATATTGTGTGTTGTGCTCCAAGCTTGTGCTAGATGTGTGCTCCAACAACTGGTTTTAGAGTAGGTTGCCGCTTCATCTAGTGTGTCGTCAAGACCCCTCCGATCATAGTCTCAGAATCAAACCAAACTTGGTGAGCATACTCAAGGAGATTAGCAGCTCATAACATCTTCATTTTGTTGCGTCAAAATTTTGAAAGCCTACTACAGGTCTAGTAGAGCTTGGCAGGATAGTTTTGTTCAACTTTTTGAGATAAAGTCATTTTTTGCATCAGTGTATTTAGTCATTGATTATGGCTGAAAGCAATGATGTATTCCGTATGTTGGCTTTTGAGGATAAGTTGGATGGTACTGATTACTCGTTATGGGCATATATGATGCATCATATATTTGTGGCAAAAGGGTTGTGGAATATTGTGTAGGGTATTGAAAAATGCCCTACTACACCTTCGAATACAATCATTGAGGGTAATGTAGATGGCATTGAAGATGATGATCTTCAAGATTCTTTTTGTGTATCGGTCCTTGCTGCACCTATTGTAGAGCAACTTCATTCGGATGGCAAGGCATATGCATTGATAGCTTGCAAAAAAGCAAAGGATGCATTGGGATACACTTACCACTTTATACCAGGCAAGAAATGAGGCTCGTGTTGCTTACCTCCAAGATTAGTTGGAGAGTGAGCATATGAGTGAAGGAGATTATATGGATAGTTTTTTGACAAAGATCAAAGATTTGAAGGAGGAGTTGATTTCTGCCGATGAAGTCTTGGTACATAATTCACTTGTGCAGAACATTCTTAATGGTCTTTCAGATTCATATAAGAGTTTTGCTTCTACTTTTTGATTGATGATGAGAGGCAATCCAAATGCCTTAAGAGTTGAGGAGTTAGTCTCTATTTTATTGCAGGAATATCAGTCAAGGAACAATAGTTCTAAGATCAGTCAAGGAAGAATAGGTCTATTATATGTGTTGCAGATCAAGCTTTCTTAGCTAGTTAGAAGGGCAAGGGTAAATGGAGCTCATCTACTAGTAAGCAGAAATCTGGTAATGCTGCACATGTGAAGAAGGAAGACAAAGATGCGAAGAAAACAAAAAGAAGAAATAGTTTTGCAATTCTTCTAAAGGAATTGATCATGTCATAAAGAGTTTTCCAAAATTGGATGTAAAAGAGGCAAAGAAGAAACATGCTAGAATGGTTGTTGCAAAGGCCTCTACACCAAAAACAAAGTTTACTTATCTTGTGCAAAATGAAGAATGGGCATTTACTCCTACTTGAAGCTATGACCCATCTTCTCATGAGCCGTATATGACCACATTAGACTTAAATATTTGGTACTTTGATAGTAGGGCAACCAAACATATTACTTCGTAGTGCAATTTCTTCCATTCACTTGAGCTTGCCCCTATAGGAAATATTGTCACATGTGTAAACAACTCCTCCTATCATGTAATGGGAGTTTGTAAGATCATTATGACCACTATTGGTGGTAGTTCTTTCACATTGTCAAATGCTTGTTTATGCCATGGATCAAGAAAAATATGTTGTCAGTTTCAACATTAGCTAAGATTGTCGTGGTTGTTAAATTTGTTGATGACAAGTGTACAATTCATGATCTCTAAAATGGCGATGCCATTATTACTTCTCGCTTTTTATGTCGTGGGCTTTATAAGCTCATAGACTATGCAAAATCTATCAATGATTTAGCATGTGCGAATCAAGATTCTTAGGTTATCTTAGATGCAAAGGTTTGGCATGCATGCTTTGATCATATGAATTTTGCTAGTTTGCAATGCCTATAGAAATCTGAAATGATATCCTCTCTACCCAAACTTGAGGCACTTTGTAAACATGTTTGTGAAGGCATTATTTTGGGCAAGATGCAGTGTTTATCTTTCCTAAAAGATGGTTCAATTCAAGCTACTTAGAAATTATAGATTGTTCATAGTGATGTCTGTGGTCCTCTGCAAACACCTTCTTTTTGGGACTACCTTTACTTTGTGACTTTTATTGATGATTTCCCTAGGCATGCATGGGTATATCCATTAAAAATAAAGTCCAAAGTGTTTATGTGCTTCAAAGAGTTTCTGGGTATGGTTGAAAATATGTAAGCATGTAAAATGGGTACCTTGCATTCTCATGGAGAGGAGGAATACATGTCTTCTGATTTTAATGCATTTTTGGCTGAGGGTGGGATAAAAGGTCAGTATACAGTGCTATATACACCTCAACAAAATGGTGTTGCTAAAAGAAAGAACAGGTCTCTCATAAAGGTGGCGAGGTGTATGGTCAAAAGTCAAACTTTACCACATAGTTTCTGGCTTGAGGCTATTATGTGTGCAATATATGTACTTAACAGGTGTCCCACTAGAGCACTGCAATCAATCACTCCATATGAAGCTGGGCATGGTCGCAAGCCATGTGTTGCTCATCTGTGTGTCTTTGGTTATCTTGCATATGCATTAGTGCCTAAACAACAACACAAAAAATTGGAAAATAAAGTAGTGAAAGGTATTTTTGTTGAGTATAGTTTTGAAAGCAAAGGCTATCATCTGTATCACCCATAGACTAAACACATTTTGGTTAGCTGTGATGTTATTTTTGTGGAAGATGCAATTCAACCATTTCTTTCATGTACTAAGGAGACATGAGCTAGCTCCAAAGATATGTATGACACTTTCATACCACTTTTTATAGGTGGACAATCAAGTGCTTGTCCAAATGAGGAAACTTCTCAATCTTTTCAGGTTTCAAATGATGGTGAAGATCATTCCATTTTTTATGCGAGTTAACATGATGCACTTGTTGATGAAGAGGTTTATGCCAAGAATTGGTTGGGATTATGTCCCGAGTTCAAGTCGTGAATGGCTCGACATATCTAAAGGAATTCTTATGTTGAGGATTCATAGTGGTTACTTTCCATATTTCCTGTTAAAAAAAAAAAAAAAAAAACACGAGGCCCACCTCCTCCTAAGCTCTCATCACGCCTAGTAATCCGCATGAGCTGTCATTGGCAAAGAAAAGCAAAACATTTGGCATTCTGTCACTATCACAATTAGAAATTCTGTTACTTTTCGTTATCACGAATATAAAACATGCTGGAGTAGATGGATCTCCTGCTGTGGAGTGAAGTTCTTTGCCTACAGATACAAAGCCACGAGTAGGAGATCAGACAGCATCAGGTGATCTAAAGCTTCCTTAGCTATGGAGAACTTCGATTCCTATGTGGGGGGCGATGAGCACATCAATTCAGGAGATCACCCTTTTGATGGCGATAATTACATGGCCTTTGATCCGGGGCACACTCCCTACGGAATGCCGGAGGGAAACTATGGTGATGACAACCCATTCATGTCCGGCCATTCTAGGGAGGTGAGCGATGCAGAAAATGAAGGAGGCGACCCATTCTCGTCGGCGAAGCTGGGCAACAGCAGTGAAAGCTTCAATGTACCTCCTGCATATCAAGGTGCTTTTGATGACCTTGGCGATGGGCAAAGCTCTCCTGCTATGTCCTCTCCTTTTGCACATGGATTTGAGTCTAGGGCGCATTCTGAATTCGCTGCTGGAGGCGATTTCTCTCCTTCTGCGGACTCTGGTGGGAAAGATTTCGGGCATGCAGATGATGGATTCGGTCACGGTCAAGCCCACCCTATGTATGGTTATCCACCCCCAAGTGGATCTTTAAACGGTGGTTCTGTCCTTCCACCTCTGGAAGAGATGCAACCTGAAGAAGGGTTTATCCTACGAGAATGGAAGCGGTATGACATGATTCCCCCGAATAATATCTTAAAGAAGCATCTTATCAGATGAATCTCATCTGATGAGATCATGTTTTGGAAGCCGTGATAGGAAATGGAATAATGTGAGTAATGCGGGTTTTCGCGTAGCTGATTCACAAGTTTATCATCGAGCAGTTCATAGTTCATCATTCATTGCATGTCTGTGATTACAAAAGAAGCTAAAAAAGAAAAAAATGTAGTTAGGATTTCATGAACCGTGAGTGAGATCTGTTTTGCCGTTTAATTGTTTTTGTCTTAGCCATTTGATGATGGATAAGATAGTGGATACTGGTTTTTAGAATCCATCCAATAATTGGTACGGATCATGAATGTCATTAAAATGATGAAGTAGGGCTCCATTTGTTTTATTTAGATTAGAAACTCCTAGTGTTTTGAATGATATCTTCATTTTCTTGACTTAGATAGAGGATTCTCGAACCCTCCTCATGTGTCAAAGTGAATGCATGCTTAAGTTTTTGTTCATGAAGGAAGATGTGTGTTCCATGGGTCTTTTGTTGCATGATTTCGTTTGATTCATGTTATAGCAAGAGAACTTGTTTTGGTGTCCTTGATATATGTGAAAGAAATGGTCATGATTACATCCAAGATTCAAAGAAGTTTATTTGTGAAATTGAGAGTTTTCTAAGAATATAAAGTCTTTGTTATAATACAAGGGACTACCTTTATCTCGATATATCATCTAGATCCTCTCGGTTGATTTTATGTCTAATCTTCTTATAAGTTCCTTGTGTACATGTATTGATGCACTACGACCAAAGGCTCGTTTTGATTCTTTAATGGTCATGTGGGCTAGGTCAAATGTTTTGAGAGATGCCATTGTTCAAAGAACTCTTATGAAAATGGTCGCATATTTATACCGTGTCTTCCATCACCTCCTCAAAACTTTGAAAGGAGGTTATTAGTGGACAATGTACAACAGTGGCATATTGCTCTATTGTATTGTTCACCCCCACCATTAAACGAGGGGTTGCAAGGGACTATAACTTGCTTTTGATGTGATGCTAAAGAGGTAAAGATATCAAGAGATTAAAATTTATATTTTTTTTGTGAGTTCAATGGTATTTCAGTTTTTCCTTTAATGTATGTATGCATGAATTCCATTTTTCATGGGCTCAATCTCTCTCTAATGCTTCCTTCATTCTTTTCAACTCCATTATCCTCAATTCTTCATAGGTATGCCCTTGCCACTGGTACCCTAACAATGATATTGTTGATATATTTTGGTAGTAATGTGTGTGAACACACTTAGGACCTCCGGGGCACTTTTTTCCCTCTTTAGGAGGTTTTATTTCCCGGCTTGTATATATGCCTATAATCCTAACAGTTTACTGATCTTTGTACATTCACTTGGTAACACATTCAATATTGTGTGTTGTGCTCCAAGCTTCTTCTTCTTCTTCTTCCTTGTGCTTGACGCGTGCTTCCGTAGACCTCAAACTCCAACGGTTAGTATTAGAGCATGTCGCTGCTTCATCTAGGGAGTCATTAAGATCCCTCTGGTCACAATCTCAAAATCGAACAAAAATTGGTGAGCATACTCTGGGAGATTCCGAGTTCAAAAAAACTTTGTTTTGTCGTGTCGAAATTTTGATATGAGCTCGATTCGGCCTTTGAACGCACTATCATAGCGCCTGTGAAGGCAATTTCATCCTTTTGTGGCAAACATGTATACAGGTTTCGGTTCGCCAGTACAACTCGAAGCCTGCTACAGGTTTAGCAGAGCTCGACAGGGTAGTTCTGTTCAACTTTTTTAAGATAAAGTCATTTTTTTGCATCAAGGTATTTAGTCAGAGACCATGGCTGAAAGCAATGATGTATTCTATATGTTGGCTTTTGAGGATAAGTTGGATGGTACTAATTATACGTTATGGGCATATATGATGCATCATGTATTGGTAGCAAAAGGGTTATGAAATATTGTGCAGGGTATTGAAAAACGCCCTACTATACCTTCGAATACAATTATGAAAAGTGTTCAAGATGGCGTTGAAGATGATGATCTTCAAGATCCTATTCATGCTTTGGTTCTTGCTGCACCTACTGTAGAGCAACTTCATTGGGATGGAAGAGATGCTCAGGCATATGCATTGATAGCTTTGTCTATCAAACGTGCCATTATCCCTCACATTCGCTCTTGCAAATCAGCAAAGGATAGTTGGGATATGCTTACCACTTTATACCATGCAAGAAATGAGGCTAGTGTTTCGTACCTCCAAAAACAGTTGGAGAGTGAGCATATGGATGAAGGAGATTCTATGGACAATTTTTTGATAAAGATCAAAGATTCGGAGGAGTTGATTTCTACCAATGAAGTCTTTGTAGATAGTCACTTGTGCAGATAGTGCACTTCTGCATACTCTTCTTAATGGTCTTCTTGATTCATATCAAAGTTTTGCTTCTACTCTTCGATTGATGATGAAAGGAAATCTTAGCTAGTTAGAAGGACAAGGATAAATGGAGCTAATCTACTAGTAAGCAGAAATCTGCTAATGCTCACATGTGAAGAAGAAAGACAAGGATGAGAAGAATACAAAAAAAAAGAAACAGTTTTGCAAATGCTATAAACGAAATGATCATGTCATAAAGAGTTGTCCAAAAATGGATGCAAAAGAGGCAAAGAAGAAAGAGGCTCGAATGGTTGTTGCAGAGGCCTCTAAACTAAAACAGAGTCTGCGAATCTTGTGCAGAATGAAGAATGGGTGTTTACTACTATTTGCAGCTATGACCCATCTTCTCATTACAATAGAATCAGATGTTTGGTACTTTGATAGTGGGGTAACCAAACATATTATCTCACAATGTAGTTTCTTCAGTTCATTGAGCCTTCCCCTACAAGAAATACTATCACATGTGCAAACAACTCCTCGTATCATGTAATGGGAGTTGGTAAGATCATTCTGACTACTGCTGATGGAAACTCGCACATTGTCAAATGCTTTGTTTGTGTGAGGGATCAAGAAAAATCTGTTGTCAGTTTCAGCATTAGCCAAGATTGGCTTGGTTGTCAAATTTGTTGATGAAAGGTGAGGTGTCCAACCAGAAGCATTGCAATCAATCACTCCATATGAGGCTTGGCATGTCGCAAGCCTTGCTCTTCTGCGCGTCTTTGGTTGTTTGGCATATGCATTAGTGCTTGAACAACAACGTTGGAAATTGAACGATAAAGAAGTGAAATGTATTTTTGTTGGGTACTTTCTGAAAACAAAGGCTATCGATTGTATCATTCATATACTAAACACATTTTGATTAGTTGTGATGTTGTCTTTGTGGAAGCTGCAATCCAACCATTACTTTCATGTACTAAGGAGACATGAGATAGCTCAAAAGATGTGTGTGACAGTTTGCTTCCATTTTTTACAGGTGGACAATCAAGTGCGGGTCCAAATGAGGACGTTAACTCCAAAGATGTGTATGACACTTTGCTTCCACTTTTTACACGTGGAGAGGCAAGTCCAAATGAGGCAACTTCTCAATCTTTACAGGTTTCACATGATGATGATCATTCCATTTCTGATGCGAATCTACATGATGCACTTGTTGATGAGAGGGCTTATATAGAGGAGGCAAAAACTATGCCAAAATGGTTAGTGAAGACTTTGAGAGAGAACAAATTAGATGCACCGCTATTATATATTACTTGTTCAAGCTCTCATAGTGCTTCTTTTGCATCAGACTGCCATGCAATGGCTTCCTCTAGTCTTTGTGATGAGAATGAGTTTGTTACTTTTGATGAAACGCAAAATTTAGAAAATTGCATGGTTGCTATGCACTCAGGATATGATGCTATTATGAAGAATGGTACTTGGTCCTTATGTGATTTACCTCGAGGCAAAAAGGCCATTTGCACTAAGTGGGTATACAAGCTGAAATGTGAGCTTGATGGAATAGTTGACAGCTATAAGGTTAGGCTTGTTGCAAAAGGTTATGCTCAAGAGAGAGGCATTGATTTTGATGAGACCTTTGCACTCACATGCCGAATGACCACCGTTCGTAGCATCTGTGCACTTGAAGCTCATCATGGTTGGAATGTACATCAGTTGGATATTAAAACTACATTTTTGAATGGTGGACATCACAAGCCTCATTTCTTTCCTAGCATAAAGTGATAAGTGTATCTTAAGCATCCTCTGCACTTATGAAAGAGCGAATGTGAGGGATAATGGCACGTTTGATAGACAAAGCTATAAATGCATAAGCTTGAGAATCTCTACGATCGCTTTGAAGTTGCTTTGCAGTAGGTGCAATATGAACCGCAACATGAACAGGAATTTGAAGATCATCATCTTCAACGTTGTATGCATCACTTTCAATAACTGTATTCGCAGGTGTAATAGGATGTTTTTCAACACTCTGCACAATATTCCATAGTCTTTTTGGCACCAATACATGATGCATCATATATGCCCATAATGGGTAATTGGTACCATCCACCTTGTCCTCAACAACCACATATGGAATACATCATGGCTTTCAACCATGGCCACTGACTAAAATACCCTGATGCAAAAAATTGATTGTATCTCAAAAAGTTGAACAGAACTACCTTGTCGAGCTCTGCTAAACCTGTAGCAGACTTTGAGACGCTTGTACTAGTGAACCAAAACCTATATATATGTTTGGCACAGAAGTACAAAATTGCCTACACAAGCATTGTGATATTGTGTTCGGAGGCGGAAATGAACTCAAATCAAAATTTCGACACAATACAACGAATGTTTTTTGAACTCCTAATCGCCTTGAGTATGCTCACCAATTTTCGTGCGATTCTGAGACTGTCGCCGGAGGGGTGTCGACGATGCTCTCGATGAAGCGGCGATCTCTGATACCAATTGTTGGAGTTTGAGGTCTACGGAAGCACGTGAATAGCGCAAGGGAGAAGAAGAAGCTTGGAGCATAACACACAATACTGAATGTATTACCAAGTAATGTACAAGAATAATTTGGCTTTTGAGGTGCTAAAAAATCATGGTAAACATGAACTATAAATAAGACATGGCTTGGGGCACTTGAACCCTCACTTTTTGGAGTGCTGTTTGAGCTTGTAGACAATAAGGAGGTCCCATCAACTTGGAGAAGATTGAAGTGTTTGCTGTTCATCATTTTCAAGGTGTCCAACAACTTGGAGCTTATTTATTTTGGAGGAGAGTATCTTTAGCTATGGAGATTGTGGAGTTATAGATGCTATCTTGTACATCATATACTTCATGATGGAATGTATTATGTAATGAACATGTTTGGAGTTTGGCTCCTTCTCTCTCTTATGTCTTGTCTCCATTTTGTCTTCTCTTTGTCTCTATATTGATTATGGGCTTAAAAACCAACGTTTAACAAGATTGTTTCTATGTCATGCAATAAAAGATTCGGGTTGTTAGCACAAAAAACCATCAATTTAGGTTTTGGAGATGACATGGATGCAAACAGACAAAGATCAAAAGTGATATGCTTGGAAGTAACACTATCAAACAACTAAACATTAGACTTTCCGAAAGATAAATCTTTAGAAACAATGGAAAACACAATCTTCATCACACGTATTTTGGAGTTCGAACTCTCAATTTGTTTTTTCGATGAATGATCCTAATCATATGTAGAGTTACTAGATTCATTTTTTTGTTTCGCTAACGTAAGTCTTTATTCACTAATGTAATGTCATGGTTTTTACAATAGAAACAATTTTCCTTCTTGTAGGCTTTCTTCTTAGGGTTTTATTTCCTTTGAATCACTCAGATCACTTTGATCTTTAGAATGGGAAGTAGAATTAGAATTGTAGTTAGAACTTTTTTTACCTTTGCTTTTATCCTGATTCCTTCCCTTTTTCTTTTGCTTTGGAAATTAAGGTTAGGTCACTTAGAGACACTTGCAAGTTTAGATTGAGCTTTGAGTGCTCTTCTTGTAACAAAGTTTTTTGCAACTTTCTAAATGTAACCATTGTGTGAGTGATGGAGAAACTTGTCAGAAAGGACATGTAAGATCTGGGTAAAGAGTTTAAAGTTTTGGTCAGCTCCACTAACCTTGCACAAAGCAGTCTCGACTCACATTTTTCTCAAAGAAAGTCTTGATGTCAAGATGACTTAAATGCTTACTTAAAACACAAGCGAAAGGTGACACAAATGCTCTATCTTGATGTTAGATGCTTATAGGACAAAATTAAAGTTTTAGTACACAAAATACTTTACAAGAACCCTATAGAGCACAAAAGAGCTATAATCTTGCAGAAGCAAGCATATACTAAATAAAAAACTAAACTTATCAAGCACACAATCTAGATAGGAAGATGTATTAATCAAATTTCTGAAATTTAATTCAAATAAAAAAAATTCAGAAATATGGAGTCTAATTCTAACCAAAGTAAGATACTTTAGATAAAAACCCTAAACTCTAAATAAATAGAGTAAAACTAATGCCTGCTGGAGTTTTTATGTACCTGTAGAATTTTAGCTTATAACACAAAGCACTCGTAACATAAACGTATGTGCTAAACGAAGAATAGACTGAGCACAGTATGAGCAATTTCTAGCTGCTGGATACATTAAGCTACAGGGCTGGACAAGTGCACAGACAGCAGAACTGGACTAGTACTTAGTACACAGAGTTTCAAGGAGCTGAAATGAATTAGCAGCCTTATTATACTTTATTCTATTATAATAGAGCACTCAATATCTCTATAATGAGTTGCTGGAAAAAATAGCAAAGCTTCAACTGCTCAACTTGCACAATGGCCATTGGCAACAGAGAGCTGGCTGGAGTACTCAGAGGTACAACAAAGTACTAAAGAAACAGTGCTAATATAGCTGGTTGCAATTGATGGGCAAAGTATTACGATGTGCTGGTTTTTAGGCCCACAGTTAATATAGAGACATAGAGAAAATAGAGACATAATGTAGAGAAGACTGCACATGAGAATTATGAAAGGAGCAAAGCTGCACATATTCATTACATTAGTTGAAGTTACGAGATAGCATAGAAGATATACAACATGATGAATACAAGCTGTCCAATCTGAAGATGATCGCCTCCAAATAAATAAGCTCCACGCTGCTGCACACCTTGTAGATGATGAAGAAAAACACGACTCCACCTCTCCAAGTTGATGGGAACACCTCTCCTATCTTAGCTCTTGAAGAGATCCAAGAAGTTATGCACACGTGCTCAACACTTGTCTTTTTATAGACAATAGATGCTCTAACAAAAGCTTATGAAAAAACACATGTAAGCAGCTTTTCATTATTTTTTTGGTGCAAAAACTATAAGGCTTTTAGCAATTAGGATGAGTGATTTCAGTAGCTGCTGCCTTGCTTTATTATTGCCACATGGCATGATTTTGATATGTGTCAACTATTGCTTTTCACATTAAAGTGCTCTCACTAATTTAGGAAATCAAGGTTTGGGTTTTGATCTAGCGAGAGATGCCAAACACCCAAGTGTTATGTTGATATATTTAGGTAGTGTCAACTGATGTGTGTGAACACACTTAGGACGCTCGGGGGATGTTTTTCCCTCTTTAAGAGGTTTTTCTCCCTCGGTTTGTATACATGCCTATAACCTTAATGGGTCACTCATCTTTGTACATTCACTTGGTAATACATTCAGTATTGTGTTGTTCTCCAAGCATCTTCTTCTTCTTTGTGTTTTTTGTGTGCTTCCGCAAACCTCGAACTCCAACAATCGGTATCAGAGCAAGCCGTCGGTTCCTTAAGCGCGATTCCTCTAGGGCGTCGTCAATACCCCTCCGATAACAGTTTCAAAATCACAGGAAAATTGATGAGCATACTCGAAGCAATTAGGAGTTCAAAACATGCTCGTTTTGCTTCGTCAAAATTTTGATTTGAGCTTGTTTCGGCTTCTGAATGCATTATTGTAGAACTATGCAAGCAATTTAGTCTGTTTGCGCCAAACATATATACAATTTTTTTGTTTGCAAGTACAAGTGCCTCGAAGTTTTTTACAAGTCTAGTGGAGAGGTTATTTAGGTATTTCTGTTCAATTTTTTGAGGTCCAATCAAATTTCCACATCAGAGTATTTAGTCAGTTGCCCTAGCTCAAAGCAATCATGTATTTCGTATGTTGGCTGTTGAGGATAAGTTGGATGGTATTAATTATCCATTGTGGGCATACATGATGCATCATGTATTCGTAGCAAAAGGGATGTGGAATATTGTGTTGGGTGTTGAAAAACGGCCTACTACACTTGCAAATATAGTGATTCAAGGTGATGTAGATGGTGTTGAAGATGATGATCCTCATTCCTTGTCATGTTGAGGTTCTTGTTGTACCTACTGCAGAGCAACTTTGTTGGGATTGCAGAGATGTACACGCATATGCATTGATAGTTTTGTCTCTCAAATGTGCCATTATCCCTCACATTTGCGCGTGCAAATCAACAAACGATGCTTTGGATACTCTTACAACATTATACCAAGAAAGAAATGAGGCTCGTATTGCTTATCTCCGAAAACTATTGGAGAGAGAGCATATAAATGGAAGAAAATTCAATGGATTGTTTTTTGACAGAGATCAAAGATTTGAAAGAGGAAAATTTGTCAGATAGCTCACTTATGGAGATTGTTCTTAACACTCTTCTAGATTCATATCAAAGTTTTGCTTCTAGATTCATATCAAAGTTTTGCTTCTACTCTTCGGTCGATGATGAAAGGCAATCCAAATGCCTTAACCTTTGAGGAGCTAGTCTTTGTTTTGCTGTAGGAAGATCAATCTAGGCATAACAATTCAACTCTGTGTGTTGTAGATCAAGCTTTCTTAGCTAGTTAGAAGGACAAAGGTAAATGGGCTCGTCTACTAGTAAGCAGAAAGTTGTTAATGCTACACAACCAAAGAAAGAAGACAAAGATGACAAGAAAATAGAAAAACAAAGACAACTTTGCAAGGACTAGAAGGCAAATGATGATGTCATAAAGAGTTGTCCTAAATTGGTTGCAAAAGAGACAAAGAAGAAAGAGGCGGGAATGGTTATTACAGAGGATCTTGTTTAGAATGAAGAATGGGCATCTACTACTATTTAAAGCTATGATCCATCTTCTCATAAGCAATTTATCTGTAGTGGACTCAGATGTTTAGTACTTTGATAGTGGTGAAACCAAACATATTACCTCACAGGCTACAGCGTAGTTTCTTCTCTTCAGTTGATCTACAGGGAATTATGTCACATGTGCTAACAACTCTTATCCTATAATAGGAGCTTGGAAGATCATTTTGACTTTTGTGTTATTATTGCTTCTAGCATTTTATGTCATTGGTGTATAAGCTCATAGATTATGTGAAATCTGTGAATGATTCAGCATATGCGATTCTTGATTCTCCGGCTATCTCATATGCAAAGCTTTGGCATGCACGCTTTGATCATCTTAATTTTGCTAGTTTGCTTCGCTTATAGAAATCTGAAATGGTGGCCTCTCAACACAAACTTGAGGCACCTTCTAAACATGTTTGTGAGGGGTGTATTTTGGGCAAAATGCTGTATTCCTCCTTCCCAAAAGATGGTTCAATTAGAGCTGCACATAAATTGAAGCTTGTTTGTAGTGATGCATGTGGTCCTATGCAGACACCTTCATTTGGGAATCACCTATGCTTTGTGATTTTCATTGATGACTTTTCTAGGTATGCATGGGTTTATCCATCGAGAGCAAAGTGCGAATTGTTTATGTGCTTTAAACAGTTTTTGGTTATGATTGAAAATCTATCAACATGTAAAATGGGCACCCTCCATCCGATCGAGGGCAAGAATATATATCTTCAGATTTTAATGCGTTGCGACTGAGCATGGGATAAAACATCAATGTAGAGTACCGTATACACCTCAACAAAATGGAGTTTGTGAAAGGAAGAACATGTGTCTCATGAAAATTGACGCTCTTTTGAGTAAGCAAGTTTGCTCAATGTATGTGGGTTGAGCTTGTTCCACAATCAAGTACTTGCTTTGATATCAAATTGTTAGTCCAAGATGCAAGATAGGTACATGATAAATTCAATCACACACATCAAGTGACATACATACAAGTAATGAATAAAAAATTATATTAATGACTCTAAAATTACAAGAGTAGCAATGTATAAAGATATAATAAAATCTAAATTGCAAACCTTTCACTACTCATGCTAGTCAAAGCGAGCATTCCAAGGGATGTGAGGAAGAGACAACGGGTGAACTTTGAAGAGGATAAAGCATGGATGGCTGCCCAATGCTGAATAGATAGCCCTAAGAAGAAGGCAAAGTAGGCTATGGAATTTTCCTTCAGAATCAATAGATGCAAGTCTTCAAATGTTGTTGATGACCATCACTCGCGGTACAGTCTAAGAAGAGCAAAAGGTTGTTGGTGTTCAGCACTCTCGCTAAGAACGAAATTGGGCGATGATCGCTAATGCATTCTCCTACAAGTATCCCAAACAAGTCCTCCAAATGAGGTGATTGGAATAGATAGAGTTCCTCCGATAATAGCTTACAGGGAGCTGCTTAATCCTGGATGATTGAAGCACATGATCAACCATGTATATATAGGCATGCGAAGAAGCATGGATATTTGTAAAAATCAGCATTTGGCTTTTCATGTTGTTTTGATAATCTTCATGAAAACTAATCATAGCTTTTAATTGATATTCCGTATTAAAAACTTGTTCCCAGCTGATCGTTGGTTTAAGTTTGACCTGCCTTTTAAGCTGACATTGACTTTTAATCTTTGACTTGATTTTGTACAAAATATTTTAACTTTGGGCAGAAATAAAGGTTAGGGTTATCATGGCCATGCTGAGTTTGGATTGGGCGATCATGGGTATCATTAGAAAGCTCTCAATGGGTGGAACATGTTTGAGCAAGTAGATTTCTTAAATCTAAGACTTCCAAAAATACCTAATCTTTGGTTACAAAATATGTACAAAAAATTATGTACAAAAAACCTCTTTTGAGCATGGCTTTTAAGACACGTCAACGTACTGTTAGCTGAATACTTTATGCCAAGAGTAGAGGGTCAATTATTAGAAGCACAGTGATGTACCTGGCTGACGCACTTGCCTCTTTACCACTTTTAATTTGAGATTTCATGTCTTTTTTTTTAAAAGAACACATTATGAGGTTCCTTCTTCCATGCAAAAGTGGGTGCATGTTCCAGCTTCTTGATGTTGAAAAGGTTGCCCCAGTAGCTGCTAGAAATCATCACAATAGTATAAATAAGCACAGGGAAAGCAAGGTTGGCCAAAGACTGAGAAAGGAAGACATGTGATTTGATAGTCCAGAAATTCCAACGAAGTGCAAAAAGGTGCACAAATCAGTTTGAAGAACTTGCAACTGAATCACGTTCAGAGCAAGGGGGATTTGCACAGAAAGTCAGTTCTGAAGAAGATTTAAATCTGCAAGTTCACTCCTCACTGCCCAAAGTGCATGTGCACAAGTGCTAATTTTGTACTTAAAGCTATTTTAGAGTACTTAGGGATCTGCGAATAACTTCGAAATCAGCATAAAGCTAATAGTACATTTGTGAAGGTTTTCTGAAATGTTGAAGCTTACCAAGAACATTGTGGCAAAGAATTAAAAATTCTCGAGAGCCCCAATTTTTCGTAATCACAACATTTTTGATACATGAACTCGAATTGCTCTGAAGCGAAATTCCAGTTACTTCTAGCACCATTTTATCTAAAAGTTGACACTTACAGTAAAATTGTGAAGGTTGAATGGAAAAAAAATTTAATAAATACAAATCTTTCAGTGAACCAGAGAGAATCCTTGAATTTCAAACCTCAGTTGATATGACTACCAAGTCCCCAAGAAAAATATGACAGTTTCTTCAAGTTAATAGTGCTCTTGAGTCATCTCTTAATATTTTGCTCTGCAGTGTGTATTGGCCAGAAATCTTTTTATTTACTAGATAATCTTGTGCAGGAACAAGAGAAGCTTATGCAAAGGCCAAAAATGTTTGTATAACAGATAGCATTAACTTTATTTGAGAGTTGGATCAGGGAAATACTGACATAGTAGGAAAAAGGTATAGACACACTCAGGAAGGTGGAAAACTCACTTAGTTTTGCAGCTGGGAACAAGAACTCTGTTATGACTATGACTGGTAGAGTACTAAGTAGCTAATAAGAATGATGCAAAGATTGAGGGAGAGTCACAATCAATTGTGAGTATAAGAGATAACATATGAGAATTGGGTACGACTGGAGGGAGAAGAGGCACAGTTATTTATTCTCAATAAATTGAATAAGCTTAATGGCTTTCTTAATGTCATTTTAGCTGGATGGCACACACACACACGCTATTAACTTTCTGGAGAGACCATTTCATAATCTGGTACTTTTCTCATTAAAGAATGAAGGTTCTACTTTGTCCTTATTCTCAACACTAGCTCTAATTTTGGCCTTATCTACCATGTCTTTCTCAGCATATGAAATAACTTAGTAGAGCAGTATTGATATCAGTGCATGATCCCTTGTTATTTGTGTGCATATTCATGTGATTGTGCTTTGTCAATTAGAGTGTTTGCTAGTCTTGGTTATACAACCATAGATTGTCTATGCTATTGCTTTTGGGTTTGCTACAATCTTTTGCCTTCCTATGCATAATGAAATTTCTTCACAAATATTTCTGCATCTTACAATCTCCTTGATTCCTTCATTAAAGGAAGTTTTGTGGGCTTTTCCTGAGTTGATTTATATTCTCGATGATGGTTTTGAGTCCTTATGCACAGCCGAAACACTCTTTGGCCTTTCCTGTCTTTTTGCACATGCTTAATGACATTTTACCTGTCCTGATGCTCATGCACAGCCAAAATGCTATACGGCTGGAGGAGAAAGCTAGACAAGAAAGAGAACAACTCTCTCATATCATTGACATGGCAGATTCTTACAAGGATGAGTTCTATGAGAAGAGGAGAATGCATTGTGAAACAAACAAGAAGAATAATAGAGACAAAGAGAAGGTATGTGGAGCAATCAAAGTGTTGCAGTGTCCTGCATGCTGGTTTATGTTGTTTTCTGGTTCCTTTACATTATCATCTTGTTTCATCTCAAAAGCTGCTCTGGGCTGTGGTTCTATAGAGTGATTTACAATCCCTTGCTACAAAAAAAAATATTTCAATTCTCTAAACCAGTTTCCAGGTGGTAACACATTTTTTTCTTCATATTTCATAAAGTAAACTGATCCCAATACCTATATGAGCATCTGATGAATTGCCTTCAGCTAGAGATCTAGCGGGAACAAAGTTATCCCTTCACTGTTTAAGTATTTCATCTTTTTCAGGTGTTCCTTGAAAACCATGCCACGTTCCATGCTACTGCAGACAAACACTACTGGAAAGCTGTCGGTGAACTCATTCCACATGAGTTGCCCGCATTGGAGTCTAAATCCAGAGGCAATAAGGACAAGAAGAAGCCTTCTGTTGTCATCAACCATGGTCCAAAGCCAGGAAAGGCAACGGACCTTTCACGCATGAGGCAGGTCTTGGTAAAACTTAAGCACAATCCACCAGCCCACATGAAGGCACCTCCACCACCACCTGCAAAAGATGCAGGGGGTTCTGATGCAAAAGCTACCAAAGAGGCAGAAGCAGTGGTGGGTGCTGAGGCTGTACAAGATCAAGGCAGTATTCCAATTGTTGCTGCAGCCTAAGAGTGAATGCTAATTCATTTTTTACTTTTTTGAAAACGTAACTTTCATCATGACCTTACTTTTTGAGGATTTAGTTCTATGAATTGCTGTGGTAATTATGGTCTACGACCTAACTCTCCTCTCCTCCTCTCTCTCTTTATTTCTCTCAAATAGGAAATGAAGCAAGCAGAAGAACGTGCGCAGACATTTTTAGAACTTGAGTGCAGTTTATTAGTAATTTCATTTATTTGCTCTTTTGCAGATTATCTGCCTTTCACCAGTCTAATGACATGTTTTTCCAGTGTCCAATATTTAGATTTTCACTTAGTGAACATCTTAAGCTTTGGTATTGTCTCAAAAATTTTCCTTTGAATAAATGATCGTTTCTTGGCAGTCATCTCATCATTCATGCTTTCATCATGCATACATTCTTCCTTGACCACAGGTGAAAAATAGAATCATCAAGGAAAAAATTAGAATCATCAGGTAAAAAATAGAAGCATCAGTTACAGGCCTCTATAGTTCGAATAACAAATCTTGAGAAGGCACCATCTTTATTTATATGATTGATTATGGCAGAAGCTGTATACATGCACATGAAATTTTAATTGTGATTTGAATGAGTGCATATTATGAGGTGCTCTAAATGGTCAGCCTTTGAGATTGGTGAAAGTTTAGGACTTCCTTCCCTACATAGATTACGAGTAAGACACCACAAGCTTGAAAACCTAGATGAACGATTGATCATAGATGTTTTAATCAGAGTATTTCACAAACAGTTAGTGCAGTAACACTTTTTTGCTCTAGGTTGAGAATAATCCCATCCCTGTAAGAATGTTAATATTTTAGACACTCGCGACCAACCTTCCAACCATTTCAGTTTTATACAGGCTTTTTCGAAAGTTGATACCTGCTTGTAGAAATGTCACTAGCATCAGCCACAAAGAAGCCATAGGTCACAAAGAATGGAGAAGGTATGTTCTTGATGAGAGTAAGGCGAGTTGAATTAGGAATGAGAAGGGGAAGAAATATTTGGAACACCCTATTTATTTTAACTGTTGT
>CM035441.1:85124703-85314703 GCA_020310875.1 Ceratopteris richardii | reverse complement strand
ATCCAAGAATGATTGCATGATCGATGAATCAATATCTAAATTTGTCAATGCTCTACATGAATATCCATATCATTCTCTAAAGCATCCAAATGATCATCCAAAGTGTGCTCCATATAGCATCTATATGATCAATAAAATCATGCTCTACATAAGCATCACAAGCATCCAAAACATGCTCTACATGTGCATCCATCTAAGCATCTGAATCCTGCCATACATGTGCATCATGAATGTCAATAGAACTATGTGTAGGTAGACAAAATGAGACATGACAAGTCTCGCACCGCACATAAGGTTGAACTCCCACTCAGACGAGACTGTCTCTCACATGAATTACTTGTAGTGGATACTTGTGCCCAACCCTGATACCTCTGACAAGCATAAGTTATCCCAACTACAATTGAAAATGATGCTTACTGAGAAATGCATAACATTTTCTCTCCTGTAACTAGCTAATTGAAATCAAGCTCATAGGGAATGAAGGCACATAATGTACATGTGTGAATATAAGTGATGCTCCACTAGGTAGTATAAGGCATACATCTCTTGCACCCTCAATTTCGTATGCCATACCATCAGGCATATGCACACATCCATGACTCACCTGAGAATCAACAAAACCATCTACAATGTGGAGTAATATGAAAACCAACTAATGCATCAAGTAATCAAGCCATATGTGTGCTATCCAATAAATAAGAGGAATCTTGAGATGAACCATAAGAGAAAGTGATATCACAATCACTAGCATAATCAACTATTATAGAACCTCTTGAAACCACTACCTGACCTGCATCATGTGCATATCTCTGATGTCATCGTCGTATCCACCTGAAGCAACATCATCCAATGTGGCCCTCATGACCATAGTGCCAACATTGAAGCTGTCGATGTGATCTATGTCTCCTATGAGTCAATAGATTCGCATACATATCATGTAGTCTCTGTCATAATGCACTACTCGTGTCCTCATACATAACAGAATCATATATAGAATCCACAAGCTGTAACAAGATAGTGGAGTTGGCCAATGCATCCATATCCATCCATATGTGGTCGGGCATGTCACGAGGTCTCTGTGCATCTCTGTGTACATACATGTATAACCCTACATGAATCAATGTATGCCATATCTGATCTTTTCATCTTAGAAAGTCAGTGCCATCAAACCGAGAAGACACCATGTTACCATGTTGGCAATCCAAGAGACTAGAAATGTAACAAGAGACTAAAAACAATACTTTATCCTCAATAGGATCACACCGGCATATCTATATGCATAAATCACATCATAAATATCTCGTTGGAGAAGGAACCATGTGAACCACATGTCACATAACCATGCATCTAGCATGCACATAAAACCATGAGCATACGCCTACTCACCAAGTCTTCAAACTGACTAGGTAGATGTGAAAGAATCCTATAAAAAGTTCGACAGAGTATCCCTCGTAAATTGAGCAATCAAACAAGATAACCAATAGCAAAAGAACAATGAGTAACATGTCACCACCTATCACTGATCCAATCAAAGATAATGGCGAATACATATGCCAAAAAATTGATAACAATACACACCAATACAATGGCGAAACACTCCCACTCAAGAATGAATCATGTAAGATGATCTAACTATCATGAATAACCTGTGAAGAAGTCCAAATGAATGAAGATAAGTAATGATCCAAAGTTATCGCACAAGCATAAAGGATCTACTAGAGTACTCTTCTAGCATAAAAGCTAATAAAATTTCAGAAGAATCTCCGCAAAATGGACTCTGAACCAAAATAACCACGTGAGAATCATCATTGACATATGCTAAGAATCACACTAGAAAATAAGATATGAAATCAATGGTCATATGCTAAAATAAAAGCCAATAAAAGTGACAAATGGATGTGAAACTGAGGCTCCAATCTACATCAGGTACCTACATAAAAGCAAGAATATAAGCACTAACCAAGATCCAAAATCAACTCTTATAAAATTATATGCAACTGATAAGTAAATCCGTAACTAAGTAGCATAAGCAAGATATAGACCACAATGTCATTGTACCTGCACTGATAATACCATGATCAAACTCATGATGATATAAACCTCAAAAAAGATATACCACAATGTCATCACACTTGCCAAACACGTGAGAAGATCATGCTCTACTCTCATATGGAGGAGCTACCATAGTGATCATACATGGACAATGCCTTCAAGCTCTAAAAATAAGAGCTTTCATACCAAAAAATCTCTCTCAAAGAAGGTCCATAACAAAATGAACCTTCAAAAGCAATTAGGGTTTTTGTGATGAAAATATGTTGCTCTGTATTTTACTGTTTTAGAGATGATAACCTCTAAATTGAATTTTTTCTCTTCGAAAAACTTTAAAAAAACTTTCTTGGCTACGTAACGATATTTAGAATCCCTCAATTGGAGGTGCATAGCTCAAGATATACATAAAACAAGCATCTACTATCAATTTCACCTTCACTTGTAGCATTGCTTCTCTATATTTCATAATTTCGGTGATATAGCACTTAGAATTTGGACCTGTGTTCTTCTAGAAATTGTAGCTTCTTTTCCAAGATATGCACAACAAGTTGAATCGCTCAAATCTTACTTGTAAAACTCAAGTTACAACCCAAAAAATTGATCGGTTGTCCAAGTGATTGTAGATTCATCTTCTACATCAGTCTGTGATTTTCGAATTTTTGGCGATTTAGAACTCCAAAATGGGTTTTGCATCCTCCTATGAACTTGTAGCACTCTATCTCAGCTACACAAAAAACTTTAAAGCACACCAATCCGAGCTTCCTAGCTCGAGTTATGGCCAAAATACCGAACAGATGTTAAGAGGTGCTGACCTGCACATTCACCTCTTGTGACCTAAGCTTCCATTGAAGCTTCTTGCACACCAACCTTCAACAAGATTTGATACCAGTGAAGTATTTTGATGGTGATGCACCTTTGTGCACTCTCCTTTTCGAGAGCTCCACAATGATATCCTCGGAGTAGAAAACAGAGCTCCAAGTGCTGCACACGATACTCTCCTCAAAGGCTGTACAATACGCAAAAACACAATACATAGGGAGTACAAATACAGACTTCTTAGGTGCTATAAACATGGTCAGACTTACAGTTTATGGCTGATCAGGGCACTATATGTTTTTTCGAAGAATATATACAAAGAAGTATCCGATGGCTATTTGGCCTTTCACGTGGACACTAACGGTAACAAAGGGTGCAAAAATAAGATTATATTGAATGTATGTAGGCACTTGTCAAATACCTTAGCTATGTTGGATCTTTCTTGGAATAATCTTCTCCTCCATTTAGGATTAGCTTGAGCAATCATGTGTCTTGTTAGGTTTTGAGCATCATCTCTCTTAATCATGAATGCATTGTCAACTTCAATGTGAATCTTGTCTTCAATATAAGCCATTGCTTTGGCCCATCTGTGACCATATGTGGGTGGGTGAGCAAACACCGAATCTGATTTGTGGATTTTGCTCATCATCTTTAATAGAAATGGATCCAAGGAGTTCTTATCAAAATCATTCGATAAGTATTGCATTAGGAATATACGCTACTCTTACGTGCTATCATTTGCCAAGAAATCTCTATCCTCATGTATGGTTGGATCATATTCATGTGCATGGAAGTCTTCTATAGATCCTTGTTCTTGTTCATTTCCTTTGGATTTTTCGACTACAACTTCAATCTCATACTATGGTTTTGCTGATTGATCATCATCTTGTGTTGTGGGGTGATCCTCTTCTTGTGGCAGTGCACTAGGTTGCTCTGCTTGTGATGCTCTTAATCTTTCCAACTCTGCTTTCTATTCTTGAAGTTGGGCTTTTAGTTCTGTTGCTTGTTCTATAGTTCAATCAATTGATTCCTATTGCTAAAAGGGAGTTAGAATAATGTTTTTTTCTTTGAATAATCTTTCTCTCAATTCTTTGATTTCCTTCTCTAATCTCTTCAAATACGCTTATGATCTCAAAAATTCTTCTTGCACGATAGCGAGATGATGCTCTTTTGAAGTGAGCAACATCCTTATTTCTTCTATTGTACCTCTAGTAATATCATGATCATTTTGGAGGTCTTGAAGCCAAGATTGGGTCATTTTTTGCTTGTTCTAGAAAGTGGTTATGTGTCTACAGAGTTATCTTCTCTTGTTATGATGCTGACAGTTGTGCCTTTAACTCCTTGACAATGTTGTTCATTCTCATGATGCTTTGGAATATATCTTGGAACTCTTCGTCTATGCCTTCTCCTTTGTACTGAGTACTACTTCTTCTTCTACTCCTTGGGTGGCCGCATAATCCTCAAGTGCATTTCTTATTTTGTTGTCATCTCTTTCTACATGGATATTTATCGTGATCGATTTTTTCCTAAACTTCAGTAACTCTGGGTGATACTTCTTGAATGCCTTGAGGGACTACTTATTTCTTGTTGAGAGGTTGAAATCTGATATGATTGGTAGGGATGAAAGTCAAGATGATAATGAGAGAAGTGCAATTTGATCAAAATGAAGTGATGATGGAATGGATGAATGAACAAAAGATGAAGCTGAAAATGGAAATTTTGAATGGAATGACAATGGTGGGATGATCAATGGTTCGAAAAGTGAGGATGAAGCAAATGGGGGACATGTGAACTATGAAGCGAGAAAAAAATAAAAGAGCATAATTCATGTGCCTGTGTGAATATTGAGTGTAGTGGGATGTTTTGTGAGATTGAATGTGGTTATATGCATGGTTTGAAGGAATTTCTAAATTAATAGTCTTGGATGATTGTTTACCCTTAACAATATATCATGGAATGGATGGGGCTGAAGTGGTTACAATTGGGATGGAATTCACTTCAAGTGCAATTGAAAGGTTATCCATGAGTATGGTGATAGGAGTGGTTAATGGCATGATTGTGGTTCCAATGGTAGAAGTGTGTGTTGTAATGTCTATAATGTATGTGAATATGTGCTCATTATCAGATGGTGCATTATAGAAATTGAATGTAGGTGGAGGAGATGGTGTGGATGAGAGGGTTATAAATTGATTGTCTTACCTAAATCTCCTCCTTAGATTCAATGTATTCTACATCAGAGCTTTGTTTAGTGATCTCATGTGATCTTCTTTCTCGCATCTGCCTTACTACACTTACTATAGTGTCCATAGCTTTTTCCATGACTATTTCTTCTTTTGATCCACTTTTTCTCCTTCTAGATATTGCTCGTTGGCTTGAGCTCTTATGATAGAAGAATTTTTTTGCTATTCTTGTTCGTTTCTTGTCAATGCCTCTACCTAAGTTCTCACAATTTCCTCTTCGTCTAATGATGTGGTGGTGTTGGATTTTATTCTTCTTTTAGTCCTAGACTCGACTTCCATTGCAGTTGTCGATATTACAATTTTGGATGTGATTCTAGGGTTGTGCATTTTTTGTGACATTCGTGACTCTATACTTATGGATAGTGTAGTATGGCTCTTTGGGCAGTGGATTTGTGAGGATAGTACTTGAACTCCTCTAGCTCGTTAATCATATAAGTGAGAGTGAAAGTGACATCTTCACCTAATTCATGAAAAATGATTCATGTAATGACTTTGAGTCCCATGAAAGGTTCTATGTTGTTTCCAGTTCTCTATGGTAGAGTGGCTAGTGAGACTTTCTGATACATAATATGCCATGCCTATTGGTTTCTGATTCTCCAAGCTATAATGCATACTATGAAGTACTATCTTGTGTGGTATATTGTGATGTTCAGGCCTTTGAAAATGAAAATAATTTTCTTAGAGTGTAGGTGCCATTCTCATGGTGACATCAATTTATAAGTCTCTCTCTAATTATTTCCATGTAGAAGATGTCTTACTTCCTTTCACTCTCGATGTAAATAAAGAATTCAAGATTAAAATACTACTTTCAAAATACAATGCTTTCTTGATAATCTCTGCAATGATCTCAAATTCTATCAAGTCTCATTTTAAGTCCTTGGCTCTAGCACATGCGCTTCCATTATGCAACTTTGAACTATCCATAAGCTATTCGAATCTTTCTAGATGTGTTCTAAATAAACGCAAATGAAGAAACTATCAAGACCCTAGATGATCCCAAATCTTGAGGATAGCCTTTTCACTATTCTGGAGTGCCTCAAATTCCTTTTCCATGAAAAATAACTTACTCTTCCTCTTTACCATAGTGCAAAAAAATATGAAATCACCATATTTTCATAAACCTATTGCATGGTGTTGAAACCAATGAGCATTTTCTAACCTCATTGAATTGGCAGGTATGAACAACACTTGGCTAGATGATCCAACTATATCCATTGCCTTAGCTTGGAATGCCAAAAGATGAATTTTTTTGAGCGATTAGATTTGAATTTTTTTTATTCTTTTAGTCAATAAGAACTTGTTCAAAAAACCATGAAGATTGAAGAAATCAATGCTATTTTTGATGATGTTGATATGTTGAAACTTGATAGTACTGTGCTTGCTGAGACTCTTATGGTTGATTCTCTTTCCCACATGTTGTTGTTAGATTCTAGTGCTTCTTTCCATGTAACACCACATAGAGAATGGTTCTCTACTTATGCAGCAAAGTTTCTTGGTAATGTGAGACTTGATAACTCTTACCAGTGTGACGTCCGGATTGGAGATGTGGTTGTGCAATTCATTGATGGTTCAAAATTTACTATGCATAATGTATGCCATGTACCTCAGTTATCATGTAGTTTGATGTCAGTTGATCAACTTGATGACCTTGGTTACAAGGTGGGTTTCTATGCTCCGTCCTTTTGCATATCAAAGGACAATATGGTTATTGCAAAAGGAAACAAAGTTGGCATACTTTATCCTTTATTTGTGTCATAGAAAGAACACTTGTTAATTATTAGTGAACAACCTATGGATTGTATTTGGCATGGCTGTTTGGCCCACATATCTCATAGTGGAATGGAAAATATTTCTTTTTTTGGTTACTTGCATGTGTTATCTTTCTTTGATTTTTCATTTTGGATGCTTTGCATTCAAATAATAGGGGTGAGTATACCTCAAATGAATTCAATCTTTTTTGTCAGTCTAGAGGAATTTGTAGAGAGTTTACAATTCCTTATATCCTAGTAGAGAATGTTTTAGCTGAAAGGATGAATAGAAATATTTAGGATAGAGTAGTTTCTATGCTACATGATGTAAACCTTTCACAAGGCTTTTGGGCAGAAGCAATATTGAGTGCAACACGTGATTAACCTTTCACCTAGTACTACCAAAGGTCTCAAAGTGGCACAAGAGTTATGGATAGGGAAGCTACCATATTATGATCATCTTCGAGTTTTCGGGTGTGAAGCCTATGTTAATATACCCAAGAATCTTAGATAAAAGTTGTACCATAAGCCAAAGCAATGCATTTTTCTTGGATATGGTCGAGACAGACAATTTTTATATCACTTATGGGATCCTGAAACACTATCAGTGATCAAAAGTAGTGATGTCATTTTCAATGATCCTAAGATGCATAAGCAACCCATTAAGGAGGTTGAAGTGAGAAGAGTGGTGTTTGAGGATACTAGTCCTCCAATTAGCATGCATAAAAATGCTACACATAGGGATGTTCAAGAGAATGTCCCATCAGATCAGTTTGCAAATGTTCCGGTTCAGTAACCATTGAGACGCTCTGCACGTGTCTCACATCCACCTGATAGATATGTTCTAGGTTTGGATTTTGTTATGATAATAGATGTTGGTGAGCCTTCTTGCTAGAAAGAGGCCATGCAGACAAAGGGTCATGTCAAGTGGGAATGCTCCATGAAGAGCGAGTTGGATTCTATTCACAAGAATGGTACTTGGGAGTTAATACCTTTGCCAAAGGGCAGGAAAACTTTACCATGTAAATGGGTATATAAGCTAAAATTCACATCATATATTGCTTCTCCAAAGGATAAAACATGACTTGTTGCAAAGGGTTTTAAGCAATAGCATGGTGTTTATTTCGAGGAAATCTTCTCTCCAATGGTCAAGATGACTACCCTTTGATTGTTGCTTGGATTTGTTGCAATGGAGTACTTACAGCTAGTCCAAATGGATATGAAAATTTCTTTCTTGCATGGAGATCTTACATATGAGATCTACATGAAACAACCTGAGGGTTATGCCATTACTGGCAAAGAAAATGTAGTTTGTAAGCTGAAGAAGAGCTTATATGGACTTAAACAATCCCCTAGACAATGGTACCAAAAGTTTGATGCTTTGATGATGTCTCAAGGCTATTCTTGAAGCAATGAGGATCATTGTCTCTTGACAAAGAGATTCTCATATGGCAGATTAATATGCTTGATACTTTTATGTCGATGATACGTTGATTGTTGGGAAGTCCTCATATGACTTGTCAATTCTAAAAAAGAAGTTGAGTGCGACATTTGATAGGAGTAAAAGATGCATATACTTGTCTCAAAGTGAGTACATATCCAAAGTACTTCACATGTTCAATATGAAGGGTGGAAAGGCATTGAGTACATCTTTACCCACATACGTGAAATTGAGCAAGGATGATTGCCCCAAATCAGATGAGCAAAAGGAATTTCATGACCAAATTTCCTTATCATTTTGTTGTTGGTAGTCTCAAATATGTTATGGTAGCTACAATACCAGATATTGTGTTTGCAGTGGGAGTTCTAAGCAGATATATGTCCAAACTTGGTAAGAAGCATTGGGAAGCGGTCAAGATGATTTTGAGATATCTCGATGGCACTAAGGACAAGTATCTATACTTGGGTAGAGGGAAAGCATCCATTATTGGTTACATACGTTCTAATTATGCTGGTTGTGTGGACAATCGTAAGTCTGTATCAGGGTACATTTTTCAGTTTGTTGGAGGTCCTATCTCTTGGAGATCTCGTCTTCAAGAACGTCCTGTTGCAACAAGTGAGGCATGTAAGGAAGCATTGTATCTTTCCCTTCTTGCTTGTGATATAGGTCTAGCTTAGCATGTACCTCGTTTGCTTAGTGATAGTCAGAGTGTCATTGCCTTGGCTAAGAATCTGGTCTATCATGCAAAGACCAAGCACATTGAGGTGCAGTTTCACTTCATTAGAGATTGATTAGCCACTAAGTGCATTATTCTTGAGAAGTTTCATACTCGGGATAATGTTGTCAATGCTTTGACTAAGGTTATGCCAGAGGATATCTTTTGACACTATTGTCACTTGATGGGGGTTACTTGATTCCTAATCTTACATAGTTATTTATATACTGTGTAACATGACCATCAGGTGGGATGTATGGTTTGTATACTTACACTCAAGTATTCTTATCATTCTTTATTTTTCTCCCATAGTCACTTTGGCCATATTGGCCTTTAGTGGGAGATTGTTACCGTTAGTGTCAATGTGAAAGGCCAAATGGCCATTGGAAACTTTTGTATATGTTCTTTAATAAAGCATATAGTGGCCTAATCAACCATAGGCTTGAAGTTCGATTGCATTCATATGATCTAAGAAATCTGTGTGGGTGATCTGTGTATTGTGTATGGATTTCGTTTCAATCTTTGATGAACAATTTGGGTTTGAGCATGATGTATTCACTCCTTTCCTCTAAGGTGATATCTTTTGCTAGCATCTTTTTGAAATCCATTTCTCATGTGGAATTCTCACTTTGTATTTGTTGTAGATCATCCTCTTTGCCTCCAGATTCCTTTCCTCGAAAGAATACTCCCATGACTTCAAGTGCCAAAGAATCATTTTCAATTGTCAATTCTTCATTGGGAGAGTCACTATCATAACACAAACTTTCTTCATCTACAATTGTTTCATATCTTTGATCATCCTTCTTTATATCCCTCAAATAATAAGAAATTGATTTATTTTTATCATTTGGTTTGATAACAATGAGATCAAATCCCCATCTTTTATCTACTTTTGTCACAATTAAACATGGGCATCCTAATACGATGGGGTATCCCTCCCCTTTGGTTGCACCTACATACATATACAAGGTAACTTCTATATCACACACCATAAATCTTAACTTTTCAATGAGAACAATGCATTTTAACAACACTATTGTTCGCTATTTTGCCATGGTATGCAGATGCTCCTATCATAGCCAAGCTTAATATGTTTTCTTCATCATCACACTCATATCTGATGAAAATGTGAACTATGAAAGCTTTAGGTGGATAAAGGGGTCAAAAGATCTTAATGTGGACAAAAGTCGTGACTCAAAACACTTAGGGTAGTCTTAAGGTCTAGCAAGGCAAGAAAGGCAATCCTAAGGTGGTGGAAAAGTCAGGAGAGGCATCCAAAAGCTATAAAAAGAAGGTGAAGAGTCATCAAATGCATGGAAGTATTGTAGGTCATTGAAGGCCAAGAGAAATATACAAAGTTTCAAAAGCTATGAGCTTACTTGATATAGACACTACCACCTTAAGCTTGAGGGGGAGTGTTGAAAATGTGAAATATGCAAGCTTTAGGTGGATAAAGGGGTCAAAAGACGTTAATGTGGACAAAATTCATGACTCAAAATTCTTAGGGTGGTCTTAAGGTGGGGCAAGGTACTCCTAAGGCAGTGGAAAAGTCAAGAGAGGCATCCAAAAGCTATAAAAGAAGGTGAAGAGTCATCAAATGCATGGAAGTGGAGTAGGTCATTGAAGAACAAGAGACATATACTCAAGGAGGCTCAAGGAGAGAGTCATCCAAGTCTCAAGAAGCTGAAACATAGCTATACAAGGTAGGAAAAATACAAAGGAGGGTGTTATATGCATAGGGAAGGAGCAAGGAGGAGCTATCAAGCCCACAACCCCTCTAGGCTCTTGTAGGTATAGATATTTTCTATTATAACAGTTGTAACGCTTTGTGTACATATCCAATTCAGGAGATTTAAGTTGCATTCTGTAGCTTATATGTGTCCTACTTATCCTAAGAGGGCTTCTTGAAATCAGTTTTATGTGCAAAGGAAGTGGTGTATCTCTGTAACCCTAATTTTTGCATATCCTACATCTCTACATAATCTGTTTATTATAGAGTTATTCACTAACCTAAACATATCTATTTGAGGTGTTGTTCTTTAGCTTTTTGGAAAGATTATGAACCATACTAAGTGTGCCTAAAAGTTTAGGTGATTTGGATCAGTTTAAGGTATGTGAATGAGAGTTCTGTTGTAGGGTAGCTGAAAAGGTGTATAAAGGGACCTAGGTATTGGGTTCATTTCACTTCTAGTGTGCAAATATGAGGGATTAAATTCCATCAATATGTGATTTCCCATCTACTTGAACATTTGAGATCCTTTTCCCTTTTATATATGCATTTATTGCGGTACATACATTTATCCTTATGAGATTAGTATCTTTATTTCTAGACCTCCTAGTACTCACTAGCTTGGACTACTCCCTTCTAGTTTTTTATGAAAGTTGCAATAGTTGTGGCCAACTTATATCGGGCTCCTGTGTGGAGATATCTTCAATAAGATTGTAAGATTAATTTCGTTACCTAGATCATAGTGTTCCATTATAATATTCTGGTCTTCTCTATCTTGTTTTTGTTTCTCCTTCTACAACCTTTCCTTTATTTGTTTGTGTACTTAGGCTTGAATCTTCTTCTGGAGGCCTTTCTCTATCCTACACCCCTGTTTGCTTGATCACATAGTTTCCATGCTCTCTTGTTTTTTGGTCAACTTCAAAATGTTTATCGACCTTTTCCACATGGATTCCACATACTCAGGTGGTATAATTGCACATTTTCTTGAGTTTTCATGATGCTAGAGATGCATTTGATGTTATTCTCTATCAGCAGGCTATTGGATGCTTGATTTACTTATGCATAACTCGGCCTAATATTTAGTTTGACGTCTCTTAAATGAGCAAGTTTATGCATTGCTGTCAAGAATTGACATGTCGTTAAGCGCATCTTTTGCTACTTTGAGTGGTACTCGGGTAGGATTTCTTTATTCCCAAGGGAGATCACTACTTCTAGATTTACATGCTTTTTCTAACTTTGAATGGGCTAGTCTTTATGCCACTCGTGCATCCACTAGTGGTTTTTGCTTCATGCTTGGTAGCTCATGAATATCTTGGTTGAGCAAGAAGCAGCCTACTATAGCTGCTTCTAGTTGTGAGGCTGAGTATAGGGTAGCTTTCACAGTGACTTTTGAATGTGTGTGGCTCAGACTCCTTATGGCTAATTTGGGTGTTGTTCAGTCTTCTACCACCACCATCTTCATTGACAATAAAAGTGCATTGGCAACTGCATGGAACCCTATGTTCCATGCTCCCACAAAGCACATCGAGTTGCCTTATCATTATGTCAAGGAGAGGTTCTTTGCTGGAGAGATCAGTTCAGCATATGTGCTCACACAAAATAACATTGCATATCTTTTCACAAAGGCTCTTCCTCAAGAGAAAATTGAAGCTTTTTGCAGAGCTTTGGGCTTAGTTCCTTCTGTGAATCCATCTCTTTCCACATAGCTTGTCACTTCCTTATACATGAGTGCCAACTCATTGTTCATTGCATCACTTCCAAGGGGAATTTGTTGATATATTTTGGTAGTAATGTGTGTGAACACACTTAGGATCATCACGGCATTTTTTTCCCTCTTCAGGAGTTTTTTCCCCCCGGCTTGTATATATGCCTATAACCCTAATGGGTTACTTACCTTTGTACATTCACTTGGTAATAAATTCAGTATTGTGTGTTGTGCTTCAAGCTTCTTCTTCTTCTTCTTCTTCTTCTTCTTCTTCTTCCTTATGTTGTTCACATGCTTCTGCAGACCTCAAACTCCAAAATTCCACATATACTACATTTTGAACCCAATTTTGAACAACATTTAGGTGTCTTAGGAATGGTCTTCCTAGCAATATCTCAAAGCTGGTAGCTTTACAAATCACAGATGGTCAATTGGTGTTCAAAATCTACCCCAATCTTTAGGGTGACTCCTTCTATCGACCCTAAGCATTGACCCATATGTCCATGTACTAGCTCAAGTTTCATTTGAGTTGGCTTAAGTGCTATCTTATCGTGTTTAACCCACAAGGCCTTGGTGGTGATTGCAACACATGCACCACAATCTACGATGGCATTGGTAGTGCAATCATTGAAAGTGATGGATATACAAGTATTTCCCTCATCACAATCATTATATTCTCCCACTTTATCTACGGGTATCTATTTGATATGCTTTTTGGACTTGGTGGTTTTTGGATCCACTCTTAGTTCTTTTGCAGTATCTTCCTAATGATGGGGTTTATTAACTGATTCTCCCACAATAAAATTTTACTTTGCCTTGGCTTTTCTTGGTTCATCTAGGGTTCCTTGAGACCCATCTGACTTCTACTTTTTGAATTTCAATTGAGTGGTATTTTTCATTCATAAGCATTCTCATTGTCTCCTAGATATCTCAAAAGTTTATTGAGAGGCATTGTTGTAATCAAACACTTCTTCCCTCACATTGCCAATGCTTTTCACACCAAAACTTGCAAGAAAGGTAGGCAACATAACTTCTACTTGTTCAAAAGGTGAATTCATTAAACACATCTTATTCTGCCTATTTTCTTGCACTTCTTATGAGAGTTACTCTTTCCATGAGTCATCAACATCAGAGATTATTGAGACCATGTCATAGGTTTTCTTTTGTTGCAAGTCCAAGTCTTCTCATCTAGGATGTTTTTTGGTTCACTTGGATCAAAAAACACTTCTAATCTTGTGGAATCAAGAAGTGGTGGAACCTCTTGAGGTTGTGACATAGGTGGCCCCATATTTTGGGGCATAGATGGTTCCTCTTTCTTTAGAAAAATATCATGAGAGTATGTCTTTTGTATCTTCCCTTGTCAACTCATCACGGGCTTGAGGGTGGCTCTTTAATGCCTTGAGAGATATTTTTGAGTTGTTTATTTTGGGTCTCTCCTTCTCAACTTGATAATATGGTCAATTTTTTCAATGCACCCACACAGGGTAATGTTGTATACCTTTTCACTGTCAAAGGCTCTACCTTAGGAGAAGTTCGAAGCTCTTTACAAAGTGTTGGGTTTACTTCCCTTTGTGGATTGATTTCATTCTACATAGCTTGGCACTTCCTTATATGTGAGTGCCAGTTGCTTGTTCACAACATTACTACAAGGAGGATTTGTGATATATTTTCCTAGTGTTTTGTGTGAACACACCTAGGACTGATAGGCACTTTTTTTCCTCTTTAGGAGTATTTTTTCCTCCCAGGTTGTATATATGCCTATAAGATGGGATACATATATTTTCTTCTACATTCACTTAGTAATACACTTTGTGATGTGATCCAAGATTCTTCTTCTTCCTTGTGCTATTTGCATCCTTTTGTAGTGCTCAAACTCCAACAACTCCCTTTGTATGATGTAAACTCCATTTTGCATATATATAGTTTCAATTCCTAGGAAATACTTCAAGATCATGAGGTATGAGATCTTGAACTCCTTTATAAGATTTTCCTTGATGTCTTTAATTATAAGGAAATTCACATAGGGTGCATGTGTATACTATGTTTCCATCATGCTTTTTGATACATAGTGATGGGTTTGCATCACTAAATTTATACTCACACCTACATAAATAATCAATAAACCTCTAGTTCCAAGTTTTAGGAGCCTTCTTTAGGCCATAAAGGCCTTCTTCAATGTCCAAACAATAAAACGTGGTCTTTTTTTGCTAGAGATTTGCCCCACAAATGCTCATAGTAGCCACACAAAGAAATCTATAATCCTTTTCCACCTAGTGGCCATACATCTTCACTCTTGCATGAGTCTTCCAACAATAGATTCCCACATCTTCTCTCTTCTACCATCATATAGTAAGTCCATCCAAAGGATTCCATGTGGCATTGTAGCCAAGAGGTGTTACTACCTCTAAGGTGTGACATCTTCTTCCCATTAAAAACATTTTTATCCTCAAAAATGTAGATGAAATGTCCATACTACTAGTAGAAGAAAGTGATCAGACACCCTTGAATCCCATGTAGTGCTAGTACATGGTCATCTCTATGTGTTGCCTCTCCATATCCTACCCCTTAAGAAGCATCATAAGAGATCATCTCAACGGTGGAAAGCCATCTTTAAAGTCTCTATTACCTCCCATATACACCTAGCTTCCAAACTATCACTCCACGTCATCTAAATGATGTAAGTGCATATGGTGCTTCCACTATGGCATAATACTATGAAAGATAAGTGTATAGTTTCAAACTATATAGGCTTAACCATACTATACTGGAGATAATAAACAATGTGATCTTCTAGGTAATAGAACAAAGTCCCATAAGAAAGTGTCTCTAAATCCTTCTGAAATTAAAATGATAGACTTTCCCTCATGTCACTCTAGGTATTTCTAACCTTGAGTGTACTCACAAGCAATATTTTTAACCCAAATTGTGTCCTAGTAAATCCATCATCCTAGTTCACATAAAAGTAATTACAGGTAGCAGAATGAAATCTCTACATCCCACTAACTAAGAAATCCTTGGTTTGTGATCTACAAACTTTGGACTAAATTTTATTGGAAGAGCATCTAATGGTGCTTGTGCAAACTCTAGTATTTTATCTTCCCCTTACTTTTCCATATGAATGCAAACTCATTACTTTATAAGATTTAGATAACCCATGAGTATCAATCCTCCTAAGTGATGCTTAGTCATCATCCTCATGACAAAACAGCAAGTAAGAGATTGATAGTCCAATGGGTTAGATTTATCCCTATCTCTGAAAAACCCAAAAGAGAATCCATTAATCCACTTCTAGTCTCATAAATGTCAATAACTAGCACTCCTCATCTAGTCAAACACCTTCATGGGAAATATAAATAATCACTTTGTCCCTAGGGTCTTCAAGTGAGACTCAATCTAACCACTATTACTATCAGATCTCCCTATTGTTTTTGATATGATAGTGCCATTCCTTTCTAGACAAATGATAGAGTTTAAAAAATCTCTGTCTCAACGAAGAAAAAGGGATCTAGTAATGGAATATTTTCCACTTCCCCTTTGAAGTATTTCTTTGGTGATGCACGATGGTCGACTCTGTCATGGACACAAAGGAAACCATCCTGAACCTTAGATTCCATGTTGTTGATATATTTAGGTAGTGATGTGTGTGAACACACTAGGACTGTCCGGGCACTTTTTTCCCTCTTTAGGAGGTTTTTTTTCCCCTGGCTTGTATATATGCCTATAGCCCTAATGGGTTACTTATCTTTGTACATTCTAGTGGTAATACATTCAGTATTGTGTGTAGTGCTCCAAGCTTCTTCTTCTTCCTTGTGTTGTTCATGTGCTTCCACAGACGTCTAACTCCAATAATTGGTATCAGAGTAGGTTGCCGCTTCATTTAGGGCATTGTGTAAACCTCTCCGATCGTAGTCTCAAAATCGCATGAAATTTGATGAGCATACTCAAGGTGTTTCAGAGATAAAAACAGCTTTGTTGTGTGGTGCCAAAATCTCGATCTGAGCTCGTTTCGGCCTCCGAACGCACTATCATAGCGCTTATATAGGCTATTTTGTCTTTTTGTGCCAAAGATATATACAGGTTTTGGTTCACCAGTATAAGCATCTCAAAGTTTGCTACAGATCTAGTAGAACTTGTTTGGGTAGTTCTGTTCAACTTTTTTAGATACAGTCATTTTTTTGCATCATGGTATTTTAGTCAGTGGCCATGGCTGAAAGCAGTGATGTATTTCGTATGTTGGTTGTTGAGGATAAGTTGGATGGTACAAATTACCCATTGTGGGCTTATATGATGCGTCATGTATTGGGTGCAAAAGGACTATGGAATATTATGCAAGGTGTTGAAAGATGTCTTGTTACACCTACAAATACAGGAACTGCAAATATAGGTACTGAAGCTGATGCAGATGGCATTGAAGATGGTGATATTCTACGAATTCGTGTTCACTCTGTCGTTTCTGCTACACCTACTATAGAGCAAATTCCTTAGGATGGTAGAGATGCTCAACCATATGCATTGATAGCCTTGTCTGTCAAACATGCCATTATCCCTCACATTTGCTCTTGCAGAATAGCTAAGGATACTTGGGACACACTTACCACATTGTATCGGGCTAGGAATGAGGCTCCTGTTGCTTACCTCCAAAAACAGTTGGAGATTGAGCACATGAATGAAGGTGATTCTATTTTTCTAACAAAGATCAAGGATTTGAAGGAACAATTGATTTTTGTTGATGAAGTCCTTCCTGACAGTTCACTTGTGCAAACTGTTCTGAATGGTCTTCCTAGCTCATATCAGAGTTTTGCTTCTACTCTTCATCTGATGATGAAAGGCAATCCAAATGCCTCAACATTTGAAGAGTTAGTTTTTGTTATGTTTTAGGAAGATCAATCCAGATAGAACATGTCTATTATGTGTGTTGCAGATCAAGCTTTCCTGGCTAGTCAGAAGCGCAAAGGAAAATGGAGCTCTTCAACTAGTAAGCAGAAATTTGCTAATTCTGCACAATCAAAGAAGGAAGATAAAGATGAGAAGAAATCAGAAAAGCAAAAATTGTTTTGCAAATATTGTAAAGCAAATGATCATGTCATTAAGAGCTGTCCAAAATTGGCTACTAAAGAGGCAAAGAAGAAAGAGGCCAAAATGGTTGTTGTAGAGGCCTCTACACTGAAAACAGAGTCTGCTAATCTTGTGCAGGATGAAGAATGAGCATTTACTATTGTTTGCAATTTTGACCCATCTTCTCATGAGCAGTGCATGTCTATAGTAGACTCAGATGTTTGGTACTTTGATAGTGGGGCGACCAAACATATAACCTCGCAGTGCAGTTTCTTCTCTCCACTCGAGCCTGCCCCTACAGGGAATACTGTTACATGCACCAAAAACTCCTCTTCTCTTGTTATGGGAGTTGGTAAGATCATTGTGACTACTACTGGTGTTAGTTCTTTTACATTGTCAGATGCTTTATTTGTGCTAGGGATCAAGAAGAATCTGTTATCAGTTTCGGCCTTAGCCAAGATTGGTTTGGTTGTTAAATTTGTTGATGACAGATGTACAGTTCATGATATGTCAAATGACGACGTGATTATTGCTTCTGGCATTTTACCTCCTGGGCTATATAAGCTCCTAGATTATGAAAAATCTATGAAAAGTACATGATTCTCAGGCTATGTCAGATGCAAAGCTTTGGCATGCGTGCTTTGGTCATCTGAATTTTGCTCGTTTGCTACGCTTGCAGAAATCTGAAATGGTGTCCTCTTTCCCCAAACTTGAGGCACCCAGAAAACATATCTATGAAGGTTGTATTTTGGGCAAAATGCAATTTCTAAACGGAAGAACAGGTCACTCACGGAAATGGCAAGGTGTATGGTCAAGAGTCAGGCTTTACCACATAGTTTCTAGCTTGAGGTTGTCATGTGTGCAACATATGTACTTAACAGGTGTCCCACTAAAGCATTGTAGTCGATCACTCCATATGAGGCTTGGCATGGTTGCAAGCCATCTGTTGCTCAGTTGCGTGTTTTGGTTGTCTGGCATATGCATTAGTGCCTGAACAACATCACAAGAAATTAGATGATAAAGCAGTAAAATGTATTTTTGTTGGGTATAGTTCTGAGAGCAAAGGCTGTCGTCTGTATCATCCAAAGACTAAACGCATTTTGGTTAGCCGTGATGTTGTTTTTGTGGAAGATGTTATTTAGCCTTTACTTTCATGTATGAAGGAGACATTTATTAGCTCCAAAGACATGTATGATACTTTGTTGCCTTTTTTTATAGGTGGATAGTCTAATGCTAGTCCTAATGAGGCCACTTCTCAGCCATTGTAGGTTTCATGTGATGATGCAGATCATTCCATTTTTTATGCAGATTTGCATGATGCACTTGTTGATGAGAGAGCTGATATTGAGGAGGCAAAAACTATGCCAAAATGGCTAGCGTAAACTTTGTGTGATAGCAAATTAGATGCACCTCTGTCATACTGCACTCGTCAAGCTCTCACAGTGCTTGTTTTGTATAAGATTGCTGCATCTAGTCTCTGTGATGAGATTGAGCCTATTTCATTTGATGAAGCACAAAATTCTAAACATTGGATGGCTGCAATGCAATCTGAATATGATGCTATCATGGAAAATGGTATCTGTTCTTTATGTGACTTGCCTCGTGGCAAGAAGGTCATTGACAATAAGTGGGTATACAAGCTGAAGCGTAAACTTGATGGAATAGTTGACAGGTATAAGGCTCGGCTTGTTGTAAAGGGTTATGTGCAAGAAAGAGGCATTGATTTTTATGAAACCTTTGAACCTACTTGTCAAATGACTACTGTTCGTAGCATTTGTGCACTTGTAGCTCATCATGATTGGAATGTATATCCAACACCATTTTTGAATGGTGAGTTGTATGAAGAAGTGTACGTTTTTCAACCCCGTGGATTTGTGCAGAAAGGGCATGAAAACCACGTGTGCAGGTTAAAGAAGGCATTATATGGTTTAAAGCAAGCACCACATTCTTGGTATGAAAAGATACATGCCTATCTGATTGCACATTGTTTTGAGAACAGTTCAACTGAAAGCACCTTATGTGTTAAGTATGCTAATGATGTGCTTCTGATCATTGTGGTGTATGTTGATGAAATGCTGCTCACTGGTCCTCATGAGAAGCATATTGCTAATTTCAAGGTTGATTTGCATGCCTCATTTGAGATGTCTGATTTGGGGCATTTGCATCATTATTTGGGCATTTAGTTTATGCACGTTGATGGTGGAATGGCTTTGTGTCAAAAACGAAATATATTGACATAGTATTGCAGTGTTTTGGCCTTGAAGACTCTAAACCTATTGCAACTCCTATGGACACAGGTTTACGATTGAGTCTCCATGATGTTGGAGATGCATTTTGCAAGGAATTGAACTCACAACCTCTTGGTTAGGAATGTGATGGGCTAACCACTTGCCCCAAAAGCCATGGTTGAGGATTACTTCCTAATCCTCTCTCTTAGAGCGTGGCTCAACCATCTCCTACTAGGATTATGTTACATTCTTCCCCCCTTGGTCGATCATTGTCCTCAATGATCTACTCTTGTATCCCTCTAGCCTCGGTGATCAGTCCCTTGAACTCCTAGGTGCCCTTGAATTGATGTCCCTCAACCTCGCATAGTTTCTTGAACCTTGTTCGCAACCTTGGTATCTTGAACCCTTGCTCTCAACCTTGGTGTCTTGAACCTTCTTGTTCGCAACCTTGGTGTCTCGAGCCCTTGTTCTCAACCTCAGTCTTGAACCTTGTTCTCACCCATGCTTGGTATCTTGAACACTCAATCAAGTGCCAGCCAAGGATTCCCAAGGAATTCACACTTCCATGCTAGCTCATTGGAAAGTTCGTTCCGAGAGCTTTCCAACGGTATATTACACGCCTCAATCCGACCTACGGATTGAGAGATACACCCCAATCATTGTAAGGTCCATTCTTGAAACCAACGCGTGCGCCTTCCACAATTCCTACCCTTTCACATAGAGGATGCCCAAGCGCCTTTTTTAGAGGCCATTGAGTCATTCCATCTTGCCCAAGCCTACTTCCTAGGCTCTGATACCAATGCAAGGAATTGAACTCACAACCTCTTGGTTAGGAATGTGATGGGCTAACCACTTGCCCCAAAAGCCATGTTTGAGGATTACTTCCTAATCCTCTCTCTTAGAGCGTGGCTCAACCATCTCCTACTAGGATTATGTTACACATTTGATGTTATTCTCTATCAGCAGGCTCTTGGATGCTTGATTTACTTATGCATTACTCGGTTAGATATTTAATTTGTTGTCTCATAGATGAGCAGGTTTATGCATTGCCCAGGTGTTAAGCATTGGCAGGTAGTTAAGCACATCTTTCACTACTTGAGTGGTCCCCGACTACTTGCATTGTTTTATCCCAAGGTGGGATCACTACCGCTAGATTTGCATGCTTTTTCTAACTCTGACTAGGTTGGTTGCTATGACGGTCGTGTGTCCGCTGGTGGTTTTTGCTTCATGCTTGGTAGCTCATGCATATCTTGGCTGAGTAAGAAGAAACCTACTATGGCCACTTCCAGTTGTGAGGCTGAGTATGAGGCAGCTTTCACAGTGACTGTTGAGTGTGTATGGCTCCGACGCCTTATGGCTGATTTGGGTGTCGGTCAATCTTCTGCCACCACCATCTCTGCTGATAGTCAGAGTGCATTGCCAGTTGTGAGGAGCCCTGTGTTCCATGCTCTCACTAAGCACATTGACGTGCATTATCATTATGTCAGGGAGAGGTTCTCTGCTGGAGAGATCAGCTTGGCATAGGTGCCCATGCAGGAGAACATTGCAGACCTTTTCATGAAGGCTCTGCCTAAGGAGAAGTTTGAAGCTTTCCGCAAAGCTTTGGACTTACTTCCTTTTGTTGATTGATTCCACATAGCTTGGCACTTCCTTATACATGAGTGTCAGCTCCTTGTTCACCACATCACTCCCAGGGGTGATTTGTTGATATATTTAGGTAGTGATGTGTGTGAACACACTAGGCTTACCGGGGCACTTTTTTTCCTCTTCAGGAGGTTTTTTCCCCCGACTTCTATATATGCCTATAGCCCTAACGGGTTACTTATCTTTGTACATTCTAGTGATATTACATTCAGTATTGTGTATTGTGCTTCAAGCCTCTTCTTCTTCCTTGTGTTGTTCATGTGCTTCCGTAGATGTCTAACTCCAACATATGTCACTTTCTATATCTCATTATTGGTTCAAAATTTGGAGAGGCCAATGCTTCCATTCTGACTGAAACATGCGAAAACCCCAAGATTGATTGTCTATTTGCTTAATTCTTACACTTGAAGGTCTTGTTTCCATTTGATGACATCATTAACTCGTAACCACCCTTGGAAAACCTATATAAGGAGGGGTTGGCCACATTCATTCTCAGTCTTGCCAATACCAGTCTTGGGAGCTCAAGGACTCGTGACCACTAAGTAAGTACTCTCTAGGTTTCAGTTCCAGTTCTTGTCTTGTTCCTTGTTCCAACCTTGTCTAGTCTAGTTCTTGGACATCCTGTCTTGTCCTCTTGTAATCTCATAGTATGAGATCTTGCCGAGTTATTTCCTGTATGTAGTTCATCTTTCTGAAGGGAATTCTTGTAATCTTGATATCTTATTTCATACTTACGATCCCTGGTTGTGGGATCTAGTGTATCATCTTTAGTTGAGATACTCATACCTATCAATCCTGGGTTGTGGGACATCTTGTATCAATCACATATTCTTGTATTATTTTCCCAACGTGGGTGTTCTTGTATGTTAAAAATAAAGAAGTAAGCTCGTATATATTTTTGCAAAAAGGATTTTCTTCAAGTAGAAGGAAAATACAAAAATGAAAAATAGAAGCATTTACTTCAGCAAGTAGTGGAGGCCAAAAGAGAATCATTCAAAAGAGAATCAAATCCAAAATCTGAATTGTAAGAGGAGTGGCTGTCCAAAGTAGTGGAGAAATGATGGAGAAGAGCTCTCAAACTCATCATGAGAGTTTTTGGTCACTTGGCCATAAAAGAAGCAAGGGAGGACACTCAAGGGGAGAGCAAGAAGGCGTGGAAGCCCCCTTGTATCTACTTCATTTGGTTTGAGTCATTTCGTTCAGTTCACTCTCATAGAGTGTGTCCAGCCGCACACCCATTTTTTGGGTAGTCTACTTGTGAGAGTCATATCTCTCAACATATGTATCCAAATTTAGTGTTTAAACATTCGTTGGAAAGCTTATCTTCAGTCCTTCCTCTATCTAGAACAGTTTTATGAAATTCTTTATGCTCTCTGAGTTATTCAGGTTTTAGTGAAGTCCAGTTTTCAGCTGTGTCCAGCCGCACACCCATTTTTTGGTAGTCTACTTGTGAGAGTCATATCTCTCAACATATGTATCCAAATTTAGTGTTTAAACATTTGTTGGAAAGCTTATCTTGAGTACTTCCTCTGTCTAGAACAGTTTTATGAAATTCTTTATGCTCTCTGAGTTATTCAGGTTTTAGTGAAGTCCAGTTTTCAGCCTAACTGAGTGGACAGGAAGTCTGTTTTGAATCAAATAGTTGACAACTCAAATCTACTCCAAATTGAGTGTTTGATATCTCATTTGAAAGCTCTAGGTGTCTAGTTTGAGTGACCAAAGTTTCAAGTTCATTGGATATTTCAGTTGGTACCAGTTTTTATTTGAAGGTTCTGTTGTTGGCAAGAGTCTTCATCCTGAGAAGGTCTTCTACACTTTCCGCTGCGATTAGGAGAGGAATTCTCCAACATTTGGTATCAGAGCCTTGGAGTTTGAAGAGGCAAAGCATTGGAACTAAACTGAAGCAAAGGGAAAGCTACAAATCAAGGGGGAGCTTCGTGAATTCAAGAGAGAGCGCCACAACATACTTGAGGTAAACTTCAATCTTGGAAGTTTTCAATGGCTGATTTAGGACAAGTTGAGAAGTTAGACAAAGACAATTTTCAATCTTGGAGGTATAGAATGATAAATTACCTTAAAGGTAAAGATTTATGGGGTTTAGTTAGTGGAGATGATCCACAACCGGTAGACCTTGAAGATCCCAACATTACTCCGGCACAAAGGAGACAATTTGCTGATTGGGAAGAGAGGAATCGAAGGGTGATGTTCCTCATCTCACAAGTTATTTCTAACACTATGATTGGTCATGTGCAAAGCTTAGAAACAGCCAAAGAAGTTTGGGAAGCATTGGAGAAGGTGTATGCTACCTCAACAAGGTCTCGGAGGATGCAACTCAAGAACGAGCTCAACAACATGAAGAAAAGCTCAAACCAAAGCATTAGTGAGTATACATTGAGGATTAAGGAGCTTCGAGATCAACTAGCATCAGTTGGATGCAAGATAGAAGAGGAAGACATCGTCCAAACAGCCCTCAATGGCTTGAGGAGTGAAGAAAAGTGGAAGCCCCTCATCACAAACATCCTTTATAGAGATCCTCTACCAACATTCGACGAAATTATACCAAATCTTGTGGCTGAAGAGGTTGCTCAACAAGGAGAAGGCAACAAAGGTAAGGACAGCCATAGTCAAATGTTATACGCAGGAAGAGGTAGAGGAAGAAACTCAAGAGGAGGCTCGAGAGGAAGAGGAAGAAGCTACAACAATACAAATTTCAGCCAACACAACTCGGACGACAACAAGGACAACTCAAATGACAACACACATGGAAGAGATCGAGGAAGAAATAGAGGAAGAGGTCGAGGTTCATACAATCCTCATAAAGGTATAACATGTTATCATTGTGGTAAACTAGGACATTATGCAAATGATTGTTGGCAAAAGAATGGAAAGCTGAATGGAGGCAACCAAAGGAGCCAAAATAACTATGCGAGTACATCAAGTGAAGGAGACAAGCAAACCATGCTTGCCATGAAGCATGACTACAACAACTCGAGAAGTGATGACCAAAAATGGTTCATAGATTCAGGTTGCAGCAACCATATGACATGCCAAGGAGATTTGTTCACAAAGCTACAAGCTCCAAGTGGAAAAGGATGTGTAGAGACCGGCGATGAAACTCAACACGCAATTGAGCATGTTGGAGATATCAAGCTTGGAGACAAGAAGGTATTGGCTGATGTTCTTCATGTTCCTACTATTGCAAAGAATTTGATTTCAGTAGAACAAATGGTAGAGAAAGGATATCATGTTATCTTCAATGAAAAAGGCTGCTTTATAAAGAATCCAAAAGAAGGATTCAAGGTCATTGCTCAAGGAAGGAAAGAAGGAAGGATGTTCACTTTGGACATTCAACAACCGCATGGAAAGGTGATGTATATTCAGTTTGGAAACAAGAGGATAGCTGAAATCGATTTGTGGCACAAAAGGTTTGGACATATCAACATTCCCAAGCTCAAGGACATGAGCAACCATGAAGTGGTAAGAGGTCTTCCAAGATTCAATGATGCCAGACTACATGAGTTTTGTGAAGCATGCCAACTAGGAAAGCAAACTCGACAACCATTCAAGAAAAGCAAATATGTGGCAAGGAATGTCCTCGACTTGATACACACGGATGTATGGGGACCATCACAACAACCATCAGTGGCTGGTAATAGATATTTTGTCACTTTTATTGATGATCATTCAAGGAAAGTATGGATGTTTTGCATAAAACAAAAATCAGATGTGTTCTCCATGTTCAAGAGATTTAAAGCACAGGTAGAAAAGGAAACAGGACGCTACATAAAGACCTTGAGGTCCGATGGAGGAGGAGAATATTTCTCCAAAGAATTTTCAGACTTTCTTTATGAAAATGGAATCAAGAGACAATTTACATGTAGGTACACACCTCAACAAAATGGAATAGCTGAAAGGAAAAATCGACATATCACAGAAGTTGCAAGATGCATGCTCAACGAGATGAAGATGCCACTAAACTATTGGGCTGAAGCAACTAGTACGGCCGTTTATTTGATGAACAAGTGCACAACGGCTGGAGTGCATAATCTAACTCCCGAGGAGGTTTATTCCGGTAAGAAGCCTGACCTTACACATCTCAAAGTTTTTGGATGTGTGTGTTATGTTCACATCCCTCAAGAACTAAGGACAAAGATGGAGGCAAAGTCCGAAAAATGTATTTTTATTGGATATTCATCGGAGCAAAAGGGATATAGGTGCTACAATCCGGTGACAAAGGAGCTACGAGTCTCACGAGATGTGGTATTTGATGAGCTAAGACCATGGTTTGGAGACAAAGGGAAAGAGAAGACTCTTGAAGAAGATTGCGAAGATGATGAAGGTGCTGTCCAAGAAGAATTTCAGCAAACAAGCACTCAAATGTCAGGTCCAGAAGCTTCTACATCACTTGGAGAAAGCTCAACATGGAAGGGGAGGCTAAGGAGTCATTCCTCATCACCAACATCAGCTTATGAAAGATCTAAAGCCGAAAGTGCTGCCCAAAATAGTGATTCAAATACAAGTGAACAAGAGTATGAAGAGGTGATCACACCGAAGGTAAAGTTGAACCGATTGAAGAAGCAATGTTCAAAAGGAAATGAAAGGAGGTCTTCAAGAGCAAGGTATCCAATTGAAAGGCTGAGCTATGATAGTTTTATTGCAAAACATTTTGCATATATGACACAGGTGGTCAAAGATAAAGAACCGGATGCATATGAAGAAGCATGTACACAAAAAGAATGGCAAGAAGCTATGCAAGAAGAGATGAAAGCTCTCAAGGACAATCACACATGGGAGCTAGTTCCAAAGGCTGAAGGTATGAAGATTGTTCCAAATAAATGGGTGTTTAAAATAAAGAGAAATGCTGACGGCTCTCTAGCAAGGCATAAAGCTAGACTAGTAGCAAAAGGATTCAAGCAAACTCACGGCATCGATTATGAAGAGACTTTCAGCCCGGTTGCAAAGATGGGAACAATTAGAACCTTGATTGGAGTGAGTGCAGCAAGGAGATAGCCATTGTACCAACTCGACATAAAAAATGCTTTTCTCAATGGTGAACTTCAAGAAGAGGTATACATGAGTCAACCGATTGGATTTGAAGACAAAAAGCATCCAAATTTTGTTTGTAGATTGAAGAAAGCTTTGTATGGGCTGAAGCAAGCACCACGTGCTTGGAATCAAAGATTGGTCGAGTACCTCACAAGGTGTGGGTATAGTCCAAGTAATGCAGATCCCTCTCTCTACATGAACAAAGAAGAAGGCAAGCAGGTATATATTTGCATATACGTTGATGATCTCATCATAACAGGAAGTAATGTTACAGGAATACAAGAGATCAAAAGGAAACTCGGTAAGGAGTTTAAAATTTCAGATCTTGGTGAGCTGAAATACTTTTTAGGCATTGAGATAGTCTATGGGAAAGATGGCATTTACTTAATGCAAAGAAAGTACCTATTGGATGTTCTTTTCAGATTTGGAATGAGTGAATGCAAACCACTCACTCAACCTATGGACACAAATGTGAAGCTATGCTCAAATGATGGAGAGAAGTTACATGATGTAACTACATACAGGAGTATTATAGGTTCATTGATCTATGCTACGATCACAAGACCAGATTTGTGTTATATTGTTGGAGTTCTTTCTCAATTTATGCAAGCTCCAACAAGTGAACATTTAAATTCAGCCAAACGAGTGCTAAGATATGTGAAGCACACTGTCAATCATGCATTGTTTTATAGATATGATGAAGAATTGCAGGTAAAGGGCTTCAGTGATGCTGATTGGGCTGGTTCCAAGGAGGATAGAAGATCCACTTCAGGTTATGTGTTCATGATAGGTAGCAAACCTATCACATGGAGCTCAAAGAAGCAACCTACTGTTGCACTATCATCTACAGAAGCTGAATATAGAGGTTTAGCCTTTGCAACTTGTGAAACTATGTGGATTAAGAAGCTCTTGGCTGATCTTGATGTGCAGGTGGAGACCATTCCAATTTATGGTGACAACATGTCAAGCATTCACTTGACAAACAATCCAATGTTTCATGCACGAAGCAAGCACATAGAAGTGCATTATCATTATGTTCGAGAAAAAGTTTTGAGCAAGGATGTGGATATAAAGTTCATTGGAACTAATGACCAGGTTGCAGGCATGCTTACAAAGTCCCTCGATGCTTCTAAGCTCAAGAGGTTCAAGGACGACATCAACTTACAAGATATGGTTGAAGGTGCAAGCTCACATGTGAGCTTGAGGGGGAGTGTTAAAAATAAAGAAGTAAGCTCGTATATATTTTTGCAAAAAGGATTTTCTTCAAGTAGAAGGAAAATACAAAAATGAAAAATAGAAGCATTTACTTCAGCAAGTAGTGGAGGCCAAAAGAGAATCATTCAAAAGAGAATCAAATCCAAAATCTGAATTGTAAGAGGAGTGGCTGTCCAAAGTAGTGGAGAAATGATGGAGAAGAGCTCTCAAACTCATCATGAGAGTTTTTGGTCACTTGGCTATAAAATAAGCAAGGGAGGACACTCAAGGGGAGAGCAAGAAGGCGTGGAAGCCCCCTTGTATCTACTTCATTTGGTTTGAGTCATTTCGTTCAGTTCACTCTCATAGAGTGTGTCCAGCCGCACACCCATTTTTGGGTACTCTACTTGTGAGAGCCATATCTCTCAACATATGTATCCAAATTTAGTGTTTAAACATTCGTTGGAAAGCTTATCTTGAGTAATTCCTCTGTCTAGAACAGTTTTATGAAATTCTTTATGCTCTCTGAGTTATTCAGGTTTTAGTGAAGTCCAGTTTTCAGCTGTGTCCAGCCGCACACCCATTTTTGGGTAGTCTACTTGTGAGAGTCATATCTCTCAACATATGTATCCAAATTTAGTGTTTAAACATTCGTTGGAAAGCTTATCTTGAGTACTTCCTCTGTCAAGAACAGTTTTATGAAATTCTTTATGCTCTCTGAGTTATTCAGGTTTTAGTGAAGTCCAGTTTTCAGCCTAACTGAGTGGACAGGTAGTCTGTTTTGAATCAAATAGTTGACAACTCAAATCTACTCCAAATTGAGTGTTTGATATCTCATTTGAAAGCTCTAGGTGTCTAGTTTGAGTGACCAAAGTTTCAAGTTCATTGGATATTTCAGTTGGTACCAGTTTTTATTTGAAGGTTCTGCTGTTGGCAAGAGTCTTCATCCTGAGAAGGTCTTCTACACTTTCCGCTGCGATTAGGAGAGGAATTCTCCAACATTGTAATTAGAAGTGCATTTCCAAAAGTTTGTCTAGTGTAGTCGAAGAGCACAATCTAGTGCTCCCCTGACATTTTGGCAAGACTCCCTTCATCAAGACTAGGCACCATGGAGATTACTCATGAAGAAATGTTTTCTGCACTTAAAGTTATTCAACAACAAGTCCAAGAGATATGAGAAAACCAACAAAGGATTCAACAAGAGAATATTCAAGATGTAATCATAGAATTTCAAAGGCAAATCCAAGAGCAGCAGATCATTGTAAGTCAATCTTCTTCAAGTACCCCCATGACAACCAACATGAGGAAAAGTCCAAAAGTGAGCATGCCTGAGAAATTTGATGGGACAAGATCAAAGTTTTGAGGATTTGTGCAACAAGTGAAGCTATTCATAAGGATGCGACCAAACAGGTACCCATATGATATTTCTCAAGTAGGACTCATAGGAACTCTATTATGTGGTCCTGCTCTTTCATGGTTTGCACTTATCCTTGAGAAGGATATGGATATCCTGCATGATTTCAAGGCCTTTATTCAAGAGTTCACATCTTTGTTTGGAGATACCAATTATTCACGTGTTGCTGAAACAAAGCTAAGGAAGCTACATCAAGGAAATAGATCTGTGTCTACTTATGCATAAGATTTCAAACAAATCATTTGTGATCTCACATGGCATGAGGATTATTTTATCAACCAATTTCAATGGGGCTTATGTGATGATGTCAAGGACCTCATGTTAACCATGCCCAAGATAAATACTTTGAATGAATTCATGAATCAAGCAATTGAGTGTGACAATAAGTTGTTTGAGAGAAAGCAAGAGAAGATGATTTTTGTTCAAGATCAAGAATACAAGTTTACCTTAGTTCCTCAACAACATATGTTGGAAGAATCTCAACCAGAAGCCATGTAGTTGGATAACATTAAGGTCAGACGGCTTACACCAAAGGAAAGAAAACATCAAAAAGACAATGGGTTATGCTTTTATTATGGAGATTATGATCATATAGTATTCAAATGTCCTAAGAAAAAGAAGCAAAATGGAATTAGGACTTCTACAATCACTATCCCATATTAAAAGGATCACTATTAGAATCAAAAGAGGAGTACTGCCCATCATCAGAATCATGGCCTTGATTTTGTACCTAGATATACTACAAACACTTTCCAGTTTCATCACAGATATCCATCATATTCATGTTCTAGTACCACATATCAAGAACTCTACAAAGGCCAAGAGTTATGAAGATTAAAGTTCCAGAAGATCTCATAGTCACATAACCGCTCTTCGTGGAACTCGTTGCTTGAGGGGGGACACAAAGGAAACCATCCTGAACCTTAGATTCCATATCACTTTCTATATGTCATGATTAGTTTAGAATTTTGAGAAACCAATGCTCCATTGTGTCCAAAACGTACCAAAATCCCAAGATCGACTATCTATTTGCTGAATTCTGACACTCCGAGGTCTTGTTTCCAATTGATGACATCATCAACTCATAATCACCCTTGCACCACCCTTGGAAAACCTATATAAGGAGGGGTTGGCCACATTCATTCTGAGTCTTGCCAATACCAGTCTTGGGAGCTCGAGCAGTTGTGAATGCCAAGTAAGTAATCTTCAAGTTCCAGTTCCAGTTCTTGTCTTGTTCCTTGTTCCAGTCTTTCCTAGTCTAGTTCTTGGACATCATGTCTTGTCCTCTTGTAATCTCACAGTATGAGATCTTGTCGAGTTATTTCCTATATCTAATTCATCTCCCTGAAGGGGATACTTGTAATCCTAATATCTTGTTTCATACTTATGATCCCGGGTTGTGGGATCTAATGTATCATCTGTAGTTGAGTTATTCATACCTATCAGTCCCGGATTCTAGGACGTCTTGTATCAATCACATATTCTTGTATTATTTTCCCTACTTGGGTGTTCTTGTAATTAGAAGTGTATTTCCAAAATCTTTTCTAGTGTAGTCAAAGAGCATAATCTAGTGATCCCCTAATAGACTCTCCTTCTCAAGAGCTCTATAATGATACCTTGTTATAGAAACCCAAACTCTAGCACCACACACAGTACTCCGCATTGTGAAGAGATGGATAGGTATGTGCTTGAAGATGAAGAGGTGTTGCAAAATCCTTGATCTACACCAGCCAAATGAACTCTAGGAGTATATGGTGGGCCCTTTTAGCTTGCCAATGGATGTATTAGACACCCTATGTACCTTGGAAGATCACTCTCAAAAAGATAGATCAAAAAGATAAGTTGGAGTTAGCTCAGAGATGAAAACTTGCTATTCTTGGTTCATACACATGTCCAGTGTTTTACATAATTCTCTGAGCACAGCAGCAATTAGCTCAATTCTTCTTGGGGAAGTCTAGGCAACTTAAAGAGCTAACTTTCAAGAGTAATCTCATCAAAAATAATGAACCACACACTGAGAATGAGTTTTAACAAGTGATGTTTATTCCTTGGATCTTCTAAATCTGATAGGAGTGCCACATTTCCTGCCACATGATTTGAACAACCTGAATCTATGTAGAAAACATGCTCATCAGATTTACCTTGTGGCTTAGCCATGTTCATGATCAATAATGAATCCTCTTTGTTTGAGTCTTCTGTGTAGTTATTGTAGTCTCTCCTTCCTTTGTAGCCTCCTTGATAGTTTGAATGATTGTAGTTGTTGTAGTTGCCATGGTAGTTGTTGAACCTTCCTCTTGAGTAGCCATAACTTCCTCTATTGTATCCTCTGCCCTGAGATGTCTTACAACTTCTAATGTGAGGCAACAAAAAATCTGAGATAGAGTTGAGGAGATAAGACCTTGCAAGTGCATCCTTGGAGCACCATGTGCTCAATCTTTCTTGCTCTTCTTGTGTTGGTTGACTTTTGTTCCTGAAACTTGGCATAACTTCATCTCCAGCCACATAACCATATAAACTTCTACCTTGGAGATAAGCTTCCATTCTTAATGACCAAGCTGAGTAATTACCTCTATCTAATTTGTCAATTGATGAAGGAAATCTATCTGCCATGTTGTCCAACCTTGCTCTGATACCACTGTGAAGAGATGGATAGGTATGTGCTTGAAGATGAAGAGGTGTTGCAAAATCCTTGATCTACACCAGCCAAATGAACTCCAGGAGTATATGGTGGGCCCTTTTAGCTTGCCAATGGATGTATTAGACACCCTATGTACCTTGGAAGATCACTCTCAAAAAGATAGATCAAAACAGATAAGTTGGAGTTAGCTCATAGGTGAAAACTTGCTATTCTTGGTTCATACACCTGTCCAGTGTTTTACATAATTCTCTGAGCACAGCAGCAATTAGCTCAATTCTTCTTGGGGAAGTCTAGGAAACTTAAAGATCTAACTTTCAAGAGTAATCTCATCAAAAATAATGAACCACACACTGAGAATGAGTTTTAACAAGTGATGACATCATCCCGATTTTCACGGGCCGCTACAGAAATAGACCAATGAGCATAAAAATCAACATAACTCCAAATGTAGAAATCCAATGATTATGAAACTTTGTATGGTTATACTAGACAGTAAGCAGCATCCAACAAGCTTTAAATCACTGAATTTGGATAAGTAACCACTAAGAAATGGCTCTGACAAGATGAGTGAAAAAGTCGGGTACCTGACAGAGAAGTGAAGATGAACAGACCCTGTTGACTTCAAATGAACATAACTGAAGATTGCAACATCCAAATGACATGAAACTTTGTGAGCATATAGTAGACTTATAGAGCTAACTTTACCAAGTTAAATCACTGAAAATAATGCACCAAGCGCAGAGAAAACATCTCTGCAAGCTGACTGAGAAAATTGAGAGTAATGGCAGTGAGTAGTACACTTCACAAGAACATGGAAAGATAAACTCAAATAATCATGAAAATGAAAGTATATTGCTTGTACAATGACTTACTGATACATATGGTGCCTTGTAATCACACCTTGATATGGCATAAAGCTCAGATCTTGGAGGTCTTCACATAGGTCTCTCTAACCACGACTAAAACTGCCATCTATTTATAGTTGAGTTTGGGAGGCTAACTTCCCTCAATCACTCTCCAATCAATCAATGATTGATTTGATTCTCTACCTACCACAAATCACGAATTCGTGGCTCCTCTTTCCATTCCTGATCAAGTGGACTCAACCACTTAAGATTCTCTTACTTTTACATTAAGTAAACTCTTCAAAAGTTACAAGAGGTAGTTCACAAGTGAACTTTACATAGTCTTCTTTTTAAAGCTTCTTCTAAGACTTTGTGAGACTCAAGCCAATACTTAGGCTTGTCATAGACTTGCTCCAACAGTTCCCCCTCAAGCCAAGTATGCTTGAGGTCTTCAATCTTCCAAGATTACCTGCAAACCAATCATAGCCTTGAATTTGCAAAGCTTTGTACCATCCAATGCTTTGGTTAGAATATCTGCACATTGTTGATGAGTGGACACATATGATATTTGAATCTCTTTGCTTAGAACCTTCTCTCGTACATAGTGATAATGAACTTCAATATGTTTAGTCCTTGCATGAAAAATAGCATTAGCAGCCAAATGAATAGAACTCATATTGTCACCAAAAATAGTTGGAGTTCCAAACTCCAATCCAAGATCTTTGAATAATGTCTTCATCCACATAGCTTCTTGTGTAGCTATGGCAAGACCTCTATATTCAGCTTCAATAGAAGAGAGAGCAATTGTGGGTTGCTTCTTGGATGACCATGAAATAAGCTTTGAACCTGCAAAGGTAAGATAACCTGAAGTGCTTCTTCTATCTTCTTTGGAGCCAGCCCAATCTGCATCAGAAAATAGCTTCAAACCTAAATCAAATACATAAGGATAATAAAGTCCTTCATTTATGGTTCCTTTGAGATACTTGAGAATCCTTTTGGCAGCATCCATATGTGGTTTCCCTGGTGTGTGCATAAATTGACTTAGCACACTCACACTGTAACATATATCTACTCTTGTCAATGTGGCATAGTTGAGACTACCCACTAGAATTTGATATGATGTGATGTCCTCTATGAGTTCACCTTCATGTGAGCTCAATTTGTGATTGACCTCCATTGGAGTACCTGCAATCTTACAATCTTGCATCTTGAATTTTGCCAACATGTCCTTAATGTACTTTCTTTGAGTGAGAAACAAACCATGATCTTTGTAGACAACTTCCAAACCTAGGAAGTAGGTAAGTGAACCCAAATCACTTATCTTGAACTCTTCTCTCATCTGATCTTTGATCTTCTTCATACCATCTGCATCATTTCCTGTCAATATAATATCATCTACATATACACATAGGTAGATGACCTCGGAATTACTCTTTTTAATAAAGAGTGAAGGATCTTCCTTGCTTGGTTGAAAGCCTTTGTCCTGCAAGAATGAAACAAGCCTGAAATTCCAAGCTCTTGGAGCTTGCTTGAGACCATACAATGCTTTGTTAAGTTTACACACATAATCAGGATAAACTTGATTCAAAACCAAGTGGTTGTGCCATATATACCTCTTCTGTTATCCAACCATTCAAAAATGCATTCTTTACATCTATTTGAAGTATCTTCCAATTCTTGGAAGAGGCAATACTAAGCAAAACCCTAATAGTAGGCATCTTTGCCACAGGAGAGAAGGTCTCCTCATAATCAATTCCCTGAGTTTGTGCAAAGCCTTTTGCTACAAGCCTTGCCTTATACTTGTTAATTGAACCATCAAAATTCTTCTTGAGTTTATAGACCCATCTTGAGCCTATTACATTCATGGATGAAGTCTTGGGCACCAAATCCCAAGTGTTGTTTTCCTCAAGTGCTTCAATCTCTTCCTTCATTGCATGCTTCCATTCTGTTTTTGCTTTGGCCTCTTCAAATGATGATGGCTCCTCTTGGTTTATGTCTTGTGCTATGTAGATAGAATGTTTAGTTACTAATGAGGTGTCAAACCCATACCTTTCTGGTTTTTTCTTTTCCCTCATAGATCTTCTTAGGCCATGATGTGATGATTCTGCCTCATGTCCAAGTTCCTGCAATTTTGCTTTACCTTTAGACTTCCATGCTTTGATCTTTTCCATGTGAGATTCTTCATCATCCTCTGAGGTGTCTTGTTCTTCAATCTTTGATTGTTCTCTACCAAGCTTTGGAAAATCTTCTTCAAGGTCATATGGTAAATTGATCTTCCTGGATGAATCTTCATACCATGAATTGTTCTCATCAAAAACTACATCTCTGCTTACCAAGAATCTTTTGTTGGTAGGGTTGTATAACCTGTAGCCCTTTTGATTGTTGTCATATCCAATAAATACACACCTTTCTGCCTTTGGATCCATCTTGCCTCTAACCTGTGAAGGAACATGAGCAAAAGCAATACATCCAAAAATTTTACAATGATCTAAGCTTGGTCTTCTTCCATTCCAAGCCTCATATGGAGTCATCCCATCAAGGGATTTTGAAGGCAACCTGTTAATCAAGTAAGTGGCTGTAGATACAGCCTCAGCCCATAAGTAATTAGGTAAATGCTTTTCATTTAACATAGACCTTGCAGCTTCAACAATTGTCCTATTCCTCCTTTCTGCCACTCCATTTTGCTCAGGAGTGTACCTTGTAGTTACCTCTCTTTTGATTCCTCTTTCTTGAAGAAAAGAATCAAACTCATGGGAGAAGTATTCTCCCCCTCCATCTGACCTTAGCCTTTTTAGTGATTTACCTGTTTGATTCTCCACAAGAGCCAAATATCTTTTGAAACATGAAAAAACTTCATCTTTGTGTTTCATAAAGAATAGGATAGTCCATCTGTTGCAATCATCAATAAAGGAAACATAATACCTTGATCCAGATATTGAAGCTTCCTTGCTACTTCCCCATACATCTGTATGAACCAACTCCAAGAGATCTCCATGCATATAACCTTTCTTCATGAATGGTAACATGTGAGACTTTCCAAATTGACATGCACTACACTTATAAATCATATGTTGTTTTGACAAATTAGGAAGTCCAAGTACACTTTGGTCCCTGCAGATTTGCTTTAATGACCTTTCACCAATATGTGCTAACCTTTTGTGCCATACTTCCAATTCTGTGAGTGTCTGACTACCATAATTAAAGAGAGCAATGTTTCTAGTGTCCTGTAATTCAAATGTGAACAATCTACCTGTCTTTTCACCTTTTGGAATTCTTTTGAATCCTTGACTTGGATCTTCAACAAATGCTCCTGCTTTTGTGAACCTGACTTGCAACCCTTTCTCTACTATCTGCCCAACACTTATCAAATTCTTTGTAATGGTAGGGACATAGAGTACCTTACTGAGTAGGTTGATGTTTCCATCAGGTGTTTTGACATTGCCTATTTTCTCCACAAGATGTTTTGTATCATCTCCTGTTTGTACCTCATGCTTATTCCTTGGATCTTCTAAATCTGATAGGAGTGCCACATTTCCTGCCACATGATTTGAACAACCTGAATCTATGTAGAAAACATGCTCATCAGATTTACCTTGTGGCTTAGCCATGTTCATGATCAATAATGAATCCTCTTTGTTTGAGTCTTCTGTGTAGTTATTGTAGTCTCTCCTTCCTTTGTAGCCTCCTTGATAGTTTGAATGATTGTAGTTGTTGTAGTTGCCATGGTAGTTGTTGAACCTTCCTCTTGAGTAGCCATAACTTCCTCTATTGTATCCTCTGCCCTGAGATGTCTTACAACTTCTAATGTGAGGCAACCAAAAATCTGAGATAGAGTTGAGGAGATAAGACCTTCCAAGTGCATCCTTGGAGCACCATGTGCTCAACTAATGGTAAAAATCTCTCACTAAAGGCCAATATGGCCAAAGTGACTATGGGAGAAAAATAAAATGATAAAGAATACCTAAGTATACAAACTATACCTCCCACTTGATGGACATGTTACACAGTATACAAGTAATTGTGTAAGATCATGAATCAAGTAATCCCCATCAAGTGACAATAGTATCGAAAGTTATCTTATGGTAGACCTTAAGTCAAAGCATCTACAACATTATCTCAAGTACAAACCTTCTCGAGAATAATGCATTTAGTGGCTTAACATTCTCTAATGAAGTGATTCCACACCTCAATGTGCTTGGTCTTTGCATGATATATCAGATTCTTAGCCAATGCAATGGCACTCTGAGTATCACTAAGCAAACGAGGTACATGCTGAGGTAGACCCATATCACAAGCAAGATGAGAAAGCCACAATCCTTCCCTACATGCCTCACTTGTTGCAACATACTCAGCTTCTGTGGTGGAAATAGTCGTACATTCTTGAAGACAAGATCTTGAAGAGATAGCACCTCCAACAAAATGAAATGTACCCTAATCTAGACTTACGAGTGTCTACACAACCAACATAATCAGAATCAATGTAACCAATAGTGGATGCTTTTCCTCCACCTAAGCATAGACACTTGTCCGTAGCACCACTTAGATATCTCAAAATCATATTGACCACTTCCCAATGCTTCTTGGTAGGATTAGACATATATCTACTCATAACTCCCACTGCAAATCCAATGTGTGTTCTCCTACCATAGCATACATGAGACTACCAACAGGAGAGTGATAAGGAATTTTGGTCATGCATTACTTTTCCTCATCTAATTTGGGGCAATCATCATTGCTTAATTTCACATATGCGGGTAAAGGTGTACTCAATGCTTTTCCACCCTTCATATTGAACATGTGAAGTACTTTGGATATGTACTCACTTTGAGACAAATATATACATCTTTTAATCCTATCACAAGTAATGTGCATGCCAAGAATATGTTTGGAATCTCCCAAATCCTTCATATCAAATGTCTGACTCAGCTTCTTTTTAGAATTGACAAGTCATAAGAGGACTTACCAACAATCAACATATCATCGACATAAAGTATCAAGCATACCAAACTACCATCGGAGCATCTTTTTGTGTAGAGACAATGATCCTCATTGCTTTGAGAATAGCCTTGAGACTTCATAAAAGCATCAAACTTTTGGTACCATTGTCTAAGGGACTGTGTAAGTCCATATAAGCTCTTCTTGAGTTTACAAACTAGAATTTCTTTGCTAGGAACTACATAACCCTTTGATTGTTCCATATAGATCCCATCTATAAGATCTCCATGAAAGAAAGCAGTTTTTACATCCATTTGGACTAGCTCTATGTCCTCCATTGCATCAAATCCATGCAACATGCACAGGGTAGTCATCTTGATTATTGGAGAGAAGATTTCCTCAAAATCAATGCCATGTTGTTGTTTAAAACAATTTGCAACAATTCGTTCTTTATACTTTGGAGAAGCACTATCTAATGTGAATTTAAGCGTATATATCCATTTACATGGTAATGCTTTCCTACCCTTTGGAAAAGGTACTAAATCCCAAGTACCATTCTTTTGAATAGAACCCAATTCACTCCTCATGGCATGCTCCCACTTGACATGATCTTCTATCTGCATAGCCTGTTTGTAGCAAGAAGGCTCACCAACATCTCTTAGCATATGTGTTAGCTCGATGTGAGACATGTGCAGAGCTTCTCAATGATCGCTAGACAGGAACATTTGCAGACTGATTTGATTCGACATTTTCTTGACCATCCTTGTATGCAGCATTTTTATGCATGCAAACTAGAGGAATAGTATCCTCAAACACCACTCTTCTCACTTCAACCTACTTAATGGTTTTTTCATGCATCTTAGACTCATTAAAAATGAAATCACTAATTTTGACCACTGGCCATGTTTCAAGATCCCATACGTGATATCCAAATTGTCCTTCTCTACCATATCCAAGAAGAATGCATTTCTTTAACTTATGGTCCAACTTTTATCTAAGATTCTTGGGTATATGAACATATGCTTCACACCCAAAAACTCCAAGATGATCATAATATGGTGGCTTCCCTATCCATAACTCTTGTGCCACTTTCAAACCTTTGGTAGTACTAGGTGAAAGGCTGATCACGTGAATTGCAATCAATACTGCTTCTGTCCAAAGTGAAAGGTTTGCATGATGCAACATAGAAACTAATATATCATGAATAGTTCTATTCATCCTTTCAGCTACACCATTTTGTACTAGGGTATAAAGACATGTAAACTCTCTATGAATTCTTGTAGACTGTCAAAAAAGGTTGAATTCATGTGAGAGGTACTCCTCCCCATTATCTAAACTTAAAGCCTTAAGCTTAGTTCCTTTTTCAGTCTCCACTAAAGCAAGCCATTTTCTAAACATAGGGAATACCTCATCCTTCGATTTGATAGGATATACCCAAACTTTTCTACTAGCATCATCTATGAAAGTGAAAAAGTAAAGAGAACCACCTAATGACCTTGTGGGCATAGGACCACACACATCTGTATGAAGGAGATGTAAAGACTGAATTGAAGAGTTAATGTGTGTTTTATGCACATTCCTAGTTTGCTTTCCATATTGACAATGCTCACAAAATGAAAAATTAGAGAAAGATAACATAGCTAAGTAGCCAAAACAAGAAAGAAATTCCATTCCACTATGAGATATGTGGCTCAAACAACCATGCCAAACATGAGCCATAGGTTGCTAGTAATAGCTAACAAGTGTTCTTTCTTTGATACAAATAAAGGATAAAGTGAGCCAACTTTGATTCCTCTACAATAATCATATTGCCCTTTGATATGTGAAAGGATTGAGCATAGAAAACCACCTATAAACAAGGTCATCAAGTTGACCAACTGACATCAAACTATGTGATAACTAAGCTACATGGCATACATTATGCATAGTAAATTTTGAACCATCAATGAATTGCACAACCACATCACCAATCCCAACAACCTTATACTCCTAAGAGTCACCAAGTCACACAATACCAAGAGATTTAGTTGCATAATTAGAGAACCCTTCTCTATGTGGTTTCATATGCAAAGAAGCACCTGAATCTAGCAGCCACATGTGGGAAAGAGAATCATCCATAAGAGCCTCAATAGGCACAATACTATCAAGTGTCAATACATTTGCATCATCAAAAATAGCATTGATTTCTTCAATCTTCACAATCAAAGTAGATGGTGCAGATAGCTATTTAACATGCCATCAACATTCTGCCCTTTACCTTTAGCATTCTTTCATGCATAGAAGTCTTTCTTCATGTATCCTTTCTTATGACAATAATGGAATTCGATATCCTTCTTCCTTGATTTACTTCTAGTCTTATTTTGTTGACCATTCTTTTCCTTGTTCTTGCTCCTACCATGTTGTTGATTCTTTCCTTGCTAAGAATTATGAACATTATATGCATATCCACTCTGAGTGCCAACCATAGATTTTCTATGAATCTCTTCACTCAAGAGTGCTTCACATATGTCCTCATAGACCAATTTACCACCAAATGCACTATTGCTAATAGTTGTGCAAAACGTATCACATGATGATGGCAAGGTTCATAACAACAAGAGTGCTTTCGTTTCATTATCCATCTCCATTTTTTGAGCCTATAGTTGGGAGAATATAGAATCAAAATCATTTAGATAAGTAGCAACACTAACTATGTCCTTCAAAAGAAGGTCATAGTACTTTCTCATAAGATAAACTTTATTTGATGTCGTTTCTTTTTCATGTGTATTGCATAACTTCTTCCAAAGCTCCTCCGCACTTTCAAATTCCAATACTATAAAGTAAACATTATCTTCTAGGTGCAATCTATTGGAAGTGGGGTGGGCCACAATAACAATTAATCACAGGTTTATAGGATCTTCCAACACATGAACCTTAGCATACACACCTTAATACTCAAAAAGATGATGAGTGAGAGATAGAGAGAGTAGACAACTTTTCAAAGTGCATGGCAAGATGGAATGCTCACCTACACTAACTTATATTCAATGTCAAATTGCAATGTGTGAATATGATACAAACTAACTATACCTAAATCTAGGAAAAAATAGGAACTGGATACAAGAGATTGTGTGCCTAAGAGGTATGAAGAGTGTGTGTGAGAATATGGAGAATATAAACAATTTAGAAATGTTTTACTACAAACCCTAATTCTATTTAACCTAAATCACAAATGAGTGACCTAGCAAGTGAGAACAAAAATAGCCTTGCTACTCACAATATATCAACAAGATTGTTAATGGTTAGCTAACATGAACTCCTCCAAGATCTCCTAATGTAGAGACACCTTCTCCAAGTGTGTAGAACACCTCCTCCTAGTTGATCACCTCCAAGACCTTCTTCAACTTGCATTGAGCTTGAGTTGATTATTACAAGTGAGCCTTGGCCTTCAATTTATAGAGTGTTATATGTCCATCTAAAAGCAAGATTAAAACGAATTGGCATCATTGCAATTAAAATCCAAAAAGATACGTGATAATACTTTCACAAAAAGTTGTTGCCATGGTCCTATTTTGCATTTAAATTGCTTTTTAGAAAACACACATCCAAAAATAACTTTCGTAGTATCAATCTGCATTTGATAAGATTTGCACCCACATCACTAGGTTGAGAGCATGTTGCTTTATCCACCATGCCACATGTGTTTTGCTTATGAAGAAGGGTAAAGCAAATCTTCTTATGATGGCTATAATGGAACATTTGACAATTTTTTCCAACAATCCCCCCTTCAATGTCACAAATGGTACAAGGTTCAATAACCTGCAAAACTTCATGTGACTTTCTAGAAATATATCTCTTTTTCCATTGAATCTTGAGCAGATTGTGTATGAACCTAGATACTTGACAAACTATAAACTGAATGTTTGGACGTGTATTACATAGATATATCAAGCAACCAACTACTTGACTATACAATGTAGCATCAAATGGTTCTGAATCTACTCCGATTGTAATGACATATTGACATCCATAGGTGTTTGTATAGGCTTGGAATCTATCATCTCAAACCTTTCCAATAATTTCTCAATGTATTTCTATTATTTCATGTAGATATACTCATTTCTATACTTGAACTCAATCCTGAGATAACAATGTAAAATGCCTAAGTCATTTACATCAAATGAATGCTTAAGTTCTCCTTTAAACAATTGAAGGTCTAAATCTTTGGGACATGTGATAGTCATATCACTTTATAGTGTATCTTGAACACTAGTTGGTTCATTCTCAATTGAAGTAAGAGCTAAAATATTATGAATCTCAAAATTTTCTGTATAATTTAGCTAGCCTATGTGTTGGCTTCTAGTTCTTCCAATGTATTCCTTTATACGACTATCCTTCTAGGTTTGATATAACCATTTTGGCATATTCCTGAAAAGTGGTGGTATCATTTTTGGTTCTTAGTATCTCTTTCTTCTAGAATTTTGGAACCTTCTCCAACTTCATAAATCAAAACTTCAAGAGGTATTGATGATGGACTAGGTACTGATGTAGGTAATGTAACTCTCTCTTCACCTTCATTGATTAGGATTTGAGAAGGTTCATCAACCCCCTTGTATGGCTGAATGTAAGAATCCAAATTCCTTCTAAAAATGCATAGTCATATTATTTTATGAAATATGGAATCTCTTCCTTCTTATCATAAATCTGACTTTTTGCAATATATGCATTGCATGAGAGTAGGATATCATATGTATATGAAACATAGAATCTGTATCCTTTGCTTTCAATTGCATAACCAATAAAGATAGCTTTAATGGATTTTACATCAAGCTTACCATGATCCTTCTTCTCAATGTGAACATAAGTTAGGGAACCAAAAACTTTAAAGTAACTTACTTTGGGCTTCATCCCATCATAAGCTTCATAAGGTGTGATAGCCTTCAAAGCTTTTGTGGAAGACCTATTCAGAATGTGATTAGCTATATCTAGTGCATCAAACCAAACTTGGGAGAAAGTTTTTTGGATGACATCATACTATGCATCATCTCAATAAGTATCCTATTCTATCTCTCTATGATACCATTCTGTTATGGCATGTAATCAATAGTGAGTTGATGAGAGATACCTTTTTCTTCAAGAAAAGACAAAGTCTTTAGACATGTACTCTCCTCCTCTATCACTTGTGAAAATTTGGATCCTTGGCTGACTTTCATTTTCAACGATAGCTAAGAACTTCTTGAAAGTAGGAAAAAACCTTTGACTTCACTTTAAGACCATAAATCCATGAATATCTTGAGAAATCATCAAAAGTAGCAAAGTACTTGAAACATTGAATAGAATATATTCTCATCAGACCATTCACACCTGCATGTATGATCTACAACTTCCTTGTGGCTGTGATGTATCCATGCTCCTTGAAAAGAAGTTTGTGAAGCTTTCCTTCAAGACATCCTTCACATGATTTTGCATCATCTAGTAAAGCAAAAGTAGGCAAACTCTTCACCATATATTGATCTATGATATGCTTGAGATTTGTGTAATTGATATGAACAAATCTATCATGCCATAACTTCATGTTCTCTATAGGTGTAGTAGACCTAGCAACATTAGCATGAATAATTTTGGATAACACAAATATGCCACTTCTATCTTCACCTTGAAGTAGACAATGCTCCTCATCATGTGAGAGGATATGACATGAATCTTTCTTAAAATTAAATTTATGACCATTTGACAAGAAATTAGAGATATGGAGCAAATTCTTCTTCATGTTTGAAACATAGAACATTGGAAATTGTGAAATTTCCACCTGCTCTTGACTTAAGGTTCACTTCTCCAACACCTACAACATCCAAATCATGAACATCTGCAATGGTCACTCTTCTCCCTGAAGACTCAGAAAGGGAAGAAAATACCTTTTTGCAACCTATCATATGCTTAGTAGCTTCAGAATAAAAAATCCAAGGATAATACTATCTAATCAAAAGCTATTTCTTCAATAGTAACACATGCATAAGAATCTACCTTTGAAGATTTAGGTTTTGAATAATCTTCAACCCTATTAACTGATGCTTTCTTCTTATCATTAAAAATCCTTGTTTTGCATTCTGCTATGTAGTGACCTAGTTTCTTACAGTAATGGCATGCTCCTTTCTTTGAATCAGATGTAGTTAAAGACTTTTCTTTGGTATAGAGGAAGCATTAGGAGAAAGAATAGTAGACTTAGGATTAGAAGACTTACTTTCCTGCTTGGATTGCTGACTCTTCTTCTCCTTCTTTGTCTCCTTCTTCTTCTTTCCCTTTGATGATGATAACATGGCTTCATTATTCTCTTCCATAATCTTTTGTTGACCTTCATCTTGAGTAAGAGAACTATAGCTCTTCAAATGGAAGTTCTCTATCTCTTGAAGAGAGAGATAAAGAAGTAACAAAAGCACGATATGTAGATGGAAGTGTGTTTACCATCTCTTCATATGAAATGTTGACTCCAACATTGAGTAACTGATCTTGTAAGTCTTTGAGCTTCAAAATATGTATATGAATTGATTCACCAACTTTCATCCTTGTGTTGGCTAGTTGTCTCCTTAGATGAGCTTTGCTAGCAGGGTTTTTGCTTTGATAGAGATTCTCCAACTCCAACCAAGCCTGTTGAGATGTTTTACATGACTTGATTTGGGGTATGATATTCCTCTTGACTCCCATAGCAATATATAAAAGTGCTAGTGCATCCCTTGAATCCCATCTAGATTTCTCTTCTACACGAAGTAATATGGAAGTAGTATATACTCCTGATGATGAAAGAATTTCTTCTTCTTCATTAACCTCATGTTGAGAAGAAATAGGAATAGCACGTCTTCTAGGAAGATGAAGCAACATCTTCTCTAACTTGTCTTGGCCTTGGATAAGTGCCATTGAAAATATTACATAAGTCCTTAGATATTAACAAATTCATCATCATAAAACTCCACATTGGATAGCTAGACATGCCCCCAAGCTTGTCTTCATTATCAAGTCTATAGTCACTCATCTTGTTAAGGGTGTATCTCAACTATTCTCTAATACCAAATGTTCAAAGTGGCATGGGCCACAATAATAATTAATCATAGGTTTACAGGATCTTCCAACACATGAACCTTAGCATGCACACATTAATACTCAAAAAGATGATGAGTTAGAGATAGAGAGAGAGAGAGTAGAAAACTTTTCAAATTTTATGATAAGCTGGAGTGCTCACCTACACTAAATTATATTCAAAGTCAAATTGCAATGTGTGAATATGATACAAACTAACAATATTTGAATCTAGGCAAAAATAGGAACTAGATACAAGAGATTCCTAAGAGGTGTGAAGAGTGTGTGTGAGAGAGAATATGGAGAATATGAACAGTTTATAATTGTTTTACAACAAACTTTGATTTTGATTAACCTAAATCAGAAACGAGTGACCTAGCAAGTGAGAATAGAAATAGCCTTGCTACTCACAGTATATCAAAAAGATTGTTGATGGTTAGCTGATATGACCTCCTCCAAGATCTCTTGATGTATAGCACACCTTCTCCAAGTGTGTAGAACACCTCCTCCTAGTTGATCACCTCCAAGACCTTCTTCAACTCGCGAACTCCATAAAGTATCTCACATGGTGGATTCTCATGGATCCCATAGTCTGGGACTAGGCTAGCTTGGTTTAGATGATTCTAATATCACCTAACTACCAAATCTAACTATTCTGTAAGTACCAATATGGGTAGTTTTTGCATCCAGATCCCCCTGCTACATGGCATCCTATATGTCTTATTTTCTTGGGATCCAATGTTCTCCATCAAGCTACAATAAATAAAAATACCTTAAGTGAGTCTTGTGAGCATGGATCTATGATCCTTATGAAACTCATCAATGATGTCAAGCACTTCTAAGTGGATTCCATCTAAGCTATGCCATATGAAATAGTTATCCATAAGTGTTAGTTGACTATTTTGTGTTGAAATCTTAAACTATGACTTCATGTGGGCATTCCTATCAATATCCCATAGTCTCAAATATTAAGAAACTCTTCATGAAGGTTTCTTTGGGCTCCTATGGCATGTGCCCCATAGTCTCCATAAAAGATCTATGAAACTCAAATGAAGATATCATAATGTTCCTTCATGTAGAAATGAATAAAGCGTGTCCCTTCAAGCAAAGAAAACATTTGACATCAAATGATATCCCATAAGTATTAATTTCAGCTCTCTTTAGTTCACTTAACCTTATCCTTTGGGCATATACAAAACTTAGACCCACATCTTATCTTTAAATGAATTATCCTTACTTTGATAACTTTGTATGCTACTCTTGAAATTTCCTTAGTTCCTTAAACTTTGGCATAACATGAATATTGTAATAAAGTAAGTCTATGATGTAAAGGTCCGGTCGGTTCAGATAGATCCGAAATCGGATATCCTTTGGTCACCCCTGTGTATGACCAAAGATTTTGAGACTAGACTTATGTAGTAGTTCATGTACTCTTATAAATAAGTGATCCACTTAGTTTAGTGGTTAAGTCTCAATTATGTGAAGGAGGAGGTCTTGGGTTCAATCCCCATGGGATACATGGGGAAAGTATTTTTCCCAAAAAGCTCTAGAGCCTTCTAAAAGCATCCATTGGGAGTTAACTCCAGTTAACTAGGACACCTGCACATGCAGTTACATGGTCGACACATGGATGATTAGAATCCACCTACCCAAGAAGGAAGTCCTAAAAAATAAAGCTATATAAACATCATAGGCATCCCTTGAGCCACATGTTCTAAAATTGGAAGAACATGTCTCATCTCTATGGTGGGATCCTACCCAAATGATTCAAAACACCAGCCAACTTTGCACTTTGAGAAATCGTCAAAGTACAAAGTAGTAAATTAATAATAATGGTGGATCTAATAACATCCCTGGCCAATTCACTGTTTTACTAAGTGGGATTTGGGCACAAACATGTGAATTGGGTGGATTCCATTTATTAGTCCATTCCTAGGCATGATTGATGAATGGACATAGTAATTTAGGGGTTTTATCCCTATCAAGACTTTGAGAACTCTTGATCCACTTGAATTGGATTTGGAAAACTTGAATTTTGGTTGGCCAAAACATCTAACTTGGATGTTTGTACAATGGTTTACTCCTCTCCAATAGTTACTTGATTTTTTCATCTGACTAGAGGACTACTTTGTCCTAATGGGCTTGAAAATCCTATGTAACTTGTAGGAGAAAGTTTAACATTTACTTGTGGTCAACCTTACTTTAACTTGACCAAATCAAATAAAAAACAAAAATTATCCAATTTAGGACACTTTTCTCAAAGAGTTTAGCTTTTAGTTCTTGGGAATTGTCAAGCTTGTGAGCAATTCCTAACTTCTTTTTTCTAGAGTGTACTAGACTCTAGAAAGTCATTAGAGTTATGCTAGCTAACTTGAAGCAAACTCTATGCCTTGTCGATTGATGTGTCTTTTGCAACTCCGTGGTGAGACATTGTCAAATGATAAAACTAACATAGAAGAACTGCTCTTCTATCATCATAATGGGACGGCATGGCTAGCACGATTCATTATTCCCACGAGGTCGTGGGTTCCACTCCTGCCCAGCACTATATTCACAGTGCAAAGTGCAAAATGGATAATTTCTTTTGCCAAATGCAGTTCATGACAAAAGAAGACATGTGTATGCATGAGAATATATATGCGGACATTGATTAAAAATTATACACAAAGCTCTATAAGGAAGGTGATGAGAAACACAAAGGTCTTCATGGAACCTCCACCATATGCTTTGATACCATGCAAGAGAATGAGGATTATGACTACCATATTTTTCCAAGGGGGTAAGAATGTAATAAAGTAAGTCTATGATCTAAGGGCTGGCTAGTTCAAACAGATCCGAAATCAGACACTGTTTGGTCACCTATGTGTATGACCAAAGATCTCAAAACTAGAATTACATAGCAGGTCATGTGCTAAACAATTGATCCACTTAGCTTAGTGGTTAAGTCTCAAGGGTGTGAATGAGGAGGTCTTGAGTTCAAACCCCATGAGATACATGGGGAGAGTATTTTGCCCAAAGAGTTTTAGAGCCTTCTAGAAGCATCCACTTGAGTTAACTCGAGTTAACTGGGAAACTTGGCGCACATGCAGTTACATGGCCGACACATGGATGGTTAGAATCCACCTACCCAAGAAGGCAGTCCCAAGACAGAGCTATATGTAGAGGCATATATTTGGGAGGAGAGTCATCTCTCTAGCATGTGGTGGTTGTAATCCTCATTCTCTTGCAAATATCATCATAATGATGCATAAAAGTGAATATGCATATGCTTCCTTTCTTTAAATGAAGATGAATAAACCTTTCATGAATGCTAAATAAAAAGAAATCATACTTTTCATCTTCATATGCATGCATATGCACTAATATACATGCATCATGAAACCAAAATGAACAAAAGAAAATGGAAAATGAAAGATGCTTCCCTGAGATGATCTGCTGATCCAAGTACTTTCGATCATCCAATTTTGTTTCAAGTTTTGGAATCCACTTGCATCAACTTCACTTTTCCTCACATTGTCTCATATACAAATTTCAAATTCCCCTCAACAATGGGACATTGTACAAACGTTATATGAGCTCTCTCTCTCTCTCTCTCTCTCTCTCTCTCTCTCTCTCTATATATATATATATATATATATATATATATATATATATATATATATATATATATATATATATATATATAGACATACACAAAAGTTGTTTAGGCACCAACAAGCGCCAAACCTACAAAACTACAACGATAAGTAAGACTTCCTACTTTTACAAGCTAACATTGATACATCCAAAGATCTTAAGCACTTGGATGTTTTATATTTTTCTTTCCAAGCTTGATATTTGACATATCAAATAGGTTTTGGCACACCTAGAAAGCAAGAAAACAATCATAATATTAGGAAAATTGATTTGAAATCATGCCAATACTTTCAATGACCTACAAGTACTTATTTTCCATATTTCACAAATACTCATTAGACTATAAATAACTCAAAAACATCCTTTCCAATTAGATCAATCATTCACAAGTGAAATCATGTCGTCTGAGAGATAAATGGTGAAGTTATGCATCCCTAAAGGTTAGGTAGATGTCTTAACAAAAATATTTAGAGGTTACATATTTATAACAAACATGAGAACTAATCTTCTTCCTCTTTGAAATGAGCCATCATACATAAAAAACAAATGTCACATGAGAGAAGTACATCCAAAAATATAATGGAATGTACAAATATATCCTCTCAAAGAAGAAGGAGTGGATACTTTGGACAAGGGCTTTTGGAGAGTCCATTCACTCTATTTACTTTAGGTGTGTACCATTTCCTCTTAAGAAAATCCTCTCTCTCTTTTCCCTCTCCCAAAATTGAGTTTTATCAAATTTAACTCTTGAGAATTTCTTAGAAATGATGAAAGGGGGGTTTTGAGGGATCTAAATACTCATCATCTAGTTATATATATATCTATATATATATTGAATTTGGGCATTTACACCTCATGCTTCATCTAGGATCATTTACACGTTGCAAAACACATATATATGCACTATTACAACTCCTCTAATTTGGATATTCTATAAGAAGAGGGTTGGACCATGTAAGAAGATTAACCTCCTTTCTTCTCCTCACACAAAGACTATAGAAGATGCCAAGAGTTACTTAAACATCCCCTATGTGAGGGATGTCTACCTTTTTCGTTGCATATAAGGTGCCTTCTCTACACAGCTTTTGCACAAATCAAGGAAGAAGGAAAGGACCTTTCCCCTTCAAATCTACATAAATGAGAGTGCTTGGTGGGTTTTCCCTTGATGCCAGCATGCGATGTTTCTATATTAAGGTTGTGTCTTATCTTCTCATGCACACGAAATGAGGTCCCAAACGTGCTCTGATACCAATGTAAAACAATTTTTTTTTCGTTTTAGATTTCTCCCCATGATCCCTCATGATAGCCACACACATAGACCTATGACCTTTTCCACCTACTCTTCAACAATTGACTCTCACACCTTCTCTTCTACCATTGTATGATAAGTGCATCCAAAGGATGCCATGTGGCTATATCAAATAGGTGTCCAAACCTCTAAGATGTGACATAAACATAATTGGGTGTTGCTTATTTTCAAACTTCTCTCCTGCAAATCGTCATTTAAAAATATAATATTCTTTACATCCTATTGGAATATTAACCACAACTATTAGGCCCTTATGGTCGCTTTTGGCCATGAGAATGAAAATCTCTTAATCTTCCTTACCATAGGATTGAGCAAATCCTTTAGCTACTATTGATATATTTAGGTAATGATGTGTGTGAACACACTAGGACTGTCGGGGCACTTTTTCCCTCTTTAGGAGGTTTTTTCCCCCCGGCTTGTATATATGCCTATTGCTCTAATGGGCTACTTATCTTTGTACATTCTCTAGTAGTACATTCAGTATTGTGTGTTTGTGCTCCAAGCTTCTTCTTCTTCTTCCTTGTGCTGTTCGCGTGCTTCCATAGACATCTATCTCCAACAATTGGTATCAGAGCAGGTCGTCGCTTCATCTAGGGTGCCGTCGACACTCCTCCGTTTGCAGTCTCAAAATCGTACGAACTTTGGTGAGCATACTCAGGGTGTTTCCGACATCAAAACAACTTTGCTTTGTGGTGCCGAGATTGCGATCTGAGCTCATTTCGGCCTCCAAACGCACTATCACAGCGCTTGTGCAGGCTATTTTGTCTTTTTGTGCCAAATGTATATACATGTTTCTGTTCGCCAGTATAAGCGTCTCGAAGTCTGCTACAGGTTTAGCAGAACTCGTCTGGGCAGTTCCGTTCAACTTTTTGAGATACAATCAATTTTCTGCATCAAGGTATTTTAGTCACAAGTCATGGCTGAAAGCAGTGATGTATTCCGTATGTTGACTGTTGAGGATAAGTTGGATGGTACCAACTACCCATTATGGGCTTATATGATTCGACATGTATTGGTTGCAAAAGGATTGTGGAACATTGTGCAGGGTGTTGAAAGACATCCCGTTACACCTGAAACAACAGGTACTGCGAATACAGGTGCTGGAGCTGATGAAGATGGTGTCGAAGATGATATTGGCTGCTGTTTCTGCTGCACCTACTGCAGAGCAGATTCGTTGGGATGGCAGAGATGCCCAGGCACATGCATTGATAGCTTTGTCTGTCAAACGTGCCATTATTCCTCATATTCACTCTTGCAGAATAGCTAAGGATGCTTGGGATACACTTACCACATTGTACCAAGCTAGGAATGAGGCTCGTGTTGCTTACCTCCGAAAAATAGTTGGAGAGTGAGCACATGAATGAAGGTGATTCTATGGACAGTTTCCTAAGAAAGATCAAAGACTTGAAGGAACAATTGATTTCTGCTGATGAGGTTATACCAGATAGCTCACTTCTGCAGACCGTTCTGAATGGTCTTCTTGATTCATATCAGAGTTTTGCTTCTACTCTTCGGTTGATGATGAAAGGCAATCCAAATGCCTTATCATTTGAGGAGTTAGTCTCTGTTCTGTTGTAGGAAGATCAGTCCAGGCAAAACAGGTCCATTATGCGAGTTGTAGATCAAGATTTCCTGGCTAGTCAGAAGGGCAAAGGAAAATGGAGCTCTTCAACTAGTAAGCAGAAACCTGCTAATTCTGCATATTCGAAGAAGGAAGATAAAGATGAGAAGAAATCAGACAAGCAGAAATTGTTTTGTAAGTATTGTAAAGGGAATGATCATATCATAAAGAACTGTCCAAAACTGGCTGCTAAAGAGGCAAAGAAGAAAGAGGCTGGAATGGTTGTTGCAGAGGCCTCTACACCAAAAACAGAGTCTGCAAATCTTGTGCAGGAAGAAGAATGGGCGTTTACTACTGTCTGCAGTTTTGGCCCATCTTCTCATGATTAGTACATGTCTGCAGTAGACTTAGATGTTTGGTATTTTGACAGTTGGGCAACCAAACATATTACCTGGCAACGCAGTTTCTTCTCTTCGCTCGAGCCTGCCCCTACAACGAATACTGTTACATGCGCCAACAACTCCTCTTATCCTGTTATGGGAGTTGGTAAGATCATTCTGACTACTACTGATGGTAGTTCTTTCACCTTGTCAGATGCTTTATTTGTGCCAGGGATCAAGAAGAATCTGTTATCAGTTTCTGCATTAGCCAAGATTGGCTTGGTTGTGAAATTTGTTGATGACAGATGTACAGTTCATGATATGTCAAATGGCGATGTTATTATTGCTTCTGGCATTTTATGTCGTGGGCTGTATAAGCTCAGAGACTATGAAAGATCTACGAATGATTCGGCATGTGCAGTTCATGATTCTCAGGCTATGTCAGATGCAAAGCTTTGGCATGCACGCTTTGGTCATCTGAATTTTGCTAGTTTGCTATTCCTGCAGAAATCTGAAATGGTGTCCTCTTTGCCCAAACTTGAGGCACCTGGAAAACATGTTTGTGAAGGCTGTATTTTGGGCAAAATGCAGCGTTCGTCCTTTCCAAAAGATGGTTCAGTTCGGGCTACACAGAAATTGCAGTTTGTACATAGTGATGTCTGTGGTCCTATGCAGACACCCTCTTTTGGAAATTACCTTTACTTCGTGACTTTCATTGATGATTTTTCCAGGCATGCATGGGTATATCCACTCAAGGTAAAGTCCGAAGTGTTCATGTGCTTTAAACAATTTTTGGTTTTGGCTGAAAATCTGTCAGCATGTAAAATGGGCACCCTCCGTTCTGATCGAGGGGGGGAATATATATCTTCTGATTTTAATGCATTTCTGGTTGAACATGGGATAAAGCACCAGTGTACAGTGCCGTATACACCTCAACAGAATGGAGTTGCTGAACGAAAGAACAGGTCACTCATGGAGATGGCGAGGTGTATGGTCAAGAGTCAAGCTTTACCACATAGTTTCTGGCTTGAGGTTGTCATGTGTGCAGCATATGTACTTAACAAGTGTCCCACTAAAGCACTGCAGTCTATCACTCCATATGAGGCTTGGCATGACCGCCATCTGTTGCTCATCTGCGTGTTTTTGGTTGTTTGGCATATGCACTAGTGCCTGAACAACATCGCAGAAAATTGGATGATAAGGCAGTAAAATGTATTTTTGTTGGGTACAGTTCTGAAAGTAAAGGCTATCGTCTGTATCATCCACAGACTAAATGCATTCTCGTTAGCAGTGATATTGTCTTTGTGGAAGATGCTATTCAGCCATTGCTTTCATGTACTAAGGAAACATCTGTTAGCTCTAAAGACATGTATGATACTTTGATGCCTCTTTTTACAGGTGGACAGTCTAGTGCCGGTCCTAATGAGGAAACTTCTCAGCCTTTGCAGGTTTCATATGATGATGCAGATCATTCCATTTCTGATGTAGATTTACATGATGCACTTGTTGATGAGAGAGCTGATATTGAGCAGGCAAAAACTATGCCAAAATGGTTGGTGCAGACTTTGCGTGACAGCAAATTAGATGCACCTTTGTCATATCGTACTCGTTCAGGCTCTCATAGTGCCTCCTTTGCATCAGATTGCTATGCTATGGCTGCGTCTAGTCTCTGTGATGAGAATGAGCTTGTTTCTTTTGATGAAGCACAGAATTCAAAAAATTGGATGGCTGCTATGCAATCTGAATATGATGTTATAATGAAGAATTGTACATGGTCTTTATGTGACTTGCCTCCTGGCAAGAAGGCCATTGGCACTAAGTGGGTATACAAGCTGAAGCGTAAACCTGATGGTACAGTTGACAGGTATAAGGCTAGGCTTGTTGCAAAGGGTTATGCGCAGGAAAGAGGCATTGATTTTGATGAGACCTTTGCACCTACATGCCGTATGACTACTGTTCGGAGCATTTGTGCACTTGCAGCCCATCATGGTTGGAATGTACATCAGTTGGACATTAAAATAGCATTTCTGAATGGTGACTTGCATGAAGAAGTGTATGTTTTTCAGCCTCGTGGCTTTGTGCAGAAAGGGCATGAAAACCGGGTGTGCAGGTTAAAGAAGGCATTATATGGTTTAAAGCAAGCACCACGTGCTTGATATGAGAAGATACATGCCTATCTGGTTGCACATGGTTTTGAGAACAATCCAACTGAAAGCACCTTATATGTTAAGCGTGCTAATGATGTGCTTCTGATCATTGTTGTCTATGTTGATGACATGCTGCTCACTAGTCCTATTGAGAAGCATATTGCTGATTTCAAGGCTGATTTCCATGCTTCATTTGAGATGTTTGATTTGGGGCATTTGCATCACTATTTGGGCATTCAGTTTATGCAAGTTGATGGTGGAATGGCTTTGTGTCAAACAAAATATATTGGCACATTATTACAGCATTTTGGCCTTGAAGACTGTAAGCCTATTACCACTCCTATGGAGACAGGTTTACGATTGAGTCTTCATGATGTTGGAGATGCATTTGATGCTGTTCTCTATCAGCAGGTTGTTGGATGCTTAATTTACTTATGCATTACTCGGCCAGATATTCAGTTTGCTGTCTCACAGATGAGCAGGTTCATGCATTGCCCAGGAGTCACGCATTGGAAGGCGGTTAAGCGCATCTTTCACTACTTGAGTGGTACTCGGCTACTTGGGTTGTTTTATCCCAAGGGGGGATCACTACCTTTAGATTTGCATGCTTTTTCTGACTCAGATTGGGCTGGTTGCTATGACACTCGTGTGTCCACCAGTGGTTTTTGCTTCATGCTTGGTAGCTCATGTATATCTTGGTTGAGCAAGAAGCAGCCTACTGTGGCCACTTCCAGTTGTGAGGCTGAGTACAGGGCAGCTTGCACAGCGACTGTTGAGTGTGTGTGGCTCAAACGCCTTATGGCTGATTTGAGTGTTGGCCAGTCTTCTACCACCACCATCTTCACTAACAGTCTGAGCGCATTGGCAGTTGTGAGGAACCCTGTGTTCCATGCTTGCACTAAGCACATTGAGGTGCATTATCACTATGTCAGGGAGAGGTTCTCTGCTGGGAGATCAGCTTGGCATATGTGCCCACGCAAGAGAACATTGCAGACCTTTTCACGAAGCCCTGCCTAGGGAGAAGTTTGAAGCTTTCCGCAAAGCTTTGGGCTTACTTCCTTTTGTGGAGTGATTTCCACATAGCTTGGCACTTCCTTATACATGAGTGCCAGCTCCTTGTTCACCGCATCACTCCCAAGGGGGATTTGTTCATATATTTAGGTAGTGATGTGTGTGAACACACCAGGACCGTCGGGGCACTTTTTTCCCTCTTTAGGAGGTTTTTTTCCCCCGGCTTTTATATACGCCTATTGCCCTAATGGGCTACTTATCTTTGTACATAGTATTGTGTGTTTGTGCTCCAAGCTTCTTCTTCTTCCTTGTGTTGTTCACGTGCTTCCGCAGACATCTATCTCAAACAGCTACTAGTATGGCCTTGTATCTTGCTATGCTCTTATTTGCATTCCATTTAGCCTTAAAAAACCTATTTATTTCAAATAACTTTCACACCTTCTTGCTTGGGCACCAATGTTCATGTGTGTTTGCCTTTTAATGCTTTGACTTCTTCTTCCATAGCTTCCTTCCTAGCATTGCTTGCCCTAAATTCCTCAAATGATGTAGGTTCCTTGTCCTTGATCCTTTACACATGTATGCATAGTGAATAGAAATAAAGTTATTATAGGTAAGGTTTTGAATTATATATCTTACCCTTGAAGACCTCCTTGCTTCACCCCTTTGAGGTATAAATGTTTTTTTGCCTCAAAAATCTTATTTTTGCCTTTGATGTAGTGCATATCTACGCTATGGGGTCTTCATATTCTTCTATCTCATGACCTTCAACATCAATTCTATGAGTTTTGTTTTACTTTTCCCTTCCTTTTGATGGTGATGTGACACTTGAACCTTCTTCACTTGTTGAATTGGGCCACCAAGCTCCATGTTTTCTTCAAACCTACTCTACTTCTATATCGTCATCCTACAAGGAAAACTTATGACCGCACTAGGGTTTTACTTGATAAAAAATAACAGAATCAGAGATATTTAATTCCTTGATAATGGGTTTGAAACACATATAGCCTTTTTTTCCCAAAGGATAGGCCAAAAAATACATCTTTCTACCCTAGCATCATGTTTACTTCTCCACTCATGAGGGATATGTGTCTAACACACACATCCAAAGATCTTCAAGTGTGAGAAGTCTACTTTCCTCCAATTCCAAGCTATGTATAGTTTTGGAGCATGTACTCCATAGATATGGCACCTGTTCGTGATATAATGAACAATAGACATAACATCTACTTCCTATTGGAACATTCATCTCATTCATCATGCTCCTAACTATCTCTATTATATAATTGTTTTTGCTCTTTGCCATACAATTTTGTTGTGGTGTGTACCTGCAAAGTAAGCTAGCTCCTTATGCCTTAATCTTGTGGATACTCAAATAACTCATTCGATAAGTACTACACCCCTCCATTTGAACTTATGGTTTTGACCCATTTATTGAAGTCCTTCTGTACTTGTGCTTTGAACCTCTTGAATATAGGAAACAATCCTGATTTTGTTTAATACAATGGAGTCACACTTTCTTTGAGCTATCATCAATAAATCCAATAAAATATCTATAACCTATAAGAGAAGGCTCTTTTGTTGGAGTCGATACATCTGTATGTGTGAGCTTTAACACATTTAGTAAGATGTAGTTACTCTTCTTCAAAGAGAGTCTAATTTTCTTGCCTAATTTGCAAGCCTCCCATAATTCATGCATCATAGTAGCCATGAACATAGGAAAACCTCTTACCACTTGTTTGCTTTGCATGATCTTGAGTCTTTGAAGGTCAATATGTCCAAGCCTTTTGTGCCAAAAGTCAAATCCAATTATCCTTTTGTCACCAAGAGATAAACATTACTTTTGATGTACTTGTGTGTCCTACATCAAGTTTAAACATTTAGCCTTCCCTCTTTCCCTTTTTAATCAACTCATAACTATTTGTAGGGTCCTCAATTAAACAAAAATTATGATTAAATTATATCATGTAGTCTCTTTCTACCAATTTTCCCAATGAAATCAAGGTCTTCCTAATGGTAGGTAAATATAGCACCTCCTATAGGCTACTTGCCTTGTGTCTTCCCTCTAGTTTGATCTCTCCCATGTGTTGAATCTTGTCCTCTATATTCTCACCTATTTCTACATATCCTCTTTGCTTGGGGGGTTGCAAATTGTTTGACAAATCTTCTATGCATGACAGGTGGTTACTACAACCACTATCAATGCATCAAGATTATCATAGGACTGATTTGAGTCACTCCCATGTCTCATAGCTAAAAAATGTTCATCCTTCTTGCATAAAAGACTTGATCATGGGTGCCTTTGCTATTGATGCCTCCAATATTGAGCTCTTTAGTGACCATAAGAGTGATTGGTTGCTCAAAATCTACCATACTTTACAACACATTAACAAAATTAGTGTAGCACCTACCATTCATATGAACATCAAGAATATGAAATCCTTTATTCTTACTTGTTCCAAAAGAATGGCAATTGTGATCAAAGAGGTAGAATAGATGTTGGAACTAAGTTCTTGACTGTAAATGAGGGGTTCCATGTGTATGATGGATGAAGGGTCTTGAGTGCCCCTAGAAATCACACCCATTTCCTAGCTCATAACCCCTTATCTATGCCATCTCTACTAATTGATGAAGATAGCCAAGTTGCTATATTGGATACACATCATGGTCTCCATGGAGAAATCAATATGGATTCACAAGGGCATGCATATCTTCATGCCACATTATCACTTCATGGTCGTGAACACTGTGAAGCAATAAATGAGCTTTGCAATTTCTTTGGCATGAAAGCTCATGAGGAATGCCATGCCACTTCACAACAAAAATTTCTTCCTCCTCTACGTCCAATAATGAGAAAGATGATGCACAGTTGGGGTCCCCATAAATAAAAGGCATTAATGATAATCTTCATTGGGAGGAATTAAATTGAATGAAAAATTGTGTGGACATGACATCTTCTAAAGCAATGCCTACCCTATCATACATACCACCTACCAATAATGATTTTGAAACATACTCATCAATGTCTCTCTATCTTATCCAACACCAATTACAACAACATCTATGGACACTTCTATACTTGCATTGCCACCAAGATTTTCATCTCCATAACGAATGTAAGAGACTCAACAATCAACACAAAGACTATCCTTCAAATTCAAATGGCCATTTGGCATGTTTATACGTCTAAAAGAAGGAAGATAATTGGGTTAATTGTTGCAACTATCAATTCTCCTAGCTCTATGGCTTCATGTAGATGTTAATCAACTCAAACCCTCTATCAAATCAATGATTCAAGGTGCACTCAATGGATAACATTAGAGTGACAAAGAAATTCTGATTACTTTAAGTAAATTTGAAGTATATCTTGAAAGAAGTGAAAGAACTCTAATCCAACATTGAAGGACTAATGCAAAAACACCTTTTGGATCAACTTCTTATGGAACCACTTGTGGAAAATCATGAATTAATCAAATTGAAGGTCAAAATATAAGAGTGGAAAAATAAGCTTCAAGAAAGTTGATCTCAAAATTTACAGATTGAAAGAGACATATTCAAATATAGGAGTAGTGAGAAAGGGAAATAGATACTTTGGATCTTAAAGAAAATACTCCTACCATTCAAGAAATTGAGGAAGACTTTAAGCAACATTTCTCTATGGATCTAAATTGGAGGAATAATTTACTACAAAAAGGTACCATGTTTATCTTGACATGCCACCTTTCACAATACAAGTTAAAAGTCAATCTTGCACATTTTTGAATGCTAAGAAGTATATGATGCGAAGATTTCAAGAGAAGGAAAGGGCAACAACACCTAAAAAATGACGTAAGTATCCTCTACTACCTAGTCCTCCCACTTTCAACAAGAGATTATATAGCTAAAACCATCAAATTTTTGCACAGATGGACTTTTACTTGCATCTGCTTCCAATAAGGCATAAAGACCTTAATTTTGTATTCACTTTTTCAGTATTTTTTCACTTTTTTAGTTTTTTTTTTTTTACTTGCATCTGCTTCCAATAACGCATAAATACCTTAATTTTGTATCTATTTTTTTATGCCACGTAGACGTATCTCAGTGGTGTATTTTTCTAGAGACATGTTCCTTCCCAATCAATATATGTAGGTTTTTTGAAGAGGAATACTATCATAAAGTGGTAGGTAGGAGATGGTTGAACACACCATTGATAGGTAGGAGATGGTTTGACACGTCATTGATAGGTAGGAGATGGTTGAACTACACCCTAAGAGGGAGGATTAGGAAGTAATCCTCAACCATGGCTTTTCAAGAAATTGGTTAGCCCATCATACTCCTCGCTAGTAGGTCATGAGCTTGTTGTATCCAAAAGGAATTAAAATCATGATCTATTGGCTAGGATTATGATGGGCTACCCACTTGCCACAAAGACCCTGGTTGAGGATTAGTGTAATTCAACCATCTCCTACCTATCAAGAGTGTGGCTCAATCATCTCCTACTTATCACTTTATGACATTCTTCCCCCTTTGGTGATCATTGTCCTCAATGATATGCTCTTGTATCCCTCTAGCCTTGATGAGGAGGTCTTGAAATCCCTAGGTACCCTTGAATTGATATCCTCAACCTCACATATCTTTTTGAACTTTGTTTGTAACCTTGGTGTCTTGAACCCTATTCTCAAACTTAGTATTTTGAACCTCGTTCTCACACATGTTCAATATCTTGAGCCCTCAATAAAATGCCACCCAAGGTGTCCCAAGCATTTCACATTTCCTATGTAACTTTCTAAATTTTGCAAGATCTTCTTGAGAGCCTTCCAACAGTATCTTACATGTTGCAATCTGGCCTATAAATTGAGAGATATATTCTAATTCAATTGGGAAATCCATAGGCTATTCAGTAACATCTAACAAGTGTTCGTTATGTGTTACAAATATTGGATAAAGTGAGCCAAATTTTCTTCCCTTTGCAATCACCATATTGCCATTTGATATGTGAAAGGATTAAGCATAGAAAACCACCTTGTAACCAAGGTCATCAAGTTAACCAACTGACATCAAGTTGCATGATAACTGAGGTACATGGTGTACATTATGCATAGTGAATTTTGAACCATCAATGAATTGCACAACCACATGGCCAATCTCAATAGCATCACATTGGTAAGAGTCACCGTCTCACTGTACCAAGAGACTTTGCTTCATAACTAGAGAACTATTCTCTATGTGGTGTCACATGGAAAGACGCACCAAAATATAATAGCCATGTGTGGGAAAGACAATCAACCATAAGATCCTCAGTGGGCACACTATTATCAAGTGTGAACACATTAGCATCATCAGAAATATCATTAATTTGTTCTATCTTCACAATTGGAGAAGATGATGTAGGTAATTGTTTAACATGCCTAACAATATTCTATCCTTTACCTTTAGCATTCTTTAATGCATAGCAGTCTTTCTTCATATGTCCTTTCTTGTGAAAATAATGGCACTCGATATCCCTCTTACTTGATTTACTTCTACTCTTATTCTATTGACCATTATTTTCCCTGTTCTTGCTCCTGCCACGTTACTGATTCTTTCCTTGGTAAGAATCATGAACATTAAATGCATCTCCACTTTGAATGCCAACCATAGACTTTCTATGACTATCCTCACTCAAGAGTGCTCTATATATGTCATCATAGACTAGTTTACCACCAAGTGCACTATTGCTAATAGTTCTACAAAACATATCCCATGATGATGGCAAGGTGCATACCAACAAGACTGCTTGTGTTTCATTATCCATCTCTATTTTTTGAGCCTGTAATTGAGATAATATAGCATCAAAATCATTTGGATGAGCAACAACACTATCTATGTCCTTCATGTGAAGGTCATATAACTTTCTCATCAAGTACACTTTGTTTGATGCCATTTCTTTTTCATATCTATTGCATAACTTCTTCCAAAGCTCCTCTACACTTTCATAGTCCATTACTATAAAGTAAACATTATGTACCAGGTGCAATCAAATGGTAGACCTAGCCATGTCAACAGGCTTCTTTGAGATCCCATTGACTAGCTTCCATTGCCTCCTATACATGAGCACACCCTTAATCCGGTTCTTCCATAGAGCAAATTTTGTGTCATTAATTTTTTGGATCTCAAAATTATATTTGCCCTGCAAGTTATATTGCATATAAATAGTTAACCAAAAGAAGCCAACTATGCTCATCGAGAACCTATAGCATACATCTCCTATGGTGAGGCTGGGTAAGTCTTCCACTTGCATCACCAAAGAGACTTTGACATCTGGGTGTCTCCCAATTAAGAAAACATCACCACGACCCTCTTTGTTAACATCAAAGGCTTATGCAAAAATGTAACTGCTATATCAATGACCATATGGATGTCATAAGGGACATCTACAAAAGTGTACACAGTGTGTATGTGCAAAATATATGTAGTAAAATGGCACTGAAAGGCTAAATTCATAGCCCAAACACTAGCCAACAACACCTGCAAGTTTCTTTCAACTTTGTTCTTTAGACTCAAAAACTTGCATAAACTTGTGGTGGATGATCCCACCACACCTGAAACCTTTCAAGAAACCTATAGATTTACTAGTGTGGCTAAAAACATATCCCTAAAGTTGAATATTCATTGTCAAAGAAGTACAAAGAACATTGTTCTTGATGTTCTTGAACTTGTGTAAAGAGAACTATGCATGAAAGTACTCCAAAATGGTTGCAAGAATCACCCCAAAAATGCTTCAATTCAGGCTTTGAAAGGAAAGAATGAAGCTTTGAGGGCCCAAAACATGTCCAATGAAATATGAACCTTAGACTTTCCCCCTCTTCAAACACCAAAAGAGTGTAGCTTAGTGGCAAGATATTGCTGGTCAAGCGAGCTTCGGGGGGGGGGGGGACAGTACTGGGATGCGTGACCTCCTTGGAAGTACTGAGAAACTCTGTCTTTCTTGATCATTAGGGTCCTCCCTCGTGTGCAACCAATGATTCCAATGGTGACTTCGATGACTTGGATGACAAGGTATGCCAAGACGCATGCCTTGGTCATCACCTTAGTCATAAACCTTGGGTGGGTGAGCAGGTGCTCGCTTCGATCACACAAAAACAACAAAGCTTTTGCGTTAGAATGCTCTAATACCAGTGAAGTATTCTGATGGTGATACACCATAGTGGATCTTTTTCAAGAGCTCCAGTGCAAGAGAATGAGTATAACGACCACCACATGCTAGAGAGATGACTCTCCTCCCAACCAAATGCCTCTATATATAGCTCTCTCCAGGGGACTGCCTTCTTGGGCAGGTGGATACTAGCCAACCATGTGTTGGCCATGTAACTGCATGTGCGCCAAGTGTCCCAGTCAACTCGAGTTAACTCAAGTGGATGCTTCTAGAAGGCTCTAGAGCTCTTTGGGCAAAACACTCTCCCCATGTACCCCATGGGGATCGAACCCAAGACCTCCTCCTTCACATCCTTGAGACTTAATCACTAAGCTAAGTGGATCACTTGTTCACAAGAGCACAAAACCTCCTAGTAAGTCTAAACTCAAGATCTTTGGTCATACACACGGATGACCAAACGCTGTCGGATTTCATATTTTTCTAAACCGGTCGCACCCTTGGATCATAGACTTACTTTATTACATTCTTCCCCCCTTCGAAAAATATTTTCATCCTCGAAAATGAGCTATATATCTACTATAGGCAACCCTTGAGCCTCATGTTCTAAAATTGGAAGAACATGGTCATGTTCTAAAACTGGAAGAACATGGTCATGTTCTAGAACTGGAAGAACATGTCTCATCTCTGTGGTGGCATCCCTGCCCAAATGATTCAAAACACTATCTCGCTTTGCACTTTGATAAACTAGTCAAAGTACAAAGTAGTGAATGAACAATAAGGGTGGATCTAAAAACATCCCTAGACAATTCATAGTTTTTTCTAGGTGCGATCTAGGCACAAACATGTGAAATAGATGGATTCAAATTACCAGTCCATTTTTGAGCATAACTGGTGCATGGACTTAATAATGAAGGCGGGATTCTTATCCCTTGCAAAACTTTGAGAACTCTTGATTCACTTGAATTTGTTTTGGAGAACTTGGTTTGGTTGTCCCAAACATCTAACTTAGATGTTTGTACAATGGTTAACTCTTATCCAACAGTTACTTGATTTTTTCACTCGACTAGAGGACTACTTTGTCCTAATGAGTTTAAAAATCCTATGTAAAATGTAGGAGAAAGTTTACCATTTTCTTTGAGTCAACCATACTATAACTTGACCAATTCAAATTCAAATGAACAATTGTCCAATTTAGGATACTTTTCTCAAAAACTAGTTTTTAGCTAAAAGTTCTTGGGAACTGTCAATCTGTTGAGCAATTCCTAACTTCTCTATTCTAGAGTATATTGGACTCTAGAAAATCATTTATGTTATAACTTGAAGCAAACTCAAATAAATAAGTCTGCTTAGAATTATTCTCTTTTGAAGATTGAAAAGGTTCTTGCACATAACATCTATCTAGGATGTTCAATTTGGTTATCTAGTTCTAATCGGTTGACCCTGGTCTTTTGCAAAAGCAATTAGATACCATATCTGAGCCAATTCCAAAAGATTTGGAAAGCAGAAAGAAATAACTAAAACTCTATTACAAACAATTTCAAACTTCGAAGATACGTAAACTTGCTATGAGTCAAAGGCTAGATGACTCAGGACTTTAACTTTTCAAAGATCTGTTTCAACTGGGTATTGAAGTATTTTTTCTATCTTTAAGAGAAATAAGCTGGATTCTCAAAAAGATTCAAAGCAAATCAAAAACATCATCTAACCACAAGATACTAGTGTGGTAACCAACATCAGTGTGTCGACCCACTGATGTTCTGTGGATGAGTTTTATATTCAAATAATGCATCACTTGAGACTAAGTTTAGGTCATATTTAGTCTTTCTGACTCCTTACTAGGAATGCAATTCTTGTGCATTTCTTTGAGTCAAAAGAGTGAATTTACCAAGTTACACTAGGAAATTGATGCTTGACTTAGTCAATCAAATCCTTATTTGAAAAGATCAACTCAAAATCAAAGTACATCTTCTTTTAGAAATTTATGAAATATTTCCGAATTAACAACACTTTATCTGGAAGTGTTTCAAGAAGATCTTGGAAGTTACTTACTTCATATCTTCTGTTTCTTTTATCTTGAAGTTACCTTGAAGTATCTTGAGATACTAATTTCATCCTTTCTTGAATTAAACTCCTTCTTTGAAGTCTTAATTCTCTTGAGGATCAAACCTAACTTCAAGATCTAAACTAGGACTAAAAGATAATTATCATCCCACGGTCCGATGTCCCATACCATCTTTCCTACATCAATCTGAGTATAAAATCTGGTGTCCCATACCACCCTATTTTATATTCACATTGACATGTGAGTGAATATTATCCTAAAGTCTAAACATCTCTTGATAGAGAACCTTCTTGCTTCATTTCTTTTCGAGAAGTTTGAAGTTTCAGGCATGAACTCTAACTAGATTTTCTAGGTTTTGATCCCTTCACATGATCGTTTCACAATCTTGTGCTTTCCTTCGAGAACTTTGAAAACCTTTTGATGGAACATCCATCCTTCTTTGCTAGGGTTTCAAATAAAAACCAATTAGAATTCTAAGTACTCGAATTTTCTCAAATTCAAGTTCAATTGGTTTATCCTTGACCAATTTTGTAGTGACAAGAGCTTTCGACTTCTTGTCTTTAGATTCCTTTCTTTATTGATGCTATAGGTACCTACCTCGGGGACTTTATATAAGAATCTCTCTACTGCCTAAGTCTTAAGCATCCGCTCATTCTCTTTGGATTTGTACCAAAATCCCTTTAAGGATAGGCAAACATTATGTTTTACCTTCCACAGACTTAATTAGCATCAACACGGTTGCAGACTACATTCTTGGAATTTCTACTCTGTTCAAACTTGGAACAACTTACTATTTCAATTGTCAATACTTGGGCAAACTTCACAATAGTTCCAATTGCAATTATTTGGGACAACCACGACCAAGATTGATCAAGTCTTGTTGACCATGTGATAATAATAAAGACTTTGTCTTTATCATTTAAGATCTCTTGAGCTTTTCTAAGGTTTTTTGCTTACCTGCAAGATTTTTAGAGATATTTCCCTTACTTAAGTCAAAGCATACACTAATGCCTCTCAAATTCCAAAACTAAGAATCCTTGATATACCTTTAGGTTATATCACAATTTGGACTTTAAGTACCACTTCTGGTGGTTTGGGACATCCAGGGAACTACTTATTGTTTTAAAGAGTATGAAGAACTTTCTCAATACTTGGAAGAATGTTATTCTTCAAAAACTTGAGATTCCTTCTAGGGAATCAAATATCTTGAGCAAATGATTCATCTTGGAATCTTTTGCAAAGAAATTCTTTCAAACAATATCCAGAAAGTTTACTGATTCAATTGTATTCAATGAGTATCAAACTAGAGACTAAATATCACCTTTTGGATAAGGTTTCCCATGCCACTATGAAAGTTTAAGTTGAACTTTCATTTATGTGATATTGACTCCTATTCTTGAGTTTTATACAAGATTCATTATTATTGGTCAATCTTTAGATGTTACTAGAGTCCTTTAAGCATATTTCACCAATCAAAATTATGTTTAAAGTCCAAGCATCTATTGATGATTGATCCAATAGTAATGCAATTATGAACACATAACTTTGAACTTTATAGATTGTTTAGGAAAAGTTCCTGGATTGGAGATCCATTTCTTGGAACTTTCTATTCCTAAATGAAAAGTTCACACTTGCTTCAAGTCATTAGGAACTTATCTTATTTCCTAAAGATTGCTTAGCTAGTTGCATCATTTACCAGAGATGCAACTATAGAACCAAACATCCTCTTATTGACGTCAAAGATCAATTGATGTTAAGGTTCAACCTTTGATTTCCATCACTCCTTGGGATGAAAACAAATGAAAACTTATAAAAGCTTCATAGTTTTTCTTGGCACCTTTATATCTTGGCAAAACATCTATATCCTAAAGAGGTTTTGCCTTCATCATCTTTCGGCAAAACATCCATAACTAGTAGATGTTTTGCTCTTATCTCTTTATACACCTTTTATTAGAACATCATCATTCCTTGGTCCTATCATATATTATGAATTTATGTGTATTTTGGGAAGAGTTCATGAATCAATTAAGATCCTTTACTTGGAACGTCTGCCTTCCCAAAAATAAATTCATCTCGAACATGGTAGGCGAATGATCTCACGAGGAATAGAAGGCTTGACTATTTCATTTTAGTGTTTTTCTTTTAGGAAATATCTCAATTCCTAAAAGTCACTTACCGAGGTTTCATCGTGATATACGAATCTTGAAACCACAAAGAAACTTCTTAGAACTTTCGAAATCTTCTAAATAGAAGAGTGCTTCCAAAGTTTCCATGTTTTCATGGCCCTATGCATCATTACCAGAGATGCAAAACATGAACGAAACACAAATCTATTGAACTTCAAAGTTCAATTTGTATTTAAGTTCATCAATTTGGTTATTGAGTTCCATGGAATCGAAGAGTGCTCATGGAACTTGGAAACATAACTGAAGTTATCATCCAATCTTGGGATGCTTGAGAAGTTACATAAATTATGTAACTAATCAACTAAAGCTTATCCGCATGACTTTCTAAATATCACCTATACTTAGAGTAATCATTATAAGCTTATCTTTATGAATCCCTAAGTACATCCGGGACTTAGATTCATCATACATCGCAAAAGGTCTGCAAGTAATTAAATTTTCTTGGTCATGAAGAAAATTTAATACTTAACTTTCTCCTAGTGCTTACTTATACCTAGTAAGACATCAAACATATTAATGGACATTAAGTATTTATTTTTGATAACGGAGTATCAACTTGGGAAGGAATCGACTAATTACTTGAGCTGCAAACTAGAACTAGTATGTCTTTGCAACTAACTAGTCCTCTGTCTTCCCTAATGTCAAACTGTGAGCTTTATAAAGTAAGCTAAATACTAAGAGAGTACATTTTCATATCTACTTGAAAACAACATCCCGTTCTATCATGCAAGTGCATGTGCCTACAAGCAAATCCATATGCTCACATGCGTATGCATGCATGTTCTTTGCATGCCCAAAAAATAATGCAACAATCATGCATAAGCTTGGTGCATGACTTTTCCTTGTACTAAGAATGTATATCATGCAATCTTGATGCATGTATATCCTTTCCTTTGTCCTAATGCACTATGATATAAAAACATATCCTTGTGGTGCAATAAAAAGCTTACTCAATGGAAAGGAAATATGGAATTAAACTATCAAAATACATTCTTTGATGCACAAGGATCCTGTTTTAAAACCAAGTCTTTCCTTAATGCAAACTAATGCTTGGAATGAGAAGTGGATTTTTTCATTATCCTAGTCTAGACTTAATGGATTGAAATCTTGGCTATTTCAATATGCATCTAGGATTAAGTGTAGAATAATGAAAACAAGATAAATCAAGCATTAAGGCCAAGTAGAAACTGGAAAATACTTAGCTTTGATCATAGCTTCGTCCATCCTCTGATCCTTGCGAGGAGCTATTCACCATCCTTCAAGGCCTTAGTGAGCATCCGCACACCTTCTCACCAAATTTGGAAGTGCAACGATACCGAACTTATATTTTTGCTTCTTCTAAAGCAATGCCAAAATATGTATGATACTTTTATACCTATCATTCTCCGATGATGCTCCAACTTAGTGCCAAATCTGCTTTGACTTGTTGGTTTAGAGGGTCACGTGTCTATGATGAGGATAGTGGATCGAATCCCGTCGACTTCGTAGTAGAGCATATCTTTTTCTCTGCTGTTATAGCTTTTGCAGCCCGACCAGTTATCCAAATGAGATTGAGAGCTCCCGTACCTTGATCACGAGCGCGCGTAGGTGAGGTGGATAGATGAAGTGCCCGTTTCCTACACATCACGGGTTCGAATCCCGCCTCGGACAGCTGGAGATAATACATCCTTTTAGCTTAATATTTTGAATATCTGCTGTCGCGTAATACACCATATAACAAGCATCTCCGATGGATTATCAATGTCACGTGATTGTTCTCTTGGTTAAGACATCCTCTCTCGCTCAGGAGGTGATGGGTTCAATACCCAGGCGCGACCTGCTAAAGATAACACATATTTTTATAATCCTCCTCTTTGAGGTAGCCCGCCAAATAAATCTGGAAGCAGTTGATGCACACCCAAAAGCAACACACACCTCTCACGAGCGGCTGAATTCGTGATAACAAGGAGGAAGCTAAGCTACAATGATGATCAATGAAAGAAGCTAATGTAGAGAAGCATGATGAAGCTCACTCCAAGGTCACCATGGAAGCTCAACCCTGAGCTCTGATATCAATGCAAGAGAATGACTATAACGACCACCACATGCTAGAGAGATGACTCTCCTCCCAACCTAATGCCTCTATATATAGCTCTCTCAAGGGGACTGCCTTCTTGGGCAGGTGGATACTAGCCAGAAATGTGTTGGCCATGTAACTGCATGTGCGCCAAGTGTCCCAGTCAACTCGAGTAAACTCAAGTGGATGCTTCTAGAAGGCTCTAGAGCTCTTTGGGCAAAACACTCTCCCCATGTACCCCATGGGCATTGAAACCAAGACCTCCTCCTTCACATCCTTGAGACTTAACCATTAAGCTAAGTGGATCACTTGTTCATAAGAGCACAAGACCTCCTAGTAAGTCTAAACTCAAGATCTTTGGTCATACACACGGATGACCAAACGGTGTCCGATTTCATATCTGTCTGAACCAACTGGACCCTTGGATCATAGACTTACTTTATTACATCCAGGAACATACCTTTGTAATAGAAAACTGAGCTCTAGATGCTGCACACACAATACTCCACACAAGGGCTGTAGAATATGCTTAAAACATGCAATACACAAAAGAGCATGAACGCATATTTCTTGGGTGTTACAAATGTGGTCGAACTTACAATCTATGGCTGACCAAACCACTACATGTTTATTAACAAACATATACAAAAGTGTTCAGTATCCATTTGGCCTTCCACATGGACACTAATGATAACAATAGTCCAATTAAAGAGTGGCATATTCAAGAAGCATAACACTCAAATTTGATTGGTCCAATTAAGGATGATATGGATTAAGAGAGATTCTATACAAAGAGGGCCTCTTAAGCCATTTGTAATCATAATCCGAGTTTAGTTGAGTATTGCTTGTATGTTCATGAAGATTGATCATAACTTTAAACATAGCTTTGGTCATTTTACATTGTATGAATGGGTATGATGATGTTGTGAGATTTATGATTAACGACCACATGGTTCTGCTTATCCATTGATAAGCAATCATTAATGTTTTGAGTTGTTCATGTTAACCTTTTTCAATTTTGCTATACTTCATTTAAAGTTTGATGTAAGTCCATTTCTTTTTCTTTTATGTAAGTTCTTTTCAAGATTGTTGTGAAACCATATCAATTGGGTTTGGGTATGGAAATCTTTGTTCATGTAAGTTAGTTAAGTAATTTAGCTTAGTCATAAATCATTTTACACGTATCATTAACCATTATAAAAAACAAAATTACACGATTATTTTGCCATTCATGATCATTTCCATGACAACAAAACAAGTGTTGTCTCAATGAAACTTTGTAGTGACTAATCATTGGTGAACCTTCACTTAAGCTTTCCATAAGTATCCTTTTTTGGAACTTGAGAGGTCTCTAGTACATTTTCCAAAGCTTTTCACACTCAACCTTCACATCAATGAAGCATCAACCTTCCTATTTAACTAAGAATGGAGGATCTATGTGCAATGTGAGCTCATGTCAAGTTCGAAGCAAGAAAGTTCAATCTTATTCTAAAATGTCTATCTTTTAATTTTGTTTGTTCAATTTCTATTTGAGGGACTCCAAACATCTCAAAAATAGTCTATTCGAGGTAGTCTATTTGAGGGATTGCAGGCATCTAAAAACAAGAGTAGTTGAGGGACTCTAGACATCTCAAAAATAATGGATCAAATTGAGTCCCTTGCATGGAGTGTCTCAATAAATAAGTTGCTTCTTATAAGGGACGGACTCTCTCTTTTTTTTTTGAGAGTATAAGAAATTTGAAATTTGAACACAAGCACTTTGCCCCACGACACTCAAGGCATTCCGCTACACCACACCCATTTGGACAAGGACTCTCTATTTCAATCTGAATTCCTCTAATTAATTTTTTAATCAAATATTTGGATTGGATCCCATTTAAGATGTGAATGGGTGAATGATATAGTCATACAAATGAGTGGGTCATCAAAAAGGAAGGGGAACACTAGAGGTGATCATAAAACCGTTAAAGTATTTAAAGCCGGAATGAGCTGTCTCTAAGTTGACGCCGATGTGTGGGATATTTAGGGACCGCACGAACATGAAATGAAGTTCGAGTCTTGACCCAAAATTGTAGCTGATCAAGCTTCTCTAAAGGTGCAGCGTTTATCTTTTCACAGATCGCTTATCGACGCCAGGGTGCGATCTCTGTGCACTTAACATCACCGGCGGACATGTTTCTGAGGAGGTTTGCCGGCCCATTATTGGGCAAAGTTAAAGAGAGTACGGGTCTTGTCGGTCTTGAGGTGGTACCCAATGCACGAGAGGTTCTTATCAAACTATACAAAGAAACCCTGGAATCTGTAGAGGATATTCCCACCTATGCAGAATACCGCAAGGCTGTGGAGAAGTTCACCAGATTTCGGCTCAAAGTGTGTGAGGAGGAGCAAGAATGGGAGAAGATCGAGCAGAGGATCAATGGTGGCCAAGTCGAAGAGCTCATTGTTATGGCAAAGGACGAGCTCATGCTTATGGACAAAATGAAAGGTAGAGAGAGAGAGAGAGAGAGAGAGAGAGAGAGAGAGAGAGAGAGAGAGAGAGAGAGAGAGAGAGAGAGAGAGAGAGAGAGAGAGAGAGAGAGAGAGAGAGAGAGAGAGAGAGAGAGAGAGAGAGAGAGAGAGAGAGAGAGAGAGCACATGATGATTTTCCTCACCAATAAATAGAGGCTGGCAAAGACGAGGGAGAATTTGTTTCTATGTTTCCACACTTGTTTGCTTGATTTTATAGTTCATTTTCTTATTATTTGCATTTCTTATGCCTGCTTTCTTTGTGCTTGATGCATATAAGCCCATGTATCTGCGGATTTGTTATTTTGTTATCATGTTGTGTTTCTTATGTTTCTTTCTTGTCTCATTTTCTTGCATCCTTCTGATGGAGTTTTACATTTTTGGATTGAAAGATGGTTCTCGGGGTGAATAACAACTACGACTATTCTGTTTTTCTAAAGCTTGGAGAACTTTTATCTCTTGTTGCATGAAAAAGACAAGCAAATTTCATGATTAGATCCTTCAATACATTTCTAGATTGAAAGGTGGTCCTTGGGGTGAATGACAACTAGAATTCTTTTGTTTTTCTAAAGCTCGGAGAACTTCCATCTCTTGTTGCATGAAAAGGACTATCTATTATGAAGCAAATTTTATGGTTAGATCCATCAAGACATTGTTTGCAAAGGTTGGCGATGCTTTAACTTCTTGAATCTTGAGTCCTTCTCATCAATTTATCCCTTATAACATTAAAGCATGTTGAACTATATCAGTCTTCTTTCCCTTGAGTCTTGCATGTTTTTCTTGTAAAATTGGACGGTCCTTTTACATTGCATACCATAGTAATGTATCCTAGGTACTTGATCATCATTTATAATGTGAGCTTAGTTTCTGGGTAGCTAAGTGTTCTAGATTATCATTGTGGCCCTTCATTTTTTTTGTCTTTTTTTTTGCGCGAGCAGAATGTAAGCAGTTGGTCACCCTTCTTTTGTGAGTATTCCTTGTATCGAGCATATTCTACTTATATCTTTGGGCAAGAATGAGTTGTTTTCCTTGTGCAAATATTGTGGATATATTTTGGTAGTGATTTGTGTGAACACGCTTAGGACTGCCGAGGCACATTTTTCTCTCTTTAAGAGGGTTTTTTTCCTTTGGCTTGTATTTATGCCTATAACCCTAATGGGTCACTTATCTTTGTACATTCACTTGATAATACACTTAATATTGTGTTGTTTTTCAAGCTTCTTCGTCTTCATTGTGTTGTTCATGTGCTTTCATAAACCTTGAACTCCAACAATTGGTCTTAGAGTAGGTCACCACTTCATCTAATGAGTCCTTAACACCCCTCCGGTCACAGTCTCATAATCACACGAAAATTGGTTAGAATACTCGAGGAGATAGGAGTTCAAAACAACTTTGTCATGTGGTGTCAAAATTTTGAGTGGAGCTCGTTTCAACCTTCGAAAACACTATTGTTAAGATTGTGCAGACAATTTTCTCCTTTTGTGCCAAACATATATACATATATATAGCCTTCGATATGTGAGTACAAGCACCTCGAAGTTTGCTAGAGATTTAACAGAGCTCGACAGAGTGTATCTGTTAAACTTTTTCAAGTCAATTTTTTGCATCAATGTATTTAGTCACTAACCGTAGCTTAAAGCAATGATGTATTTCGTATGTTGGCAGTTGATGATAAGTTAGATGACACTAATTACTCGTTTGGGGCATACATTATGCGTCATGTATTGGTAGCAAAAGGGTTATGGAATATTGTGCATGGTGTTGAAAAACATCACACAGTCTACTATACTTGTAAATACAATGAATGAAGGTGATTCAGACGGTGTTGAAGATTATGATCTTCAATTTTTTGGTCGTTTCGTGGTTCCTATTCCACCTACTATGGAGCAAGTTCGTTGGGATGGAAGAGATGAACATGCACAAACATTGATAACTTTGTGAGTCAATCGTGCCATTATCCCTCATTTCTGCTCTTGCAAGATAGCAAAAGATGCTTTTGATACTCTCTTACAATATTATTCTAGACAAGAAATGAGGCTCATATTTCTTACCTCTTGAAACAGTTAGAGAGTGATTCACTTGGTAATACATTTAGTATTGTGTTGTTCTCCAAGCTTCTTCTTCTTCCTTGTGTTGTTCGTGTGCTTCTATAGATTTTAGACTCCAACAATCGGTATCAGAGCAAGTCTTGCTTTCTCTAGGGCGTCCTCGATACCCCTTCGGTCACAATCACAAATTTGCATAAAAATTGGTGAGCATACTTGAGGAGATTAAGGAAATTTTATCCTTTTGTGCCAAACATATATATAGGTTTTGGTTCGTGGGTACAAGCGACTTGAAGTCTGTTATAAGTCTAGCAAAGCTTGAAAGGTTATTTTTGTTCAACTTTTTGAGATACAATCTATTTTTGCATCAAGGTATTTAATCACTAGCCATGGTTGAAAGCAATGAGGTATTTCGTATTATGGGTGTCGAGGATAAGTTTGAGGTATTAATTACCCATTATGGGCATACATGATGCATCATGTATTGGTAGCAAAAAAGTTGTGGAGGATGTTGAAAAATGTCCTACTTCACCTAAGGTGCAGATGGTGTTGAAGATGATTATCTTCAATTTCTTGATTGTGATGCGGTTCTTGCTTCATCTACTGCAGAGCAACTTCGTTTGGATAACAGAGATGCACAGACATATGCATTGATAGCTTTGTCTGTTTCGATGGCATTATCCCTCACATTCACTCCTACATTATAGCAAAAGGTGCTTTGGATACTCTTATAATATTATATCAAGAAAGAAATGAGGTTTGTGTTGCTTCCACATCACCTTCCATGTCTGAATCAGAGAATCCTTTCAACTCCAATGGACCCGTTCCATAACATAGGCATTTACGCACTTAATTGCCTTGGTGTAAAACATAGCCACTTGTGGACTTACGAGTGTCCACATCACCTTCCATGTCTGAGTTACAAAATCCTTTCAACTCCAATGGACCCTTTCCATAACATAGGCATTTACCTTTGGTCCCTTGCAAATTCTCAAGATAGATTTGACTGGCAGTATTAGCCATAAACCTGCTAACAGCTCCCACTACATGAGCAATGTCTGGCCTAGTGGCAACCATAGCATACATAAGTGAACCACAAACTGATGCATATGGAACACTCTTCTTGTAGTTGGCTGCATGATCATCTTTGGGACAGTCATCCTTGGAAAGCTTAACATGTGGCTACAATGGCACTCCAAGAGGCTTAGCATTGGCCACATTAAATCTGTCCAGCACCTTTTCAATGTACTTTCCTTGGGATACATGCAAAGTATGCTGCTGCCTATCCCTTTTTATTCGCATACCAAGTATGTTTCCCCAAGGTCTTTCATTGAGTATGCAGGGTTCAGCTCCTGCTTTAGAGCATTTAGAGTGCTCTTCTTCTTCCCAGCCAGCAACATATCATCTAAATACAGCTAGAATAATCTGGCTGTCATCTTGATCCTTTTTAGTGTACAAACGGTGGTCTGCATGGCTTCTTTTGAACTCATGTTTGAGAATAATCTGGCTGTCATCTTGATAGCACTAGAATAATCTGGCTGTCATCTTGATCCTTTTTAGTGTACAAACGGTGGTTTGCATGGCTTCTTTTGAACCCATGTTTGAGAATAAATGCATCAAACTTCATTGTCCAGGGGCCTGTTTCAGCCCATATAAACTCCATTTCAGCTTGCATATCATATGCTCTTTTCCAGGAATGGCATATCCTTCTGGCTGTTTCATGTGCAAATCTTCGTCTAAATCACCATGCAAAAAGGATGTTTAAACACCCATTTGGAATAACTCCAAATCCAAGGCAGTTGTGAGAGCAAATAATACACGTAATGTGGTCATTTCAACCACCGGAGAGAACACTTCTTGGAAATCAATGCCCTCTTTTTGGGCATATCCCTTAGCAACCAGCCTTGCCTTATACTAGGGTTTGCCATCAACAATTTTGATTTTGTATACCCACTTGTTGGGAATGGCCTTCCTATCTTCGGGGCCTAGGCAACTCAACCAAGTCCCTAGTATCATTTGCATGCAAGGCCTTTATCTCTTCCTGCATGGCTAACTTCCACTTCTTCTTGTGCTCACATAGCTTTACCTCTTTATAAGTGAGAGGCTGACCTGCATCTGATAACATAATGTAATGTAGAGATGGGTTATATCTGTTCACAAGTTTCCTAGGACGTGTAGATCTTCTTACCCAACGATCCACATTCTTTGGCAATGGATCTACATCAGGAGGCACATCAACTTCCTCATTGTCAATGGGCTGCTGTAAATCATTTCCAGCCCTATTTTCAGCATGAATAGGTGGCTGCATATGCCTTTTAGGAGCCTCATTTTGCTGTCCAACATCATCTGGCGCAATAACCACTGGCTCATGGTCATTTCCAGCCATATGCATTGCATCCCTAGGGTTCATATCAGATTTAACAGGTGGCTGTACATGCTGAAATTTGACTCTTTTATGGTCATCTTTAGAGGCACAATTGTTTTTGAGAAGCCTTGCCTCATTAAATACAACATCTTCTTCTCAACTTAGGCCTTATATGCACAAAAGCATCACAACCAAAGATGCGTAGGTGGTCATATGAAGCTAGTTTGCCATACCAAACCTCTTCTAGAATGCCACCTTTTAAGGACGTGTGAGGAGATCGATTGCAAACATGAACCGCAATTTTCAAAGCCTCTCCCCAAAATCCATGTTTATAACAAAGCATCATTCATAGTAAGCAAGGCATCAATCAGATCCCTCTTGGTGATCTGCATATCCTATGCATGAATATTAACAAAAGCATAATTAACTTTGGCATGATCTGCAACCATAGATGATAGTAGCACAAAGAATATCTTCTGCATTTGATAACTCCTCATTGACGATACTCGAAGGCACATTGGTCTTCTCTTTGTCTTTGTCCTTTGAGTTGTCATGTGCTTCATTCTTGGTTTCCTTTTTCTTCTTGTCACTTGTGTACTTCTTTCTTTCTATTTCAATTCGTAATATTTGCAATCAAGCTTCTTGTGGCCTTTCCTACTATATCGGTAACAAGTCACTTCGACCTTGCCTTTGCTTTTGCTCCTATTTCTCTATGTATTTCCACTTTTCTTTTTTGTTCTTCCTCTAGTCACATTGGCTGAACAAGTGCCCTCTCCATTGGCTTGCCGTCTGATTTCCTCATTCAAAATAAAACCTCCTACACGATCAAAGGTAAGATTGGGCTTATTTGAAAGTGAAACAACCAATGTTTCCCCTAAATGAGGTAAGGTCATCAATAAGAAGATAATCTTAATCTTGTCATCAAATGATGGTAATTCGGAGTCTTGCGATTGCCAGAGGGTACCCATAAATGAAGAGAAGTGCTCAATTGCACTTTTCGACTCGTCAAGCTGAATACACACTAGCATACGCATAAGATGCACTTGATTTATAGGGGTGGTATTTTCATAGATTGCCTTAAGCTTTTCTCATACCTCAAAAGCACTTGTAAGGCCCTTCATATCCACTAAGAGTCGTTTGATACATCCATCTTGATATAAGTGATGGCCTTTTTGTTTAGGTTCGTGCATGCTACATTTGTCATATCTTCAGGCTTGACTTCCTCAAGAGTCCCTTTGCAATCTTTGAGAAAGAGGGTGCCGAGCATTCTCTCTTTTCACAAATCAAAGCCACTACCCTCAAATCTCTTGATCTCAAACAAAATTTGACATCAAAGGAGGTAGAAGCCATGTTTGCACACTGAGAGCTTCAAAATTTCACCCTAAAAGGTAAAATTGATCTCTTATGATGATGGAGATGGGAATGCCAAATTCCTATCGGGAAGATGAAGCAACCACTACCATATATATCATGAACAGAGAACCTGCATCATGTATACATGCTTCAACACCATATGAAGCTTGGTATAACAGAGAATGAGATGTATGACACTTAAGAGTGTTTGGTTGTACTTGCTATGTCTTAATACCAAGTGAACTAAGAAGTAAACTCGATGATAGATCAGAAAGATGTGTATTCATAGGGTATGTAGGTGAACATAAGGGGTATAGATGCGACAACCCCAAAAAAGGAGCTAAAGGTATCAAAGGATGCCATATTGATGAGCTTTTACCTTTGTATTCTTCAAATGTATCCATGCACACATATGAAGATGATGAAAGAAGGACCTCAAGAGGGAATGAAGAACCAGAGAGTGGTTCTTAGTGGACTTGAAGGTATGCTGAGAAATTAAGCCCACAAACTGCTCAAAACTTAGAAAAACCAACTTTTGAAATTTCATGCAAAAAATTTCAACAAGTTGGAGTTGCATAAAAAACAAGAGATTTGTTGTTTTTCAACCACAAAAGCATACATGGATGCAAAGTGATGGGTGCTTGTTTTCACAAAAGCCCTATTTTTTACAGCAATATGACCTATAAAATCAGAGAGATGACTTCATACAATAAGTTTTAAGCAAGTATGCACTTCCATAATCCTTATACATGTACTCCCACATGAAATGAGAGAGATTTTTTACAACAAAGAACATTTAGATGAAAAACCAATAGTGTGGATGCTAAAAATGACTTGTGGGAATAAAAGAAGCACAATAGAAAAGGTTTTGTGCAATGAAACTCTTTGGAAAACTCAAAATTTGCTTCAGCTTTGTTTCGGAGCTGAAGTAATCCTCCAAAAACGGCATTTTATTGTGAAAAATGAAGGTTTTTCGTGATAATATTCTCCCAAATGCAAGAAAACGCTTTCAGCTTAAGATAGGTTGAATAAAAAAAGCATTTGGAGCTTCTTTGTCGCGATGGAACTGCCCAAATCTCTGATAGCAGTTGAAAGTGGCTCCAGAAAGCTATGTGGTGGTGTGTTCGGTTGCCCCAAACACCAAGGGAGTGGGCTACTATGTGATGAGAGAGAAAGTAAAGAGAAAAATGTGTGCAAAAATTTGAAGAAGAAGAGGAGGAAGTGAAGTTGAAGAAGTCTTCAATCAGGTTATGAGAGCTTTGGGTCCAAGTCTTATTGATAAGTGACTTTTAGGTCATTTGAGCATGCTCACACATGGCCAATGACCAACAATGATAAATAGAATGTAAACGTCTATAACTCCTCAATTTGGGGTCCAAAAAATTTGACAAAAATATGTGTGGAAAGCTCTCGGAGAGAGCTATCACCTGGAAGGGGCAAAATATACAAAGGGAGAGTCCTTGGAGTTATCCCCAGCAAGGTGAAGCCTTTGAATTTTTGAAAAAGATGGAAATGAGATATAAGTGTATTTTTCATACTATGTTCTTGGTGATTGCTTCAAACCATAACGTGCTTTGATTAATTTACAAACAGGATGTTTTTTACCTTCAATTTTAAAGCCTTTAGATGGTATGTAAAGATCCTTATATAGATTTCCTTCAAGAAATGCCTTTTTCATATCTAAATGATAAATACTCCAATTAAAGAATGAAGCTAAAGAATGAACAAATCTGACTATGGTCATTTTAGACGTAGGTATAAAAGTTTCATCATAATCAATATCTTTCTATTGTGCATATCCATTGACTATTAAACTTGCTTTGTATTTGTCAATAGTACCATCAAGTTTCCTTTTGATCTTGAACATCCATTTAACACCGGTAATTCTCTTTCCTTGTGGTGAGTTACTCTCTTTCCTTTTGGTGACTCACAAAGCTTCCAAGTATGATTTTTATGAATAGAATCAATCTCGGCATACGTTGCTTTCTTCCACCTTGATTATGTAAAGCTTCTTGAACACTTGCTTAAGTGAGTGTTAAAATAGAGTGAATGTCAGTAACTTGTGCAAAATTTACTTGATTTGCTTGATCCTTTTGTTGACTTCTTGTTCTCTCCTTGAAATTCTTGATGCCACTCTCTTGCATAGTTTGTGAAAACCACTTTGGTACCTTCCTGAAAACTAGAGGTACTTCTCTTATTTTTTTCTTGACTTCTTGAAAATTCTCCAACTTCTTGAATTGGTTCTTCTCTAAAGGTTGAGAAGGAACAAAAAATGGTGAAGGTTGAGATGGCTGAAATTATGGATCCAAATTTCTTTCAAACAATGAATAATTATCTCATTTTAACAAATTCAAAATTTTTGAATTTTTACCATAAATTTGATTTTTAAAAGTTTAAGTGTGAGAGCAAAATTTTACTTGTCAACACCATATCTAACAAAAATAGTTTTGATTGATCATTGCTTTTTGATCTAGCCTAGCATGATCCATTTCTCTATGTGAACATATGATGGAGAACCGAATTTCCTTTAGTTAGTTCACATGGGCTTCTTATCATTATCATAATAAGCTTCATGAGGTGTAATAACTTTCAAAACTTTTGGCTACGTGCCATTTCTACAAGTATACGATTCTTTCTCTTTGCAATACTATTTGCTTTGGAATTTACGCAATTGTGAGTTGAAGAACAATACCTTTATCTTCCATGTAAGTCTTGAAATCATTAGACATATATTCATCACCTCTATCACTTCTTAAAATGTGAATGTTTTTCTTGGGTTTCATTTTCAACCATGGCCTAAATTTCTTGATTGTAGAAAAAACTTTTAACTTTGTTTTTAGAGCAAAACAAGGTGGTTTGGTACGTTTGGTATGATACGTATAATATGTGTGGCAAGGAGGTTTGTTACGGTACGGTACGTATATATATATATTTTAAAAAATTATGTATGATAATATATTCTTTATGCGTTTATTTACAATGAATTACCACATGAGCACCTGAGTCTCATAGCATAGTTAACTATGAATTATATGGCTCACATAATGAGGTGCCAAGTTCAAAATAATGAATGATACAATTTTTATAAAGAACAAGTATCGTACGTGTACAGTACGTTCGGTACATACCATACATATCGTACACATCCAAGAGGTTTGGCACGCGAATTTTTCCAACCTTGAAGTCAAAACCAAAGAATATCTCATAAAATCATCGATGATTGTAACAAAATATTTATGACCATGAATAGAGTATTCTCTCATTTGTCCATTCACATCTAAGTGAATAATTAACAACTTTCTTGTGGCTATGATAAATCCATGCTTCTAACTCATGTAATTTTACTTTCAAATATCCTTCATATGAATCTCCATCATTTGGTAAAGCTAAAATAGGGAAGTTTTCAACCATACCTTTGTCTTTCATGTGCATAAGTGATGTATAACTGATGTGAACAAATTTTACATACCAAAGCTCAATATTTGCCTTTGGTGAAGTAGTTGATCTAGCAAGATTAGCATGGTATTTTCACTTTCTAAAAGACAATGCTCTTTATTTGGAGTATTTGACAAGAATCTTTTTTAAAAACAACTTTATAACCATATGCAAGGAAGGTTGAGATAGAGAACAACTTTTTGATCTCTAGTACATACTACATAAGGGACATTAGAAATTTTGAACTTATTACTTGCTCTTGATTTTAATGTGACTTCCCCCGCACCAATAACATCCGCATCATGACCATATGCAATGGTCACTCCTCTACTTGAAGCATTAGTAAAAGAAGGAAATATCTTCTTGCAACTAGTGATATGTTTAGTGGCTCTAGAATCAAAGATCCAAGGATTCATAGATATAACGTGCAATGTTGCATGATCAAAAGATACTTCTTCTATTCGAACACATACAAAAGTATCCTTTTATAAGAAGATTTACCTTTTGAACTCTCTTGGTCATTGTTAAATGAAATCCTTTTCTTTTCATTATAAATTTGTTTCCTACTCTTTGCAATATGATGACTTGGCTAATTGCAATAGTGGCAAATTCCTTTTTTTTTGTTGTAGAAGTAGATCTGAATGAAGTAGACTGACCCTTGGTATAGATGAAGTAGTTGATGTAAAGGTAGAAGGAGATGTGGAAGTAGATTTGCAAGTAGAAGATTTACTTTCTCCTTAGATTGTGATTGAGTTTGTTTCTTCTTCTCAATCTCCTCCTCCTCCTTAGCGTTTGACGAAGAAGCCATAGCTTTATCATTCTCCTCCATGCTTTTTTGTTGATCTTCATTTTAAAGTAATAAAAATTGTAGCTCTTCAAATGTAATTTCTCCCTCTCGTAGAGAGGGAAAGAGATATAACAAATGAATGATATGTAGATGGAAGTAAACTGATTAAGATGGTTACCATCTCGTCATCAGAAATATTCACACCAGCATTGAGAAATTGATCACGAGTATCTTTTAACTTGAGAATACGTGATTGAATTGACGCACAAACCTTCATAAGTATGTTTGCTAACGTGCTCTTGCGATAGCTTTCTTAGTAGGTCTTCTGCTTTGATAGAGATTCTTCAACTCACAAGTATCTTTTAACTTGAGAATACGTGATTGAACTGACTCACAAACCTTCATAAGTATGTTTGCTAACGTGCTCTTGAGATAGCTTTCTTAGCAGGATTTTTGATTTGATAGAGATTCTTCAACTCTCACCAGGCTCAACAAAACATTTAGCATGACTTGATTTGAGGTATAATATGATGCTTCACACCCATCACAATAAGAGATAGTGCTTGAGCATCTCTTGAATCTCATCTTGATTGCTCTTCAGTAGATTGTATTTGTTTTCCTTTGTTTGTGGATGATGAGAGAACTTCTTCTTCTTCTTCCTTCTCCATTTGTTGAACTGAAATTGGAGCAGCATGTCTCTTGGAAGAAGATATGACATCCTCAATTAATTGTCTTGGTCTTGGATACTTGCCATTGATAATATTCCACAAACCTTTGGACACTAGAAGATTCATCATCATAAATATCCACATAGGATAGTTAAAACAATGGACATTTCATCAAGTTTATCCTCTTCATAGGATCTTCCCGATACTAGAAATCTTGCTTATATACACAACTTGAAACAAATAAGATAGATGAGGGAAGATAGAAAATAGAGAAAGAGACAAGAGATATAAACAAGTAGCAAGTGCTACTCAATAACTTGGAATTAATGATGGAATGACTATACAAAGTGTGTATGAAAAACTATGTTAAAAAATAATGTAGTGGCTGAATATGGAATAGTTTTAAATACAAAATATGAGAGAATGGTGCTCATATTCAGCTATTATATAAGACCTTTTGAATAGTTGCAAGATTATCATTACATATATTTATTTAAGGAGAGCAAGCAAATCTACATTCAAAACCTTATGGTGGATAGTTTTTAACTTCTTGCATACATTTTTTGTGGATAGGTGTAGATGAGAGCATATGACTGATACTTGATAGGTGTTGCAAACCTTGAGAGTTGAGGAAGTATGTTTAAGTCTATACTTTATCTTTTGCTTTCCTTATCTCTATCCTTCCATGCAAATATTTGGTTAAGAGGAGTATATGGGAAATTTTTATGAGTTCTCCCTTTCTATGGTATGGAGTGCTCTTCATGTCAAAAGTCTTAGGTATTTTTATGGACATTGGCATGATCTTTATAGGTACCTACATCAACAACATCATCACCTTTTTTCGAAATTGTTCAGTTTTAGACGAAGTCAACCGTGGTCAAGAAATTATTGGTCAAGGGTTGTTTTATGATATGTCACATGAAGATTTTGAAGTTGTTTCACTAAGTCAAAAGACAAACCCTACAACCACGTCAAAATGACAAAATCAGTTTTAAAAGCAGTTTTTCAAGTAAAAAACATGATATTTTTAATCTATATTAATTGATATAGCAAGATTTGATCAAACAACATAAAAAATAATTAAAAAACACGTCCTTATAAATTGCGGCAACTTTTTCGCTGCAAATTACGGAAGGTGCTTTTTTGAGTCTTTTTGTGCTTTTTAAGTTTGCTTTTCATGAAGAAACAAAAACATATTTAAACAAGAGGCCTATTGTGCTCATACATCACTTTTTGAGGGCTAGACTTGAGCTAGACTCTAGGAGTTCTTAGCCAACCTTGGAGAAGTGGAGAGCTATTTTTCTTCATCTTAAAAAAGCAGAGCAATAGCTAGAGTCTGTTTCTTCTTCATCCACAAAGATGACATTGACTTGGAGCTAATCTATATATGGAGGAGATAATCTTAAACTCATGGAGATTGTGAAGTTATGAAGATATGTAGCAAATTAGTGCATTCATATGCAGATTCTATGTTTCTTTGTAACATTCATGACACATGTACATCATATTTCAGAATGTATGGCACATGTTTGGAGCTTTGCTCCTTTCTCTCTCTATTGTCTATTCTATTCTCTCTCATGTCTCTTTTTCATTTTTGTCTCCATATTGATTGTGGGCCTTAAAAACCAACACATACTTCAATATATTGAAATATGATAAGCAAGTTTTTGTAATTTGGAACATTCTAGATGTTTACAAAGGGTGTGGAATGCATTCTAGATCTACCTTGGAAGGAACGAATCATATGAAAGGTGTTCCCTATGCATCGACTTTGATCAACTATGTTTTCGATCTTTGTTACAAGGCTATATATTGCCCATGTAGTGGGAGTTGTGAGCCAATTTATGGCTAACCTTGGCAACACGCATTAGGATTCGGTAAAGTCCATCATGAAGTACTTGAAAGGGGTAGAGCCTAAATACGTTGTTATGGAAAGGATCCACTTGAGTTCAGAGGTTTTCATGATTTTGACATGGAAGTGAGATGGAGTTCCCCAAGATGGGTGCCTCTACCTTACAAGGTCTGGTGTGTGTGTCTTTCCAATTCATTGTACTCTCAAAAAAAGAAAAAAAAAAGGGGACTCTTAATATGCATTTGAATCTCATCATACTTTAGCTCTCATTGAGAGCTTTCTAGATAGATTTTTAAATGCACTTATTGGTCCAAAATTTAGGCTATAATTTGGTCCAAAATTCTTCTAATTCTTCTTCTTCTTCTTCTTCTTCTTCTTCTTGTTCATCTTCTTCTCCACTTTTCTATGCAAACATAAGCTTCCTTGGCCAGCCCTCTTTTTTTCTGAGCAACTACACTTTCCTCAAGCTAATTTGGACATATTGGCATCAATGTAAAGCTCTAGAGCTCAACTCCTCTATAAAAAATGTCGTTGCATTCTTACATGCATTTTTGCATCAAAGGAGGAATTGTGGTCCTTTCAGCAAAGTAAATGTCTTGCAACCTTTTTGATCGATGCCTTATTACTCTACTCAATACCCCATAGGAAATTATTAGTAAAGCTTTAGACCTTTGTCTACAACCACCGTTCACTAATTATGTTCACTTTGCATAGTTTGGTTTCATTCATGGAGGCCTTATTTATGACAATCTCCTCAAAATCAGGTTAACTTCCAACTATGCAAAGCATCATCATTTGAATATGATCATGCCTCAACTTGATTTCACAAAGGCACTTGATATTCTTATTTTGGGCTTTATTTATCATATGATGTGGGGTTATTGGATTTGGTGAGAAATTGTCTTTAATTGTTTTCTTCCTTTTTTAGGGTGCTACAATCTCCATGTGTTGAAGTGAAATATGGAATCAGGCAAGGCTATCCTCTAAGCTCACATTTTCCCCCCCTTGCCATGCACCTCTCTATCATAGTTTTCCATATGTGAACCATACTGCAAACGCATATAGGTATGGAAGTATGAAAAAAGTATGGAATTTCATTCAAAATATCATACGTGTGCCAAAAAAAGTACGAAAAATCTGAAAACCATATATTGAACATTAAATATTCATAAAATAGTCACCAATCATCATAGATAATAGATAGAAAATTTCAGATTTCAGATTTAACTCGTAAAATCAATCATAGTTCACTATGTAAACAATAGCATGGCATAGACATTTCAACGGTCACATTAGAGTTCAGAATTCAGATTCTAGATAATCATAAATATGTTGCAGCATGCATGAAGCATGCATAATGCATGATAAACAAAACTATCTGCCATAAACATTCACATTTAGGCTTTCAAGTTTCAATTTTCATCAATGGCAAGAGAATCATCATCATCATCATCCTCCTCCTCCTCAAGAAAAGCATCATAATTATAAGTTGATGTCCCAAGAAGCTTTGCATTCATCGGCCAACAACAAAACAAAGGAGTCTAATTCATCAAAATCAAAGAAATCTAAATGTCCCATACATTGGCGTACGAAATGATTCCATGCTCCAAACATACCCATACATTTTCAGACATTACGGAAAATTTTTCATATGCATATGAAAATAACTTTGCTCTCTATTGGTTCCTGGATGAACATGTACATGTGGGAGCTAATCATGCCTTTTGTTCGAGAACTTGTGGATTTTGTTGATGACATTTTGAATCTTTTGTGTGGATCATGTTCTTCCACTGCTACTATTATGAATGTAATGGATGGATATATATATATATATATATATATATATATATATATATATATATATATATATATATATATATATATATATATATATATATATATATATATATATATATATATATATATATAAGGTGGTGCATAAGATATGGTGCATGTAAGGTGCGAGAACACACACACACACACACACACACACACACACACACACACACACACAGAGAGAGAGAGAGAGAGAGAGAGAGAGAGAGAGAGAGAGAGAGAGAGAGAGAGAGAGAGAGAGAGAGAGAGAGAGAGAGAGAGAGAGAGAGAGAGAGAGAGAGAGAGAGAGAGAGAGAGAGAGAGAGAGAGAGAGAGAGAGAGAGAGAGAGAGAGAGAGAGAGAGAGAGAGAGAGAGAGAGAGAGAGAGAGAGAGAGAGAGAGAGAGAGAGAGAGAGAGAGAGAGAGAGAGAGAGAGAGAGAGAGAGATCTGATTACAGAGTGGAAACCATGGGAAGTTCCTGAAGATCACAAAATAGAAATCATACAAGATGATACTCCGATTCCTGCTCATGTTCCTCGGCACCGTTCACTGTTCACATTGGATCCATTTGTGCCTCCTCCAAAGGAGGAGGTGGAGAGGGAGAACGAAAGACTCAGGAAGAGGGCCGAGGAAAAGACTAAAATTGGAGCACAGTAATATGTTCTTGCCAGAGAACACTCTTTGGATATTATGTCGATGGGACATCAGTAGCATACTTCTTGCAGATGCTTCAATAAAATTGTCGATTAGCATTGTTGAGTCTTTCTCTATTTAAACGTGTTTCCTGTGTCCTCATTAGCATCCTGACGGCAAGAGCATCTTTGGATTTTTCATGTTGATGATGCACTATTAGGATCACTATCCTGGAAAAATTTGGTAGTTGGACCTTAATTTCTGTGGCACATTAATAGCATATTTTGTCAATGCCTCAAATAAAATTGCTGATAAATACTGTTGAGTCTTCCCATATTACATTTTGGTTCCTCTTCATATACAGAAACCTTTTTGGAAGGTATTGTTTTTTGATCAGTATGTTGAAATACAATGAAAGACCCCATTGCCCTTTTTCTTTTTCCCTTTCCATCATTGTAAAGATAGGGAATGATTGAATGAGTTTTTATGTCAATCAGATTGGATCAAGTAATACTTTCATGACCTTCATAACTAGCGTGCAAACAGATGATTTTACTGGCAATATTCTAGGTCTCCTTGAGTTCTGAGCTTATATGCGATGTGCTTAAACAAAAGAAATCTGATACACACTGCCTTGGAAAGATGCTTTTTATTCGAGTCTTGCAGCTCACTTGTAGATGAGCAGTCGGTAGAACAAATGAAAATTATCTTGACCATTCTGGAGTGGCGTAAAGGCTGAGAATGCAGGAATCTGCAAGTTTTTGATGAGTATGTCCGTGAGCGCTAGCTTGTCTGGTTGGGGCCCTTGCCACTCTAGGCTGGGGGTGGGGGCTCAACCCCATGGGCTGCTTCAGGACATTCAATCCAGTTCTGGCATCTGACCAAAGGGCCGTCCATACCCAGTTTCTATCTTAGCGGGTGTTGTCCTAGTAGTTGTTAGCTGTTCAAACCCTGCTTGTGTGGGATTCGGGAAGTCCCATGGATGCTATGCCCACCCTTCATTGTACTTCAAAATCAATTCAAGCTATTAGGAAGAGTAGATCTCAAAGATCTAACTTCCTTTGACAAAAGAAGTTTGTGATGAGTATGTCTTGATGATAAATCGGAGACATTGTGCAGAAAGGAACTTGTTACAGGGAGAGATCTGCTCAAAGGAATTCCTATTTTGTTGTCGTTCAGTAGCAAGTCCATACGTTTCTTTCGATTGTCTTGCATTTATTATAGAGATGTTTCTGATGTGGTATACACACCTAAATATTGGACTTCTTTCCATGGCTTTGTAAAAAGAGCGATACTTCTGCAATTCAGAACAAAAAACAAAGGCGTTTTTCTATAAATATGGGTTTATCTATTTTTGCGATCTCAATGTCAGGCTCCTTGAAAGAGAAATGGAAAGACACGGAAAAAAAAAGGTTATGGTAATAATGAGGCATAAATGTATGTTTCCAGAGCAAGTACATCAGAACTCTGTAGTCAAGGTTCTTGTCTGTGATTTTTAAGGAACGAAGACTCTGTATCATAGAAGTTTGCCTAGTCATCTGACTTGAGCTTGTGTTCTTATTTCTATTAATCAGAATTAGTGTTATACCTATATTCTAATAAGAACACGTATATGATGGATCTTCTGTAATGTTGACTATTTTAGAAGAGTTTAATGTTCTTTATGTGCGCATTGCTTCACATTATGTATATTCATTCACCTTGACTATTAGTTCTGGAATTACGAGATTAAATTCAAATCCTGTCATTGAATCAACATGTGGAGATCTAGTAAATATAATTAACCTTTGCTTATTTTCGGTTCTGATCAATGATTTAGGAATCTTGGGAAATGATGTTATTCGCATTATTTTTGATGATGAATCTCGTCAGGGCTTGAAAATTGCTCCGTTCCATTTTGTAAATTTATTCTGACTACCATTGGAGCAAAATATGGAATTTGAAATTTGTGAAGAAATGTTTCAGGGAAGGGAAATTCAGTACGCTCAACTATTGGTCTACTATGTTAAAGCATAAACTGATGGGAGTAGGAATACTTGAAGATGTAAAAAGGAGATTCAGTATCATGTTATGGTTATGTGCAAACAGTCAATGAAAAAATGTTTCGTTACTTTTTTGTTTTTTGGGGCTATTTTGGAGTCTCACGTTTCTTATATGGAATCTTGGTCTTTGTACTCTTTTCTGTTTTGGACCTCTTGTAGATGTAACTCTTGTCTTTTGATGATTGAGCATTGAATTTTAATCAAAGATGAAATCTTTTAAGTGACCCCACAATTCGTAAATTCTGTCCCGCATTTTCCAATATTGCATTGTCATTATCCTCAAACAAAATATTTCGTTTTCTTTTTTGGTTTTTTGGGGCTATTTTGGAGTCTCAAGTTCCTTGTGGAATTTTGGTCTTTGCACTCTTTTGTCTTTTGGGCCTCTTGTAGATGTAACTCTTGTCTTTTGATGATTGAGCGTTGAATTTTAAGCAAAGATGAAGTCTTCTAAGTGACCCCACAATTCATAAATGCTGTCCTGCCTTTTTCAACATTGCGTCGGCATTATCCTCAAACAAATTGAGGTAGAGTCGATTCTTTCCATCCAAAAGGGAAGTTCCTTAAATTTTCCTTATCGAAATTTTGTTCAGCAATAGCCATCCTAGAATGTTCACTTTTTAGGTGAGAAACCGATGGAAAAAATGGGGAACCTTGCTAAATAGGTGTTTTTTGCATGATAATTTCAAAGAGGATTTCATTAATGTTTACCCTATTTGCATTACCCAATAGGGAGTATACCATGCTTACAAGTTTCCCGTCTAGTTCCTTATATGGGATGATCTATAATGGATTTCTAACCATTGATAAAATGTATTTAGGCTGATCTTGAATAATATGGCCTTGGTTTGTCTCATTCATATACTCAAACTTTTTCTAAATATTCACAATGGAACTTGTAATAAATCTTCCTTTGATGGATCTTTTTTATTCCTTTTGGACCTAGTACCTGGGATGTCGTTTGACAATAACTTTGGTATTTACTTCATAGCTAGTGGTGAGCATCACAACTCTTGCCATTTTTCAACTTCCTTTTTCCTTATCCTCTTTTTTTTGGATGATTTTAATGATACATTTGTCACAATTCAAATCAGATTTCTTATTTCACAATTATAAGGAAGTTGCTACATTGCATCTTTGAAGATATCAGGTAGTTATTCTAGGACCTTGTTGATCCTTAGGCTCTTCACATGCACTAGTACATCTATGGTTTTCTTTGATTCCACTCAAAGTATGGGGGAACCTAGACTAATTATCTTTCATATTCTTAGAGATGAATGCCATCTTTCCCCTTTTTTATTATGAAGGCTGAAAGTTTGCAAAAAAATATACGAGAGTGGTGTATGATAAATATTTAATTGTCTTCTTTCCTTATGCACTCCACAGATCCTTTATAATAACATTAAACTCTTAATTTTTCTTTTCTCGATCTTGAGTAGTCTACACACCTCTTTGGAGGATCTATCTACATTCCTTACCCATTTATCTATAATGAACATTTTAAAGTATTTAAAGTTTTGAGTTTGAGTTTTGTTTTTTCCCCAAAGTTTCTCCATTGATTATAAGAGCAAAATGAGTATTGTCATCCAAATCAAGGAAACCCAATGCTATTCTGATACTTAATGCATAATCTTATTTCTTGGTTGAACACTTATAAATCAAGAGGAATTAAGTCTTTGATTTTCAAAAATGGGAGAATAAAGTCTCCATCACAAGTCACTATCATCAAAACAAGCCTAACTCTAAGCAAGGAATCATATCTCCCTCAATAGGTTCAAGGGATTCCATTTTTTGGAAAAGGGGGTCCTCAAAGGATCACAAAACAAATTGATGGTCAACTAAGTCAAGGATCTTATTCAAGGAATTGGTGACTCAAAGAAAAGGAAGTACACAACTTTAAGGGCCATTGAAGTTGAACCTTACAAGACTATCATGATAACAAAAAAGGCTCCAACACATCGTAGATTTGTCAGGCACCCTATGGAGACACTCTTTGATACATAGAAAAGCATACCCTACAAGCCTAAAGGCCCATGAATAGGCTACTTGAAGGCTAGTACATTTAGCCCCATATAATGGTTTTGATATTTGGATCTCCTTTCCTCAAGCCCAATTAACTTAAATCAAAATTTTTTCCATTTTTGAAACCCAAAGAGTAGTAAATAAAAGTGTAAAACTATAACCTTTTTTGATTATTGCACCATTTCACGTAGGATATATAGCCTTATAAGCTATTTTCTTGCAAGCTCTCTTGAAGAGAGTACATTCTCTCTCACATATACCTACTACACAAGTCCTTTGCATAATTCTAGAAAACCTTGGAGAGCATACTTATGGAATAAAGTCACAATACATTTGATACAAATATTTAATGCGCTCCAAGCAGTCATTTACTACGTTGCATTACATATTATTTCATATTCATTTTATTAACAAATAAAAACCATATTATACTTTACTCCCTATTATGCGAGCATATTATATGTTGTTTTTTTTCTTGACTCTACATTTCTGGATTTACATTTTGATCAAAAACTTTTTTGATCTTTACAAAAGATCTTTAGAAAACATGCATCTGTAGAAAATTTTTTTGATTATATTAACATGATTGCTTGCATGAATCTATTGTCAAAGACAGGAGTAGGCTTTAAGCCAAAAAAGCTTTCTAGATATATCTTTTATATTTGAGTATATTTAAAATCATATGAAATATATGATATCGGTCCCACTTATCAAAATAAAAATATTCTCTTATAGGAAGATATAAAGTAGAAAAAATATAATGATATATTAGAGTTACTTTCAATGTTTAGAGACTTCATCTCAAAATTTTGAAATAACTAAAACATAAAGGTTTATATTTATAGTGTATTTTGGGTTACAAACGTATCTATATGACAATGTGCTTGAATATTATTTTATTACTCAAAGATGATATCTAGCACTGGAAAAAAATAAGAAAAAAAAAGAGATCATACATTTCTAATCCATTAGAGTTTGCTACATACTTGGAAGAAAATATGTGCGAAAGCATAGGGTTATATTTGATGTGTTGAGATATCACGCCACACTTCAAAGATAACCAATATGATAGTGTGGAGTTGAGATACAAGTATATGTATCAATTTTTGTGCTCATAGATATTAATATTTCATTTCAATTTTTATTTTCCCAAGGGTCTCAAATTCTTTCATTCATTCCAAAGTTCATGGTTATAATATTGATGTGTATTTTTGATTCAATGCTAACTTGTAACGCATAATTTTGAAAAACAAGTGGTTTCTTCTTGTATACACACACATGCATCTACATAAATGCATACATATACATACTCATACACATATGTGCACACATACACATACATGTACACATACATGTACATGTACATGGACACATACACATACCTGTACACGTACACATGCACGCACACGTACACATGAACACACACGTACACATGCACGCACACGTACACGTACACATGCATGCACACGTACACATGCATGCACACATACACATGCATGCACACATACACATGCATGCACACATACACATGCATGCACACATACACATGCATGCACACATACATGTGCACACACACGTACATGTGCATGCACATGTACACATGCACACACACGTACATGTGCACACACACATACACGTGGATGCACACGTACACATGCACACACACATACACGTGCGCGCACATATACACGTGCGTGCACACATACACGTGCGTGCACACATACACGTGCGTGCACACATACACGTGCGCGCACACATACACGTGCACACACATGTACAAGTACACACACATACATGTACACATACTTATACACATACTTATACACATACACATACACATACACACACAAACATGTACATGTACATCCACACATACACATAGATCCATGCGAACACATACACACACACAAACTTGTACATGTACACATAGAGACGTACATGTACATGTACACACACATGTACACTTACTCACACACATAAACATATAGACATACACATACACATACACATACACATACACATACACATACACATACACATACACATACGTGTACGCTGTCGGGTCGTGAGGGATGCTCGGATGGTGGATCAAGTCATCCGCCTAAATCGTTCGGCACACGCAGGGTGTCTGTAGCGGACTCAGGCTTAAGGAAATAAGGGTTCTAATGACAAAACAATATAAATTACCTAATTCTATGACTGAAACTAAAGTTTTCTTACCAAAAGTAAATAGTTTTAACTAGCTATGGACCGTAAGGACGGGCAGCCTCGTACATAGCAACAGCTTCCTGATATGAGATTGAAACTTCCATAATGGGTTCTTCTACTAAACTTTCAGGTAAGCTAGAGGGTTCTGGTCTGTCTAGAGTTGGCGGAACATTTTCAATATTTTCAATATTTTCAATAGTACTGTGCTCAGACTCATGAACTAACTTAGAAGACATCAAGGAAAGTAATGGAAAAACTAATGAAATAATATGATGCTAAACTGTTTGAATGAATTAATTGATATGCTAATGGTTCTTGATGAAAGTAATGGGAAAGAATATTGTTGCAAAACTGCTTAAATAAATTAATTGATAAGCTAATGGTTCGAATCAATAAATCTAATACAACTGGAAGGCCTAAACAATTGGATAAATGTCTAGTCAATTGGATAGTTGTCTAAATGGGAAATAAGATTTAAATGGATCTTTAAGCTGCCGCTTCACTTCAATTGTCTTCACTTCAATTAATTGTAATCTTCAATGTTTCTGCAAAAAAACATTAGGTTCACTGCACTTCATTTGCTCTTCAATTGCTCATTAATCTTCAATGCTTCTCGACACTGCAAAAAAACATTAGGAAAAACTAGATCAACACACTCATATATATACACACACAACTCATTTGTAAACCATTCCTTTGATTTTACTTTATTTCCTCATCCTCACTTTTTCCCATTAACATTCACCACACTTTAATTAACTTTCTCACACAACCTCTCTTTTAATTACCCTCAGACTCACCACTCTTTGTACACACCTTTTTTACACTTTAAATGCATATTTTTTTTCTACCACTCTTTTAACTTGCACTCACAACTACCACACTTTGAAACTATTCACTTTAACCACTTTAGTTACACACTTAACCCACACCACACTTTAAACAGCACTCACATACACCGCTCATTAATTATCCACTTCAATTATTATTTTATTCTAATACCTTAATTTTCTTAATTAAATAAATCATTTAAATTAACCTTAGTTTAAGTTTTAATTAAATCAAACCTTAGGATTTAATTGCACATACATGATTAAATAATTAATTAAACCATATTTTAATTTTATTATTGAACCAATGTTTAGATATAGATTAATTTTATTAAATATTAATTGTTTTAACCTTTAAAACATTCTGAACCCCTAGAAAACCTACTTAAACCCATCAGAAACTCATGAAAACCCTTTAAAACCCTTCTAAACCCTATCTCTAACCCATGATAAATCATCTAAACCCTTAACATTAACTCAATGAAACCATTTAAGATCCTTTGGATTAATCCTACTAACTTAACTTATATAAACTTATGAAACCCTAGGGGTATATACTCATATGTCTTATATGTATCAATTTAAAACACTCATTAAATGAGTAATTAGGGTAACCCTAATATGAACACATATTCTTCATCATTTATTGTACCTGCAAACACTTCAAAAGTAGTTAATTCAATCCAGAACAATTGTTCAACAGTGAAAAAGAGGTTTAGAATTCACCAATTAAGTTGTTTTCATTTTCTCTGGTCATCAACTGGAAGATGCAAATCTTCCCGACATCCACCGCCACCAAACCTGCACATCGTCCTCGATGGGCCAACTTGCAGATTTAGGGAAGCAGCATGTTCAATGATTATCCTGAAATTAAATCATAGAACAGCATCAAATTTCTTTTATAAACATATTTTAAATTATCAAATTTCTAATCTTTTCAACATGCACATGAAGTTTATTTAAATTATATCTGGCAATGAAAACATATTAAAGTATAAAGGTAAGCTAGTAACCTGTTCAGTCAACAAACATTAATTTACATTTTATCCATTTATAAACTATGTAAAGATTAGTATAAAACAGAATTCATTTTTATTCATTCAAATGCAGGTTTCGTTATATATATGCATTCACATATGAGCAATCAAGCATGCCAAAGAAATCTACTAAATCTACTTGGACAGACAGCCGCCTTGTATGCCCAATTTTAATCACTAGATGTGTTTTTCACAACTAGTTTCTTCATATAAATATGATGTAAACTTCATATTGATAATAAATGTAAATACCTTTTTGGGGTGGAAGAAGGTATAACTTCCATGTCAATATATATATATATATATATATATATATATATATATATATATATATATATATTTTTTTTTTTTTTTTTTCGCTACTTTTTTGTTTTAAAGGGGAAAGGCTTAACCCCTTAATCCGAGCTAAGGATCTAGCTGCATGGACAAGAAAGATCTAGGTTTTCACAGACATGAATCATGCAACAATATGCTCCTACACATATACAACTACTTTCGTTATCTAAATGAACTACAAATCCTTCTATTTTTAACAAATCTCACTTAATCTATAAATGTAGAAATATAAATTATGTCTATTTTCCTAATATGGTTAAATAGAGTCCTTTATAAATTAATATTCTTCATTCCAGATTTTATCAATTAGTTTTATATGAATGCAAAGAAAATACATAAATCAAAATTGTATGACAAAGAAAAATACGACCTAAAATTAACTTCATCTTCAATCTGCTTCATCTTTATGCATCTTAATTTGTTCTTCAAAGACCTGTTAGAACTCAACCAGCAACAGCTAGACACGCAAAATTATTAAATTTCATATTCAAATCTTCTCTTGGTTTTCCTGCAAAAGAAACCCACACTAAAGAAATTCATTCATACATAATTAATCATGCTCATCATCAAACATTACTTCATACATTTCATCATCTCTTTGTTTAAATAATTTAATTCTTTTGCCAGCAATTAAGTTTTTAAGAGGCGTGCCATCTAATTCGCGTAAGGCATACGTTCCATTATCATAGGTTTTGACTATCACATAAGGTCCAAACCAACGTCTTTTAAGTTTCCTACGGGCATCATATTGAGAATCAAACGTACTATCATACAGTAAAACCCAATCATTAACATAAATCGGCTTTGGCCTTAACCTATGTGATTTATCAAAATACTTCTTGTTTTTCAATCGAGAATCTTTTAGTTTAACTATAGCCTCTTCTAAATGTTCATTCCCTTGCTCTAGTTGCTGGATTCGCAGAGCTAATAAATCTTATGTTGACAAATTATCTTCCCATGGTAAAGTAGTCCAAGTAAGAATTTGCGTATGCACAGGGAAAATTGGTTTCTGGCAATACATCAACTCTGCCGGCATATACCCCGTCGTTCTAGTGCAGGTCATTCTATCGGCCCACAACGCAAATGGCAGATAAGTTGGCCAATTCTTAATTTCTCCATTACAAGCTTTGGAAATTGCTTTAATAATAGGAGAATGCCCTCACTCAATCTTCCCATTAGCTTCAGGGTTGTAAGCAGTAGTAAGGGCTAAGCGAATTCCATGCCTAGCAAAGAATTCTCTAGCCTCCTGCGCATCTAACTCTCCTCTATCAGCCACTACCTTTTCTATATAACCAAATCGTGAAATGACATCCTCAAGAAGAAAATTGCATACATTCAAGGTTGTCTTAGATCCTAAAGCTCGGCCTTCTACATGATTCGTAAGATCTTCATGTGCTAAGACTATATATCTCATCTTATTGATACCTTTGGGCATGGTAACTAAGTCTACAACCCATTTATAATGGATGCATGGTGGATAGGTAGGATGCAACGGATCCCTATGTTTGACTGAGGAATGAATCTGACATACATCACATGTATCCACATAATTTTTAACAGTAACATAAATCCCTGGCCACCAGTATCCTTCTCTAATTTTTTCATACGTAGCTACAAAACCTTTATGTCCTGCCCATAAAGTATCATGCATACTCTTCATGACTTGTAACTGAAGATCCTTAGTACCTAGTACTCGTTGTGGCAATCTAATTTTTCCCCTCGCATGTCTCCAAATGAAACCATCTTTCAGAAAAAAGTTGTAAGCTCTTTTCCTAATATTCCGAAATCTATTTGAAGACCATGAAGGTGCCCTAACCAAAGTACTTAAATACTTTCCAATATCCTGCCACTCTCCTTCGTATTCTTCAATATTAAACTGTTCATATACGTATGCTTTAGAATCATAATTAATTGCATTTATTTCTAATTCTGTTTCTTCCTCATTATCAAATCTAGCTCGAGAAAGCATATCAGCCACAGGATTAGATTTACCTGCAATATGTATTAAAACAGGATTTATAAACTTGATGTATGAAATCCATCTAAGCATGACAATGTCGGGTGATGAACAGTTTGTAATCATTCCAATCAGAGGTAGACAATCTGTATCAACTATTACATTTGCACCTATAAAATATTCTTTATCGGATTTTAATGCCGTGACTAAACCCCATAGTTCTCGTTTAATTTGCGGATAATTTCTTTGCGTATCGTGTAAAATCTTTGCTCCAAATCTCACAGCATACCTATTGCCCTCTTCATCGTCCTGACCAATAACCCATCCTATTCCTATAGGGCTCGTATCAATAGTTAAAATGATAGGCTTTTGATCAGTATAATCTACTCGCTTTAAAATAGGAGCTTCAAGAAGTAATTTCTTTAACTTTTTCATAGCTTTTGAGTGTTCTTCAGTCCAAAGAAACTTTTGATTCTTCCTTAGCAAAGCATAAAGACAGTTTGCAACATGTGCATAATGTGGGATCCAGATGGCATAAAACACACAAGCACCAAGGAATCGTCTTACCTCACTAATATTACTATAGGTTTCAGAAATCTTGTTTATAGCGTCGACTTTAGGTGGATATGGCCTCCGACCGTAATGTCCACATAAATGCCCAACTATAAGTACCTCATTGACACCAAAAACAGATTTCTCAATGGAGAATGTGAGACCAACCTCTTCAAATCTCTGGAAAATCCTTTCACAGTCAGAGATATGATCTACTACAAACTTCCTGCAGCCAGAGGAATCTAAAGTTTCATCTTTTGCATTCTCAATACATCCTTTAATAGGAATGTCATCAATAAATGGCATGGCTATATTAGGAATGAAGTCATGTAATACTGAATTCATGGCGTTCATCATATGCGCTACTGAATTAGTAGCTCCTTGCGGCAAAGTGCACATGCGAACTAAGCCTAAAGGAGTTTTCATGGTCGTAATGTCTCTACTTTCAATAGCAAGCTGAAATTGATCGTAGCCAGAATACAAGTCTCCCATTGAGTAAATGGCATGACCAGCGAAGCCTTCAGCGAATTCCCCTACAATGGGCCCAGTACCTACATTCCTAATAGTAACCTTGTTAACAGGTTGTAAATCTTGAATGAACCGTAACTTGCCATTTTTCTTTGGAACAGTAAACCACCTATTTGAGTAGGGTGCAGACGATGGATCTAAAATTCGCATGTGAATCTTTTCCTTAAGAAGCCGCATTAACTCTGGTAAATGGGCTTTCGGAACAGGTATGGGTCGAAGATTCCATGGAATGTGAGGCACTGTAAAGATGATCATTGGTGGTACAATTTTTGGGTCTGCACAACCTATCTCATGGGAATATAAAGAAAATGCCTTTCCATGCTTTCTAATCACTCTTTGAAATAGTTCACGTTCCTCGGGTAACAAAAAATTTTCATCATTTCCTATCTTGATTAGCTTTAAAGTTTCTTCTGTGAAAGTATGACCTATATTTGTTCGCTCTCTTAAATAAGGATCATTGGTAACTTTCCTAAACTTCTCTTCACTCTCTCGTGGTAATGATTGGGCAATCGGTTTAATTTTTTTATCAATGGTTTTGTATTTTGTATTTACTTTTGCTTCCTTTTCATTACTCATGACAAATTTAATAATCAAATCATATTTATTCAATAGAATTTAAAAGTACAAATCTAAAATTTTCTTTTTCATGTAAAATATTTTGAAGTTCTTCAATCAATGAGTTTGAAGATAAAGTTTCAATTACGGTTTCAATGTGTTCATCAGATGAAATGAATTCTTTCTCTTTATAAAATTTTTCATAATGTTTTATAATTTTTTTAGGAATTTGTTTATAATGACTGAATTGCAAATATGATGAAGGGAAATACAAAGAAAAACTATCTAAAGTATCTACAGATGGGTGCGAGACATCAAACCAAGAACCACCGTTGTCTCGCTCAACAGTGGCATCTATGCAAAATTTTGATCATAATAAGTTCCAAACTCACGAAGAGGCATATGATCTTCACGTATCTTTTCATGAGAACGGATGGGCGTCTTCCTAATTTGCTCCCTATTTCGTACATGGTTTGGGCTGACTATCATAACTTGGAGCGATTGTAGATCATCTTTAGATCTAATTCTTGCGTATGCTGAGCCGTCATCTACTACTTTAGTCTCCATTCTGGCTTCACATATAAATGGTTGACCTAAGATAATTTCATAAGAGCAGTTGTCCTGAATGAAAAAGTGGAATGTCTCAAAAATTCCACCTATTATTAGAGGTATGTTGGCACATGCTCCTAGGAGTGATCCACAACCATTGTCCGCGGTTCGCATTATCCAGCCGTGATTTTTATCAATAGGCCATTTAAACTTATCATATAATCCTTTCGAAATTACATTGATTTCAGACCCAGAGTCAATTAGGGCTAAAGCAGAATATGATCTCTTCTGATCTCCTAAGTTAACTTTAATCTCCGGTGTGCCTCTCGCCCAAAAACTTTTTCTAAAATCACTCTCTGAGTTTTTTGTTTCGTCATCTGGTACAATCGGCCCTAAGAAATTTTTGTTCACATTACAGGTATTATCTTCTTCATCTTCTGAGTCTAAAGAAAGAGATTCATGAATCAAGTGAGTTACATCGGCAACATCTTGCATCTCTACCTCTTGTGACAGAGGGAATCTCTTCCTTTTAATTAGTTTAATAAAATTTTCCTTAAATTCAATTTTTGCTATTGAGAAGATTTGTTCTAAAGTCATTGTTACTGCACTTTTTAATAAGATGTCATACAATATTTCTTTCGAATCAACTTTTTGTTCAAGTTCAGAAATAAGAATAGCTTTCGGTACTCGTTTTGGTTTCTTTTCTGGTTTCTCTTCAGGTTTTGTTTCAGTTCTAGGAATTTGCTCTACTTTGTCTGATGTTTGAATTGGCTCACTAAACATAGGTTGTTTACCCTCCCTAATTTCTTTTCTTCGCTCCTCATTTGTTTTAGAACTTTCGCCTTGTTCAAACTGAACTTTCTTAGGCTTCGGATCATCTCTCATCTTACTTCTAGTCATTCGTCTACCTGAATCATTTGCATCTTGCTCATCATCCCTCTTTCTTTTCTCTTCAACATTCGCAATATGCGAATATATCGAGAATTGATCGACAGGAGAGTTCCACGCAGTTTTCTGCATAATATCATCTCTCGCCTTTATCAAAGCTTCAATTGAGTAGTTCCTCGTTTCCGGCTTCTGCATCCCTCCCTTTCCCCAATTGGCAGCTAAGGGTAAATGTGTTCTATAGTCGCACAATCGCTTGTCAATATCAATTACAAGTCTTTTCTCTTTCGCATCTTTCAATGCTTCACATGTGTAAGTCAAATGATCTGTGGCATCGCACCAGATACATCTCCTCACATTGGCATTTCGCCTTTCATTGAAATTTCTTTGGTTAAATGCTTGAGGAATCGGTTGAGGAATTGGTTGGGGTACAACTGGAGGATTAGGAGGTATAAAAGGTGGATTAGGAGGTACTAATGGATGATTCAGAGCTACTAATGGTGGATTTGGAGCATTTACTGGTTGAGGATAAATAGTCGGATGAGCTTGCATTGCAGATTTATCTTGAAGGTTTAAAGCATACACCACATTCTGCAAAGCCGCTACCTCTTTAGACATATTCTCGTGCATATGCATCATATTGTCCAACTTGTTAAACAAAATCTCAAATTGTAACTCGGTTGGTACTCTAGATGTGGATGTTGTAGGCTCAGCTTTTGAATCTATATGTGTATCCTAGTTGCCTGAATCGGAGGAAAACTGGAAGATGGTTGAGACATCGATTCATAAAGGAGTGTTTTACGTTGGATCATGTGAGCAACCGCCTCAACTACAGTTTTCACTACACCCCAGTCATCTGTAAGCCCATATTTCTTTCCCGGTTCTTCAAGCCTACGCTCAACCTCTACCCTTATATCTGGAGTCAAGATTTTAAGGAAATATAAAATGATATCTGGGGTAAGGGAAACTCTATCCTGTTCGGGTAATTGAGAGAATCTTTTCATAAATTCGCCATGGAGTTGAGTTAAAGAAATGTGAGGCTTAGGTGAACTAATCCATTTCATAAATCCTTCTCTACTATGTTGACTGTAGTCTTCTAAGTAGAATTCCTTATGCAGCTCTTTTCTAAACTCATCCCATTCCTTATTGTCATGTATATCCATAATAGCTTTTACAGTACCTATGGCCAGACGTCCAAGATAGGATTTCCACTTTGTTTCAGGTAAACCGTGTAACTTAGCTAATTCCTCAAACGTGTCTAAATAATTTGTAACATTCATACCAGTAAATTTCCCTTTATCCTTTAATAACATTTCAACTACTTTTTGTCCTTGCGTCTCGTGCATCATAGTTTGAAATAGCTCGTCCATTTTTGAAGTTTGTTTTGACCTAGCTTGAACAATTCTAACTATATCCTGAACTTCTTTTGTTACTCTTTCCTTATGTTCAGCTACTAATTCTGAAATTCCGTTAGAGTCCAGTTTGTTAAGTTTATACTATGCCAATATGCTTCAAGTAAAGCTATGATTAACGCTTAACCTATGATTAACAAACAGTTGCCTTTAACCTATACCAATAATAAAATTTTTCACCCAAGAATGTAAGGGTAAAGAAATTATACCAACTGCTCGAAGATGAGGCTCAAAACAGTGCTTTCTGTGAAATTCAATACATTTATTGATTTGAATCAAAACCATCAGCGAGAGTTCCGCCATCACATGTAATTTTAAGTCAAAGATATCTCATGTGCATGGGATTCTCAATTGTGTCTATGCACGACCATGTAATGTGGCCCTATACTAATGCATACTTTGGAAATGCAAGACTTGAATGGTGCAAAAGATAGGGTTGTGCAAGGAGCACATGGTTGTCGCTTGTCGAGGCTTTCAATGTCACTTTCAGATGTTGATGCCATCTTTGTGGGAGGTATCCATTTGATCTTGAAATGATATAAGAAATTGATTTTTGAATGACAACTGATCATTCCTTTTTATAGGGATCCATTTGAGAATAGTGTTTGACTGTGTAGTGATCACATTTGGCCGCTTCATGTTTGGATGGTTTCTGGAGGGTTTAATCCCTCGTGGGCTCTTTGGTTCGATGGGTGCTACTGGTGATTTTGGCTTCCAAACCCATATCCTTGATGATTGTTTGTTTATTATTGTAGAAGAGGTGAATTGATCTTCTTTTGAGCTCTGTGCTTGATTCTGTCCCTTTCCTCGCCTTGGCTTCTTTGTTGAGACTTGTTTCATGAGTGAGGACTGAGGGTTTGTGCATGTAAGAGTGCCTCGGGTACCCACATGCATTATTGACCTTTTTGAGCTGCAACTAATTTCATAGGCACCAAAATTCATATGTTGTTGTGGTTGGCCTTCATTGAGTGCTTTGGTACCCAAATTTGGAGTACTCTTTGAGATAGAGATCTTCGATGCTCTCTGACATGTTGCCTTGAATTTCTTTGTTCCTTTTGTAGCAATGAGTTTGATTGCAATGGTTTGATTGGCTTCTCTCCCTTTCGTACCCAGATCTACTTCATGCTTGAAACTACTTCCTTCTTGAAATCTGTTTGTCTAGTTGATATAGCATTTTGACTCTCATTGGGACATCTTGATGGTAGATGGGAAGCTCCACCTCACCAAAACAAGGGGTTTCTACACCTCTCGGTCCTATGAGATATGCTTCTATGGGATTGATGTTTAATTGGAGGTCTTGGCAGTATGAAAGTTTAATTGCACTAGTTGTTGCACCTGAGTCAATCAATGCTCTCAGAGTTCTTACATTCTTGCCTCATCCTACCTCTATGGTCACAAAGGGATGTTGATCAATTACTCGAGAAGAAATTACGCCCGATGTTTGGCACATGGCCATGTGATAGCTTGGGGCATTGGGATTGACATCTAGGCCTTGTCATCTTAACTTATTTCGCCTAATGTGCTCTCTAGCCTCTGCCTGTGCTTCCTCTCTAACCCTTAACTCTTCTGCTTTTCACTTCTTAGCAGTGTTGAGTCTCATAAGCATATCCTCTATAAGAAGTTCTTGATATAGCTTGACTCGACATCCACTAATATAGTTTGGTAGGATGTCACCTTCTAGAGTGGCCAATTGAACTGCACCACGAGTGGAAATTCTATTAATGATCATGGGTCCATATCCACGTCTTTTCTAGTTTGTGTGCATGTAAGTGTATAAACCAACACTAGGTCTCCCTCTTTCAATCCTTTATCCTTGATGTGTGCATCGAAGTATGCTTTTTGTCTTTTCTTTGTAGTGTAGATGCCTGCTGCTATGCGTAGCCTAGTCTCACCTAAGCGTTCTAGATCAAAGATCCTGGAGGACAACTCATGTCCATTCCACTCGTGTCTTGGTGCTACTTTTAAAGTCGGGATCAAGAATTCTAAGGGTGATATAACATTCTGTCCAAAGACCATATGAAATGGGGTGGCATTGAGTACCATTTTGTAGGCAACTCGATAAGCCCAAACAATATGATGAAGTTGTTTATCCCAATCTAAGCGTTTATTATTGACCAGTTTTGTCACACATTACATAGGATCTTATTTGTGTGCTCGGCTTGTCCGTTAGCTTGTGGGTGATAGGGGGTAGATTTCTTATGTATCACCAAGAATTCTTGGAGAAGGTTTTCAATGAATTCATTCAAGAAGTGTGTACCTCTATCACTTACTAACTTTATTGGTAGTCCATATCTGGTGAATACATTTTCGAATAAGAACTTAGCCATCATTTGAGCATCATTCTTTTTCGTGGCTTTTCCTTCTACCCACTTGGTAAGGTAATTGATCTCTGCAATGATGTATTCTGCATGGGAGTTTCTAAGGGGAGGATTAATAGGACCTACAAAGTCTATTCCTCACTTTGAAAATGCACGTCCTCCCATCATTGGCCTTAAAGGCATCTCATCTTTTCTAATTGGATATTGTGCATGTTGGCATGTCTCACATCTCTTCACATAAGTATGTGCATCCATACGAAGAGTGGGCCACTAACATCCTGAGAATAGAATGGTCTTAATTACTCAATCAGGACCAAAGTGTTGACCTACAACACCACTGTGTGCAGTTTCTAAGACTTTTCGATAGTCTAATTTGTGAATGCATAGTGGTAAGTAACCATCTTTGCCTCTTCGATATAGGTTGTCTCCTACTAAGGCCTAGTCCTCTGCCTCTTGCTCCATGCTTCTTTCTCTTGCTAGACTAGCCTCACTAGGTAGTGTTCCCAATCTCATAAATTCTACAAAAAGAGCACTCCAATCTGGAATTAACGACACATGATAAAGGGTAGCATGCTCCACTGGGGGTTTTTCTTGGCACAGTGGACAATTCTTAATCCACTCATGTGTTTCTTTGTCCATAGTAAGCCAAAACACTCATAAACATTTTAGATTCTGCAATGTTCCTTGTTTAGAATAGTAATTTCCTAGCAATCCTTCATGAGCTTGTTGCAACCAACTACTATGTTCATCGTCCTCGACACAACAAGTGAATACACCCTCTACATCTTGTTTGTACATGCTTCCTGCCCATATGTGATATTTTTGTGATTTTAGAATTTCATCTTTGTTTGATTTCACATTCTTATTTGGGGGTCGAAAGGTTAGGACAAGTACCAACTTATTTGTCCATTTGGGAACAACTTCCAAATTGAACAAATAAGCATCGGCCAATTCATCAGACACTGTTTGCGGTGACTCTCCTGAAGTGATGCAAGAAAGGTGATCTGCCCTAAGGTGGGTTATACCTTTCCTAACAACAACTTCAAAGTCATATTCCATTAGTAAGAGGAACCATCGTACTAAGCATCCTGTATTGCAAGGTTTATTGACCAAATATAATAAAACTTGATGATCAATGAAAAACTTGAACTTGTTGTCCAATAGGTAGTGTCTAAACTTCTTCATGGCATCTACCATGCCTAAGCCTTCTCTTTCAGTTGTTGTATAGTTTCGTTCAATTGCATTTAACTGTTTGCTAGCATAGACTATAGGCAAATCTAGATTTCCTTCACCTGTGGGTTGTGCTAGCACACATCCTATTGCATAATTGGATGCATCTACATGGACATGAAATGGTTTATTCCAATCCGGAGTGGTTATTATTGGTGTTGTGCACAAATCTCTCTTTAGCTCATTGAAGGAATTTTTGCATTCGTCGTTCCACTCAAAATTTATCAACAGAGCATAAAGAGGTAAGGCTATGATTGCATACATGTGGATAAACTTGCGATGATATCCATAATCGCCCATAAATGCTTGTACCTCCTTAACATTCCTTAGCCTTGGCAACTCTGCTATGGCTTTGAATTTGTCCTCATGTGTTGATATTCCATTCTTAGAAACAATATGGCCTAAGATCTTACTTTGCCATACCATGAACACACACTTTTTTGGGTTTAGGAAGACTAGATATTCTCGACCCTTGTTGAAGATTTGCCTGAGCTCAGGGATGTGGAGTCTTCTTTCTTGGGAATGAGCACATAAATCATGCACATATACTTCTAAGTTCTTCCACAAGATCTCTTTAAAGACATGACACATAAGCCTTTGGAACGTTGCAGGTGCATTAGCAAGCCCAAATGACATCACACAAAATGCAAAAATTCCCCACTCAGTGGAGAATGCCATTTTGTATTGATCTTCACGGGCAATGGCTACTTGATTGTAACATGAAAATCTATCAAGAAAGCTATAAACTTCCTTGCCTACAACGCACTCCAATAATTGTGCAGTGAATGGAAGCACATAGCTATCTCTGATTGTAGCAACATTAACGTTTTTAAGGTTAATACACACTCGCAACCTTCGATTCTTCTTTGGCACCACTACAATGGGGGACACCCATTCAGTATGCTGAATCTCATAGATAAATCGAGCTTCAATCAACTTATCAATTTCTTCTTTTATTTTTGCAACATAAGTGTCATTATATGTGTAGGGCTTTTGTTTGGTGGGCTTGGCATCAACCGTCATGGGGATCGTATGAGAACATATTTTTGGATCTACCCCCTTTAAGTTTCTATAGGTCCACGCAAACACGTCCCTATATTCCCTTAATAAAGCTACAAGCTCTACTTCTTCTTCTGCACTTAGGTCTTCTCCTACGTACATACATTGCTCTTTGTTCTCTTCAATGGTTACTACAACTTTTTTGGTCTTTTCTTTATTATCATATGATTCTCCTATGATGGCCTCTCTCTAAGGCATTTGTACCAAAACTTTTTGGTCTTCAACTTCATATTTTCAATACTTTTCTTTTCTTTTTCTTTTGACCACTTTCACTTCCATCCTTTGAATTTACCTTTTTAATGCTTGTGAGAGTTTCTTCTTCTTTTTGGTTAAATACTCCTACATCTTCTAGATAGTGCTTCTCTGACTTAAAGCAATTATCCATCACAATGGACTCTAGATCATGTTCGTCTCCGCTTCTTCTATGATATCACTAGGGTCATACTCTTCTAGTAAGGGCAGACACATGAACACAGAGATATCACAGCACTCCTCATCACAATGAGGTGTCCACTGTTCTTCATTGACAACAATGTCCATGGTGGCTAAGATTTCTGCCCAACCATGAGGCTCGAATTCCTCATTTGGATATCTGCATGTAGGCTGGGTCTCTAACTGGTTTGTCTCCTAGAGGAGTTCCTCCTTCTCTTACTTTTCGACGTCTTTTCTCTTCCTCTGCGACCTTACACATCCACAAGTGAGTATCCTCATGCATCCAAGATGGATCAGAAGAACTTTTAGAATGCACAAAGATTGAATCTTCTTGTGCTTTGTGGATAGGATTCCACTGTAGGGCTGGTACATCTCTAAATGTATAATCTTTTAGATTGACTTTGGTTGTGACCCTTAAGTGCTGCAAGTACAAGGAGTTGGTTCCCCAATCTTGTACAATTTGTAGTTGTTGTAGGAAGGGCCTTCCTAGGATATCTCATAGATATTATTTTTGCCAAAGTCACATATAGAAAAGGTGTGTTCAAACTCTACACCACAAGTAGTTAGAGTTATCCCTTCTAGCAATCCTAGAGATCTTTCAATATGGCCGTGAACCATTTGAAGCTTCATTCTAGTTGGTCTTAATATAGGTTTGCCCCACTGCTTCCACAAGGAGGTGGTCGCAATTGCAACAGCAGCACGTGAATCTAAGATAGCTTTGGTTGTGTAACCTTGGTAGGTGATTGGAAGATAAGTATTACCTTCTTCACTCATGTCTCCTATTTTGTCTAGAGGTATCTCAGGGACTTTCAGCTTAGAGCTTGTTTTCGACACATTGGAACCAAGTTCCGAGACTTGATTTGCTACATGTTTCCACAACTCTAGTTTTACTTTGAGCAGCTCTTCTAAAGTGAGGTGACACTAAACCTTATTGTTCTTCACGACTTCAATGTTTCTTGGAACCATTGAGTCTTCATTTCTTACTAGTATTATGGTAGCTCTGATATGAAGAGATTGAGATTCCCATGGGCCTGTGAATTGTGGAAGCTCTTGTAGAGAATTAGATTCAAAATCTAATCTTTCCTCTTCTTGTTGCTCTACTTGGTCTCCGTAAATAGATGGAATCTATTGGGGAAATTGATCATGAAGATCATCAATTTCAAGAATAGGAGGGGATTCATCCCTCTCCTTGGCCCATTTCTCTTCTTCTATTTCCCGCAAGAACTCTTGGGAGTATTGTTGAATTGAAAGAGGTGTTCCATCATCCATGGAATCATGAACATAACCTTCCATTCGTGGTGAGCTTCCTCTTTTAACATCTGGTTGAGCCTGTGGAGGTAAAGAAACCTTTTTGTTGTTTACCAACTCCTTTATCCTTTCTATTAAGCCCTAGAAGTGAAAATCCGGTTTTATAGAGTTTGTCTAATTGAACAATTGATTTGCCTCGAACATAGCCTGAGCTAGTTCTACCATTTTCATGCACATTTTTGTCCGTTCAATCTCTAAATATCTAACTACTGTCTAGGTTCATAGCTGTTGGCCCTTCTTGAAGTCGATCCTGGTAGGCCTGGAACATCATGTCCACATCTTTTAGGGTTGGATGTGCAAGAACAGACCCTAGTTGTGGTCTATTTACAACGATTGATGGGGTGGGATGAGGTGGAGTGGATGGATTTTTGGCATGCGAGGGGTTTTGAGATGCGATGTCTACAATTTTGGTTTTTGCATCTCTAAGGCTTTCTTGTAGTTTGGATAACTTTCTATCCCACTTACGATTGGCCCTCTCTCTGGTATCCTTCCATGTTCTTGTTTTCCTCTTACTAGGCTCCTTGGATTCACTTGACTCAGATTGTTCATTTGGTTTCGCTTAGTTGTAAGGCTTGTGGCCTAGTAACTACTTGTATAGGAGCCATGTTCACACTACTTGAACTTGAATCAACCACTAGACCTACCACATTAATGGGTGTAACCTTAGGTGCACTACTGGGGTTCCTTGGACAATCTCTCGGGAGATGTTCCTTGCTGCACTCAAGACAAAAGCCTTGTATTGTGATGTTTTGTCCTTGTCCTATAACTAGTGGGTGGGGACATTCACGAATGAAATGGTTGTCCTAACATCTAAAACATGGTCCTCTAGGGGCTTGTGGTTTCATTTGTCTCAATTAGGGCCTAGGTTTAAGATTCGTATACATGACATTGGAGTATTTAGGCTCCCAATTTTGTTCCATAGGTGGTACCTCGTAATGATAAGGATAAGTCTCAATATGCTCAGATGACTTTGTGTAATAAGCTTGTGGACTACCTTCATAGGAGTAGTCTGAACTATGAGCATGAGAGTCATTTTTTGAGACCAATGGGGTTAGTGCCACCAAAGCTCTATTAGGTTTTTCCTCTACCATCGTATACTTAACTAGAATCACATTGACAGGAGCTGATGGTTGGTTTCCTAGGACTAGTTGTGGCCTATATGGTGCTTGATATAGCTATTGTGGCCTATAATATGGCTGTTGGTACTAATTCTAATACCTACCCTACTTGTAAGGTTGCTAATAATTTTTTCTAACAACCTGCCTATTGTATGGACAATCTTGAGCCGTGTGGTTCATGTATTTTCTCTCAATTATGCAGTATGGAGCATTCAAGTTTTCTTGGGGTTGAGCCATCATCGGGAAAACATTAGCCATGTGGTCTCCTCCACAGTTGTAACATCGCTTCAATGAGGTGACCCTTGGTGTTTGTCTATTTTGAACTCCTAGCTTCTTGGCAACCTGCTCGGCTATCTCATCTATCTCACTAGAGGTTCTAGAGGTATGACTAGTAGAACTCTGAGTCCTTATAGAGTTTGGACAATTCTAGCTCCTCACCCAAGTTGTCTTCTATGTCTATGCACATTCTCAAACATTGATCTAGTGTTCTTGGTTCCTTGAGATACACATATGATCTCAGTTTCCCGCTTAGGAGTCCATCTAAAAATAGGGAAACTTGTTTTGCTTGTGTAGGTAAGTCAGGTGTAGGACATCTCTCCACATATTGTTTAAATCTTCGTCCAGCTAGTCGAACTGTTTCCTAGGGTGTGTGCTTAAAGCTATGGATCAAGGATGATGTGTTGTGCCTGATGCCACTCTTGGAGAATTCTACAACGAATTCGTCTAGCAGTTGGCCTATGTTTCCATAATTGCGGTTATTTAGAGGTTGAAACCAAGATAAGGCAGTGCCCTTGAGAGTCAAACCAAATGCCTCGAACTAAGTGAACAAGTTCTCAACGTGTTCAACTTTTAACACTTGTTTGAACTCGGCCACATGATCATAAGGATCTCCTGACCCATCAAAATAGTTCTTCATTGCCATGACCACTTGAGAGGGTCTAAGGGTTCTTGGGTGCTTACGGGGCCGAGACAATGGAAAATCATGTTCATCTATTTGATGCCTATGTGCTTGATGTCTCTCTCTTTCATGTCTTTCACCTTTAAGTCTTGATCTATCTCTACCCACATTATGTGCAAATCTTACCTCAGATCTCTCTCTAGCTCTTTCCCTCTAAGTTTCATGAGCTTGGGATGATCCTACTCCTTGGAGGCCATGGGAAACATTAGATCTTGGTGGAGGAAAAATCAATTCGCCTTGCCAAGTGTATGCATGCTTACCATACTCCGATACCAAGACCATTTTCTCCAATGTGTTATCTAGGTAGACAACTTTTCCTGGTATCTCTGGATCCTTGAAATCCTAGATGGTGACTATTGGGCTAGGTTGATTTGGCTTGAATCTCCAAAAGGCTTCCTCTGTTTCTCTATTCAATAATAGTTCTATGCTTTTGTTGTCTTGAAGGATCCAATCTGGAGTGATCACTCTCGTCAAAACTAACTTACCTCTAGGAGTCTTGGGTTATCGTCCTACATCTCCTTGCTCTAGGTCTCCTATCTCATTCTCAAGAATGATGTTTCCAAACTCATATGTCCTGTCTGGTAAGCTGGTAACCAGATACATGGTTCTTTGCTTATCAATGTATGAACCTTCTTCGAATTTAACCACTAGGTGTTCAAGTCCAAAGGGTTGATTAGGATTTTTGAGTTGGACCATGGATTGCCTCAGGCCATCCTCATAGATGCGAGCACCTAATTGGTTGGTCCCAATATACTCCAATTGAGTATTACAAGGACCTTCTAGTGTTTGTAAATAGGTAGTGCCTGAGCTACCTACAAGTCTCTCCATGTTAAAAGACATTTCTGAGTCACTTGTGTCGAAACTTAGCACGTAAGGATAAGCACTAAGTTGTTGTGCCCACGACCTAGTTGTATAGTTGACACTAGCCTCATAAGATCTAATGCTTTGTCTATCCTTGCCTAAGTGTCTACCTGATCTCAAGTTCATAAGCTTTATCTTTAAGTCCAAAATTTCCCCTTTGTATAGCTCAAAATCCTTTGGAACCCCTTGCTTCCTAATCCCACCTGAGGGTCAAAACAGGCAAACCAGACCTCTCAAAGAATCGTGATTTTTTAAAATTAGGCAGCCACAAACGCGTGTTTTTTACTTAGAGAATTGCGATTCTCTCAAAATCCACTCCAAAGAATCGTGATTTTCTCAAAATCTTCCAAGTAGAGAATCACAAATATCTCAAATCTCTAAGTCTAGGAAATCGCGACTTTCTTCTAGGAAATCATGACTTTCTCAAAATTGCAAAGTCCAGGAAATCGTGACTTTCTTCCAGGAAATCGCAACTTTCTCAAAATCACAAAGTTCAGGAAATCATAGCTTTCTTCCAGGAAATCACAAATTTCTCAAAAGCACTAATTCCAAAGAATTGCGAATTTCTTCTAGAGGATCGCAAATTTCTCAAATAGCCCAATTCTAGAGAATCGCAATTTTCTCAAATTTCCTCAAGTCTAAAGAATCGTGAATTTCTAGCAGAGAATCATGAATTTCTAGCAAAGAATCACAATTTTCTCATTTTTTCTAAGTCCAGAGAATCGCGAATTTCTAGTAGAGAATCGTGATTTTCTCACTTTCAGAAAATCGTGATTTTCTCAAACATTTTAGGCAGGAAAAAAATTTTAATTTTCCAGAGAATCGCGATTTTCTGAGAAATTTACGATTTTTTGAGGTTTTAGGCAGGAATTTTGAATTTTTGCATGGAGCCCCAAATGTGCAAAAAATCATAAAAAACACAAGCGCATGCACTCCCAAGTGCTTCCTAGCTCTTTCTTACACTCCAACACATGAGAAATGATTGAAAATGGTGAAAATGCACTTAAAAAAAAAATTATATGAAGATGAAGATGGTGATGATGGTGATCATGAAGATCGAGAAGAAAAATCAGAAAAATAAAAAAAAAAGACTAGTTTTTACCTTCCAACATCGCAAATCCATGATCTTACCATCACAACGCTCGTCCTCAAAGTTCTCTCCCCAGCAACGGTACCAAAATTTGGTGTAGCTCAAGCATAAGCACCCCCTCCTTTACTTGTCAATCCATGGAGATGTGAGGACTCGTATGAAGACTGAGAGCATGTGAAGGCACAAATGTGCAAGTGAGAAGCACACTAGCATGCACACACATACACACACACATACAAGGCAAGATCAAAGAGAGGAACAATGGAAAGCTTTCTATTGCAAAGGAACTCTCTTACAAAAGCTCAAAGCTCTCATAAACTACTAATAAGCTAACTCTCTAACAAGAAAACCTCTAAAATGAGCTCTCTAGCTCTTTTTATAGTTTTTGGACTAGTTTTGGCCCTGTCCAGATCTAGTGTCCAGCCTAATTAAAAATTAGGTTTCAGGGCTTATTTGAGGGCTCGAACAGACTCTAAAAATTATGAAAATTGCTAGGTAGATACTTATAATACTCTTGAATCTCAAGGACTCCTCGGCTTGAACAAAATGGATTTACAAAAAGGTGAAATGATATTTACAATGGTTTTAGTGATCAAAATCATTGTTTTTATAGGGATTTCTTCTAAAAGTTTGACATGTACTTCTTGGAGCTCCCTACTTGCTCCTTCTTCTTGTGTATCCACTTCCTTGACATGTTCTTGCATCTCATTTCTAACCTTGAGTGCTAACACTCTCTGTCTTGTGCAATGCAAAAGAGAGCCCTAGCCTTGGATGAGCTCTTAAAACAACTTCTGTCAAGGAAGATGGAATCAGATATATTTTTCTATCTTCTCCTCTTCATGATTGAGCATGAGAGGGAAAACGTGATGGGTGCTCTCGATGATAGAGCTCCCTTGGCTTTTGCTTGTTGGAGAAAGGGAAGGGACACCCTTTTTGTAGGTTAGCACCAAACATATATCAAATAAGGGATAAAAATTCTTGCTACTCTGTGAGCTCCAAAGAAGGCAAAGAAAGAAGAAGGAGGGAACAAAACACTCATCTCCAAAATATACATGAAAATGTACAGAATCTTGGCAAAACTCTACCATCTAAGCCATATACTTTTATATTAAAGGGGTGAATTTATGCAATCTTCTTACTTATAATCTATAGTTTCCTAGGCTAATTTAACATACTCAAAATTATTAAAATTAGCCATTTTTCCTTAAAAATCCAAAATATTCAGCATTGGGCTATAAATCCCTCCCTAATAATTTCCCTGAGGTGCATCGTTCAATGTTAATACTAGTGTTGTACTTTGGCCATTAAGTGTACTAGAAAAGAAATATTATTTGATGAATTGTTTTTTATTAGTAGAAGCAACCATTCCTAAATGCAAATATGGGGCATGTTAGGATAATGGTTTAGTATTTTTAAAACAATATATTTTCCTTTAAAGGATTAAAAATGTTAAGGTTTCTCCATTAGTCTTATGACACTATTTTTAGTATCAAAACAAAAATTATAGTGATGTCAATTAGTGTTGATTTTTTTATAAAAACCATAATCTCCCTATTTTCATTGTTGTCAATAGAATGAAATCTCATATTTTATATATCTAAACACTTTTCTATTCATAATTAGATAGTCTTAATGATTTTTAATAGTTTTATTAGCATAAAGCTAATCTCATATGGGTCATGATAGTGTTGCCATCTATGAATTATTTTGCAAAATGATGGTATGGATATGAATCATATTTTATTATCAAAATATTGTTTAAGCCTCTAATATCTAAAAATAATTTTTAACAATATTAGAAATCAAATTTTTATGTCATATCTTCACGTAAAAAAATTCTACCATTTTCTTATGCTAAGAGAAGATCATTTGATGAGCAAACATTTCACATAGTACATGATTTAAGTTAACATGAGAGTTGTTTTAAATATAAACCAAGTTATAATGGTTATCAAATTATTTTGATTGATATTTTCAATGAAATATTGAGACGGTTAGTGGTATGTGATATAGGCATATAAATTATTAGTCCAAAGACATTTAACATATCTTTATGATATAATATTATAGTTTTTGGAATAGAAAACCATCCATTTTAGTGTTTGTGCATCAATATGATATAGGAAGACTCCTACAATGTATAAGTATATAATGAGCTTCCTATATAGTAATAATTTTCTTATTATAAAATTATTTTTTCAATTCTCAAGACTTTTGTTAGATGATTATATGAATCTAAATTAACTTTAGAAAGAACATTTCAATCCAAGGGAAAATGTTTTCATGAAGTTATTTGTTTCTTCTTATATATAAAGTCTATAGACAATCTTTTAAACCATATTCAATCATTTATGCATTTTGGCTTATGAAAATAAGTCATTTTTTAAATTTTGTATTTTTTGTAGAATATCCAAGTATAAATATTTATGGAGTTTGAAGTGTTTTTCCAAAATTTTTATTATTATAACACATGAACTTTTTAAATTTGTTAGATAAAAGGACACTATAGTGTCCTGCCATGTCTTAAAATTGCATAAGAAGAAAATGACAAGAGTGGTAACTAAAAAGAGCCATAAGTTTAGAACATTGTAAGAAACATGGAGACTGTGATTTGGAGGAGAAACCAAAGTTGTAGTAAATAAGCTAACTCCACAACTGTATGTGAAAAGATTACCAAGAACAAAGGAAAATATCCTTGAAACACAAAATAGAATAGTTGAAATCCTTTAGGAACAAGATTGATGCTACATACCAAATTTTTCCAAAGTGGATATGAGTATCCTATAGGGAATACTATCACATGCACCAATAACTCCTCTTATCCTGTCATGGGAGTTGGTAAGATCATTCTGACTACTAATGATGGTAGCTCTTTCACTTTGTCGGGTGCTTTATTTATGCCAGGGATCAAGAAAAATCTGTTATTAGTTTCTACATTAGACAAGATTGGCTTGGTTGTGAAATTTGTGATGACATATGTATAGTTCTATCAAATGGTGACATGATTATTGCTTCTAGCATTTTATGCCGTGAGTTGTATAAGGTCATAGACTATGAAAAATCTATGAATGATTTAGCATGTGTAATACATGATTCTCAGCTATGTCAGATGCAAAGCTTTGGCATGCACGCTTTGGTCATCTGAATTTTACTAGTTTGCTATGCCTGTAGAAATGCTCATTTGGCTTGAATCTCCAAAAGGCTTCCTCTGTTTCTCTATTCAATAATAGTTCTATGCTTTTGTTGTCTTGAAGGATCCAATCTGGAGTGATCACTCTCGTCAAAACTAACTTACCTCTAGGAGTCTTGGGTTATCGTCCTACATCTCCTTGCTCTAGGTCTCCTATCTCATTCTCAAGAATGATGTTTCCAAACTCATATGTCCTGTCTGGTAAGCTGGTAACTAGATACATGGTTCTTTACTTATCAATGTATGAACCTTCTTCGAATTTAACCACTAGGTGTTCAAGTCCAAAGGGTTGATTAGGATTTTTGAGTTGGACCATGGATTGCCTCAGGCCATCCTCATAGATGCGAGCACCTAATTGGTTGGTCCCAATATACTCCAATTGAGTATTACAAGGACCTTCTAGTGTTTGTAAATAGGTAGTGCCTGAGCTACCTACAAGTCTCTCCATGTTAAAAGACATTTCTGAGTCACTTGTGTCGAAACTTAGCACGTAAGGATAAGCACTAAGTTGTTGTGCCCACGACCTAGTTGTATAGTTGACACTAGCCTCATAAGATCTAATGCTTTGTCTATCCTTGCCTAAGTGTCTACCTGATCTCAAGTTCATAAGCTTTATCTTTAAGTCCAAAATTTCCCCTTTGTATAGCTCAAAATCCTTTGGAACCCCTTGCTTCCTAATCCCACCTGAGGGTCAAAACAGGCAAACCAGACCTCTCAAAGAATCGTGATTTTTTAAAATTAGGCAGCCACAAAGTCGTGTTTTTTACTTAGAGAATTGCGATTCTCTCAAAATCCACTCCAAAGAATCGTGATTTTCTCAAAATCTTCCAAGTAGAGAATCACAAATATCTCAAATCTCTAAGTCTAGGAAATCACGACTTTCTTCTAGGAAATCATGACTTTCTCAAAATTGCAAAGTCCAGGAAATCGTGACTTTCTTCCAGGAAATTGCAACTTTCTCAAAATCACAAAGTTCAGGAAATCATAGCTTTCTTCCAGGAAATCACAAATTTCTCAAAAGCACTAATTCCAAAGAATTGCGAATTTCTTCTAGAGGATCGCAAATTTCTCAAATAGCCCAATTCTAGAGAATCGCAATTTTCTCAAATTTCCTCAAGTCTAGAGAATTGTGAATTTCTAGCAGAGAATCATGAATTTCTAGCAAAGAATCACAATTTTCTCATTTTTTCTAAGTCCAGAGAATTGCGAATTTCTAGCAAAGAATCGCGAATTTCTAGCAGAGAATCGTGATTTTCTCACTTTCAGAAAATCGTGATTTTCTCAAACATTTTAGGCAGGAAAAAAATTTTAATTTTCCAGAGAATCACGATTTTCTGAGAAAGTTGCGATTTTTTGAGGTTTTAGGCAGGAATTTTGAATTTTTGCATGGAGCCCCAAATGTGCAAAAAATCGTAAAAAACACAAGCGCATGCACTCCCAAGTGCTTCCTAGCTCTTTCTTACACTCCAACACATGAGAAATGATTGAAAATGGTGAAAATGCACTTTAAAAACAAATTATATGAAGATGAAGATGGTGATGATGGTGATCATGAAGATCGAGAAGAAAAATCAGAAAAATAAAAAAAAATGACTAGTTTTTACCTTCCAACATCGCAAATCCATGATCTTACCATCACAACGCTCGTCCTCAAAGTTCTCTCCCCAGCAACGGTACCAAAATTTGGTGTAGCTCAAGCATAAGCACCCCCTCCTTTACTTGTCAATCCATGGAGATGTGAGGACTCGTATGAAGACTGAGAGCATGTGAAGGCACAAATGTGCAAGTGAGAAGCACACTAGCATGCACACACATACACACACACATACAAGGCAAGATCAAAGAGAGGAACAATGGAAAGCTTTCTATTGCAAAGGAACTCTCTTACAAAAGCTCAAAGCTCTCATAAACTACTAATAAGCTAACTCTCTAACAAGAAAACCTCTAAAATGAGCTCTCTAGCTCTTTTTATAGTTTTTGGACTAGTTTTGGCCCTGTCCAGATCTAGTGTCCAGCCTAATTAAAAATTAGGTTTCAAGGCTTATTTGAGGGCTCGAACAGACTCTAAAAATTATGAAAATTGGTAGGTAGATACTTATAATACTCTTGAATCTCAAGGACTCCTCGGCTTGAACAAAATGGATTTACAAAAAGGTGAAATGATATTTACAATGGTTTTAGTGATCAAAATCATTGTTTTTATAGGGATTTCTTCTAAAAGTTTGACATGTACTTCTTGGAGCTCCCTACTTGCTCCTTCTTCTTGTGTATCCACTTCCTTGACATGTTCTTGCATCTCATTTCTAACCTTGAGTGCTAACACTCTCTGTCTTGTGCAATGCAAAAGAGAGCCCTAGCCTTGGATGAGCTCTTAAAACAACTTCTGTCAAGGAAGATGGAATCAGATATATTTTTCTATCTTCTCCTCTTCATGATTGAGCATGAGAGGGAAAACGTGATGGGTGCTCTCGATGATAGATCTCCCTTGGCTTTTGCTTGTTGGAGAAAGGGAAGGGACACCCTTTTTGTAGGTTAGCACCAAACATATATCAAATATGGGATAAAAATTCTTGCTACTCTGTGAGCTCCAAAGAAGGCAAAGAAAGAAGAAGGAGGGAACAAAACACTCATCTCCAAAATATACATGAAAATGTACAGAATCTTGGCAAAACTCTACCATCTAAGCCATATACTTTTATATTAAAGGGGTGAATTTATGCAATCTTCTTACTTATAATCTATAGTTTCCTAGGCTAATTTAACATACTCAAAATTATTAAAATTAGCCATTTTTCCTTAAAAATCCAAAATATTCAGCATTGGGCTATAAATCCCTCCCTAATAATTTCCCTGAGGTGCATCGTTCAATGTTAATACTAGTGTTGTACTTTGGCCATTAAGTGTACTAGAAAAGAAATATTATTTGATGAATTGTTTTTTATTAGTAGAAGCAACCATTCCTAAATGCAAATATGGGGCATGTTATGATAATGGTTTAGTATTTTTAAAACAATATATGTTCCTTTAAAGGATTAAAAATGTTAAGGTTTCTCCATTAGTCTTATGACACTATTTTTAGTATCAAAACAAAAATTATAGTGATGTCAATTAGTGTTGATTTTTTTATAAAAACCATAATCTCCCTATTTTCATTGTTGTCAATAGAATGAAATCTCATATTTTATATATCTAAACACTTTTCTATTCATAATTAGATAGTCTTAATGATTTTTAATAGTTTTATTAGCATAAAGCTAATCTCATATGGGTCATGATAGTGTTGCCATCTATGAATTATTTTGCAAAATGATGGTATGGATATGAATCATATTTTATTATCAAAATATTGTTTAAGCCTCTAATATCTAAAAATAATTTTTAACAATATTAGAAATCAAATTTTTATGTCATATCTTCACGTAAAAAAATTCTACCATTTTCTTATGCTAAGAGAAGATCATTTGATGAGCAAACATTTCACATAGTACATGATTTAAGTTAACATGACAGTAGTTTTAAATATAAACCAAGTTATAATGGTTATTAAATTATTTTGATTGATATTTTCAATGAAATATTGAGACGGTTAGTGGTATGTGATATAGGCATATAAATTATTAGTCCAAAGACATTTAACATATCTTTATGATATAATATTATAGTTTTTGGAATAGAAAACCATCCATTTTAGTGTTTGTGCATCAATATGATATAGGAAGACTCCTACAATGTATAAGTATATAATGAGCTTCCTATATAGTAATAATTTTCTTATTATAAAATTATTTTTTCAATTCTCAAGACTTTTGTTAGATGATTATATGAATCTAAATTAACTTTAGAAAGAACATTTCAATCCAAGGGAAAATGTTTTCATGAAGTTATTTGTTTCTTCTTATATATAAAGTCTATAGACAATCTTTTAAACCATATTCAATCATTTATGCATTTTGGCTTATGAAAATAGGTCATTTTTTAAATTTTGTATTTTTTGTAGAATATCCAAGTATAAATATTTATGGAGTTTGAAGTGTTTTTCCAAAATTTTTATTATTATAACACATGAACTTTTTAATTTTGTTAGATAAAAGGACACTATAGTGTCCTGCAATGTCTTAAAATTGCATAAGAAGAAAATGACAAGAGTGGTAACTAAAAAGAGCCATAAGTTTAGAACATTGTAAGAAACATGGAGACTGTGATTTGGAGGAGAAACCAAAGTTATAGTAAATAAGCTAACTCCACAACTGTATGTGAAAAGATTACCAAGAACAAAGGAAAATATCCTTGAAACACAAAATAGAATAGTTGAAATCCTTTAGGAACAAGATTGATGCTACATACCAAATTTTTCCAAAGTGGATATGAGTATCCTATAGGGAATACTATCACATGCACCAATAACTCCTCTTATCCTGTCATGGGAGTTGGTAAGATCATTCTGACTACTAATGATGGTAGCTCTTTCACTTTGTCGGGTGCTTTATTTATGCGAGGGATCAAGTATAATCTGTTATCAGTTTCTACATTAGACAAGATTGGCTTGGTTGTGAAATTTGTTGATGACATATGTATAGTTCTATCAAATGGTGACATGATTATTGCTTCTAGCATTTTATGCCGTGAGTTGTATAAGGTCATAGACTATGAAAAATCTATGAATGATTTAGCATGTGTAATACATGATTCTCAGCTATGTCAGATGCAAAGCTTTGGCATGCACGCTTTGGTCATCTGAATTTTGCTAGTTTGCTATGCCTGTAGAAATGCTCATTTGGCTTGAATCTCCAAAAGGCTTCCTCTGTTTCTCTATTCAATAATAGTTCTATGCTTTTGTTGTCTTGAAGGATCCAATCTGGAGTGATCACTCTTGTCAAAATTAACTTACCTCTAGGAGTCTTGGGTTATCGTCCTACATCTCCTTGCTCTAGGTCTCCTATCTCATTCTCAAGAATGATGTTTCCAAACTCGTATGTCCTGTCTGGTAAGCTGGTAACTAGATACATGGTTCTTTGCTTATCAATGTATGAACCTTCTTCGAATTTAACCACTAGGTGTTCAAGTCCAAAGGGTTGATTAGGATTTTTGAGTTGGACCATGGATTGCCTCAGGCCATCCTCATAGATGCGAGCACCTAATTGGTTGGTCCCAATATACTCCAATTGAGTATTACAAGGACCTTCTAGTGTTTGTAAATAGGTAGTGCCTAAGCTACCTACAAGTCTCTCCATGTTAAAAGACATTTCTGAGTCACTTGTGTCGAAACTTAGCACGTAAGGATAAGCACTAAGTTGTTGTGCCCACGACCTAGTTGTATAGTTGACACTAGCCTCATAAGATCTAATGCTTTGTCTATCCTTGCCTAAGTGTCTACCTGATCTCAAGTTCATAAGCTTTATCTTTAAGTCAAAAATTTCCCCTTTGTATAGCTCAAAATCCTTTGGAACCGCTTGCTTCCTAATCCCACCTGAGGGTCAAAACAGGCAAACCAGACCTCTCAAAGAATCGTGATTTTTTAAAACTAGGCAGCCACAAAGTCGTGTTTTTTACTTAGAGAATTGCGATTCTCTCAAAATCCACTCCAAAGAATCGTGATTTTCTCAAAATCTTCCAAGTAGAGAATCACAAATATCTCAAATCTCTAAGTCTAGGAAATCGCGACTTTCTTCTAGGAAATCATGACTTTCTCAAAATTGCAAAGTCCAGGAAATCGTGACTTTCTTCCAGGAAATCGCAACTTTCTCAAAATCACAAAGTTCAAGAAATCATAGCTTTCTTCCAGGAAATCACAAATTTCTCAAAAGCACTAATTCCAAAGAATTGCGAATTTCTTCTAGAGGATCACAAATTTCTCAAATAGCCCAATTCTAGAGAATCGCAATTTTCTCAAATTTCCTCAAGTCTAGAGAATCATGAATTTCTAGCAGAGAATCATGAATTTCTAGCAAAGAATCACAATTTTCTCATTTTTTCTAAGTCCAGAGAATCGCGAATTTCTAGCAAAGAATCGCGAATTTCTAGCAGAGAATCGTCATTTTCTCACTTTCAGAAAATCGTGATTTTCTCAAACATTTTAGGCAGGAAAAAAATTTTAATTTTCCAGAGAATCGCGATTTTCTGAGAAAGTTGCGATTTTTTGAGGTTTTAGGCAGGAATTTTGAATTTTTGCATGGAGCCCCAAATGTGCAAAAAATCGTAAAAAACACAAGCGCATGCACTCCCAAGTGCTTCCTAGCTCTTTCTTACACTCCAACACATGAGAAATGATTGAAAATGGTGAAAATGCACTCTTAAAAAAAATTATATGAAGATGAAGATGGTGATGATGGTGATCATGAAGATCGAGAAGAAAAATCAGAAAAATAAAAAAAAATGACTAGTTTTTACCTTCCAATATCGCAAATCCATGATCTTACCATCACAACGCTCGTCCTCAAAGCTCTCTCCCCAGTAACGGTACCAAAATTTGGTGTAGCTCAAGCATAAGCACCCCCTCCTTTACTTGTCAATCCATGGAGATGTGAGGACTCGTATGAAGACTGAGAGCATGTGAAGGCACAAATGTGCAAGTGAGAAGCACACTAGCATGCACACACATACACACACACATACAAGGCAAGATCAAAGAGAGGAACAATGGAAAGCTTTCTATTGCAAAGGAACTCCCTTACAAAAGCTCAAAGCTCTCATAAACTACTAATAAGCTAACTCTCTAACAAGAAAACCTCTAAAATGAGCTCTCTAGCTCTTTTTATAGTTTTTGGACTAGTTTTGGCCCTGTCCAGATCTAGTGTCCAGCCTAATTAAAAATTAGGTTTCAGGGCTTATTTGAGGGCTCGAACAGACTCTAAAAATTATGAAAATTGGTAGGTAGATACTTATAATACTCTTGAATCTCAAGGACTCCTCGGCTTGAACAAAATGGATTTACAAAAAGGTGAAATGATATTTACAATGGTTTTAGTGATCAAAATCATTGTTTTTATAGGGATTTCTTCTAAAAGTTTGACATGTACTTCTTGGAGCTCCCTACTTTCTCCTTCTTCTTGTGTATCCACTTCCTTGACATGTTCTTGCATCTCATTTCTAACCTTGAGTGCTAACACTCTCTGTCTTGTGCAATGCAAAAGAGAGCCCTAGCCTTGGATGAGCTCTTAAAACAACTTCTGTCAAGGAAGATGGAAACAGATATATTTTTCTATCTTCTCCTCTTCACGATTGAGCATGAGAGGGAAAACGTGATGGGTGCTCTCGATGATAGAGCTCCCTTGGCTTTTGCTTGTTGGAGAAAGGGAAGGGACACCCTTTTTGTAGGTTAGCACCAAACATATATCAAATAAGGGATAAAAATTCTTGCTACTCTGTGAGCTCCAAAGAAGGCAAAGAAAGAAGAAGGAGGGAACAAAACACTCATCTCCAAAATATACATGAAAATGTACAGAATCTTGGCAAAACTCTACCATCTAAGCCATATACTTTTATATTAAAGGGGTGAATTTATGCAATCTTCTTACTTATAATCTATAGTTTCCTAGGCTAATTTAACATACTCAAAATTATTAAAATTAGCCATTTTTCCTTAAAAATCCAAAATATTCAGCATTGGGCTATAAATCCCTCCCTAATAATTTCCCTGAGGTGCATCGTTCAATGTTAATACTAGTGTTGTACTTTGGCCATTAAGTGTACTAGAAAAGAAATATTATTTGATGAATTGTTTTTTATTAGTAGAAGCAACCATTCCTAAATGCAAATATGGGGCATGTTAGGATAATGGTTTAGTATTTTTAAAACAATATATTTTCCTTTAAAGGATTAAAAATGTTAAGGTTTCTCCATTAGTCTTATGACACTATTTTTAGTATCAAAACAAAAATTATAGTGATGTCAATTAGTGTTGATTTTTTTATAAAAACCATAATCTCCCTATTTTCATTGTTGTCAATAGAATGAAATCTCATATTTTATATATCTAAACACTTTTCTATTCATAATTAGATAGTCTTAATGATTTTTAATAGTTTTATTAGCATAAAGCTAATCTCATATGGGTCATGATAGTGTTGCCATCTATGAATTATTTTGCAAAATGATGGTATGGATATGAATCATATTTTATTATCAAAATATTGTTTAAGCCTCTAATATCTAAAAATAATTTTTAACAATATTAGAAATCAAATTTTTATGTCATATCTTCACGTAAAAAAATTCTACCATTTTCTTATGCTAAGAGAAGATCATTTGATGAGCAAACATTTCACATAGTACATGATTTAAGTTAACATGAGAGTTGTTTTAAATATAAACCAAGTTATAATGGTTATCAAATTATTTTGATTGATATTTTCAATGAAATATTGAGACGGTTAGTGGTATGTGATATAGGCATATAAATTATTAGTCCAAAGACATTTAACATATCTTTATGATATAATATTATAGTTTTTGGAATAGAAAACCATCCATTTTAGTGTTTGTGCATCAATATGATATAGGCAGACTCCTACAATGTATAAGTATATAATGAGCTTCCTATATAGTAATAATTTTCTTATTATAAAATTATTTTTTCAATTCTCAAGACTTTTGTTAGATGATTATATGAATCTAAATTAACTTTAGAAAGAACATTTCAATCCAAGGGAAAATGTTTTCATGAAGTTATTTGTTTCTTCTTATAAATAAAGTCTATAGACAATCTTTTAAACCATATTCAATCATTTATGCATTTTGGCTTATGAAAATAGGTCATTTTTTAAATTTTGTATTTTTTGTAGAATATCCAAGTATAAATATTTATGGAGTTTGAAGTGTTTTTCCAAAATTTTTATTATTATAACACATGAACTTTTTAAATTTGTTAGATAAAAGGACACTATAGTGTCCTGCCATGTCTTAAAATTGCATAAGAAGAAAATGACAAGAGTGGTAACTAAAAAGAGCCATAAGTTTAGAACATTGTAAGAAACATGGAGACTGTGATTTGGAGGAGAAACCAAAGTTATAGTAAATAAGCTAACTCCACAACTGTATGTGAAAAGATTACCAAGAACAAAGGAAAATATCCTTGAAACACAAAATAGAATAGTTGAAATCCTTTAGGAACAAGATTGATGCTACATACCAAATTTTTCCAAAGTGGATATGAGTATCCTATAGGGAATACTATCACATGCACCAATAACTCCTCTTATCCTGTCATGGGAGTTGGTAAGATCATTCTGACTACTAATGATGGTAGCTCTTTCACTTTGTCGGGTGCTTTATTTATGTCAGGGATCAAGTATAATCTGTTATCAGTTTCTACATTAGACAAGATTGGCTTGGTTGTGAAATTTGTTGATGACAGATGTATAGTTCTATCAAATGGTGACATGATTATTGCTTCTAGCATTTTATGCCGTGAGTTGTATAAGGTCATAGACTATGAAAAATCTATGAATGATTTAGCATGTGTAATACATGATTCTCAGCTATGTCAGATGCAAAGCTTTGGCATGCACGCTTTGGTCATCTGAATTTTGCTAGTTTTCTATGCCTGTAGAAACCTGAAATGGTGTCCACTTTGCCCAAACTTGAGGCACCCAGAAAACATGTATGTGAAGGATGTGCTTTGGAAAAAATGCAACATTCCTCCTTTCCAAAAGATGCTTCAGTTCGAGCTACTAAAAAATTGTAGCTTGTTCACAATGATGTCTGTGGTCCTATGTAGACACCCTATTTTGGAATCTAACTTTACTTCATGACTTTCATTGATTATTTTTCGAGGCATGCATGGGCATATCCATTGAAAGCAAAGTCAAAAGTGTTTATGTGCTTCAAATAGTTTTTGGTTTTGGTTGAAAATCTGTCAGCATGTAAAATAGGCACCCTCTGTTCTGATCGAGGGGGGGAATATATGTATTTTGACTTTAATGCATTTTTGGTTGAACATGGGATAAAACATCAGTGTTCAGTGTCGTATACACCTCAATAGAATGGAGTTGCTGAATGGAAGAACAGGTCACTCATGGAGATGGCAAGGTGTATGGTGAAGAGTTAGGCTTTACCACATAGTTTCTAGCTTGAGGCTATCATGTGTGTAGCATATGTACTTAACAGGTGTCCCACTAAAGCAGTGTAGTCTATCACTCCATATGAGGGTTGGCATGGTCGCAAGCCAGATGTTGCTCATGTGCATGTTTTTGGTTGTCTTGCATATGCATTAATGCCTAAACAACATAACAGAAAATTGGATATATAACGCAGTAAAATGTATTTTTGTTGGGTACAGTTTTGAAAGCAAAGGATATCGTCTATATCATCCATAGACTAAATACATTTTGGTTAGCTGTGATGTTTTTTTTGTGGATTAGCTTGGCATATGTGCACACACAAGAGAACATTGCAGACCTTTTCATCAAGGCTCTACCTATGGAGAAGTTTGAAGCTTTCAGATTGTCTCGCGCCTTCATAAATGAGACCACCAACATCCTCCCACAAGGCCAACAGCTTGCCAATTGGGGAAACAATGTCCCATACAAAGTTGTACAAGAAGTACGACAGGTTAGTGAGCTCGACCTAGAGAGGGTAGTGGAGAGACTTTGATTTGTCGAGAACAAAATTGGGGGACCATATGCATATGCACAAGGTCCTCCGCTCGAGTTGCCAGGTTCAAATACTGAGGGCTTGGAATGCCATATCTTCATTCTCAAAGACTAGCAACATATGATTCGTCGGTAAGATCTGACACTTGCTAACAATCAACCTGTAGGGGAACCACTCTTTTCTAAGCCGCTTGCACACAATTTTGAGCGGAGATCTCGGTCCAACCACTTGTCTAACGAGACAAACTTTCTTCAACTCTTCTTGCTTTGAGAGAATTGCATCTCTACTAAGAGAAACCACAGGACGCTCCACACCCTTAGATGCCCCATGAGCGACACAAGATCCCCCCTCCAAAATAGGGGCGAAGTTACCAATCATCTTGTGGATTGGGGCAAGGTTGCTTAACATGAGGGAAGGGCTCGCCGAGACCATGACAAGGACCTTGACACAAGCATGAAAGAAAAACTTCTAGGAAGACCTGAAGCCACAATTCCTTTCATCAAATGCAAAGGAAAGCATGAAAGACACAGACTAGCCATCGGTCAACTAGTCCCGAAAGACCCCATGTCTTGCAAAGGGCACATAAGATGGAAGGGGGTCATGTTGCCTGTGAAAGTGTTCCAAAGCAGTGTAACTTTATTCAATGCTCATAGTTTTTTTTTTTAAAATAAAGGAAGTTCGGCCTTAGCCTAATCTCCCGGACTTTAATTATAATAGAGAGAAAAAGTTACAAGTGAATGGGACTAGTGCCCATGGGACCCCCCAAATCCCACAATGCAGGGGAGGAGTACAAGCTACAGGGCATTACAAATGAGGTGGATAAAATTATCATCACCCTCATGTGGGACCCATTGGGGTTTCAACTTGTTGTTTTCGAGGAGATAAATACAGTGATGTCTAAACGGCGGCGATCTCTTGACTCGGGAGATTCTTTTACCAAGGAGAAACAAGGACTTCTCGATCGACCATTCCTTAGGGGTTTGGTCAAAATTGACAGCACAACGCTCCCTCCAAATCTTCCAGAGAGCCTCACCTCTGATGGCATTCCACAGCCTCGATGAGCAACCGATCGCCTCACCCAACATCACCTGTTGCCAATTGATTTGACTCGTGAGTCTCAAAATCCGGGTCACGTGATGCCAGATAACGCGGGACTTGGGGCAATCGAAGAACAGGTGAGCTAAATCTTCCATGCACCGATGGCAACGTTTGCACCACGGCGGCACACCACAGATTTTGTTAGCCCTTGCATTGGTCCAGATACCTTTATGCAAAATCTGCCACATGAGAACGGACTTTTTGACCTCAATTAGGGGGTGCCAAATAGACATGAATTTTAGTTCCCATCGAAGTTTGGTCCAAGAAAGGCACCATCTCTTGTTAAGGGTGAGGTGAACATCCAAATCCACTTTGAAGTTGGGGATTCTGGAAAGCTTCTTACCATTGCTCCATTTGAGGCCCTCCAAGCAAGGAAGATCCTGACCGCAGAGAAGGCGGGTAGTTGAGCGGTCCCAGGCTAAACACCTGCTTTGAAGAAGAGTCCATTCCTCAAAGGTAACTCTAAGTCTCGGGTCCAATTCTTCGAACCTAATCCACTGGCTGGTCTCTTGTTTCCAGAGATGTTTCCACTGTTTGAACCCCTTGTTCCATAACCGCCTTGCAGTTTGGAGGTTCCAAGACTCCAGCCCCCGAATACCACTGATCGGGAACCAAATAGAATCATTTTGTCTTATGCCAGCCGCCCACTTCCACTCATCACTGATTCTGATGAATTGTTTGACCTTGTTCCAATTCTTCCATAAGGAACATACGAGGCTAGAGCCTTTAGGGAAGACCGGGTGGGGGGAGAACAAAAGCGTGAGAATCCCTAAGTTCTTCCAACCAGGGTGGCCAACAAAGGTAAGGTCTTCCGTGTTTCTGAAGATCAATTTGGCCCAAGAGGACTCCCTATTGCTCCAAGCCTTGATAAGCCACTTAGCAGCCAACTTGTCAGCCAACCTACCAATATCCAAAATTCCCAATCCCCCTGAGTCTTTAGGGCTAATGCAAGTTTCCCATTTGATTTTGGGAATCCCCCTTCTATTGGGGTCCCCAGTCCAAAGGAAGTTTCTGCAGATTCTTTCCACTTTGGCCAAGTCTTTCTCCTTAGGACTCCAACACGAGATAAAGTAAATAATTGTAGAGAGCATAAATGTGTTAACAACCATAGCACGCCCTGCCAGGTTGACTTGCATACCTTTCCACTGATTCAGCTTCCTATCCAGCTTGGATAGCACCCAGTTCCAGCGTTGGTCCATTGAGATATCGAAACCCATCGGAATGCCAAGGAGACGGAAGACTTGACCGCTAGGGATAACTTGACACCCCTGATCCACCAACAATTGGGGAGTATGTCCGCTGATTGCTCTAAAAGCAGTTTTAGCATGGTTGATTTTTGAGCCTGATGCCACACAAAAGGTGTGGAGGCACCACCAAAACACCTCAATGCTGTTAATATCGTTATGCACAAAGGCATTCATGTCATCAGCAAAAAGTCTCACAATCATTTGGCCGTGATTTAGAGGTAAGGAAAGACCCTTTAGATTGCCAGTGTCCATGTGATGCTTTAATAGGCAGCTAAGTCCATTCGAGGCGATGGCGAATAGTAATGGAGCTAGAGGGCAGCCTTGCCTAATTGATCTTTTTAAACGGATGGGCTCAGAGAGCTTACCGTTGATGTTTATTCTAGTTGAAGCATTTCCAAGAAGAGTGGAAACCATCTTCGTGAACTTTTGGCTGCATCCAAGGTCTTTCAATGATTGAAGAATAAAGTCCCATTCCAATCTGTCATACGCTTTGTCGAAGTCGATCTTAATGAAAACCAGATCTTGAGCAGACTCCTCAGCAAAAGCAAGGCCTTCCCAAATATCGATAATTGCTTCAAGTATAGATCTACCTTTGATAAAACCTTTCTGGTCCTCGCACAACCATGACTTTAAATGACAAGAGATTCTGTTGGCGATAACTTTTGCAATTATCTTGTATCCAGTTTGGAGCATGGTAATCGGACGCCAGTTTTCAATTTTGTTCTTATCTCCCCGTTTGTGGATTAACTTGATGATGCCATTATTCAGGCACTCAGGGAGGGCGCCGAAAGAGAGAGCCTCTTGCCACACGAGGCGCAGCGGGGTGGCCACCTGATGTTTGAAGGACTTGAAAAACTCATTGGTAAGGCCATCCGGACCCGGACTTTTCCCATTAGGAAGGGCATCAATAACCTCGATAATTTCATTCTCGAAGATGTTAGCATCCAGAAGAGCAATCAAGTTCTGTGGGATTCTCGTTTGAGCAACCCTTGAGATGGTTGCCATGGCTTCGCACCTGTGGGGGGAAAGAGGAGTCGAGACCCCGAGAAGATTGTTAAAGTGTTCGACAATGATAGATCTATTCTCCATTTCCGTGCAACATTCAGTTCCATGGTTATCGACCATTAGGGGGATGGATTCCCTAGCTTGTTTCCTTTTGAGGATGTTACACATCTCTTTCGTTGGTTTGTCGGCCTTCCCTGCCCACCAATCTTTGAAGAAAATTTGAAGATTTTTCCTTTGAACCTCCTCCTCTAACCTTAGTCTTCCCCTGATTTTCAAAAGACCTTGTTGGCAATGTAGCTTACCTTTGTTCACCTCTTCTTCAAGCCGTGAGAGCCTCCGGTACACTGTTTCTCTTCTTTTTTTTCGGATTTCTCTTATAGCCTTTTGAGTCCTGATTAGAATTTTTCGAGTCCTTTCTACTGCGCTTCTCCAACACTTAGCCGGTTCATTACAGTAAGCAAAGGCTTCCGTCCACACCTCAGAAATTTCTTGGTGGACAGAGGGGAGGGCAAACGATGTCTGACAAGCATGAAACCAAGGAGCTTTCTGGAGCATGGGAATCGGTTTGAAAGACAGAGTAATCGGATAGTGGTCTGAGATGGTCAGGTCCATGTGTTGGGAAATCAAAGGCATACCCCACTGAAGGATGGTGTTCTGGTCGATGTAGCATCTATCAAGTCTTGCTTTCCTCAAAGAGTCCCCCGACTGGAGATTTGACCAGGAGAACCCCTTAATGTCTTTCACCTCAACCAGGTCGAGATGGAGCTTGATTTTATCCCATATCTCTTTCTCCTGACCGTCAATAATTTTTCCTTTGTTATTCCATCGGTCCTCAGGAAACTCAACCATGTTGAAGTCCCCACAAATCAGAACATTGTGTGAAAGGGAGTCGAGGGACGCCCAAGTATCCATTCTATCTGCTTCACCATTAGGGGCATAAATTGAGACCACAGTGAACTGGAAAGGGAACCCGAAAGAGGCAGCAATCCAACGATGATTCCGACCTTCAAAGGTCGAGGTCACATTGCCAGACACGGAGTGACTAATGCCGATAGAAGCACCCCCCGTCCCTCTAGGGTGAGAAGTGGAGAACCAAAGGTGGTTCGGAGAAATGCATTTAAGCCGTTTTTGTAAATCCTCTCCGTCAATTTTAACCTCTTGTAAGCAAATAAAGTCCGGGGCGAAGCACTTGTCTTTGAACCACTGGCCAAGAATCGAAGCTCTTGACGGGTCAGACAGACCCCTGACGTTTAAAGATGTGAATTTCATTGATGATGGTTGCCCTCTTTGAGGGGAGGGACCCGATCTTTTTTCTTCTTGTGGTCTTCTTTTTTCCTCCCTATTTCTTGACTAAGGATCCTACTCTTGAGGGGGCTCTTCCAAGGCATGCCGGAAGGTTGTTTTCCTTTAAGCTTTGACTTATGTTGCGGTAATCTTGGAAAGCATACCGGGAGGGTAGGACCTAGAGAGGAGCTTTCGCTGTCTGGGTTGTCTTCATTGCTGGTAGTGAAGCCTTCCTCTTTACTCGTGGTATAACCTTCTTGGTTGTCTTCTTTGCTGGTAGAGCACCCAAGGGTATTATCAGTGGGGTCTTCTTCAAAGTGGTTGTCCCCTGGGAAGTCAACCTCATTAATCTCTTTTTCTAGGTTACTGTATATGTTATTCGAGGGGGCAACTGTCGTAGTATTCCTTGCTGTTGATCTTCGAGGGCTAACTTTCCTCCTGCGTCTCACTTCAGTGAATCCTTCTGAATCTGTCTCAGCAACGCGAGTTCCCTCTTCTTCCTCCATTGGAGGGGGATGACCCCGAGAGTCATCTTGGGGGAGAGGGTCTAGGGTCCCATCTGGTTTAAGCTTGTTTTTATTGGAACTTTTCTTCAGGGGGCAGTCTTTGATCCTATGTCCTTGATGCCCGCACCGGAAGCACGCGTTTGGCAAATTCTTGTAAGTGACCTCTTGTGTCCAAGTCTTACCATCTCCACAGTTTATGGAGATCTTCGAGAAAAGGACCTGGTTCAAGTCTGTTTCAACGCAGATCTGTGGATGCCATCTTGCATTGAAAGAATGTTGAGCACCGTCGTAGATTGACCCCCCAACATCCTGTCTTGCGGCCATCGGGCGACCGATCGGTGATACGATTTCACGAAGAAATCCATACATGAAGAAAGGCAGATTGGGAAGCTCTACCCAAAGCGGGTAACGAAGAGGCTTTGATGTGTTCGGGACAAAGTCTGGGGTCCACTTAAATAGGCAAAGGGTGGATCGGCCCACTTGCCAGGAGCCAGCTTGCAGGGCTTGGAATGCCATCTCTTCATTCTCAAATACTAGAAGTAGGTGATTCGCCGGCAGGAATTGACATTTGCACACAATTAGGCCGCGCGGGAACCACTCCTTGCGAAGCCAAGATCTCACACTTTCCAGAGGGGGCCTAGGGCCAAACATTTGACCGATCAGACAAGTTTTCATGAGTTCTTCTTGTTTTGCGGCCACAGACTCCTTGCATAAAGAGACCACTGGTGGTGGGACTTCCGCTGGGATGGAATCCAACTCAAGGGGGCACACGGACTGAGGGGGAGCCACATTGTTTAGGACTAACGAGGGAATTAGGGTCGACATCTTAATGACCAAACCCCACCCCCTCCAAACCACTAGCTTGAAGATAATTTAGCTTGAAGCTCACGGTGGTCCTAAACTCTCTCCCTTTTTTTTCACACACAATAAAAGCCCTGAAACAAAGGAGGTAGATCAATTAAGGGCTTAGAAGCGTAGGCAATCTTAATAAAAAGGCTGCCACTTTTCCCAACGCAAAAGGCTTTGTCTGAACACGAGGCGTGAAGAAAAAGGAATGATGCAAAGATGAAGGCGCGTTGGGTTCCTCGGTTCAGCGATACGATACCTGAGATCTGGAAACAAAGTTTTATGTTATATTTTTTCAGAGGTTATGACTGTCTGTCGCACACTCTCTCACTCCCATCAAAGTCTGCCCGCCTTCAATGCCACAAATCTTCAAGCTTCTTTAATATGTTAAAGAGCGGGCGATGGCCGGGAAGAAAACAATTCGAGGAAGCAACATTAACAGCGTGAAAGAGCGAGACAACGCTCCAGCCAGCACGCCATCGCGACTAGAAAAGGAATTATTGGAAAGCGTGCCAAAAAGCGCCGAGAGTTCTGTGACACCTCAGCATCGAGCGATGGGAACTAGGCCACAATCGCGATGGTAACAAGATGGTCCGTACCGTCGTGAGAAGCGCAACGATGGCCCGTCCCAATGGGAACTAGGCCACCATCGCGATGGTAACAAGATGGTCCGTACCATCGTGAGAAGCGCAGCGATGGCCCATCCCGGCAGTCCACAACAAAACCTTCAGCCAATCTTTCACCAGCTTCCGACGTAGACAACAGTTATTGGAGAAAGACGGAGCGGCGCAACCACCACAGTTGTACCATCACGATTCTCAAAGATTTGAAGATGAGTTCTACAGTACTCCCGAGGAGTAGACTCCATAGTTTGATCTTCAATGCTCATAGTTCTCATCGCTTGACAAAATTCTATTTTATTCATTGGTCCCATTAATTTTCAATGCTCCCAGTACTTCCAAGAATAATCTCGTGCGTATTCTCTTTTTTGTATTCTTTTTTTTGCACTATCTTGAATTCTCTTTTTAATGACTTCCAAAAGTTGCATCTAGTACATGGGTCTCCCCTCCCAACGAGAGCTCCAACACTTCAGTATCCCAGCATAATGGAGGTTTGCGATGGCGGCTGGGTTAGGCCAGCTCATTTGATCTACTGCATCCAGTAAGTGCTGAAAAGTCGGCGCACAAAGGGCCTAGACATCGAGACTTTCACACGAAATCAATAGCTTGCTCCGGGACGATACCACCAACCCAAAACCTTGTTATGATACTGGAATCCTTGGCATGAGACGATATTGACAATGACCTCGGAAAACGTGATATGCGATACTGGGAACCTTGAAGTGATATGATATTAAGGAGCAGATTGAAACTTAGAGTGAAGCCCCAATCACGACACCTCTGCCAAAAGCACAATACCCGAGCGATACTACTAAACCCTAGAACTGCGGGAGTCCAATCATTGCGACAACTCAACCCATAGGGGAGGGGCAGAAGGTGACGATGACACCACGAGCCTGCAAAATTTCAGACACACACACTCAGACTCACAGGCGTCAGACACTCGTGTGACAGATGTCCAACTCCTCTAATACTTCCTTGATTGTTGATTCTCTCGGTATCCATATCTTACTTTTTTTCATTTGTTTCATTCTTCTTTACATCCTTTTCTTTGATATTTTCAAATTTTGCATTCTTTGTGGTATACGCTTTTTCAGGTTTTTCTATTGGTAGTTCAAATGTCTTTTATTTCTCAAAATATTTTTGAGCTTTTACTATCTTTTTACTGATATGGCTTATGTGGTTGCATGAGTAATGTCTTCACATAGTTTTTTGTGAAATTCCATTTCCTATTGAGTCCAAATGGTAGCCCTTTTTATAAAGTATTTCATCAACTTTTAATATTCTTTTATCATCTATATTATATAGAAAATTATACAAATTATAGTTTTCTTCTAATGATGGTTGAGTTGAATTCCTTCTTAGTTTCTTCTATTTGGTTGAATGGTATTTCCCTCAAAACATTTAAGATCTAGTTCAAAAGATTTGTTTCTCTTACCTCAACGCCTTCTTCAAAGGTTTTGTGGGATTTCCAACCAATTCAATATATTATCACACTTTCCTAATCTTCCTATATTACTCTTAGTCTTCAAAGATAATCATACAATTTATCTCTCCTTACATTTAATTGGAAAAAAGTTTCATAAATTTTACTCTCCTTTCAAAAAGTTTATTCTCCCTTCAATTTTACAAAAAGCTCATTATCCCTTCGATGTTTCAAAAATTTCATTGGATTTAAGCAAATAATTTGATACATAATTTTCCATGACTATTTTTATTGGGTTTTTTTCACTAAAAATCATGAAAAAAAATATTAACTACCTTTTGTAGTAAAGTGTATCTCACCATCTAAATGAAATAAAAATGTCAATAAAATATTCCAATTGCTAGATCTATACCTTAATCTTCGAAGTATGAGTACTTTTGGTTCTCCTCAAAGTTAATAACTACATCTCTTATCTCTATATTTGTACATATTTACCAAAGTTGAATTTCAATGATATTTTGATTAAGCATCATTGATAGGTAACTAGTCTTGCATAAAACCTTCTACCTCACATTCAATGTATGCACTTCCATCTCCTAAGCTTCTTTTATCCATAGTATTCATTGCTTGGACACACTCTAGGAGTTAAGTCATGTTTATCTCTTCCTTTAAGATTTTCCTTTGATCCCGATGATGAAAAATTTTCTATTAGTTTCTTCAATTTGATGTAGTTCCTCAAGTCCTTTGATAAAAGGGTAAACTTTTAGTTTTCCATTGTTACCATAGAGATATTTTTTCCATCCTTTCTGCCGTTTCTTCCTTTTTAAGATCCCTTGTGATAAGCTCCCTTGCATAAAGAAACATAGCACATGTAGAACTCACAAAAAATCATAATATCCATCAGAACATTGATCTGATTTTTTTTTTCTTTTAGATAACTTGGAAATGGGTTACATTACTATACACATATATTCACATACAAAATGTTTACAACACTTTTTGAAAGAAAAAACCCCCAATAAATATTCTTCTTCTTCCTATAAAACATTAGGATTCTTCTATCCTAAAAAAAAAAGATTACATATTGTAACTCTCATAATGAATGCTTTTTAGCTTTAGCTTACTATCATAAATCATTTTGGAAGAAAAACGATGCAATGATATGCATGAACTCACAATAAGATATTTTTTGTATCATATCGAGCATTAGAGTTTCTAAATGTCTTTCAATTCTACAACACTTATATAATTTGGCATCAACATGAGAAATCTTCTACCAATTTCAAAATCTTCTACCAATTTCAGTGCTTTTAATTGGTGCTATAATCAACCAAGTCTTTAGTTTATTAAAGGACCCCTTATGCTCAATATTTTATTAAAATTTAGTAATCAAACCATACAATGGTTTATTAATTATCATAATTATGTAAAACCCTTATATAATATCCACAATTCCCCGTGTATGCCTACAAGTCTCTTACGTTGGATGGTTTTGGTATATTTACAATGCTTTTGATTTCCTCCTCATCTATGAATATTCTGTTTTTGGACGCTAAATGACCTAGGCTCCTAGCTTGCCTACCATAGAATATACACTTTTCTAGACGGATGTATACTCTATAAATGTTACATTCATGCAAAATTCCTTCCACATCCATCATGAATTAATAAGATTTGTGGAGATAAAATATCCTTTTTATACGCATTTGAAAGAACATATCTTCTTTGTGATGAATTAATTTCCTAAAGAGACATATATTCCTTCTAGTTTAATCAGATTCTCATGCCTCCTTACATCCCCATTTATATCCTTGAATTTGATAATTTTTTGAGCCACTTTTTTGTCTTTTACTCCTAATTCTCTTCCTTGGGATCTCTTGGTTTCCCTTCAAAGTTGGTTTCCCAAATGGTGTAGTTTATGCTTTACCATTTTAGTCAAGTGATAGATTTTGGATTAAGATTTACTACTTTTGATCTCCATTGTCTCCTATGTATTTTTGTCTGAAACCATCTTGCAGGCTAAAATTCTTCATTAAGATATTCTTTTTATACCAAAGTTCCAACTTATAGATATGCTTAAGATTAATAATGTACAATCATCCTTTTCTTTATACTTATGTTTGTGCACAATCTTTGAGAAAGTCCTACTACCTTCTCCTTTACATCTTCAAACTCTTGAGTTATTCTCCCCTCCTCTCCACCATGTTTCCCTCCTCTTCATGTATTTCGATCCCATCCACCTTCGTTTTTGTCTACTTTTCCTTGTATTATAGACTTTTGGCTCTAATTTGAGGGCAATGGGTGCCCCTATGATAGGAATGCCCCATTAATCACTATCTAATCTAACACACTTAATGGATCAGTTCAGATAAGGCAGCATAGAACACACCTCTTATTCTAATGCCACCATCAAATAGTTCAGACACAGTAGTATGGAACCTCAAAAGTAGAAACTAAAAAATTATTTTCATTTGCTGAACGGATTAGCTAGCCAATTAGCATTGATTCTCTGCCCTATATGCATTTGTTTTGAAAAAGAGGTTCTCTTTAAACTTTTTTTTTAATGCAGGTTCAGCAAGCACCTACCCCGAGCTTTAAATTTAAAAGAACAATTGTACAGGTGAATGGGCATAGTACCTGCAAGACCCCCCCTGTATCCCACAAAGCAAAGATTAGACAAAATTACAACTAGTTTCAATTGGTTTAAACCAACCAGAGCCATTACATGTCCAACTTGAAGATTGAACTTTGAACTTTTGCCTCAAGAGACCAAAGACTTAACCACTAAAACAATGAGACATGTATGGATTGCATCTACCTCAAGAGACCAAAGACCCAACCTAGAACAACGAAACGTCTCTAAACTTTGGTGGAGCCCAACAAATTGATTTATTTCTCCAATTTGTAATTGTACACATCAGCTGCGACTCTCTTGAAAGCACCCTACGGAGCCATTGAAGCCGTTTTTTATATGAAGAGGCCATTGAAGCTGGTAGATGGAGTCCTTTCCTAGACGCGCACTCTATTCCAAAGCTGTCACTTTTTCCATGGCAAGCAAGAAGTACCTCCGAACATCCCTAGATTCTGCCTCCCACCGGCCGGGCTTCCACGTATTTACCCACCAGGTTTGCCGACGTCCCATGGTGCGCCATAGCTACTACTTGGAGACTTGCACAGAGACTCGTACTACCTCCATCCGCACTCAAGGTAGCGCAACTTTGCTTAGAACATACACTTGTCTTCCCCTTGCTACTGCTCACACACTACCTCAGGCCTCTCTCTCTCTCTCTCTCTCTCTCTCTCTCTCTCTCTCTCTCTATGTACTTCGTATCTTTCTTTTCTGAAGAAGCACGCTCACAACATCAGCCCCGAGTCCCGACTACTGATCTCGAATCTCATGCAGCCCATGACTTAATCGCTCTAAACGCAACGTCGCCTCCTTGACTGCCCACGTAGAGAGAAATAGCTGGAGCAGAACAAGCATATGCTCTAATCAATGGACGACATCTCTCACTGCTGCTTCAGTTCTCTTAGCATATTGATAACAGCTATATTGGCCTCGGTCGGTAGCGTTTTCACAGCATCATGGGCCACTGGTGATTCTGGGGCGAGCAACGGCAGCATCGGAGGCGGAAGATGGGAGCTCCTGCTCGAAAACGCCGGGATAGCATCGATGCACACAGCGGTGACGCACTACGGCACTGTGGTAATGCTGGACCGCACCAATATTGGACCCTCCAGCATAAACCTGTCTGACGGGCGCTGCAGGTATAATCCGCTCGAGCTCGCCCTGAAGGTCGACTGCAGCGCTCACTCGGTACTGTTTACGCCAGAGACGCGATCTCTTCGACCTCTTTTTATCTATACGGATACCTGGTGCTCTTCTGGGCAGTTTGATGCGAGCGGCACGCTGTTACAGACGGGCGGCGATAATGAGGGAGTGGCCAAGGTGCGCCGCTTCACCCCCTGCCCACCGGACGACGTCTGCGACTGGGAGGAGTTGGATGCTCCGGCGCTTCAGGATGGTCGATGGTATGCTACCAACCAGCTGCTTCCTGATAGCCGCCACATCGTCGTCGGAGGACGAAGCGTGTTCACTTTGGAGTTTCTACCGCCCAACGGCCAAGCTAAGACCTTCCTTCCTTTCTTGCAGACGAGCAGCGATGAACAGACCGATAACCTGTACCCGTTCGTCCACCTCCTCCCCGACGACACCCTCTTCATCTTCGCCAATCGCGACTCCATCGTATATGACTATCGCATGAACACCGTCGTGCGGGCGTTGCCGAGAATTCCCGGAGAACCGCGTAACTACCCCTCCGCTGGATCATCTGTCATGCTTCCCCTCCGCGCCAACGAGAGCTACGCCCGTGCAGAAATCCTCGTCTGCGGCGGCGCTCAACTGTACTGCTTCCTTTACCCCGCTCCCTTTCCCAATGCCTCCCAGACCTGCGGGCGCCTAGTGATAACGCCGGCCGAGGAGCAGCAGCCTGAGTGGGAGATGGACTACATGCCCTTCCGTCGCGCCATGGGCGACATGCTCTTCTTGCCCACTGGAGATGTGCTCATCATCAACGGCGCCCAGAATGGATGCCAAGGCTGGGACAACGCCAGAAACCCCGCCTTCTACCCTGTGGTCTACAATCCTGATGCTCCGCTTGGGGCCCGTTTCACCACCAAGGCGCCATCGACGATACCCCGCCTCTATCACTCCACCGCTAACCTCCTTCCCGATGGGCGGGTCCTCGTTGCAGGCAGCAACACCCACCAATTCTACACTTACTCGGGGAGCTTCCCGACAGAGCTGAGGGTGGAAGCCTTCATCCCCGATTACCTGCACGAAGCCTTCAATATGATGAGGCCCGTCATAGTCATAGCCCCGGAGAGAGTTGTATACAGTCAGCCCTTCAACGTGTACGTCTATGTGAATGACACTGTACAAGGGGAGCTGGAGCTCAACATGGTAAGCTCTCCCTTCACTACTCATTCGTTCTCGCAGGGCCTAAGGTTCTTGAAGATGAAGGTGGAGAGGCAAATAGAACTGGGGGAGGGAGATGGGAACCTGTCTTTCTTTCAACTCCATGCAACAGCTCCTCCTTCACCAACTGTTGCTCCTCCTTCATACTACATGCTATTTGTGGTGAATCAAGGCATTCCTAGCAAGGCAGTGTGGGTACAAGTCATCTATCCATCAGCATAACTTCCTCAGGTTACTCTGTTCCTCCTCTCCTTGCTCTGTTTCTCCTCCCCTTGCACTCAGCACAAGTTTTGTTCCTCCATGGGAGTACAGACCATCATCGATGATGTCCATATCAGGCACAACTTCATATACAACTTGCTCGATGGAGTGCAGAATTATTTAATCAGCACATGGCTGTCCGTGTTGCTAAATATAATATAATTCGGACATAGAAATGATTGTAATGGATCGATGGACATCACTCCAAGTTATCAATCGAGATCTCCAAATCCTTTTGGGTTGTCCAATTTCTGTGCGATACATATAGAGAAAACAAAATTACATATTGAATTACAATTATAATGGATGGTTATATCTTCCAATCACAAAGATGGATACCCTTTTTCTAATACAAAGATGGGTGCATCAGTTCCAACAGCAAGGACACGAGAATATCAAGCTTCTTCCTCTTCTTCTTTTCTTCTTCTGAAGCATCTTATCCATGAACACAGCTTGTCGAACTCTTCTAATTCCTCTGAAGTCCACATTTGTACTAAATTTTCCCATGTGCTGATGCTTGCCTATAGATATTTTGGGCTTGAGTGTATATGCGTGCCATCTGAAATAATAATACATGTCTTAAATACTATCTATATTTTTATAAGCATAGTATTCAAGAAAGAATATCCGTAACTTTTTAAAAGGTTTATCACCGTATCTTTTAAAAGCTAGATTGGATATGAAAGATAACAAATGACGTCACAAAAAGAAAATGGGCAAGAAAGAGATAAACCAAGTGTATGTATGACATACGAGAAATGAGTATTTTTACAACTGATTCAAAAAAGTGTACGATCACTTAGGTGTTTTTGCATTGTGCATTTTACATGTTGACATAGACAAAAAATAGAGGAAGAGCTTAGGTTTGTTGGAATACTTTCGGTAAAATGTGAGAGACACATGATTCTACTTGTAGGAGGTTGTCACGACCATAGCTTCCACCATGTGAGAGATGAAGAGTGACTCTATTCCCAACCAATGCCTCTCTTTTATAGCTCAATGAACTAGGCATTCTAGTTTATCCATGTGTCCAAGCTCTTTAGATTTAACTTGTTCAAGTGTCTTCGTCAACTTCAGTTTTCCTCCTAAGCATCCTAGCCTCACTTGAGTTTTCTAGAGCTAAATTGAGTGAGAACTTTTAAGAGCTTAGGCTAGACTTTGTGGTAAAATATCTTTGTCGAGGATTGAACTTGAAAACCCATTGTTTCTACCCCAATCCTCAATCACTTAGGCTAAGTTATTTGCTTGGCTAAGCATTGATGCACCTTGGGGTCGTCTTCATATCTATGGATACTAACTTTTAAAATGAGGTCTTTTACAATATTCCTTACTCCTTTGAATATTTTTTCTTTAAAAAATGTGTGTAAATTATGAAGGAATCTATGGAATATCCTCCAAGATCATGATGATCTGATCAACAAATCATGGTTTAATCTCCTTGTGGATTTTTCTCTTCAATTAGCCTGAAAAAAAAGGAATTTTTTTCCGAAGTGAATTGGTTTGTTTCCAAGTGACAGATCCTTTTGTTTCGTCTTTCTACTTAACTAGATACTCTTTGTACAAGTGAATATGTGTATGTTTTTATTACGTTTATAGCAACTTCTCACATTCATGGGGAACCAAATCAACTATTGTAAATCGGATTATCTTTTTTAGATATAAAAGGCTATCAAAGTTAGCTAACTTCTTCTTGAGTAATCTAGAATGAAAAACTAGTTGTATCTTGCAATCCGCTAGAAGTTAATTTGTGCCAAAAATCCTAACTTTTGAGCTATTTTCAGAGGATTATAATATCTTGGAGAAATTTTAGGAAACGATTCAATTTTTTATGTTTTTTAAGACTTTTTTAGAACTCAAAGATATACATGATCTCTAGCTTGAAAACAAAGATATCATTTTCTTGGATTGGTGTAAACTCTTTCTTGATCTTGAGATTTCTTCAAATTATCCCTTTTGAATTTAAGCTTGAAAGTAATACCTTTGAGAAAATCTTGAGCAGCTCGAATCCCTTCATGTTCAGGTCAAACTACAAAAGGGGTTCTCTATTGAAATCCATATATCCGTATAAATGGAGAAAACATAGCTATAGTATGCTTAGAAATACTATAAGTTATAAACTCTAAAAGTGGTAAATAGTCATCAAGGTCTATTTGTTTCAATTTTTTTTTCAATAAAAACTATAACTTGAGGAAGACCATAGAGCTAATACAAGCATTCCACAGATATCTTGGACAGTTCTAGTATCTTTATTTTTATGTAGGTTGAAATAAACTTCGTCATCGTGGTCAATAAATCAACTATGACTCATACCGAGTCATGTCCTATTTGGTTCTTCACTGAGCTCATTATGAAAACTATTGAAATTATTTTTTGTTGTTCTTTAGGTATTTCTAATAGATGCAAAATACTTCTCATCCTAGATCTTTTTTGTTTTGTCATTCATTTTACAAATGTGATACCTGAGCACATAGTTTTGTACATCCTTATGTACACTTAGTGAATAGAATTGATAGTTTACTATTTAATAAGTCATATTAAGTCTAGAATTCCTAGAATTTGGGACATCATTGTTAGATTTTGAGGTCAGCAGAAGCATACGAATAGCACGAGGAACAAGAAAAAGCTTGAAACATGACACAAAAGTCCTAAGTGTGTTCACACACATCATTACTCAAATATATGTTTAGAGTATGACACACAATACTGAATGTATTACCAAGTGAATGTACAAAGATAATTGACCCGTTAGGGTTATAGATGTATATACAAGCCAGGGGAAAAAAATTCTCCTAAAGAGGGAAGAAAGCACCCCAATAGTCCTAAGTGTGTACACAGACATCACTATTGAAATATATCAACAAATCTCCCCTAAGAGTGATGCAGTGAACATGGAGCTAGCACTTATGTATAAGGAAGTGCAAAGCTATGTAGAAAGAGATCAATCCACAAAAGGAAGTAAGCCCAAAGATTTGCAAAAAGCTTCAAACTTCTCCCGAGGTAGAGCCTTTGTCAAAAGATCTACAATGTTATCTTGTGTGGGCACATATGCCAAACTCATCTCCCCAGCAGAGAACCTCTCCTTGACATAATGATAATGCATGTCAATGTGCTTTGACTGAGCATGAAACATAGGGTTCCTCACAACTACCAATGTGCTCTGGTTGTCAATGAAGATGGTGGTGGCAAAAGACTAACCAACACCCAAATCAACCAAAAGTTGTCCAAGCCACACACACTCAATAGTCGCTATGAAAGCTTCCATACTCAATGGCCTCACAACTAGAAGTGGCCATAGTAGGCTGAGTGATCCTTCGTTTGGATAAAACAATCTAAGTGATCAGGTATCACTTAAGTAGAGAAAGATGTGCTCAGCCACCTACCAATACTTGACACCTGACTAATGCATAAACTTGCTCATCTGAGAGACAAGAAACTGAATATCAAGTCATGGTATGCATAAGCAAATCAAGTATCCAACAAGATGCTAAAAGAGAACAATATCAAATGCATCTCTAACATCATGAAGACTCAACCATAAACCTGTTTCCATAGGGGTGGCAATAGGTTTGTAGTGTTCAAGGCCAAAATGCTGCAATAATGTGTATTGAATATATTTTTTTTGACATAAAATTATTCCATTGTCAACTTGCATAAATTGAATACCCAAATAATGATGCAAATGCCCCAAATTTTACATCTCAAAAGAGGCATGCAAATCAACCTTGAAATCAGCAATATGCTTCTCATTAGGACTAGTGAGCAACATGTCATCAACATAGACAACAACGATCTGAAGCACATCATTTGCACTGTTAATATATGAGGTGATCTCAATTGGATTGTTCTCAAAACCATGTGTAATCAAGTAGACATGTATCTTTTCATACCAAGCAAGTGGTGCTTGCTTCAAACCATATAATGCCTTTTTCAACTTACACAGTTTGTTTTCATGCACTTTCTACAAAAAACCATGGGGCTGAAATACATTCACTTCTTCATGTAACTCACCATTCTGAAATGTACTTTTAATGTCTAATTGATGTACATTCCAACCATGAGGAGTTGCAAGTTCACAACTGCTTGAACTATGGTCATTTGGCATGTGGGAGAAAAGGTCTCATCAAAATCAATGCCTCTCTCTTGAGCATAACATTTTGCAAAGCTTTATACCTAATATCAAATCTTCCATCAGGCTTACACTTCAGCTGGTATACCCATTTAGTGCCAATGGCCTTTTTTCCTAGAGGCAAATCACATAAAGACCAAGTATCATTCTTTATAATAACATCATATTCTAAATGCATATTAGCCATCTAATTTATTGAATTTTGTACTTCATCAAAAGAAGCAGGCTCCTTCTCATACAAAGACTAAAGGCAGCCATTGCATACCAATCCGATGCAAAAGAAGCACTATGAGAGCTTGAACGAGTACAATATGATAGAAGTGCATCTAATTTTCTATCTCACAAAGTCTACCAAAATGATCTTACCAAGTGCCATGAGAGGCCGATAAGAGGAGTTATTAGCACATGTGACAATATTCCTTGTAGGGAAAGGCTCAAGTGAACTGCAAAAATTACACTATGAAGTAATATGTCTGGTTGCCCCACTGTCAAACTACTGGCAAACATCTGAGTCTACTACAGGCATACACCATTCATGAGAAGAAGGGTCATAGCTGCAAATAGTAGTAAATGCTCATTCTTCATTTTGCACAAGATTAGCATAATGTGTTTTAGGTGTAGAGGCCTCTACAACAACCGTTCCAGTCTCCTTTTTCTTTGCCTCTTTTGTAGCCAGTTTTGGACAACTCTTTATGACATGATCATTTCCTTTACAGTATTTGTAGAAGTGTTTCTACTTTTCTATTTTCTTTTTGTCTTTGTCTTCCTTTTTTTGATTGTGTAGATTAGCTCCATTAACTTTTGCCCTTCTGACTTTTTTTTGCTTAGTAGTAGATGAGCTCCATTTACTTTTGCCCTTCTGACTAGCTAAGAAAGCTTGATATGCAACATAGATAATGGCCCTATTCTACCTAGACTGATCTTCCTATAAGAAAACAGAGATTAACTCCTCAAATGTGAAGGCATTTGGATTACCTTTCATCATCAATTGAAGAGTAGAAGCAAAACTTTGATATGAATCTAAAAGACCATTAAGAATGGTCTGGATGAGTAAACTATCCGGCAAGAATTCATACATAGAAAGCAACTACTCTTTCAAATGTTTGATCTTTTTCAAAACATTTTCCATAGAATCTCCTTCATTCATATGCTCACACTCAAATGATTTTTTGAGGTAAGCAACATGAGCCTCATTTTTTGTCTGTTATAAAGTGGTAAGTGTATCCAAAGCATCCTTTTCTATTTTGTAAGATTGAATATGAGGAATAATGGAAAATTTGATAGACAAAGCTATCAATGCATGTGCTTGAGCATCTATGCCATCCCATCAAAGTTGATATATAGTAGGTGCAACAGGAACCGCAACACAAATAGGAATTTGAAGATCATCGTGTTCAATGCCATCTACATCACCTCCAATAACTATATTTGCAAGTGTAGGAGGTTGTTTTTCAGTACCTTACACAATATTGCACAATCCTTTTCCACCAATATGCATAATGGGTAATAGATACCATCCAACTTTTCTTCAACAACCAATATATGGAATACATCATGGCTTTCAGCCATGGACACTAACTAAAATACCCTGATGTAGAAAAATGATTGTATCTCAAAAAGTTAAACAGAACTACCCTATCAACCTGTGCTAATCCTGTAGCAGAATTTGAGGTGCTTGTACAGGGGAATCAAAACCTATATATATGTTTGGCACAAAAGGATGAAATTTATTGCACAAGTATTGTGATAGTGCATTCGAAGGCCAAAACGAGCTCACCAATTTTTGTGCGATTTTGAGATTGTAATTGGAGAGGTGTCGACAATGCCCTAGATGAAGTGGTGACCTGCATTGATACCAATCATTGGAGTTTGAGGTCTATGGAAGCACACGAACATCACAAGGAAGAAGAATAATGTTGGAGCATGACACACAATTCTAAATCTATTATCAAGTGAATGTACAAAGATAAGTGACCAGTTAGGGTTATAGGCATAAATACAAGTTAGGGGAAAAAAACCTCCTAAAGAGGGAAAAAAGTGCCCTGACGGTCCTAACCGTGTTCACACACATCACTACCAAAATATATCAACACTCATGACATTCAAACAAGATTATTTTTTATTTTCTTAATTGATTAGTACAAAAACTTTATTCTTGTAAAATATTAACTATCTTGAACTAAAAAACTTAGAGTAGCTTGCTCAAGAAATTTTCAAGATGATTAGATGATTCTTGAACAAGTTTATGAGCTTGAATATACCTAGGATCATCCTTCTACTTTTCTTTCATTGATTCAATTAAGACATTTTAAACTTGAATAAAACTCAATGTGTTTAACATGTGCATACATCTTCGGATAGTTGGAACAAAATTGTATTTCTTTTAGTATCTAAGTTGTAGTTAAACTCTTGAAGTATTAAGGCTCACTATTATTTTCTATGTTTTGAATCTAGTTGATTTGCAAACTAGTTGATACTTCCTTAATGAAATACTATAGTCCCTTTGGCACTAGATAAGTAATGGTGCTACTTATTTACAACATGTATTATTGCAAACATTTCTCATCTATGGGTAGAGTAATTTTTTTGAGCAATGATTAATTTTTTCTTTTAAGAACCTATGGGTCGATCCTCACTGATTAACACAACACAAATTGCATATGGAGTTGTATCTATTCTGAATACAAAAGGTTTTTTTAGATCTACTATTTATAGAATTGCATATGAGGCTATAGATTGCTTTCGTTTCTCCATGAACAACGCTTTAAATTTATTTGAAACATCTTTTGGAATAAGAGACAAAACAAAATTAAGAAGATTTCTTCATATTATTTCCACAAGTTACTTCAGTTGGAAGAAGCATAATTACTTTGGTTTCTTGAATATATATACGTTTCTTATGTTTGACACTTGAAATCAAGAGAATGATTTGAACATCATGTTCTCATTGAATAAACTTAGGTATTTAGGTGATAAATTCCCCTAAAATCTAAAGTCACTATTTACCTAAGACTTTATTGGTGCATTGCATGTTTATAATCTAGAAATCAATTCGATTTATATCCTTCGATCTCTATTTTCAAGATTGATTCAAACTCCAACATGTTGTAAAGATATGTTTCTATGTTGCGTTTGTTGAGAGGCATCATCATTGAACTATCACAACAAATTACCAAAGTTGTTATTTTAGCATAAAGAGTAGTGCACAACAATCCTTAGACTAGTATAGGCACAACATTACAGGCATATTTTCAAAAGTTGTTTTAGACCATCATGATGGACCATCTTCTAGAGTTTGGGTCTATCCCAATAGCCCTAGACTATTGTACCACACCTCCTTGTCAGAATAGAGCGAACCACAATAGAGTGCTTCATTGTGACATAAACCAGTCCATCACAATGGTCACCGAGTATTGCGATAGACTAGTCCATCATGGCATTCATCGACTATTGCAACAGATGATTCCAACACAATAGACATAGACTGTCGAGGCAAGCTAATCCATCAAGATGCTCATTGACTATCATGATAGATGATCCCATCAATGCGCTGTCCATCATGAACATGCCTAACCATCACAATTGAGCACTTCATCATGAGAGTCCCCAACTATCATGACAAACATCTCTATCATAAAAAAAAAAATTGAACTGGTTCGATTTCGGTCCATCCTAACCTTTTGCATAATGCCGCAGTCGCAATGTTTACACCAGAGCCTCCATCAATTAATACCTGCGTAATCTTATGATTCTTATACCATACTGTAATCAAGGGAACTGAATGATCAACCGTAGAATCAGGTTCCAGTTGAACTGCTGCTGTCGCCGGAATACAAGACGGCACCGGACTGAACTGTTGCTGGAACTGTTGTCGAATCCCAGGTACTAATGCTAGAAGTTGGCCTAGAGGCAGGGTGATAGATGCCTTGGATAAAATTTCCTAGGCCTGTTGAGATTGGTTGTCCTGCTCCTTTGAACTTGAGGTCTCTACCGATGCAGAAGTATCTGCTGGCATGTCTACTGCTGATGATGGCTCCGCTGCTGCTTCCTTTTGTTGTGTTCCTTCCTTTGTCGACGAAGCCTGGGTCACCGGAATAGGTTCTGGGAACACTGGTGGTTCTGTTGCGGTCCAGTGACTAGCCTTGTTATACATCCTATATTGTTCTCGTATCCCCGGTTCGAATATTTCTGCTGCCGACTGCAGTTGTTTACCGGATCGGGTCTGGACTGTAGCAGTCTGTGTTTCTACTGGTGTGATTTGTACCATGTTGGCCATTGGGTTTTGTCGTTCCTTCTTCCTTTGATCATACTCAACTGCATCTTTGCAAAATCTTCTAATGTGTCCAAATTCACCACAAAAATGACAGCGTGGTGGTGGTAAATTGGGATTTTTTGATGGTGGTCCGTTCTGCCAGCGGCTTGCATTATAATTGTTGTTCCTCTATCCTCGGTAGTTTCGATATCCTTGCGGTTGATTGTTTCTCAGTTGCGGAGGTACATAGTGATTCGCTGGCTGTCCACGTTCTTGAATAACTGCATTGACCGTTGCTGTTCCCTGTACTCTGGCGTTGTAGACACAGTTTTCGGTGGTGTGTCCGGCAGTGTTGCAGATAGCGCAGAACGTTTGATTTAGTGCACAATTGGCACTAGTATGACCTGAATTCTTGCATGTGATGTAGTATACTTGTCTGGTTATATCTTCAGCCATATTTTTGTTTGTTTTTAACCACTCCAGGTCTTCTGTAAATCCACCGACTTTGGATTCCAGTTGCAGGGCCATTGCAATGACTGCATCCAGCGTCATAGCTCCGACACATCTTATGATCATGATCTGCTTCAGTTGTGGGGTTAAGCCATTGATGAACCACTGAGTGATGACATCATCAGGTAAGTTAGCGTGGGCCTGTGGTATCTGCCGCAAGTGTGTTCTAAAAAGTGTAGCATACTCCTGGACAGTCTGATTTGCCTTCTGACGGTTGTTTTGTAAATAATCAAAGATTTTGGCGGGATTCATCTTTAGCCTGAATCGTTGTAGAAAAGCATCTCGTACTGCATCATAGGTACCGAAATGATTAATATCGTATTCCGTAAGCCATCTGGCTGCTTCATTGACCAGTGTAGATTGAAAAACAATGGCCTTATACGCCTGATCCAGTGGATGGTTAAGAACTGCATAACTTATCTCGAAAGTGCGTACGTGAAAAATGCTAAGCCTTCACCGACAGTTGGTGATTCTATCACCGGAATATCACCGAAATGAACCGAAATTGTGCCAGAATGCAGTGTTTTTCTGCTTTTACCGATTTCTTTTCCTAGAGTGTTTCTGATCGTAGATAACTCTGAATCTTTATCCAAGATTGTTAAATTGGTTTCCAACGGCGTCTTGGTAGATTCTGGAATTACTACATCTTTGATAGGCTGGGTAGACGTAGCACAAGAATGTACCAAAGGCGTTGATCGTTCCACCGGAATATGACCGGAATTAATTCTAAAGTCCTTAACTTGCTTGACCACTGGGTCAGACCGCGTTATACCTTCTTCTCCTAGGGTTGTCTTTAACACTTTATGTGCTCCAGCCTTATGGTTCTTAGGATACGTTTCGCCATACCGAGTAACCGGCATGTATCATTGCGCAGTAACACTATCTTAGCAGTTTGCAACAATCTGGCTCTGTTGCTACTGTCAGTCAATCGAACGATAAACAGGATGTTTGATTCTGACAAACAGCTAGCACTCTAATGCCACCTTCCCACAAATAACTGGCAATCTGATGCCACTTTCCCACAAATAACTGGTAATCTGATGCCACTTTCCCACAAATAACTGGCAATCTGATGCCACCTTCCCACAAATAACTGGCAATCTGATGCCACTTTCCCACAGACGGCGCCAAATGTTAGTCGTTAAACTTCTGACTTCAGACTCAAAACACTTTCAAAAGTCGGACGTTCCCGAACCCTTCAATCTTTACTCTTCCATGTTCAGGTAAATCAATTGGCAATACCGAGATAACTAATATTAAGCTACCTCTTAGCCACGTGGGTTCTTGGGAGTGGTAGGGGTCTGTTAGACAGAGGCCCTGTATTATTTTCCCAACTTCTCACATAATCATAAATGCTCTATCGCGTCTTAGCTCAGTACTTGACTCTGAACACTGATAACTGTTCGGCGTACTGGGACTTAGAACTTCCGGACTGGACCTGCTATAGCAACAGAGCAGTAGTCCGGTTCTGACTTATAACTAATAGAATACTCAGCTTCATTAACCGAATGCCACTCAATATGCACTTCTTCGTGACAGATAGGTATACCGAACAATAACACAACAGACAACTATACTCGAAGGTATGCAAACTTACCGTATGCCAAACTCAAGCAACAAGTTCCTACCAACAGTCGACTCGTCACAAACTTATCATTGTTTCCACTCGTGTTCAGACCATTACCGATACGAGTCCTTCCTGTGATCGGAATCAACAGTGAACGCAGACTATTGTATCGAACCTGGTTACTTAACAAAAAATGCTAACACGCAAATAGTTCGCTTTGGCCTTACACAGTCCCTTGTTCAATAGAAAACTGATAAACAACACTTATTCCGTGATAAAATCCAGAACCGCATATTACTATCACCAAACAGATTCACAACACAATACTACCGAGTCGTAACTCTGCACTACAGGGAGAATAGTCGAATAGACAGATCTGAACAGAACAGAATAGAGCTCAATCTTCTCATCGACACATCACACACAGATTCAAACAGTATGCTAACAATTCCCCAAAACGGGCTCTCTACCACTCTTTTCTCATTGCCTTATATAGAAGATTTGTTACAAGGGTGCGCGAATCTTTAGTTACACGTGCATTTCAAAAAGGTTCTTTTACATTTAAGACGTTTGTCATAGTACATTTGTTCTTTTTCGGCGGCTGTCTAACACAATGGACGGAATCTACAATCTAGAGGAAGCTCTAATCAGTATGCAACATCACTAAGCTTCTTAACTATCTTCCAAGGTCCACAAAACCTTGGTTAAGGCTTACTACACTTCCTTGTGGATAGTGAAGTAGATCTAGCTGGCACCTGAAAAAAAACTCTATCTCCTTTCTCAAAGATTCTAGGAGATCTCTTCCTGTCAGCATGTTCTTTTGGCCTATCAGCTGCTTGTTGCATCTTGGATTTAGTTATTTGTAAATTTTCTTGGAGGTTTGCTAAGAACTCCAAACTACTAGGACATTTCTTTGGCATTCCTATGGTACTAGGAGTAGTGGGATTCATGCCATAGTTCATCTCAAAGGGAGACATTCTTGTTACCTTATGAGGTCTATTGTTATAAGCAAACTCTACTAGTGGCAAATAACTATCCCAATTTCTCTGCCTCTCAGACACATATGCCCTTAACATGTCTTGTAGAATTTGGTTGACCCTCTTGGTCTAACCATTTGTCTGTGGATTACCACCACTAGTCATTTTCAATGACACTTTCAATTTGTCAAATACAAACTTCCAGAAGTGTGGTGTGAATCTGACATCCCTATCTGAAACTATGGATGTCGGTAACCCATGCAATCTGAAGACATGTTGAATAAACAACTCCGCTATCTGCGGAGCTTCTCTTGTGTGGGTATGAAATGAGCCATCTTGCTCAATCTATCTACCACAACTAGGATAGTTTGGGGACTCTGCGGTAACCCCACTATGAAGTCCATGGATACATCATCCTAGTTATGTTCTAGAATCTGTAAAGGATGTAAAAGACCTGACATCTTTACCCTTTTTGCTTGACACATAAAGCATTGTTGAACATAAGTATGGACATCTCTAGCTAATCCAAGCCACCAAAATGTTCTTCTAACAAGTTGTATTGTCTTGTCAACACCAAGATGCCATGTGCAAGAAACATCATGGTTATCGTGCATGACTTTTCTACTCAAATCCGAAGAATCTAGTATGCAAACCTTTCCTTTCCGTTTGAATATTCCATTCTCCTTTGAGAAATTGGAATATGGACTAGACTTATTTTCTCTGTTAGGGGAAGAAACAACTGGAACTGCCTCATCTCCTATGATAGGTTCATCATTGATGGCTCGAATAATTTGTAACAAATGTGGGTCTTCCACTTGGGCTTCCTTTATTTCTTGAAGCAATGAGATTTCTAGAACTATAAAGCTCATTTGATACACTATCCATGATAATGCATCAAGTACTATATTCTCTTGCCCTCTTCTATATAGGGTTTCCATGTGAAAATCCTGCATGAGCTCAACCCAACGAGCATGTCTGCCTTGAAGGTCGGGCTGACTACAAAAGTACTTGAGTGCATGGTGATCTATGTAAGTCTACACCATAAAGATAGTGTCTCCAAACTTTAAGAGCATGCATCATTGCATACAAGTCTGGTTCATGCACTAGCCAATTGTGCTATGCACTACTTCACTTCTTGCTTTCAAAAGCTATTGGCTTGGCATCTTGGCTCAAGACTGCCCCCTATGGCTATGCCACTAGCATCTGTCTCCAACTCAAATGGTTTCTGTGGATCTACCACTTTGAGTATAGGAGCTTCTGAAACAACTTTTTTACGAGTATTAACACTTTCTTCATGCTCTTGCTTCCATGCAAATGGAACTTTTCTCGGAAGCAAGTTTTTCATAAGCGCTCCTATCGACGAATAAGAAGAGATGAATTTCCCATAGAAATTGGAAAGTCCTAGAAATAACTATAACTGCCCCTAATCCTGAGGAGTAGGCCAAGCTAGAATAACTGAGACCTTCTAATCTATCTCTAGAAGAAACAATTGAGTCTTTTTTGGATTTACATACAACTTATTTTCTTTCAACTTATTTAATACTAGTCTTGAATTACTTTCATGCTCATGAATAGATCTACTATACACTAGAAAATCATCAACAAAATCCACAACACACTTTCCAATGAACGGTCACAGAATATCATACAATAACATCATGAAAGTAGTAGGTACATTAGTCAAACCAAATGGCATAACTAAGTACTCGTTATGTTGAAAATGGTTCGTGAAAGCTGTTTTATATACATCATGATATTTTACCCTAATCTAGTGGTAGCTAATCTTTAAATCTATTTTACTATATACAACAACTCCACCTAGAGTATCTAAAAGATCATCTATCCTAGGCATGAGATACTTGTGCTTCATGGTAATCTTATTGAGTGCTCGATAGTCGATGCACATCCTATAAGGTCCATCTTTCTTCTTTATGAGAAGAGCTAGTGCTGCAAAGGGCGAATAGCTAGGTCTAATCAACCCTTTTTGTAGGTACTCGTCCACGACCTTGCGGGCTTCATTCTCCTCTTGCAAACTCGTTCGAAATGGTGGCCAAACAATCGGACTCGCTTCTGGTACCAATTCAATTCTATGCTCAATGTTCCTGCAAGGAGGCAAACCTAAAGGTAATTCTTTCAACAATAACTCTTGGAATTCTGCTCTTACTTTCTCTGAAAGTGCTTGAGCATTCCAACTAGAGTTTCCAACATTGCATGAATCCATCTTAATACTTGAAGAATAAACAAAATAAAGAAAATAAATATACTTATAATCAATCTTGAGAAACTTGGTAGCAATTACTAATCACCTCTCTTGGAGATTGGCTCTCCATGAATCAGTAGTCACCTCCCCTCATGCTCAAATTGGTACACATGGGAAGCAAAGTCAATGACTAGTCATTTCCTAGCATGCCACTTCTTACTTAGGACTACATCAAAACATGCCACTCTAGCTATCTCGAAATCCAATCTGTCCTCATAGGACCAAATCTAAATGGGCAAACCAACAGCTTGTCGTTCCCATGTATCAGTTCCTTTCCCATCAGCTAACTCTAGTATGTAGGCATAATTTGACTGTAGGGTCTCTAAGTGTAGCTTCCTGACTAGTTGAGAACTAATCACATTATGCATCAATGTAGTGCCAAAGAGTACCTTGATAGGCTGTCCTACCATGAATCCCCTCATGAAAATGAGCTCAGTATCTCAAAACTAGTATCCTTTCTATGCACTAGAGAAAGCACTATGTTTGGCACAGTAGAAACCTTCTTCATGACTGTCATGGCCACTATGGGAGATGATGTGTGGGATGGAAAATCTCCAAAGTCCTCATTTCCATCACTCCTTGCTTGATTGGGATTAATAACTATGGTGGATGCTATTTTCTTTTTCTTAGGACAGTCCTTGAAAAGGTGTTTCCCTAGACACCCATAACATAACCCCTCTTTCATTGCCTTCTATTTCTGCTAAGGGGTAAGAATAGACTTGTTATATGCCCTCTCAGCCAGATCAGACACTTTCCTTTTACCTCCTGATACTCTCTTAATCATGTGCACTTGCTTAGCCTATTCGTGAGGTTGTGCACTAACCAAGTCAAGATTAGATGAAGAAGAGGGTCTGCTCATCTTAGTCCATGAGGACCTGTGACCCTAGGAGCCTATGCCTCTGTGGCCATCCTCATAGACTAAAGCCATTTCCATGGCATGTGCCAAGGAATGCACCTCTGCTTCCTCACTAAAGGTCTAAGATTTTCTCTAAGTCCCAAGACAAACTTGTGGACCTCGAGAAACTCTCATATAGTATCAGGTACTTTAAGAAGTACCTCTCTATACTTATCCATGTACTCCTCAACCGTTTGGTTCTTCTGGCTGATGAAGAACCAAGTGTCTGCTACTCTAGACCTCTTATCAGGTGGTAGGAAGTTATTGTGGATTAAGACTTTAAACTATTCCCAAGTTGTGGGCTCTTTCTTCTCTTGTTCTATCTTATGCCACCACCTATGGGCAATGTCCATAAGGTTATAAGTGGCCTGCTTAATCATATGCCTATTGTCCATGATATGGCATAAGCGAAAGCACTGATCCCACTTGTTGAGCCACTACTCAACATCATTAATAGTCCTCGCACTAGTTGAGCCGTGATATCTAGGCAGCTTAAGGTCCTTAAGATGCCATCAGGATTCTCTAACTAGTATGCTATCTCTAGGGAATTCTGGAGCTTGATGCTTGCTTGAAGAATCTCCCTCCATCCCTCGAAACTCAGTCTCAGGCATCACTTCCTCTTTCTTGGAACCACACACATGTTCTAAGATGTGATGAAGTGTGCTCTCTAAATGTGTTATCCTAGCACTCATGGTTTCTATGGGGTCTAAAGTGTGCTCACCCATGAGTGTATTAGTCCTATCTGGTGAAGAGTGTTTTAAATCCATGCTAAGATAAGGTGTAGGTATTTTTATGGTTTTATGATTTTTATGTTTTCCTCTTAAGTTTTTATGCTCTATGTACACTAAGATATCCAAGTGGCAGCGGAAATCCACCAATCCCAAGCCTTTGCATAAAGGAAATAACAAAAAAGAAACTTTCAGTATTTATCTACGTTTTATGCACATGCATGTAAAATCTTAAAAATCTCGATAGCATAACGACGTAAAAATGAAAATTAAAAAGAAATAAAACCAAGTGCACTACACACACTTCTCCAAATAAATAGTGCCGACCTAGGTTGCATTATTCGTTATTCGATAATTCATTTATTCATGAAATAGAATTTTATGGTAAGCACTCATGATTCGAACGAATTATTCGGTACCTTGTCAGCTTATTCAGACATGAACGAATAACTTTTGCATGGTAATTTGAGATTTTTTTATCGAATGTGCTTTTGATCGAAACACTTTCCGATCGAAAACTTTTTTGATCGAAAGCAGTTCGATCGAATACTTTATGGATCGAAACAAATTTGGCAAAATAATGTTTTATAAAAGAAAACAACTAGACTTATTTTTCATAAGAGTTACTTTGTTTTCTATGAACTTAGAGTGTCATAGAAAGAACAAGGTATAAACTCTTGCTTTAAATATTAACTACTTTAGTATTAAAATCATTAAGAAACTATTGTGGTTGTTTGACTCATTGATTCTTACTTCACAATAGTATATGTATGTGTGTGTATGATTGTGAGTAAAAATGTATTGTGATTGTTTGAATCAATATTGATTCTTACTTCACAATAGTATGTGTATGTGTATTTGAATGTATAATTGTGAATGAAATCTATTGTGATTGTTTGATTCAACGTTGGTTCTTACTTCACAATAGTATATGTATGTGTGTGTATGATTGTGAGTAAAAATGTATTGTGATTGTTTGAATCAATATCGATTCTTATTTCAAAATAGTATATGTATGTGTATTTGAGTGTATAATTGTGAATGAAATCTATTGTGATTGTTTGGTTCAACATTGATTCTTACTTCATAATAGTATATGTATGTGTGTGTGTGATTGTGAGTAAAAATGTATTGTGATGGTTTGAATCAATATTGATTCTTACTTCTCAATACTATGTGTATGTGTATGTGTATGTGCATGTATGTTATATGATTGTCGGTAAAAAATCTAATATGATTGTGTATGTGTGTGCATGATTGTGAATTAAAAACTATTGTAATTGTTGGAAAAGGTTTTATGTTCTTTTTGATAATTCAATGGTTAAGAAGGTACTAATAAGTGAAGATCAATGGCATCTTGGACTAACAGAAGGTTCGTGTTGTATCAATACAATACAACTTCACAGATCCATAGATCTTCTTTAGGAAATTGTATTGTATTGATACAACATAAACCTTTTGTTAGCTGAGATATTGGCATCAAGATAATTGCATCAAGAGGGACTTTTTTAGGAGTAAAGAAATTGCATTGTTGAGATGATAGCATCAAGAGGGATTGTTATGGCCAAGTTTTGATCGAAATCGACTTATGCACTCGAACTTTCGATACTTACAACAAAAGAGGTGTAAACAGGTAAAAAAAGGTTTTACTTTTTATGATATAGTTTAATATTTTTTCAAGCACATAATAGTGAGTTTTTACTTTTTTATATTTTTATAGGTTATTTTGAAGGTTGATTGATTTTGAGCTGAGTATGAAGGTAGAAATTTCCCATTAAAAAGGGATCATTATCAATCATTAACTTGAATCATTTGAATGGGTATCAGACAATAAGTTCTCCTTTATCCAATAGAATATAGGTGAATCCCACCACAAAGATGAGAACATGTTCTTTTAAGTTAGAACATGAAGCTCGGGGGTATGCCTAAAATTTTATATATAGCTGTATTTTCAATTTCTACATGATTTTACTTACTTGTACCTGACTTTACTTACTTGTACATGATTGTGAAGATAGATAAGGTTTCTTGACTTTGCTTGTTTTTTAGGCGCAAGTCCATTTATTGTGTGTATGTGCTTGTATTTATGTATGTATACATATGCATGTGTGTACGTATGTACACATATGCATGTGTGTGTATGAATGCATGTGAGTATGTATGCACATATGTGTGTATGCATATGTATGTATGTATGTATGTATGTGCATGCATATGTATGTATGTATGTATGTATGTGCATGCATATGTATGTATGTATGTATGTGCATGTGTGTGTATACATGTGTCTATGTATGTATTCATATGCATGTGTATGCATGCATGTGAGTGTATGTGTGTGTGTCTATATGTGTGTATGTATATGTGCAAGTATCTATATGTATATTTGTATGTGTATATGTGTATATGTGCAAGTATCTATATGTGTATGTGTGTGTATGCATATGTGTGCATTTGTAAATGTGTGTGTATGCATATCATATATGTGTGCATTTGTGTATGTGTATATATGTGTGTATGTATGTGTGTATATATGTATGTGTGTATGTGTGTGTATGCATATGTGTGTATGTATGTGCATGTGTGTGTATGCATGTATCTATGTATGTATGCATATGCATGTGTGTATATGTGTGTGTATGTATATGTGCAAGTATCTATATGTGTGTGTGTATATATGTTTATGTGTGTGTATGATTTTGTGTGTGTATGATTTTGTGTGTACATGTGTACATGTATGTGTGTGTATATGTGTATATGTGTGCATGTTTGTGTGTGTATGCATGTGTGTGTATGATATGCACATACATACACACATATGCATACACATACTTTCAAATTTGCAAAACAGAAACACTAATTTTACCTCTGAAGAAAACTCTCTATGGTAGGATAAGAGCTCTATACACTCTCAAACAAACATGTGCAGCATGACGTTTTTGGTAATAAGTTTTGGATCAAAACATGTGCAGAATGATGTTTTCGATAATACATTTTCAATCGAACAAACTTTTGATCAAAAAGGTTTTCGATAAAAAATTTATGTTCGAAAACATTTTCGATCGAAAGCCTTTCGATCAAAAGTTTACCCCTGTCTATTTTTTTCAGTGTTATTCAAACAACCCTAAATAAAATGAACATATTTGGTATTTTTTTAATTATTTGATCGAATAAATGCAACCTAGGTACCGACATGCACAATATATACATAGTAAATCAAAGGGCACTACATGCCTTGCAATAACCCTCGTGCTTGCGGCACGGTATCACAATAAGAATGTCACAAGTTCTTATATTTTTCCTTGCTATACCTGCAAAACCAAGTGCAACCTGTACCTGCAACACTACTTCCATGCAAAGTGCATAGCTAAAAAAGCTTCGAACTAACCGTATACCATGCATACCATGCAAAATGCTTGTCCTATGTGCATCATGGTGCATGAAGAGAGCAAGAATGCATTGAAACTGACCATAAAACTTATCTTAAGGTCCAAAAGCTTGATGTGCAAGTGTGTGCAGGTGCTAGAAGTCATTCAAACACACTCTTCTTGCTTCTCCAAGAGTCTCTTGATGATAATTGTGTCAAAGAAGTGCTCGAATGGAGGTCCTTGATGTCCAACAACCAAGTCTGAAGCTCTATACATGTTTGAAAGTGGATCCAAAAGATAGCTTGTACCATGGAAAGAGATCTTAGTGAGGAATCCACAACAACAAAAATAACTTGATTTGGAGTTTAAATGGCCAAGATATGGCCAAATGAGTGGAGGTAGGTATCCTAAATAAGATATAGTAGAAGACGTTTGGCTATGGGACCTCTAAAAATCTTCAAATTGACATCTATATGAGCCTTTCTCAATTCAATGCATACTAGGAGGGGTCTTTATCCCATATAGGCTGCTTTTAGAATGTGTTTTCTGAAGACAAAAGGGTTTTGTAAATTAGATAATTTTTATATATACAATGGTTAGAATGATGTAAGAATGAGGAAGAGTCTTCCTCATGATTCATTAGATGCTATGTATTTTTACAGATTTTTTGGAGCTCTCAATCTTAATTATTTTTAGATTAGAAATTGAAAGGACCTAGTTTCAAGTGTGAACATGGACACTTGAAAAAGTACAAAGGTCAAAATTTTGTATTGAGGAGGGGTTGATCATTCGTACTTGATGTTGAATGAGAATTTGAGAGCTCTTAGCACAAATTTGTGTTTCCTCTCTTTTCCAAAGTTTTCATGGCTGAATGTGAATGTTTTCCTTGTGTTTCTCATGGATTTTGTTGGTGAGACATGTGTATTACTGAGTGAATCTTGTGAGGAGAGAAGTCTTTTACAATATTGAAAGATTATTTGTGGAATATTATTGCTGATTATGAAGAAAACCATTTCTATTAGAATTGCAATTGTCTCGTCATGATGATACAAGTAAGGAAATTTAATTCTGAGTTCATATTTGGATTCTACACAAAAAATAGCATGCTCTAGGCACAAGAATCATAAAAAATACTTCCTTCTATCTCAAAATATCTCAAACCCTAGTTTTCAGCTTTCTCTTCAAGAATAAGTCTGATAATATGGTCTTTTCTTGCAATTTCTTGGATCCCATTGGTACTAGAAGGGGTTGTGATCTTAGTATACTTCCCGGATCGACATATTAAAGGTGTTGTTTATGTTTATCTTTTATACAATGATGATTGGAGAGGACAAATCCAAAGTATAACAAACATCTTTTGGCGCCATTGCCGAGGAAGTAAGCAAAGCTTCCATTGGAGTTTTGGACCTTGCTAGATCTTCCAATACTGATGGTAACAAACACTTTTGGGAAAGATACAATTCTTTTTCTTCCATGTGTGCATTGAAAAGAAGGTAAATATGCTTGTCTTTTGGGAAAAGATTGCTTCATTTGCCTCTAGGAAGGTGAATGTGCTTGACTTTGTGCAAATTGATTGCTTCATTTGCTTATTTAAAGTAAATGTGCTTGTCTTTTGGGAAAACATTGCTTCATTTACTAAAAGGAAAGTGAATGTGCTTGTCTTTGTGCAAATTAATTGCTTCATTTTCCAAAAAAACACTGATGGCTGAGTAGTGTCTTTTTGTACTTGGATCAAGATACAAAGTGAGCATCCATTATCAGTTTTCAAAATCAATGAATCATCAAAAGAAATCCTAGATAAATTGTTTTCTCTTTATTTAGGACAAAAATACCAATAAAATTAGAAAAAAAACCTTTTAAAAAATACAAACAAATTTCTTTTTACAATGAAATTGATGGAAGATGAGAGGTATTAATTGTGAGAAATTGTTTTGATAAGAAAAATTCAAGGAAAAATTCATAAAAATGTTTTTGAAAAAAATTCCATAAAAAGTAACAGTGTTTTTTTCAAAGTTTTCTTCAATAAAATCTGAATTTTGATGAATCCTTTGATGTTTGTAGGTGTAAGGTGAGGAGGAAAGAGCTGATTAGATGCAAAGTGGAAAGAAACACGATTTTCTGAAAGAACCCAAAATCACGATTTTGAGTAGAGAATTGCGATTTTTTGGAATTGGTAACCTCTTTTCAATTGTACAAATTTCATTGCATAAGGTATATTAACCAAGGAGTGATAGTGAATTCAAAAGGAAAGGGTGAGCTTGAGTGTGGAGATTTTTGCAAAAGTTGGATATTATATATAGAATCGCGATTTTCTGTTGCGGCAAGAACATAGGCAAGGTGAAAATTGCTTGGGAAGTAAGATTATAATCATTAAAATAAGAATTGAGAGAAATTATTTGAAAAATGATGTGAAATGGTCCAAATTGGCGCACAATCATGATTTTTTGGAGGCTATAAAAGCAAGTTTAAAGAGAAAAAAAAATCATTTGTGAAGGGAGAGTGAGTTGTTGATATATTTAGGTAGTGATGTGTGTGAACACTCTAGGACTGCCGGGGCACTTTTGTTGATATATTTAGGTAGTGATGTGTGTGAACACTCTAGGACCGCCGGGGCACTTTTTTCCCTCTTTAGGAGGTTTTTTTCCCCCGGCTTGTATATACGCCTATTGCCCTAATGGGCTACTTATCTTTGTACATTCTCTAGTAATTCATTCAGTCTTGTGTTTTGTGCTCCAAGCTTCTTCTTCTTCCTTGTGCTGTTCGCGTGCTTCCGCAGACGTCTAACTCCAACAATTGGTATCAGAGCAGGTCGTTGCTTCTTCTAGGGCGCCGTCGACACTCCTCCGTTTGCAGTCTAAGATTCGCACAAAATTTGGTGAGCATACTCAGGGTGTTTCCGAGATCAAAACCGCTTCGCTTTGTGGTGCCAAAAACGCGATCTGAGCTCGTTTCGGCCTCCGAACGCACTATCGCAGTGCTTGTGCAGGCTATTTCGTCCTTTTGTGCCAAAGGTATATACCAGTTTCTGTTCATCAGTTTAAGCGTCTCGAAGTCTGCTACAGGTCTAGCAGAACTCGTTTGGGCAGTTCTGTTCAACTTTTTGAGATACAGTCAATTTTCTGCATCAAGGTATTTTAGTCACCGGCCATGGCTGAAAGCAGTGATGTATTCCGTATGTTGGCTGTTGAGGATAAGTTGGATGGTACCAACTACCCATTATGGGCTTATATGATGCGACATGTACTGGTTGCAAAAGGATTGTGGAACATTGTGCAGGGTGTTGAAAGACGTCCTGTTACACCTGTAACGACAGGTACTGCAAATACAGGTGTTGGAGCTGATGAAGATGGTGTCGAAGATGATATTCCGCAGATTCCTGTTCGTGCTGCTGTTTCTGTTGCACCTACTGCAGAGCAGATTGGTTGGGATGGCAGAGATGCCCAGGCACATGCATTGATAGCTTTGTCTGTCAAACGTGCCATCATTCCTCATATTCGCTCTTGCAGAACAGCAAAGGATGCTTGGGATACACTTACCACTTTGTACCAGGCTAGGAATGAGGCTCGTGTTGCTTACCTCCGAAAACAGTTGGAGAGTGAGCACATGAATGAAGGTGATTCGATGGACAGTTTTCTTACAAAGATCAAAGACCTGAAGGAACAATTGATTTCTGCTGATGAGGTTATACGAGATAGCTAACTTGTGCAGACCGTTCTGAATGGCCTTCCTGATTCATATCAGAGTTTTGCCTCTACTCTTCGATTGATGATGAAAGGCAATCCGAATGCCTTGTCATTTGAGGAATTAGTCTCTGTTCTGTTGCAGGAAGATCAGTCCAGGCAGAACAGGTCCATTATGCGTGTTGCAGATCAAGCTTTCCTGGCTAGTCAGAAGGGCAAAGGAAAATGGAGCTCTTCTACTAGTAAGCAGAAATCTGCAAATGCTGCACAATCGAAGAACCAGGATAAAGATGAGAAGAAATCAAAAAAGCAGAAATTGTTCTGCAAGTACTGTAAAGGAAATGATCATATTATAAAGAACTGTCCAAAACTGGCTGCTAAAGAGGCAAAGAAGAAAGAGGCTGGAATGGTTGTTGCAGAGGCCTCTACACCAAAAACAGAGTCTGCAAATCTTGTGCAGGAAGAAGAATGGGCGTTTACTACTGTCTGCAGTTTTGACCCATCTTCTCATGATCAGTGCATGTCTGCAGTAGACTCAGATGTTTGGTACTTTGACAGTGGGGCGACCAAACATATTACCTCGCAGCGCAGTTTCTTCTCTTCACTCGAGCCTGCCCCTACAGGGAATACTGTCACATGCGCCAATAACTCCTCTTATCTTGTTATGGGAGTTGGTAAGATCATTCTGACTACTGCTGATGGTAGTTCTTTCACTTTGTCAGATGCTTTATTTGTGCCAGGGATCAAAAAGAACCTGTTATCAGTTTCTTCATTAGCCAAGATTGGCTTGGTTGTGAAATTCGTTGATGACAGGTGTACAGTCCATGATCTCTCAAATGGCGATGTGATTATTGCTTCTGGCATTTTATGTCGTGGGCTGTATAAGCTCATAGACTATGAAAGATTTGTGAATGATTCGGCATGTGCAGTTCATGATTCTCAGGCTATGTCAGATGCAAAGCTTTGGCATGCACGCTTTGGTCATCTGAATTTTGCTAGTTTGTTACGCCTGCAGAAATCTGAAATGGTGTCCTCTCTGCCGAAACTTGAGGCACCTGGAAAACATGTTTGTGAAGGCTGTATTTTGGGCAAAATGCAGCGTTCTTCCTTTCCAAAAGATGGTTCAGTTCGGGCTATGCAGAAATTGCAGCTTGTACATAGTGATGTCTGTGGTCCTATGCAGACACCCTCTTTTGGAAATTACCTTTACTTCGTGACTTTCATTGATGATTTTTCCAGGCATGCATGGGTATATCCACTCAAAGCAAAGTCCGAAGTGTTCATGTGCTTCAAACAGTTTTTGGTTTTGGCTGAAAATCTGTCAGCATGTAAAATGGGCACCCTCCGTTCTGATCGAGGGGGGGAATATATGTCTTCAGATTTTAATGCATTTCTGGCTGAACATGGGATAAAACACCAGTGTACAGTGCCGTATACACCTCAATAGAATGGAGTTGTTGAACGAAAGAACATGTCACTCATGGAGATGGCGAGGTGCATGGTCAAAAGTGAGGCTTTACCACATAGTTTCTGGCTTGAGGCTGTCATGTGTGCAGCATATGTACTGAATAGGTGTTCCACCAAAGCGTTGCAGTCCATCACTCCATATGAGGCTTGGCATGACCGCAAGCCATCTGTTGCTCATCTGCGTGTTTTTGGTTGTTTGGCATATGCATTAGTGCCTGAACAACATCGCAGAAAATTGGATGATAAGGCAGTAAAATGTATTTTTGTTGGGTACAGTTCTGAAAGTAAAGGCTATCGTCTGTATCATCCACAGACTAAACGCATTCTGGTTAGCCGTGATGTTGTCTTTGTGGAAAATGCTATTCAGCCATTGCTTTCATGTACTAAGGAGACATCTGTTAGCTCCAAAGACGTATGATACTTTGATGCCTCTTTTTACAGGTGGACAGGCTAGCACTGGTCCTAATGAGGCAACTTCTCAACCTTTGCAGGTTTCATATGATGATGCAGATCATTCCATTTGTGATGCAGATTTACATGATGCACTTGTTGATGAGAGAGCTGATATTGAACAGGCAAAAACTATGCCAAAATGGCTGGTGCAGACTTTGCGTGACAGCAAATTAGATGCACCTTTGTCATATCGTACTCGTTCAGGCTCTCATAGTACCTCCTTTGCATCAGATTGCTATGCTATGGCTGCATCTAGTCTCTGTGATGAGAATGAGCCTGTTTCTTTTGATGAAGCACAAAATTCAGAAAATTGGATGGCTGTTATGCAATCTGAATATGATGCTATAATGAAGAATGGTACATGGTCTTTATGTGACTTGCCTCCTGGCAAGAAGGCCATTGGCACTAAGTGGGTATACAAGCTGAAGCGTAAACTTGATGGTACAGTCTACAGGTATAAGGCTAGGCTTGTTGCAAAGGGTTATGCGCAGGAAAGAGGCATTGATTTTGATGAGACCTTTGCACCTACATGCCGTATGACTACTGTTCGGAGCATTTGTGCACTTGCAGCCCATCATGGTTGGAATGTACATCAGTTGGACATTAAAACAGCATTTCTGAATGGTGACTTGCATGAAGAAGTGTATGTTTTTCAGCCCCGTGGCTTTGTGCAGAAGGGGCATGAAAACCAGGTGTGCAGGTTAAAGAAGGCGTTATATGGTTTAAAGCAAGCACCACGTGCTTGGTATGAGAAAATACATGCCTATCTGATTGCACATGGTTTTGAGAACAGTCCAACTGAAAGCACCTTATATGTTAAGCATGCTAATGATGTGCTTCTGATCATTGTTGTCTATGTAGACGACATGCTGCTCACTGGTCCTCTTGAGAAGCATATTGCTGATTTCAAGGCTGATTTGCATGCCTCATTTGAGATATTTGATTTGGGGCATTTGCATCACTATTTGGGCATTCAATTTATGCAAGTTGATGGTGGAATGGCTTTGTGTCAAACGAAATATATTGACACATTATTGCAGCGTTTTGGCCTTGAAGACTGTAAGCCTATTGCCACTCCTATGGAGACAGGTTTACGATTGAGTCTTCATGATGCTGGAGATGCATTTGATGCTGTTCTCTATCAGCAGGCCGTTGGATGCTTGATTTACTTATGCATTACTCGGCCAGATATTCAGTTTGCTGTCTCACAGATGAGCAGGTTTATGCATTGCCCAAGAGTCACGCATTGGAAAGCGGTTAAGCGCATCTTTCGCTACTTGAGTGGTACTCGGCTACTTGGGTTGTTTTATCCCAAGGGGGGATCACTACCGCCAGATTTGCATGCTTTTTCTGGCTCAGATTGGGCTGGTTGCTATGACACTCGTGTGTCCACTAGTGGTTTTTGCTTCATGCTTGGTAGCTCATGTATATCTTGGTTGAGCAAGAAGCAGCCTACTGTGGCCACTTCCAGTTGTGAGGCTGAGTATAGGGCAGCTTTCATAGCGACTGTTGAGTGTGTGTGGCTCAGACGCCTTATGGCTGATTTGGGTGTTGGCCAGTCTTCTGCCACCACCATCTTCACTGACAGTCAGAGCGCATTGGCAGTTGCGAGGAACCCTGTGTTCCATGCTCGCACTAAGCACATTGAGGTGCATTATCACTATGTCAGGGAGAGGTTCTCTGCTGGGGAGATCAGCTTGGCATATGTGCCCACGCAGGAGAACATTGCACACCTTTTCACGAAGGCTCTGCCTAGGGAGAAGTTTGAAGCTTTCCGCAAAGCTTTGGGCTTACTTCCTTTTGTGGAGTGATTTCCACATAGCTCGGCACTTCCTTATACATGAGTGCCAGCCCCTTGTTCACCGCATCACTTCCAGGGGGGATTTGTTGATATATTTAGGTAGTGATGTGTGTGAACACTCTAGGACCGCCGGGGCACTTTTTTCCCTCTTTAGGAGGTTTTTTTCCCCCGGCTTGTATATACGCCTATTGCCCTAATGGGCTACTTATCTTTGTACATTCTCTAGTAATTCATTCAGTCTTGTGTTTTGTGCTCCAAGCTTCTTCTTCTTCCTTGTGCTGTTCGCGTGCTTCCGCAGACGTCTAACTCCAACATCTTTTTTCCCTCTTTAGGAGGTTTTTTTCCCCCGGCTTGTATATATGCCTATTGCCCTAATGGGCTACTTATCTTTGTACATCTCTAGTAATACCATCAGTCTTGTGTGTTGTGCTCCAAGCTTCTTCTTCTTCCTTGTGCTGTTCGCGTGCTTCCGCAGACGTCTAACTCCAAGAATTGGTATCAGAGCAGGTCGTCGCTTCTTCTAGGGCACCGTCAACACTCCTCCGTTTGCAGTCTCAGATTCGCACGAAATTTGGTGAGCATACTCAGGGTGCTTCCGAGATCAAAACGGCTTCGGTTTGTGGTGCCGAAATCGCGATCTGAGCTCGTTTCGGCCTCCGAATGCACTATCGCAACGCTTGTGCAGGCTATTTTGTCCTTTTGTGCCAAAGGTATATACCAGTTTCTGTTCGCCAGTTTAAGCGTCTCGAAGTCTGCTACAGGTCTAGCAGAACTCGTATGGGCAGTTCCGTTCAACTTTTTGAGATACTGTCAATTTTCTGCATCAAGGTATTTTAGTCACCGACCATGGCTGAAAGCAGTGATGTATTCCGTATGTTGGTTGTTGAGGATAAGTTGGATGGTACCAACTACCCATTATGGGCTTATATGATGCGACATGTACTGGTTGCAAAAGGATTGTGGAACATTGTGCAGGGTGTTGAAAGATGTCCTGTTACACCTGTAACGACAGGTACTGCAAATACAGGTGTTGGAGCTGATGAAGATGGTGTTGGAGATGATATTTTGCAGATTCCTGTTCATGCTGCTGTTTCTGTTGCACCTACTACAGAGCAGATTCGTTGGGATGGCAGAGATGCCTAGGCACATGCATTGATAGCTTTGTCTATCAAACGTGCCATTATTCCTCACATTCGCTCTTGCAGAACAGCAAAGGATGCTTGGGATACACTTACCACTTTGTACCAGGCTAGGAATGAGGCTCGTGTTGCTTACCTCCGAAAACAGTTGGAGAGTGAGCACATGAATGAAGGTGATTCTATGGACAATTTTCTTACAAAGATCAAAGACCTGAAGGAACAATTGATTTCTGCTGATGAGGTTATACCAGATAGCTCACTTGTGCAGACCGTTCTGAATGGTCTTCCTGATTCATATTAGAGTTTTGCCTCTACTCTTCGGTTGATGATGAAAGGCAATCCGAATGCCCTTTCATTTGAGGAATTAGTCTCTGTTCTGTTGCAGGAAGATCAGTCCAGGCAGAACAGGTCCATTATGCGTGTTGCAGATCAAGCTTTCTTGGCTAGTCAGAAGGGCAAAGGAAAATGGAGCTCTTCTACTAGTAAGCAGAAATCTCCAAATGCTGCACAATCGAAGAACCAGGATAAAGATGAGAAGAAATCAGAAAAGCAGAAATTGTTCTGCAAGTACTGTAAAGGAAATGATCATATTATAAAGAACTGTCCAAAACTGGTTGCTAAAGAGGCAAAGAAGAAAGAGGTTGGAATGGTTGTTGCAGAGGCCTCTACACCAAAAACAGAGTCTGCAAATCTTGTGCAGGAAGAAGAATGGGCGTTTACTACTGTCTGCAGTTTTGACCCATCTTCTCATGATCAGTGCATGTCTGCAGTAGACTCAGATGTTTGGTACTTTGACAGTGGGGCAACCAAACATATTACCTCGCAGCTCAGTTTCTTCTCTTCACTCGAGCCTGCCCCTACAGGGAATACTGTCACATGCACCAATAACTCCTCTTATCCTGTTATGGGAGTTGGTAAGATCATTCTGACTACTGCTGATGGTAGTTCTTTCACTTTGTCAGATGCTTTATTTGTGCCAGGGATAAAAAAGAACCTGTTATCAGTTTCTGCATTAGCCAAGATTGGCTTGGTTGTGAAATTCGGTGATGACAAGTGTACAGTCCATGATCTCTCAAATGGCGATGTGATTATTGCTTCTGGCATTTTATGTCGTGGGCTGTATAAGCTCATAGACTATGAAAGATTTGTGAATGATTCGGCATGTGCAGTTCATGATTCTCAGGCTATGTCAGATGCAAAGCTTTGGCATGCACGCTTTGGTCATTTGAATTTTGCTAGTTTGTTACACCTACAGAAATCTGAAATGGTGTCCTCTTTGCCCAAACTTGAGGCACCAGGAAAACATGTTTGTGAAGGCTGTATTTTGGGCAAAATGCAGCATTCTTCCTTTCCAAAAGATGGTTCAGTTCGGGCTACGCAGAAATTGCAGCTTGTACATAGTGATGTCTGTGGTCCTATGCAGACACCCTCTTTTGGAAATTACCTTTACTTCATGACTTTCATTGATGATTTTTCCAGGTATGCATGGGTATATCCACTCAAAGCAAAGTCCGAAGTGTTCATGTGCTTCAAACAGTTTTTGGTTTTGGCTGAAAATCTATCAGCATGTAAAATGGGCGCCCTCCATTCTGATCGAGGGGGGGAATATATGTCTTCAGATTTTAATGCATTTCTGGCTGAACGTGGGATAAAACACCAGTGTACAGTGCCGTATACACCTCAACAGAATGGAGTTGCTGAACGAAAGAACACGTCACTCATGGAGATGGCGAGGTGCATGGTCAAAAGTCAAGCTTTACCACATAGTTTCTGGCTTGAGGTTGTCATGTGTGCAGCATATGTACTGAACAGGTGTCCCACTAAAGCGTTGCAGTCTATCACTCCATATGAGGCTTGGCATGACCGCAAGCCATCTGTTGCTCATCTGCGTGTTTTTGGTTGTTTGGCATATGCATTAGTGCCTGAACAACATCGCAGAAACTTGGATGATAAGGCAGTAAAATGTATTTTTGTTGGGTACAGTTCTGAAAGTAAAGGCTATCGTCTGTATCATCCACAAACTAAACGCATTCTGGTTAGCCGTGATGTTGTCTTTGTGGAAGATGCTATTCAGCCATTGCTTTCATGTACTAAGGAGACATATGTTAGCTCCAAAGACATGTATGATACTTTGATGCCTCTTTTTACAGGTGGACAGGCTAGTGCTAGTCCTAATGAGGCAACTTCTCAGCCTTTACAGGTTTCATATGATGATGCAGGTCATTCCATTTCTGATGTAGATTTACATGATGCACTTGTTGATGAGAGAGCTGATATTGAGCAGGCAAAAACTATGCCAAAATGGCTGGTGCAGACTTTGCATGACAGCAAATTAGATGCACCTTTATCATATCGTACTCGTTCAGGCTCTCATAGTACCTCCTTTGTATTAGATTGCTATGCTATGGCTGCATCTAGTCTCTGTGATGAGAATGAGCCTGTTTCTTTTGATGAAGCACAAAATTCAGAAAATTGGATGGCTGCTATGCAATCTGAATATGATGCTATAATGAAGAATGGTACATGGTCTTTATGTGATTTGCCTCCTGGCAAGAAGGCCATTGGCACTAAGTGGGTATACAAGCTGAAGCGTAAACCTGATGGTACAGTTGACAGGTATAAGGCTAGGCTTGTTGCAAAGGGTTATGCACAGGAAAGAGGCATTGATTTTGATGAGACCTTTGCACCTACATGCCGTATGACTACTGTTCGGAGCATTTGTGCACTTGCAGCCCATCATGGTTGGAATGTACATCAGTTGGACATTAAAACATCATTTCTGAATGGTGACTTGCATGAAGAAGTGTATGTTTTTCAGCCCCGTGGCTTTATGCAGAAAGGGCATGAAAACCAGGTTTGCAGGTTAAAGAAGGCATTATATGGTTTAAAGCAAGCACCACGTGCTTGGTATGAGAAGATACATGCCTATCTGATTGCACATGGTTTTGAGAACAGTCCAACTGAAAGCACCTTATATGTTAAACGTGCTAATGATGTGCTTCTGATCATTGTTGTCTATGTTGATGACATGCTACTCACTGGTCCTATTAAGACACATATTGCTGATTTTAAGGTTGATTTGCATGCCTCATTTGAGATGTCTGATTTGGGGCATTTGCATCACTATTTGGGCATTCAGTTTATGCACGTTGATGGTGGAATGGCTTTGTGTCAAAGGAAATATATTGACACATTATTGCAGCGTTTTGGCCTTGAAGACTATAAGCCTATTGCCACTCCTGTGGAGACAGGTTTACGATTGAGTCTTCATGATGCTGGAGATGCATTTGATGCTGTTCTCTATCAGCAGGCTGTTGGATGCTTGATTTACTTATGCATTACTCGGCCATATATTTAGTTTGTTGTCTCACAGATGAGCAGGTTTATGCATTGCCCAGGAATCACGCATTGGAAAGCGGTTAAGCGCATTTTTCGCTACTTGAGTGGTACTCGGCTACTTGGGTTGTTTTATCCCAAGGGGGGATCACTACCGCCAGATTTGCATGCCTTTTCTGACTCAGATTTGGCTGGTTGCTATGACACTCGTGTGTCCACCAGTGGTTTTTGCTTCATGCTTGGTAGCTCATGTATATCTTGGTTGAGCAAGAAGCAGCCTACTGTGGCCACTTCCAGTTGTGAGGCTGAATATAGGGCAGCTTTCACAGCGACTGTTGAGTGTGTGTGGCTCAGACGCCTTATGGCTGATTTGGGTGTTGGCCAGTCTTCTGCCACCACCATCTTCACTGAAAGTCAGAGCGCATTGGCAGTTGCGAGGAACCCTGTGTTCCATGCTCGCACTAAGCACATTGAGGTGCATTATCACTATGTCAGGGAGAGGTTCTCTGCTGGTGAGATCAGCTTGGCATATGTGCCCACGCAGGAGAACATTGCAGACCTTTTCATGAAGGCTCTGCCTAGGGAGAAGTTTGAAGCTTTCCGCAAAGCTTTGGGCTTACTTCCTTTTGTGGAGTGATTTCCACATAGCTTGGCACTACCTTATACATGAGTGCCAGCTCCTTGTTCACCGCATCACTCCCAGGGGGGATTTGTTGATATATTTAGGTAGTGATGTGAGTGAACACTCTAGGACCGCCGAGGCACTTTTTTCCCTCTTTAGGAGGTTTTTTTCCCCCGGCTTGTATATATGCCTATTGACCTAATGGGCTACTTATCTTTGTACATTCTCTAGTAATACATTCATACTTGTGTGTTGTGCTCCAAGCTTCTTCTTCTTCCTTGTGCTGTTCGCGTGCTTCCGCAGACGTCTAACTCCAACATGAGTGAGAGAGAGAGAGAGACACAGAGCTACAGAATCGCGTACTCTTTCATTCTACAAGCAACTTGGAGGGTGGAGATCTATTGCTAAGGTAAGAATCATTTCAAAATCCTTTGCAAATTGGAAACAACAGAAAAAAAAGAATACTAAACCTGTGATTTTTACAGAATCGCGATTTCCAGTAAGTTGGATTTTATGTAGGTTTTTTGATAGATTTTAGGAAAAGTCTTTATTGCATGTCATTTTCTTAATTAGGTGCTTTTGTATTGATTAAACCAAGAAAAAATCAAATAATTTTTTTTTGTGAAACTTGCACAAAATCGCGATTCTGTGCAAGAAAAAATATGATTTTCAATAAACGCAATTTTATGAGAAAATGATGATAGGACAAAGAGATCTTTGAGCAAAAAGAAGGAAGAGGTAACTTCTCAAGATCAAATCCCCAATTCCTTAACATATAAAGGGTTTTTCAAATAGTCAAATTAGGGTTTCCAAATAGAAGAAGTAAATGATACTGAGATCTGGAACTACCATTGTACATTCCACAACTCATAGTGAGGCTGACAAACAACGATACCTAGCTAATCATCAGAAGGAATTCACAAATCAATTACCAATAATGGAAAATTTGAATTTAGAAGATAAACATACAAACACACGAGATTATAGGAATATCCTTAAATACATGTACATAAATAGGTTTGGTACCTATGTGTATCATGATGGAATGCATAAGAATCTCATTAGATTGAGAAACCTAGAAATTCATCTAAAGTTAATGCCAGTGGCATAATTCGAAGATAGAAGATATGAGGATAAACAAGGATGTGTATATGTGTCCACTCATAATCTAGAAAATTCTAATGATCTTGGTGAATGTGCAAACAAAAGACCTTGGGATCAAGATTTGGGACAACCTGACATACCTAGACCAAGTAGAATTCAGACTCTAGTCGAGCCACAAAAAGAAAGGAGACCATTTAATTCCCCAAATCCCTTTGAAAGAGAAGGTGAAGACATGCCTAATTACAATTTGAGAAGGAGACCAAATTGGCAAACTCAAGGGAGAATGTTGAGGCCATATCAAGTAGCAAAGTGTATGAAGAATCAGTATGAAGGGTATTCATACCCTCATGCACATGTTGCTAAGTTTAGACAACTAATTAGGGCTAAAGAAGTGGAGGATTATAAAGTACAATTTGAAGCATTTGGACTAACTCTGACTAGACCTGCTTTGTCTTGGTTCATACTTTTGAGGAAGGAAATGTATGAAAACATAGAATCCTTCTTCGAAGCCTTCTTAGGGAAATTTTCAAAAACCGGGATAAAACATAGTACAACCACTTTGATTCATAGTTTTAAACAACAAAAAGAGGAAAATGTGAGAGAAGCTTCAAGGAGATTTAAGCAGTATATAGATAGATGTCCAAAGGATGAGGTTCCCTCAATGGCAAGGCAAGTGTCTCTATTCATAGAAGGTCTAAAAAGTGCTAAGCTAAGAACTTTGGTTTATTATAGAAGGTGTCCTGATTTAGATTCATGTCTGAAAGAAGCTATAGATTTGGAAGACAACAGAGGGCAAGATCTAATGGCATTTGACCAACCAAGAAACCATGAAGATAGGATACCACCTACAGAGGAATTAGCCAAAGCTATAGCAAAGGCCTTAGAGACTACTACTAAGGCAAACCTAGTAAACAACAAACTAAAACCAATAAAGAAATGCTATAACTATGGGGAAAATCATCTGACACATCAATGTGATTATCAGAGACCTCAACACCTACAAGACAAGAAAACACTGAAATATTGTACCGTGGAAAGGAAATGGACCAACCATACAAGGGAAGAGTGGTTTTACAACAAACAACCTGTCATGGAAAAAGACTGCCTGAGCCAATACAACCAGCAAAGGGAATTAGGGCTTGTAGAACAACCAAGGCCGGTGTTGGGGCAAGAACCTCCCATACCCACAAATGTAGTTCCTATCAAATATATTCCAATAAAGGAAAATGAAAATCTAAATTAGACAAAACTATATGAATTAGTTTCATTCTCTAGAGGAATATCAAGATCTAGTTGGATGGGAAAACAATGATCAGAGAGAGCTAGATTTACAAGCCCTAGATTTGGGAAATGGAAGATTTGAGTTGGATGCAGCAATATTCATGTATATCACAAACAATTATATGTCAAGTCAAGGACCTCCGTTCAAAACCAATCAAAAGATTACTTGCTATATGTGTGGAGGAGAACATTCTGTAAGAGATTGCACTCAACCACCAACTCTAAGGGTGGAAGGAGCTTTTTGTAAAGATTGTGGTAGAGAACATTTAATCAAGGATTGTCCTAGAAATCCCCAAAAACAAAATACAACAACTCATATACCTTTGAAATCCGTGGAGATAATGGAGCAAGGAGAGCCGGGTGAGAATGAGATGATATCTATACAAACAATACCTAAATCTCAGGCTAAGGAGCAAGGAATACTATTGAAACCACACTCATTAGAGATAAAGAAAAATACATCTTGGAGAGAAAAAAGAGCCAGACAAAGAGCTAAATGGGAAAAGAAAGTGAAACAAGTGGAAACACTAGAAAAATCTAATAAACAAAAATCTGAAAACACAAACACTACACAGAGTCAAACCAAAAACAGAAAAGAAAATCAATCGGAAAATTTAGACACATTGTTGAGAGCTTATCAATGAATAATTGAGGAAGGACTTCGTGCTTTTGAGTATGAAAGAACTTATCTAGTGCCTGATTTGGAGCAGGAAAGAATGCAGCTTTGTGAACAAATAATCACTAAAACTCAACAAAACCTTGAACAAGAAGGAGACAATGAGGATGGGAGAAGTATAGAAAACTCTCAACAACAAAATTATAATCAAGAAATTAATGATCCATTACAAGAAGAAGGAGCTAATACAACACAACCCATCAGTGTACAATTCAAACTAACAAAACAATGTAAAATTCAATATCAAACAACACTGAGTGAATTGGTGAAACAAAACCCTCATTTACAACATCTTATTCTAGAACCTGGAAAAAGTTCACAGTGGAACCAAGGAACAGAACAAGAAGCTGAGGAAATTATGCATGTACCCATTGATAAGATAGGAGGATACTATGAAGGGGAGGAAGGTAACACCATACTCAAAGTAAAATTTGGTGAAAAACAGACCAATGCAATTTTGGACAGTCGATCGGGAGTTGCAATTATGACAAAGTGAACTTGGGAAAGCCGGGGAGCACACACACTTCAACCAATCAAAATGAAATTACAATTGGTAGATGGTTACATTGAGGCACCTTTAGGGATCTAGGAGAAGGTAATTATAGAGATATGTGGAATAGAAATAGAACATACATTTGTTGTAGTAGAATTTGCACAATTGACATCCTATGAGATTATCCTAGGTAGGTCTTTTATGACACAAATGCAAATAATACAAGAACAGGGAAAGGATTTCCTATATCATCAAGGAAAAATCACCAAAGTAAACCTAAAAAATGGAGAATTTTGTGATATATCCCCCCAGGAGCGGTTCAAGTTACATCAAAGTCAGGACACAAGTGAGGAGTCAGAAGGAGGAAGTAAAATTGATGTTGAACCCCCATTGTGGAGGTGTAATACAATAAACAAAAAAATCTATAAAAAATTCTCATTAAAAAGGAGGATTGTAAAAAGGAGAGAGGAATTGAAGATGAAACATATGTACCCCAGAAGTTTAATGATGAAGAATTTGAACCATATGGATGGAATCAAATTTTGTCTACAGTAGAACATAGCCAATGATGAACATGTGGGGATAAACTTTCAGAATGAGGAAGGATATGACATTTTTCATATAAAAGTCAATATGATTAATGTAGCACAACAAAATAATTTCCAAGATGACCAAACATTTTTTATACACAACAAAAATACTTACTTAGAAGAAGTTCAGGCAGATGATGTAATCAGAGGTAGAATCTCAAGAAAATAAAAAAAATGTGTACAAAAGGAGAGGAGTGAAAATCAAGATTCTGAAAAAATCAAAACAAGACAAAACAAGGGGAGTCTAGAATAGAGGAGAAAAAATTTGATGTACCCTTAATCTTTCAAGAAATATGAGGTGGAAGAGAGACTACTTTTCAAAATGAAACCAAGAAGGGAAAAGAGGAAAGGTGAGTCCTATGACAATGAGGAACAAACCAAAAAAGTACTAATCACTAAGGAAGAAGGAGAAAATAGACACATTATCATAGCAGATGATATGGAAGAACATGAGGAGGAATATTTGGAAAAGTTAGCCAAAGAATACAGGGATGTATTTGCTTATAGTTATAAAGATTTGAAGGGAATAGATCCCAAGATTTTTGAGCATAAGATACCCATTGCTCCAGATGCAAAACCTAGTAAGCAAAGACATTACACCTTCAATGATAAATATTCTGCAAAAATAAAAAAGGAAATTGACAAGTTATTGGCTGCCAATTCCATTTATGAAATTGAGTATAGTGAGTGGATTTCTCCTATAGTTGTAGTTCCAAAGAAAAATGGAAAACTTAGGGTTTGTATTAACTTGAAGAAAGTCAATGCTACAATTATAAGGGATAGCTATCCATTGCCAATAACAGATCACTTACTAGAAAGAGTAGTTGGCAAAGAGGTCTATAGTTTCTTGGATGGATTTTCATGACATAACCAAGTTCCTATTGTAATAGAAGATCAACATAAGATAGCCTTTGCAACAAAATGGGGTATTTATGCATTTAGGGTTATGCCATTTGGTTTAACCAATGCACCAACTACATTCCGAAGATTAATGTGTCATGTGTTCAAAGATTTTTTGAGAAGTATAATGGAATTCTATGTAGATGACCTTTGTAATTTCTCAAATAAAAGAGGAAATCATCTACAAGACTTGGATAATATATTAAAAAAATGCAGAATCTATAGAGTGTGTCTTAACCCTGAGAAATGTGTGTTCTTTTTTAGACAAGGAAGAATGTTGGGACACATAGTTTCCAAGAATGGGATCTCTACTGATGAGGGGAAGCAATAGTGGATTTTCCCAAGCCAACCAATGTGAAAGAACTTCAAGCCTTTATGGGTCATTTTGGTTATTATGGGAAATTTGTACATAAGTTTGTAGATATTGTTAAACCCTTATATGCTCTAATAACCAAATTTGAATGGACCCATGAATGTGATGAAGCCTTTGAAACTTTAAAGACTTGTTTAGTGATAGCACCTATTTTGAAAACACCACAATGGGATCAAATCTTTCATGTTCATGTGGATGCTTCCAATTTTGCTCTAGGATGTGTTTTGGCACAACCTATTGAAGGAAGTAAATTAGATTTCCCCATTGCTTATGCTAGCAAGAGATTGACTCAAACAGAAAGGAACTATACCACTACTGAAAAAGAAGGATTAGAAATGGTGTTTGCAATAAGAAAATATAGACATTATTTGCTAACCAATAAATTTAAGTTCTCTGTGGATCACCAAGCATTATTATAGTTGGTAAACAAAGCTTGTCATACTGGAAGAATTCTAAGATGGCCATTCATACACTAGGCACAAAAGAGATCACCTAGGAACATATCTAGAATTCTTTTCCATGGAAAAAGAGTAGGAGGGGAAGAGAATAGTCTCATATCTCATATATGATCATATGACCAATACTGGAATATGACCAATACTGGAAAAAAAAGAGAATGAAGAATGAAAAAAAACAACATAAAATACTCAAATAGATAAAAAAAAAAGAGAAGAAAAAAGAAAACAAAGAAAAAAAAAGAGGGAAAATAGAGAGAAAAAGTTAAAATATGAATTTGATATTGTTACTCTTTTTTTGAATATTTTTCTAAAGAGCAAAAACACAAGATCTAGGGTTAGATCGTGTCGAATGTTAGTTGAATTTAATTTATTTTTTCTTCCTTTTGTATACATAACATATGAACAAATTTCTTTCTCTTTTCTTTCTTTTTTCTTTATGATAATCTATCTGAATTATTTTCTAATTTTTCGAAAGGCTCCTAGAAGGAAAAAAAAATCTTGCTTCACTGTAAGGATCACTTATTTGAGTCTTGAAGAATTTTGAAATCCTATTTTTCTTACATAAATTTGTTTCTTTTGATCAAGAGACTCATGGTGTTGGAGTGGCTGTGTTTTTTCTTCATTTTTTACTTTTACAGAATGTTGAATACTAATGAGCTACCTATTGCCAAGATGGAAAAGTAAATTCAGTGTCCTTATCAAGAGGACATTGGTTTTTGGACAGTGAAGCTACAGAGGAAATTCATGACCTAGAGTCTGAAGTTGATGAGGAACTATCTGAGAGTGCCAAGATCGCAAAAGAACTCAAAGGAGCCTTGGGAGTTATCAGTCAGCATATATTCACAGTTTAAAAGGGGCAATATAAATACACCATGCTCTATCAAGAATTCTTTAGCTTTCAAAGGGCAACAACTACATATAAAAAATGGAAAGCAGTAGGGTTACACAAAATGCTGGACAAACCAATCTTCTCCATTGACTTTGAAAGAGTACCACAAGTGATGTCAAGTTTATAGGAATTAGGAAAAGGTAATGAGGCCTATTTCAGGTGCAAAGTAAATAATAAGGATGGAGAGGAAGTGGCGATCTCCATTAAGTCAGAATATATTAGAAATGCTTTGAAATTTTATACTATGGGAACCAAATTGGATGTTAGTTTTGTGAAGAAAAATGCAACTTCATATGCAGATTACTCCAAATTCACCGATTTCAAAGGGAAGGAAAATGCGAAAATGGTTGTAAGGTTATTCTTACAATACTTATGCTTTGCAAGAATGCCTAGGTATACCATACCTCATAAAACAGTCACCCTCATTATGTTAAACAACAAAGAACCAGACTTTTTGGTGTTATGGATGTAACTCCATATATTCATGAAGAGCTTAAAGAAGCAGCAAAGCATTGGTGAACAAGGAAGTTTATGAATGGAGCTCAATTCTTGACCAAATCATCTATCATGTACTAGGGATGGAGGAAAATCTACGATTGGCTCTAGAGGCTCAGATATTTAGAAGTATGATGGCTAGTATGGGAAGTCCTCTAAAATCCATGGGGGTTAAAGAAGTGGGTAGCAAGAGGAAGGAGGTTGCAGTAGAAGAAGCTCAACCAAGTAAGAAGAGGAAAATGGGCCCTAGGAAGCTTGAATTAAAGCAAGAAGAAGTGTCCAAGAAAGAAATTCAAGTAGAACAAAAGAAAGTGCAAGCTGATAAAGAGCCACATCCACTTCAAATTGGGAAAGAGAAGTTGTATGCTTACTTAACACAAGGAGGGAATAAAAGGGCAATATATGAGGCGCAATATTAGAGATGCTAGAAGATTATTCTGACAAAGCTACTTATTGGAAGTAGGAGGAACTAGAACATTATGAGGACCTCCATGAACAGATGATGACTGCAAAAACCGAAGAAGTTTTTATGACAAAAGAAGTAGAGCTACTAGCTTATTTCAAAGAGCTTAAAGGACCACTAGAAACTAGAACAACAATAGTAGCAAGGAAGAAGATACAAAGGAAGACATCTCAAAAGAAGAAACCTACAAGAAAAGACAAGGGAAAAGCTATGGAAACCTCAATACTGGAAGTAGATAACATTTCTAAAGGAATGGTCTTAAGGGAGAAGCCGAAAGTGCAAGAGGAAAGAATGGAAAAGATAGCAGACAAGGGAAAAGGGAAAGCCTCATCTGAGTCAGACTCAAATATAGAAGGATTTTTACTAAGAATTATAAATCTATCATTTCTAGGAACTCCGCTTAAATAGGTATAGGTGGAAGCCAAGTCTCAGATATTAGAAAAAGGAATGGGGTTTGGTGAGTCTCAAAAGAAGTTAGAGATGGAGAATGTGACCTCTTTAGAATATGATGAAGAAAAGAAAAAGAAATATAAAGGAAAAGAAAATGTGGAAGAAGTGGAGATAATAGAATTAGGAGGAAGTCAAGGAGGGCTAATTGAAAGAATGACTAGCATAGTTAAACCTTTTGAAACAGAATATTGCCAAAATTTTATTGAAGATGAAGGAACAGAAAAGATTGAAGAAAAGGAAGTTGCTTCTTAACTAGTAGTTAGAAAAAATATTGAAGAAGTTTTGTTGGATTTAGGGAAAGAAGAGCATAAGGAAGAAGAGCAGCATTATGAGAATCAAGGTTTTACAAAAAATAACAAATCAGGAGGAGGACTATGAGGAGATGGACATAGACAAAGAAGCAAGTGACCAGGAGAAACAAGAAAAAGAGGAACCTATCATCACATATCAAGATGTAGAACACAAAAAGCAGGAGGAAGTGGAACAAGAAGAGCCAAAAGTTAATACCGAAGAAGACAAAGATGATCAAGAAGAAGAACAGATAGAAGATGATAAATTAAAGGAAAAGGAAGAAGGCACGTACCAAAATGAGGAAAAGCATATTGAATTAAAGCAACTGGAAGTAAGTACAGGATTGGGAAGAATTTCTAAGGATATAAGGAATGTATGTCAAACTATCATGGAATCCATAGAGAATTTCAGAACATCAAGCCGTAATATTATCCTATGAGGTATGGTGGCTGAGTTAGAATTCATAAGAGGAAATAAAGTCATACAGGAACAAAAGAAGGAAAAATCTAGAATGGAGGAGCAAATTAAGGAAATACAGGAAAAGAATGAGCAACTCATAGGCAAAAATTTAGCATTACAAACTTAGGACATACAAAATAAGAACATAATAAAATTCCTGGAGGAAAAATGTACAAAGCAAGGAGAAAGTATTAGTCAGCTTGAAGGAGATCTAAGGAGAATGCAATAAAAGTACAAAATTTTGCAAAGATCATACCAAATCTTGACTAGAGCTAATGAGGAAATTATTAAGTTGCTGATGGAGGACTGTATCAGATGGTGAAGAGATCGAAGGGTTAAGAAAGGAAGTTTAGAAACTCCAAGAGGAAATAAAAGATACAACGGAACTAGAAAGGCAAGCTAATGCACATGCAGTAAGTGCCATGAAGGGTCACAAAAAGATGAGTCAAGATATAATAAAAGAGAGAGAGGATTGGGAAAAACAAAAAGAAGGATTACTCAAAGAAATCAAAGAATGGAAGAATCAAGCAAAAAAACAGGTGCAAAAGGAAAAGGAGCTGGTAGAACAACAACAATAGAAACAGGAAGAGGAGGTATTCAAGGGAAAGGAAACGAAAACAAAAAAGACTTCTCCTCCACCTGAGGAACATTTTATAGCTATTGAAGAGGAAAGACGAGCAGAAGAATACTCAGAGGAATTTGTTCAGCAATTGTTAACAAGTAGAGAAGCCAGAATGGAATTTATTAGAAAGATGCATGATGAATACGAAAACCACATAGTAAAATTTTCACTAGAGAATGGTGTGAACCCAAATCAACACCATTGGGCTGCTGATGGGTTAGGTATTCCATTTTGCATGATTTCAGAAAGCATAAAGAATTATCAAACTGCACGACTGGGGATACCTCCCAACCAATTATTGGAATATGAAGAAGATATCAATGTAACCAAAGAATTATTTGAGATGTCAAATCCTACTTGGAGAAACAAATGGCTTGATGCTCATAAAGGGTGCAAGAAGATTTGGAAGGAAGCTCCTTCATAGTAGAAGATAAACCCAGCATATTTCCCTATAGCAAGAAGAAGGGATTGTCTAGATTATTGGAAAAGAAGAAATGAAGGCTAAATTCCAGCCGAATAGTTAAATTTTCCTAAGATAGCAAGACCTAAGAAAGGAACATGGCCAGCTAAGAATTATATGGTGGACAGAGATGAAGCAGTAATAGCTTCGTACAAAGATGTAAATGGCCCTGCTTGTATATTAGTAACCAGAATAATGAAAATGATTATCACTTGTATAGAAACATTTATAGACACAGATGTCAGAACCTTAAACTACATAGGATTTAATTCACCCACTGATGCTCTTCTTTTTTACCTAAGTGAAACATCTGATAGGATATGTGTTATGGCCTATTACAGCAGAATAGTGTTTTTGGGCAGTCATAACTTACAAATTTTGAGGATGCTTTTGACTATGGATTTTTTGAAAGATAATAAAAAATTTTCGGTACACTCTCGATGATTACAAAATCAAGACTCACAGCATATGAAGCAACTTACACTGAATATGTAAAGAAGGATGTCATTGATAGACTAGAAACACCAGTACAGTGGAGAAAAGCCTTGTTCTAGATGGTCAACAATTTAAATGTGACTCAAAGGAAGAAACATGACCTCCTCACTCAAGTGTATCAAAGAAAGAAGAAGCACTAGAGAAGCTGCATCCTATTGAATGAACTTTTTTCCAAAGATGCCAAAAAGTCTAGGAGGGGAAGAAATGTTAGAATGTGTTTTTTGAAGACAAAAGGATTTTGTAAATTAGATAATTTTTGTATATACAATGGTTAGAATGATGTAAGAATGAGGAAGAGTCTTCCTCATGATTCATTAGATGCTATTTATTGTTTAGATATTTTTTGGAGCTCTCAATCTTAATTATTTTTAGATTAGAAATTGAAAGGACCTAATTTCAAGTGTGAACATGGGCACTCAAAAAAGTATAAGAAGAGGGGTTGATCATTTGTACTTTATTTTGAATGAGAATTCGTGTTTCCTCTCTTCTCCAAAGTTTTCATGGCTGAATGTGAATGTTTTCCTTGTGTATCTCATGGATTTTGTTGGTGAGACCTATGTATTACTGAGTGAATCTTGTGAGGAGAGGTGTTTTACAATATTGAAAGATTATTTCTAGAATATTACTATTGATTATGAACAATACCATTTCTATCAGAATCATGGTTGTCTCATCATGATGATACAGGTAATGAAATTTAATTCTGAGTTCATATTTGGATTCTACGAAAAAAAATTGCATGCTTTAGGCACAAGAATAATAAAAAATACTTACTTCTATCTCAAAATATCTCAAATCCTAGTTTTCAGCTTTCTCTTCAAGAATAACTTAGATAATATGGTCTTTTCTTGCAATTTCTTGAATCCCATTGGTACCAGAAGGGGTTGTGGTCTTAGTATACTTCCCGGATTGACATATTAAAGGTGTTGTTTATGCTAATCTTTTATACTATGATGATTGGAGAGGACAACTCCAAAGTATAACAAACAACTGCTAAACACATTAAAATGGGCTACATATTAATGAGAAACTCCCTATTACTCTCAATTCACAAGTAAGATAGTACGATCTCTCTGTTCTCTCCTTATGCAGATGATGGCGAGTGTGCGTGTTGTTGGACAGTCACATGTGGTTGAGCAGTCATGTATGCGTGTTGACCACAAGGGGCATGATACCACTTGGAGGGGGCTCAAAACTTCTTTTTGCTTCTTAAGGAACCTCTCGACAGCTCCTCACATGATAGCAACCATCCCACAGTGAAGACGAAGACGATGATGATTTGGCAATGATACCGAGGCGGTCATATTCATATGCAAGAATTCTCCAAAAACTAGGATCTAAATACAAAATGTAAGAGCTAGAATCTCTCAAAGCTGAAAATCAAATACTAGTGAATGATGTGTGTGTCCTCTCCTCCCATCCATTATATCCCCTTGTATTCAAAATATCAAGGATTTGGAATGTTCTAGTGCTGCCATGTGGCCATCATGCAACACTCATCCCCATTACCATTGAACACCTTAGGATATCCCCTGAGCTTGGGACCTTGCCTATGGATGGCCCTTGTCCCATACACACATGAGTGGTTTGATAGATATGATAGAGGTGCATCTAATTTGCTATCTCGCAAAGTTTGCACCAGCCATTTAGGCATTGTTTTTAGCTCCTCAATATCAGCCCCCTCATCAACAAGTGCATCATGTAAATTTGCCTAAAAAATGGAATGATCTACATCATCATGTGAAACGTATAAAGGCTAAGAGTAACAAAGTATCGCACACATCTTTGGAACTAACTGATGTCTCCTAAACACATGAAAGTAATGGCTGAATTGCATCTTCTAGAAGAACAACATCATGGATAACCAAAATGCATTTATTATGTGGATGATAGAGATGATAGCCTTTGCTTTGAAAACTGTACCCAACAAAACATACATTTTACTACTTTGTCATCTAATTTTCAATGTTGCTGTTCATGCACTAATGTCAGACAACCAAAGACATGTAGATGAATGCCAAGTCTCATATGGAGTGATAAAATGAAATGCTATGTGGTAAAGTCTGATTTCTAACCATATACCTCACCATCTCCATGAGTGACCTATTCTTCCTTTTAGAAAATCCATTATGTTGAGGTGTATCCGACACTGCACATTGATGTTTTATCCCATGTTCAACCAGAAATGCATTAAAATCAGAAGACATTATTACCACCGTGATTAGAATGGAGGGTGCCCATTTTAAATGTTGATAGATTGTCAATCAAAACAAGAAAGTATTTGAAGCACATAAACACTTTAGACTTTGCTTTTAGTGGATACACCCATGTTGCCCTGGAAAAATCATCAATAAAAGTCATGAAGTAAAGGTAGTTCCCAAAAGAGGGTGTCTGCATAGGACCACATACATCATTGTGAACAAGTTGCAATTTCTGAGTAGCTCGAACTAAACCATCTTTTGGGAAGGATGAACACTGCATTTTGCCCAAAATATAGCATTTACAAAAAATTTTACAAGGTGCCTCAAGTTTGGGCAGAGAGGACACCATTTCAAATTTCTATAGGCATAACAAACTAGCAAAATTCAGATGATCAAAGCATGCATGCCAAAGCTTTGCATCCGAAATAGCTCGAGAATCTTGAATTGCACATGTTGAATCATTCACAAATTTTGTAATCTGTGAGCTTATACAACCCATAACATAAAACGTCAGAAGCAGTAACAACATTGCCATTTGAGAGTTCATGAACTGTACATCTATCATAAAAAATTTCACAACCAAGCCGATCTTGACTAATGCTAAAATTGATAACATATTTTTCTTGATCCCGAGCACAAACAAAGCATCTAAAAATGTGAAAGAACTACCATCATCACTAATCAGAATGATATTACCGACTTCCATTATAGGATAAGAGGAGTTGCTAGTGCATGTGATAGTATTTCTTATATGGGTAGGCTCAAGTGAAATAAAGAAACTACGCTACAAGATAATATGTTTGGTCGCCCCACTATCAAAGTACCAAACATCTGAGTCTAGTCCAAACATACATTGTTCATGAGAAGATGGGTCATAACTGCAAACAATAGTAAATGCCCATTCTTCATTCTCCATAAGATTAGCGGACTCTATTTTAGGTGTAGAGGCCTCTGCAATAACCATTCCAACCTCTTTTTTCTTTGCCACTTTTGTAGCCGATTTGGGACAAATCTTTATGACATGATCATTTCCTTTACAATATTTGCAAAACAATTTTTGCTTTTCCAATTTCTTCTCCTCTTTGTCTTCCTTTTTTGGCTATGCAGAATTAGTAGTTTTCTGCTTACTACTAGATGAGATCCATTTACCTTTGCCCTTTTGACTAGCTAAGAAAGCCTGATCTACTATATGCATGATGGACTTGTTCTGCCTGGACTAATCTTCCTACAACAAAACAAAGAATAACTCCTCAAATGTTAAAACATTTGGATTGCCTTTCATCATCAACTTAAGAGTAAATGAAAAACTCAGATATGAATCTCGAAGACGATTTAGAATATTTTGCACAAGTAAACTGTCTAGCAAGACTTCATTAGTAGAAATCAATTGCTCTTTTAAATCTTTGATCTTTTACAAAAAGTTATCCATAGAATCTCCTTCATTCATATGCTCACTCTCCAACTGTTTTTGGAGGTAAGCAACACGAGCCTCATTTCTTCCTTGGTACAAAGTGGTTAGTGTATCCCAAGCATCCATTGCTATTTTGCAAGAGTGAATATGAAGGACAATGTCATGTTTGACAAACAAGGATATCAATACATTTTCTGACAAACAAGGATATCAATACATTTTCTTGAGCATCTCTGCCATCCCAATGAAGTTGCTCTATAGTAGGTGTAGAAAGATCTGCAACACCAATAGGAACCTAAAGATCATCATCTTGAATGCCATCTGCATCACCTTTAATAACTATATTTGTAGTTGTAGTAGGTCATTTTTCAACACCCTACACAATATTCCACAGTCCTTTTGGGGATCAATACATGACACATCATATATGCCCATAATGGGTAATTGGTACCATCCAAATTATCCTCAACAACCAACATACAGAGTACATCATTGCTTTTAGCCATGGCCATTGACAAAAATACCTTGATGTAAAAAAATGATTTTACCTAAAAAAGTTGAAGAGAACTACCTTGTTTGAGTTTTTCTAAGCCTATAGCAGACTTTGAGGCACTTGTATTCGCAAACCAAAACCTGTATATATGTTTGGCACAAAAAGAAAAAATTACCTACACAGGCACTATGATACTGCATTCCGAGACCGAAACGAGCTTAGATTGAAATTTCGACACCGCATAGTGAAGTTATTTTGGAATTCTAATCACCCTAAGTATGATCACCAAATTTCGTGTGATTCTAAGACTATGAGCCGAGGGCTATCGATGACACCCTAGATGAAGCGCCCAGCTACTCTAATACCAATTTTTGGAGTTTGTGGTGTGCAGAAGCACACGAACAACACAAGGAGGAAGAAGAAGCCTGGAGCACAACAAACAATACTCAATGTATTATCAAGTGAATTTACAAAGATAATTAACCCTTTAGGGTTAGAGGCGGATGAAAAAAGCCTCCTAAAGAGGGAAAAAAGTGCCCTGATAGTCCTTAGTGTATTCACACACATCAATATTGAAATATATCAACATCTCCTTGTGCACGGACCGATGTGTCTTCTTCCAAATTTATTGATTAGGTATTATCAGGTAAGCAAGTCCATTTTCAACTTAAATTGCAAGAGAAAAATGACATTTCTATTGTTATTTCATATAATAGAGAATACATGTGAACATTTGTTTATGATTATGAACATGAACTTAAACCCTCTAGGATAGAACATAAATAAACAAGGGATATAGACATAATAAACGTTAATGATAATGAGTATGCAAAAACTATTATCTTTCATAATTTGTTATATATTCATACAAACAAGCCAATAGAGATAATGAGACAATCTCGGATAAGCACAAAGAGTGAAGGATGTGATGTGAAAGAAAAATAACCATCTTGGATTAATCTTATTTTCTTGCACATATAATTTTTTTTGTTTTTCTTCAGATAATTTATTTATTGCTATAGATCCAAATGTACACAAATATGTGGACTGGTGGACAACATATGAGAATCAAAATTATTGATTCTTTATGCAAAAAGAGAAGATTCTAATATTTTTGCTTCTTTCAAGAAACTTTTCATGTGTGAGTTCAAAAGACACAAACCTTATAGAGAGTGAACTTGGTTACATGGGAACCCTTGTTGGCATCTACAAAACACCATACTGTATCTTCAAATAGGTAAAAAATAATTATATTTTTGATAATAAGATCTATTATTTTTAAATTATACTTATAAAAAAAAATTTATATATATTTGAAAGGCTATTTATATGATCTACTTGTGGAATCATTATTTATGCATGCTTATAGGTACTTCCCCTAAACTCAATTTTCTCACATATGTATGTATTTATCTATGCATCTATGTATGAGATATGTATTCATGTACGTATGAAATATGTATGCATGCATGCATGCATGTATGTATGTATGTATGTATGTATGTATGTATGTATGTATGTATGTATGTAGGTATGTATGTATGTATGTATGTACATATATATGTATGTACATATATATGTATGTATATGTATGTATGTATGTATCTATGTATGTATGTATGTATGTATGTACCAAAATCTCCCTATCAACCTAGAGAGAGTTGTGTGTGCTTGAATTTGGATGGTTTGGACTCCCTCACAATGGCTACCAAATCCTGAGTACCTTGATTCGTGTGGTAGCAAATGTATATTGTGCACATGACTATGAGCCCATTAAGAGACACTGAGAAGAGTCCTGAAGGTGGTAGCATGTTTCCCACAATATATAGGGACATAAAGATAGGCACCATCCATGTGTTGTGTCCTAGAAACAAACTTTTTATCTCTAGATTGTGCAAATAAGAGGTTTTTTATTCGCACAAAATGTCTATTTTTTGTGATTTATGATTGTATGATTATTAACATTATCTTTTGAGTCATTATTTTGTTGGAGTTAGAGGTCTATAGAAGCACACAAGAAGCACAAGGAAGAAGAAGAAGCTTGGATAACAACACAATACTGAATGTATTACCAAGTCAAGGTATAGATATAAGTGACCTATTAGGGTTATAGACATATATATAAGCAAAGGGAAAAACAAACTCATAAAGAGGGAAAAAAGGTGCCCCGAAGATTTTAAGTGTGTTCATGCACATAACTACCAAAATATATCAACAAAACCCCCCTGGGAGTGATGCAATGAACAAGGAGGTGACACATGTATATGGAAGTTCCAAGCTATGTGGAATGAAATCAATCCACAAAACGAAGTAATACCAAAGCTTTTCAAAAAGCTTCAAACTTCTCCCTAGGGAGAATCTTTGTGAAAAACTCAACTGCATTATCGTATGTGGGCACATAATCAAAGATGATCTCTCTAGTAAAGAGTCCCTCCTTGAGATAAGGATTGTGCACTTTGATGTGCTTTTTGCGAGCATGAAACACAATGTTCCTTGCAATTGCCAATGAACTTTGATTGTCACTAAAGATGATGGTGACAAAAGACTGACAGAGACTCAAATAAGCTAGAAGGCATGTGAGCCACACCCACTCAATAGTGGATATGAAAGCTACCCTGTACTCAACCTCAAAGCTAGAAGTATCCACAATAGGCTACTTCTTGCTCAACCAAGATATGCATGAGTTACCGTGCATGAAGCAAAAAACATTGGTGCACAAATGTGTGTCAGAGTACCATCCTAATGTGAGCCAAAAAAGCATGTAAATTTGGTAGTAAAGATCCCCCTTGGGAGAAAACAATTTAAGTAGTTGGGTACCTGTCAAGTAGTGAAAGATGCACTTAATTGCTTGACAATGTTGGACACCTAGGCAATTCATAAACATGCTCATATGAAATACATCAAGTTGAATAGCAGATTGAGTTATGCATAAGTAAATCAAGCATCCAAGAGCATGCTAATAGAGAACAACATCAAATGCATCTCCAACATCATGAAGGCTCAACCAAAAACCTATTTGCATGGGAGTGGCAATAGGTTTGTAATCTTCAAGGCCAAAACGTTGCAACAATGTGTCAATATATTTTGTTTGATGCAAAACCATTCCACCATCAACTTGCATAAAGTGAATGCCCAAATAGTGATGCAAACACCCCAATTTCGATAGATCAAAAGAGACATGCAAGTGAGCCTTAAATTCAGCAATATACTTCTCATTATGAGTCATGACTAGTGAGCAACATATTATCAACATATACAACAATGATGAGAAGTACATAGTGTACACACATAATATACAAGGTTCTCTTTGTTGGACTATTATCAAAACCATGTTCTAGCAAGTAGGCATCTATCATTTCATACCAAGTGTGTAACTAATCTCACAATGTCTTCGGGATTTGTGACGAAGGAAAATAAATCTCAATCATCAAGAAAATGCATATAGTGGTGGCATTGATACATGAATTAAATTATCAATCTAAGAGCATGACCCAATCAAGTGTAGCTCTACTATAACCCTTATTGGAATGATAGGCACTTCATTCTATGTTTCTATTTCTTGTTGAACCTCTTCTTTGGGGTGGACTTTAGGCTTGACACCTTCCAAAATTACTTCATGAAATTGTAGATTTGGCATATCAATGATTTTAATTGTAAAATTTTTATTTGGCCTAGGTGTCCATAGGACTTCTTCATACGAAACTTATCCCTTCTTTTCTTATGGCTCACTAGCTTCTTCTTGTTGATCCACCATTTGGTCTAACTCATCCCAACAACCATCATCATTGGTGTCAGTGTTAAGATCAGTGTTCAATGTTGATTGATCATATATCTTTATAGTGGCTCATCTTAGATAACCTTTTTCTAGTTTGATTATTTGTCTTAGCATCACTCATCCACCTATAATGATGCCCTTGGACACTGAGGTTTACTTGCCCTTCCATATAAGTGTGTGTGACTTGGATGCCTTCTTCCAAATCTACTTCTATGATGGGAGGTGGTTGAGATAGAGTTGATTTTGGCATTGTATGGATTCTTTTGGTAGAGGGAGTGGTAACTACTTCCGCAAAGTCCCCCATTCATTTGGATTCTCTCATAACAGGCCTCATCAATGATCATCATGCCACATTTCTTCTTAAGGATAGTGGTCAATTTGACATACTTTGCCATTTCCAAAGTAGATGGCATTTGTCATAAGTATTCATAGATATTCAAGGCATGATAGATCAATATCATCAATGAAGTACTACCATTCAAGAATTTCTTGATGGTTTCTTAGCTTCAAAAAGTCTTTCTTGTATAAAAGGGGTCAGATTAATTTGATTGCCAATCTCTTTTACTGCATGAGATAGTAGTTTGATTTCTATGTTTTGTGGCATGGTGTATCGATGCATATTACGAAAGTAGAAGTGTTGGTGTACGAAGTGCACTTCTTCTTCAATATCCATGCGATTGATGTCCACAAAGGTGAGTTTCTTTGCATGGCTTTTGTCCTTTATATCTATAATTACATTTTTGATCCATCCAAATGCTTCTTTGATTAATTTGTGAGTGAAGTGGATGGTTTTCCAATCACCTTTTAAGCCCATAACTTTAGCTTCTCACATTGATGGTTTATCTGTTGTTGGATGCAATGTGTTTGTCACTTGTGTGCATCTTTCAAAGTCAGGATTATAGATTGGAAGCTTCAAGTATGCCTCAATTCTTGCTTTAATCCAAGTTTTTATGGTACGAGGCAAAGTGTGGAGAATATGGAAATCTTGACTCATGACTGGAAACTGATGGTCACAATCCATAATTCTTATGGTGATTAAGAAGAGGTGTTCAGTGGCTGGTTAGTCGTCTCAGAACCAATGACCTCTTGCATTAACCACACACCCAAAGGGAATTCTTGAACCCCCATTGTTTGCATTGCCTCAAAATCTTCGGAAGCATTTGAAGATATAGATTTTTTTTTTTTTTTTTTTTTTTTTTAAAGAAAACACGAAAAGGTAAGTCATAGCTGAAGCAAAAATTTAGATATAGTTACTAAGAGTCCTATACTAGTAAAGTACAAGTTAACATCTATTTCCTTTGAAGGAAACGTGCACCAGTGTTGTGTTGCCTGAGATTAATTTGTTCTCCAAATTTGATATATATTTTTAGCTTTATGTTGATCTTTCTTCAATGTTTTTTGGCACGACTCAGGTACTACATTCTTTATTTTGATCTTCTATATAGACTTGTCTTGCTTAAGTGGCTTCTTTTCTTTCTTTCATCGTGGTATTCCTTGATTTGCTTGAAAGTTTTTCATGGTCTGCATCCAGATGCTATTAATTTTGGCTCATACCTTGATTTCCTCTTTGGCTTTCTCCAATGTCTTCTTTTCAATCCATATTTGCTTTTGTTTTCTTGAGCTTCAATGATTTGGGAAGCTATACTTGAATTGTACTTGAGTTGACTCGCTTTGTTCTTTCTTTCTTGACAGACTTTCTTTGTCACGGGTTTTTTAGTTGTGCTCATTGTTGCTTGGGATTATACTCTTAGAGTTGGTCCTTGCAATTCCATATCTGCTTGATTTTTTCTGTTTGGCTGTTGTCTATTTTTTCCTTGTGTTGGGCTTGTTGAAACTCTCCACATTCCTCTCTAGAATGAATAACCTCACTAAGGCTCTCTAAATGATCTTTTGATAAGGAGGGTTACACAGATTACACATACCATAACAAGAATTTTCATTAATACTTAGGGTGGGTTTAAAATTGGAATTCTTAGATAAGAGCTTTGATTGGGATTCTAAAACATGCATACTTCATTTGGATACTTAGGTTTTTCCATGTCAATTGTCTTTAGTGGTTTCTTGTCTAAGAGAATAAAGAATTCTGTATGTCCTATTTTGATTGATATATATCCTTGGGCTAGATGTATGGTAACCTCAAATTCATATATCCAATCTTGTCCTAGAACTAGTTCTTCTAGTACATTAGAGTCTTCAAAGACCAAGAGTCTTTGTTGCATAGTGTTGTTTCCTAGGTGTAAAGGTATGGTTACTTCTCTTAGGCAATTGATGCTATTACCCCCAATCCCAATCATATAAGCTTTTGTAGGAGTGAGAGACATTTTTATTTTTTTCACTAGTGAAGCACGTACACTGCTTAGGTATGCTCTCATATCAATCAAAGAATCTACCAATTTGTATTCCTCCTTTCCAATCCCTAAGTTTAAGTAAGGTTTTCATACTTGGCTTCCTAAGGTTTTCATATTGGTGGTGTGATAATTTTCCATGAGAATTGGTTCTTCACCTTGTAAGTATCTCTCATCATTTATCTAATCCATTCCTTCCATACTTGATTTGTTATAGGTCTTATAGTCCTACCTCTTCTCTGATTCTCTCCGCTTCCCTTTTTCAATTTTGAGCTCCTAAGAGTCTAGTCAACATTTATTTGGTCAAGGGTTCCATATAATTTCTGACTCTGCAACCACTTATGTAGTTG
>CM035441.1:85082203-85119703 GCA_020310875.1 Ceratopteris richardii | reverse complement strand
CACATATGCATATATAATGCATACATAATGCATACACACACATACACACACATATGCATACATAATGCACATGCATATGCATACATACATGCATACACAAACACATACACACACAGACACATACACATGCATAAACACATACACACTCATAGACGCACATACATACACATAGACACACACATATACACACACATATACACACACACATACACACATAATGATGCATACACACACATACCCATGCATACACACATACACACACACATACACGCACATACATACACACACATGCATATATACACATACTTAATGCATACACACATACATATGTACACGTATATATATTGATTTCTAACCCATTTTGTTTTATATGTTAGGTATTATGGATCCTGGTAGAGAGAGAAAGGCGAAACTCACTCTCATAAAAAGTCTTATGAGAGCAAGAGTTCCATCTGATACTCTAGGGGCCATCATGCGTGATTACTCAGAGATGTCTGATGATGAGCTCGACTATACGATCCAGATGCTTACCCAGTGATCAGAGGAGGGCTCTTCTATGGCTCCACATGCAGGAAGACAACTATCTGGTCATAGGTATGTTTTTCTTTTCATAGACTTTTTTAATGATATTATAACACATATTTTTATTTATTTTTATCTATCTATTTTTGAGACACCTATACCACCTCCAGATCATGATAGCAGAGCAAAGTTGCCTATGAGGACATGCATAGGCACCTTAGGACTAGAGTGCGATATAGAGCCAGAGGCGAACATTGTGTACATAGGGAATGGATCGGAGTTCAAGAGAAGAATGTGGGCATTATGCGACTCTTACCTGCGCCTTGTCCATTTACCGTGGAAGTAAGTATAAATTTTACATATAACTTGAAATAAATATCTTATGTTTTATTTACATTATTTTTTTATTTTTGTAGTGAGCATGATGAGAGGGATAAAAAATACGTACTTAGTTCACTTGAGACAGAGTTTGGGATAGGATGGTCACATAAGTGGTGTCTAAAAGAGATGTGGACACTTATGGCTCATCGTCGCGATAATGCACGGTATGCACTGCTTTTATGTATATATATGTGGATATGAGTATGTGTGTTTATGTATGTATGTATGTATATGAGAGAGAGAGAGAGAAAAGAGTGAGACTAGAGGTACAAATACACGCATACACACACATATACATCATACATGCACATTTACACACATATACACATACATGCACATTTATACATACACACACATACATGCACATTTTTACACACACATACACATGCATGCAGTTACACACATATAATGAATACACATGGACACATACACATACTCACATACATGTACACATACTCACATACACATACACATGCACAATCATATGTACACACACATAGACTCATATAATCATATTTACATGCATATATATACACACACACAACACATGCATATGCACATATAGATACACATACATACACAACACATGCATACGCATAAATAAATAAATAAATAAATAAATCCTATTTCAAAAATCCTACATTGAAAACACTAATTTTGATATAAGGGTTTTAAAACCCCTAATTTAGAAACTCTAATTCAACCTTTTAGCCATATGTTTGAAGTATATGTACACATTGCATCTATTCCTCTGACGTCCTACTAGAGAGATGTCTCTCCTCTCAACCTTATGCCTCTATATAGAGCTACTCGAAACAACGAGGATCATAATATATATAAATATATATACACATCATGTCAATACACATACATAAATATAAAATGGAGTAGATATATTATGCATCACACATACATGCCTAAATGCACACATAAATATATATATACATGCCTACATATTTACATGTACACATTTAGACATAAACACATATACATATATACATGTACACATCACATATACATGCCTACATGCACACATAAACATATATATACATGCATACATATTTACATGTACATATTTACACATAGACACATATACATATATACATGTACACAATTATAAACACTTGCATATATTACATGAATACATGAATATTTTACATGAATGCATATGCATATATAGACATATGCATACTAACACATGTATACATATATCACACGCATGCAAACACATACATATACATGAAATACATATATATGCATACTAACATATGTATACATATAATACACATGAATACACACAGACATGCATACATACATGATAAAAATTTGCTCCTCGATGATAAAGCTATATATAAAATAATTAGGCATACCCCCGAGCTTCATGTTCTAACTTAAAAGAACATGATTTCATCTCTCTAGTAGGATTCATCGTTATTCAAGTTAATTAAAAAAATCTATTATCTGATATCCATTCAAAAGCTTCAAGTTATTGATCGATAACTAGAGTAGAATTTACTATGTAATCTGCTCATATGTTTTCATTATTGCCATCATTTTGGTAAGACATCAATATAGTCTCATCTTCATTATCCTTATTGATTTCATTTAATTCTTCTATTGTTTAATCTATGTTCTCATGAATCACATCATCTATTGATGGATTAATATCTATTTTTGGTAATTCCTCTTCTTATTGGTAGAATCAGCATGTAGAGAATTATCCTCTTCATAAAAAAGATTAGTATCATTATCACGTATAATGATTCTAATTTCTCTTTCAGATGTTGATGTATCAGTATCTGATGCTGAATCATCAAGAGGACTTTCTTCAATCTCTCTAACAATAAACTGTTCAAACAATGACCTACGTCTAGGTTGCACATGAATGACTTGCCACCAAGGATGAGCATCTGGGTTTTTATAAAAAAATGCTTGTTCAATATGCCTAGGAAGAATATATGGTTCTTTAGTAGATCGCATTACCTTGGAAGAATCAATTGCCCAAAACCCAGATAATTCCTTTCTTAATGTGGAATTACTACCTTTATACTCGGCTCGAAACTAGTGAACCTTCAAAATGACCTATCAAAATATATAACAACAAAAACCCATTATTAGGTGCTTAAAAAAATAACTAACTCTATCATAAAAAATATAAACTTTTTTCTACATGTTTGAATGTACGAAATGAAATTTTGTAGATACCAACAATAGTTCCTATGTAACCAAGTTCGCCATCTATAAGGTTCGTGTCTTTTGAGCTAGCACGTGATAGTTGCTTGAAAGAAGCAACAATACTAGAATCCTTTGTTTTATGTAAAGAATCAATGGATTTGATTCTAATATGTTGTCCAAAAGCCCACATATTAGTGAACATTCGAGCCTGCAAAATAAATTCAATTAGTAAATAGAAACTAATATACATATATGAAAAAAATAAAATATTATTTTAATAAAATTACCTTTCGTTCACAACCTATCATTAACTCTCTTTGTTCATTTGAGATTTCTTCATTATTTGCGTTGGCACGTTGCAAACGACTATATAGCCAATCCGTGAAAGAAGATATATCTGTAATCTCATTATTATCGAGATTACATCTATATCTTTTGTTTTTTTGCCTTTTACTTTGGAGATTTTGAAGTTCCTCGTACTTGCTAAGGAATGCTTGCATGCATTCGTTATTATATGCTACAAAAGTAGAAACATCATTTTTTCTTGAAATGTAAATAAGAATGGAACTCCCTTACCTGATAATACCTCATCTGTTATTTTTGAAGAAGAATCGTTGGTCCATGCACGTGGAGCTTCTTCATGAACTCTTTCAAGGTACTCACTAACGTAATACATGCACTCTTCAAGCATCCAACCCTTTGCCATGGATCCTTCTGGTTTCGCTCTTTGTTGCACATAAACTTTTAATATTCCCATAAATCGCTCGACCCAAAACATCCATCGAGTGTTGACAACACCTGCAATCTCTATTTCATCTACAAGATGGACTAATAAATGAACTTGAATATCAAAAAATGAAGTAGGAAGTTCTTTCTCCATCAAACATAGTAGCTCTTTGCATTCACGTTTTTTTTGTGGGATCGAGTTTTTGTCAATCTCTTTGGATGTAATCCACCTATACATATCATCAAAACAATTATAAAGAAGTTAATTAAAAAATAAAAGATATCCAATATTCATACATATTAAATATAAAAGTATCATAATTACCTTATAAGTGATCCAAGATGACAGATCACATCTCATACTCCTTTCGTTGTACATCCATCGATAACCAAAGATAAAATATGTTTCAAAAATTTATGCCAGTCATGGGTCTTTAACCCAGATAAGCTCTTACCATCCATAGTAAACATGTTTTGAAAAGATGCTCCATATCCTGTAGGAGTCTTAATCAATTGACTTCTATCGTTGATAGTCTGTATCTCTTTTGTTGTAAGTACCTAAGGAGCAGGTGCATAAGTCGTTTCTTGCCGATGTCTATCAAAAACTGGCCATAACTTTGGTTTGGATTTTTTATTTTTCAAATCATTCCTTGATGTTATGGTATCTTTTAGTCCAAAAAGATGCTGCCATAGTGAATAACAAATATTTTTGAATATATGCATAGGATCAAGAAGATGACGTACTTTTAACTCTTTCCAATACTCCAAAGAATACCATATTAATATGTTCTCTGCGAGTGCCAATTTTCCTTTACCTCTCTTCACATACTCATTATCTGAATCATCACTGAAGATTTCTGATTCTGGATCTATCAGAGGTCCATCTGTCCATTTTTTATACCAATCCATAGGAGTCATAGATTTTGGACACTGACCTGTTTCAAGCTTTCCATTAAAATGTATCGCTTCTCTTTTTGATCTTAATGGATGATCATCATGCAAGAATCGTCGATGTTGAAGATAAATATTTTTGTTGAGATCCTTACTATAGATTGATCTCAACCAATCACCACAATATGGACAAGCTTTATAACCCTTAGTAGATATTCCTGCATCATGAAAATGATAAAAATATAATTAGATTAAATCATATTTATTTACATGCATATTGAATAAAAAAAATTACATCAATACCTGAACAAAGATCATATCCTGGAAAAATCGTGAATAGTCCAAGCCGCAATACCACGAACCGTAATATGTCTTTCACTGATGCTTTTCGATACATCAATGACATTAACACCTCTCCATAACTCTTGGAGATCCTCAATGAGAGGAGCAAGATATATATTCATATCTTTAACTTGTCTTTTGCCTGGGATTAAAAGTGAAAGCATTAAATGTTCCTTTTTAATGCTAAGATATGGTGGAAGATTGTAGTTTATGACTACCACTGGCCATGTTGACCATTTACTGGATTTCATGGAGAATGGATTAACCCCATCTAATGCAACTCCTAACTTTAGATTCTGCGGATTTTGTGCAAACTCAGGCCATGTAGAATCAATATGCTAAAAAGCAACACTATCATGAGGAATTCTGATTATTCCATCAGTACTTTTGTGATCATGTCCCCAAGTCAAAATCTTTGATAATTCAGGGCTTTGAAACATGTCTAATCCATGGAGCCAATGGAAAATGTCTCAATAACCTTTTTGGGATTTTACCTTCTTCGCCCTTATATCAAGGAGATTGACATTTCAGACATGTCAAAGAGTTTACATATTCACCTCTATATAAAATACAATCGTTAGGACATGCATGTATACATTGATAATATATACCAAGATTGTTGATTATCTTCTTCTAAAGTTAGAAATAAATAAATATACATATATATATGCATATAATTTTATATATGTGTATGCTTATGTGCATCTTCCAAAATATTCGCAAAAAATTTGATTGTTTGGATGGCAGGATACGATTGTTTGTTTTGCAGGATATGAAGTATGACCTTCATTGAATGATTTGTCGATTCTATCATATGTTCAGTTTGAAAGTGTGAGGAGCGGGTTTATAATTGCTATTCAAAGAATTTGGCATTGTTTATAAGTCATACGATGGTGACCTAGATGAATCGCATGCATAGAGGTTACTCAAGATAGAGCAACCTAATTATAATGGACTAGTGCTAGCAGGATTCCTGGGGTATGCAGTAAACCTCTTGCATGTCAATGATGAGCATCTGAACTTTAGGATACAAAGTGGAAATCAAGGTGGCTTGAGAGGAACACTTTTATATAGCTTGTTCAAAGAACTTCAGGTTTATGACACTAGGAGGAATCTTTTAAGAGCGAAAGATGCACTTAAAACTGGAGGAATATCATTGGATGGTGGTGTGGTCTGTGAAAAAGGGTGTGAAGATTTTGGGCATTGGTCTTTCTCTTTCCCTTAAATCACTATTACTATTAGTGTATAGTCTTTCACATACAAATGCTTTCATTTATTTTCCAATTTGCCAAAAAAGATAATTCTTATATGCATGATCGCCTGTTGATGCTACGGAATAGTTTTCCTTTGTGTACTGTGTCTGGTCAAAGTGCATGTTTATGTTCTCTTATGTCGCATCTGATGAAGAAACATGATACAATATATCTACTTGTTGTTGTAAAAGAGGGAAAAGGCAAAGGTTCTATTTCTAGTCTATTCAAAGTCTGGACAAAAGATTCCATCTCTACGATCTATAAACCATATTAATCGGTTAATGCAGATCAAGGACACGTTTTTGTCTTTCAACATGTCCCTGATCTGCATTAACCGAGTAATATGGTTTATAGATCATAGAGATGGAATCTTTTGTCCAGACTTTGAATAGACTCGAAAGAGAACCTTTGTCTTTTCCCTATTTTACAACAAGAAGTAGAATTATTATATCATGTTTCTTCATCAGATGCGAGAGAAGAGAACATAAACATGCACTTTGACCAGACACAGTACACAAAGGAAAACTATTCCGTAGCATATTCAACATGCGATCATGCATATAAGAATTATCTTTTTTGGTGAACTGGAAAATAAATGAAAGCATTTGTATGTGAAAGATTATACACTGATAGTAACAGTGATTTAAGGGAAAGAGAAAGACCAATGCCCAAAATCTTCACACCCTTTTGCACGGACCACACCACCATCCAATGATATTCCTCCAGTTTTAAGTGCATCTTTCGCTCTTAAAAGATTCCTTCTAGTGTCATAAACCTGAAGTTCTTTGAACAAGCTGTATAAAAGTGATCCTCTCAAGCCACCATGATTTCCACTTTGTATCCTAAAGTTGAGATGCTCATCATTGACATGCAAGAGGTTTACTCCATACCCCAGGAATCCTGCTGGCACTAGTCCATTATAATCAGGTTGCTCTATCTTGAGTAACCTCTGTGCATGCGATTCATCCAAGTCACCATCGTATGGCCTATAAACAGTGCCAAATTCTTTGAATAGACATTATAAACCCGCTTCTCACACTTTCAAACTGAACATATGATAGAATCGACAAATCATTCAATGAAGGTTCATACTTCATATCCTCCAAAACAAACAATCGTATCCTGCCATCCAAACAATCAATTTTTTCGCAAATATTTTGAAAGATGCATTAATAGTTTTGAAAGATGTGCAGACAAAAAGTCTCCATTCAATTCAAGTTCTTGTTCTTACCTTATCTAAAGTAAGAATAAAAACTTGCATTGAATGGACACTTTTTGTTCACCCATCCTTTAAAATTATTTTTCCATCCTTCAAAATCTTCAAGATAAATTTTCTCCTCCCATTTTACATGTGGCTTAATACCTTCCTTGGTAATTGTTATTTAATAGTTGTATAATTAGAAGCACAGGTACTAGGTCGACTAAAATTGGAGAAACATATGTGTCAAGAAGATTCTAAAGGTTGGGTGGACACTTCTAAAGGCTAGATGGACAAAACATCTTCATTTGATACATGTATGTATAATATGACCTTACTCTCATAACATGTGTATGTGTGTATATGTGTGTGTATGTTTATATGTGTGTATGCATTTATGTATATTATGTGTATGTTTATATATGCATGTATTTATATATATATATATATATATATGCATATATATATAAATAGATAGAAAATTGAAAATTATACTTTAATAGTGTCGAAATAGATACATTACTCCATCCAAAACAATTTTGAAGATTGAGAATAAGTAAGCTCGCACTTAGTCGTGTCAAACTACTTCCTTCATATACATGCTTTAGACATTCCTCTTGAAGGTATTTCTCATTTTTAGAAATATCAATGCTCTCACTGTCATTTTGATACCAATCCTCAATAAAATCTGCCATGCTATCATCTTCATCATTGTCACACAAATCTTGTGCTTTATCGTCTTTTGAATATAGATCTTTCAACCTTGCATATTCCACAGGATTACTTTTGCGTAGCCTCCTCATAGAAGCTTCTGATAAATGAGGTCTTACTGGCAATTGTGAATGGCGTGGAGGAATATCATCAACATCATATGTTGGAATCTACACATATAAATAAAATTCATTAGTATTCCATAAATGAAAAAAAAGTAAACTTTAAATATAAAACTAAGTATATAAGTTATTGAATATGGATAGAAAATTTTTATTATCTCTAGCTAAAAGGTGCTCTTGGAGGTCTACGCCACCCATAATTCACTAATAGTTCATCACCAGCATGTAATGTAGTAATAGCATTGACAACTATGTATCTTGATACATCTCTACTCATGTATGGTGATTCATGACTATTTTCACGCTCCTCAAATGTGCAATTAGTCCTTGAACTATTATGTAACCATGGACTACTATTTATTAAACCTGCTATATTTCCATGTGTGTAAGGTCTTCCATCAATATATAATCTTTCATTTTCTGCATGTAAAATCCTTCTACTAGTAAGTGATGCTGCGTTCAAGCATATTCCATAAGTACTCATGCTTTGAACATAATGTGAAAGTCGATGCCAATCTCCCCATCCATATATAGGACCACAAAATGACATAAGAGTGACTTCAGAGTTCGGAGGCACATACAAATCCTCTACAATAAAGAGACCACGACCAACATTAGTACTAGTGGATGGAGCAATCATATAGCGATTACCCCAAAAGTTGAAAACCTCTCCATCTAAAGGAAGTGGTCCTCTATTCCACCCTCCATATCTTCTTCTATCATATGTTTGTACTAAAGAACAATCACGAGCTGGCAATGGATAATCTCCAGCCGTTTCAGTCTCTAAACCAGGAGGTAGAGGATTTCTAGAAACCTCTGCTTGTAATTGATGAACAGCAAGTCCATGATGTGTACGAGGTATATTAACATTATGAGAAAAATTATCATCATCATCATCGAGCAAGTATTCCTGTATATCAACAGTAATTTGATTTTATATATGGTTTTTAAATAAAATAATGATATTAATATATATAAAAATAATACATACCCAAGCATTATAACGTTGACCAGGTGATGGTGCACGCTCAAAAGTATCATACTCTGCCTCATGTTCAATACATTCCAATCGTGGTCTTTGATACGTGCCATAACAATAGTTACACCAACATATAATATGCTCTTGATAGTAAAATTCATGATAATTCCTATCGAAGGACACATGTGAAGTTGTTGCATGGGTAGGAGGTGGTGGAGTACCCTCTGATTGATCAGAATCTACACATAATAAGAAACAAAAAAATATATAAGTTATGTATCCATCAAATATATTTAAAATTAAATGTTTGATATACTTACAGTATATAGTCATTGCACGATGAGGAGACGGTGGTGAAGTTCCATCTAATTGATCAGAATCTACAAATAATGGTATTTGATATTAATAATCTGATTATCTACATACACAAAAAATTCACATATACATATTTATACATACACACATATACACATTACACATACACACATATTCACATATACACAACTACACATTATTGTGGGATAAATGCATGTATTTTGTATGAATGAGTGTATATGCATGCATGTGTGTGTACGTATATATGTGGATATGTATATGTGTGTTTATGTTATATGTATGTATATGTGTATATGTATACATATATGTATGCGTATATGTTTGCATGTATATGTGTATGTGGGTATGTGTATTTGTATGTGTGTGTATGTATTCTAATTTTTTTTCCCTTTGAGATTAAATGAACAAGAGATATTGTATGGTGGAAAAAAATAAGAGGCGACCTAACATACCACCTGAGACGTCGTAGTTTTTTCGTAGACAGCTACGTCTTCAGGAGTAATTTCCTCAGCAGAAGGTACACAAATTAATAGTTTATATTTATAATTTTTATATATTTTAGTAATTTTTTACATTTAATTTATGTATTTTTTACTTAAATAAACAGGCTGCTGCAAAGAAGAGAGTGGAGTTGGGCCACACACCGCACCTAGGCCAAATGGGCCATAATGGTTTTGTAGCTACATTTGTAAGTATATATGTTATTGTGAGTATATTTTTTATTTTAGTTAAAATGCAAGCAACTAATCTTTTTTATTTGTTTCAATGCAGCGAAAGGATTATGGCCGATATCCTACGAGACATGAGATCCATTATGCTACACATTTTGGATATCGGCGTTTGAGCGAGTATATGTGAGATCATCTTGATGCCTTTGTGAGTATTATTAAATTTTATATAATTATTTTATTTTTATGAATGGTTTAATTCTTTTATTTATTTATGTTTGTTATATGTAATACAGGAGTATTATGGAGAGATAGATATGGATGAGGTGGAGAGACAGACACAAGAGGGACGATCTCGATCGTCATAGGGTGATCATGACGATGAGGATGAGGATGATCAGGATGATCATGATGCTGATGCTGATGATGATGATGATGATTAGGATTCTAGTTGATTATGACATTGGATTATATGTATTTACATGTATATATATATTTCTATCTATATATTTTTCATTTCAGTTATGTTTTGAATTGTGTGTATGGTATTAAGTAATGAAGAGTTTTGTTCTATTCATTGTTATTATTGTTTATATTAAGCATGTGTTTTAATACTTTAATTATATAATTCATTCATATGTGTGTACGTAAGTGTATATGTATGTGTGTGTATATGTATGTATGTGCATTGGATTATATGTATTTACATTGATATATATATATATATATATATATATATATATATATATATATTTCTATCTATATATTTTTCATTTCAGTTATGTTTTGAATTGTGTGTATGGTATTAAGTAATGAAGAGTTTTGTTCTATTCATTGTTATTATTGTTTATATTAAGCATGTGTTTTAATACTTTAATTATATAATTCATTCATATGTGTGTACGTAAGTGTATATGTATGTGTGTGTATATGTATGTATGTGCATGTGTATGTGTGTGTATATGTATGTATGTGCATGTGCATGTGTAAGTGTATATGTGTGTATGAGTATGTGCATGTGCATGTGTATGTGTGTGCATGTATATGTGTAACTCTATGTGTATATGTGTGTATGTGCATGTATATGTGTATATGTAGGTATGTGCATGTGTGTGTGCATGTGTATATGTGTGTGTACATATGTGCATATATATGTGTATATATGTGTATATATGTGTATATATGTGTATATATGTGTATAATGTATGTATATGCATGTGTAAATGTATAAAACATGCATGTGTATGTGGATGCATTTCCATTTGCATCCATGTGCATGCATGTGAATGTGCATGCATGTGGATGTGCATATACATGTATTTACGTATATGTTAATGTGTGTATGTGTATATATATACATATATGCAATAATGCATGCATGTAAGTCTTTTTATGTGGTTGTAGAAATGTTTGTGCATATGTTGTGTATATGTGTGTATGTCTAAGTGTATGTGCACATGTATCTGTGTGTATATATGTGTGTGTATGTGCATGTGTATATGTGTATATGTGTGAAAGTGCAACTTCATCATGTATAAGTATATAAGTGCATATCAATAAGTGTGAGTATGCTATCTAATGAAAATAACACAATTCAAATGATATACAAAGAATAGAAATTGTACTTACAATAGTTAGCCATACTTTTTGCTTGGTTAGCTTCTTGAATAACCTGCAATAAAGAGAGAAAGAAGAGAGAGAGAGAGAGAGAGAATTCAAAGAGAGAAAGATGTAGAAAGAGAGAAACAGAGACAGAGGGAGACAATAAGAAAGAGCTTAGGCAAAACAACAATTCTGGATATACTTGTTTTAGCTCCTAAGCGCAGCGCTATTGCGAACGTTGGAGAGCTCTTCGACTAGATGCGTCAAAATGTCGATTGAAGAGCCTCCAACGTTTTAATTTTTTTCCGTCAATAGACCGTCGTGTAAGCGATGCTAACGCGTCGAAAAAACCACTAGAGTTGACGTCACATAAGCGACATTTTTTAGCGTCGCTTATGCGATGCAAAAAAACATCACTTATGTGACGCTGATTAAAACCATCATGTTAGCAACGCTCTATGCGAGCATCACACATCCCGTCGTGCCACACATCGAAAAAAACGTTGTTTGGCTCGTCGTTTAATTGACAGTGCGCGCTTGACACTCATTGCGATGCATTTTGCAATTTTATAGCGATGAAATTGTGTCGCCTTAACTAGTGCTATGTGCCCGTATTCCTTGTAGTGTCACAGCTTCACAAGTAAGTTTCTTCATCCATATGTAGTCTTGGCCACCATAAGCTTACAAAGCTGATCATTTTGGCAACCTTGTCAGCTAAAAAATGACCTCCAACTGCTCTAGTATGCACCATTTTTTATATGGTCAAGTATTCTCCTTCATGTACACATTCATAGTTTATTATCTTTTCCTCATTTGAATAGTTGCTTTCTTAGAATTACATAGTCCTTGCTTTGTTCTTCTAGGACTCTTTTCCTTGCTAGGCTGGATCCTTCTAGATATGTTCATGTCTTCAAGTAATATACAAGTGGTTTACTCCACTTCGATTCTATCGTAGAATAGCATATAGAAGAGTGTTCATTTGGTATTGATACTTGACACATGTGGAAATTTATTACATATTTTTGTACATCCCTCTACATACTTTGCACCAATACACTCCTAATCTCTTTAAATACCATTATGAATTCTCCAATGACTCTCATGGGCTTGTTTGATCAAACTATTGAGTTCCTCATCCTCGGCACATCTTAAAAGTATTCAATTAGAGTTCTTGTAATATAGACTTCTAGCAACTATGACTAGGTTTCTTTTATTCTAAAGTTCTTGGTCCCTAGTTGCATTGATCTTATGACTCAGTCCATGTGTGAGTACATGTACCAATTTTTTAGCCCATTTAGTACATAATTCAAGGTTGAATAAGTAGGTATCTAGTCGCTCATCTCCTACTCCTATTGGCGGTTCTTTGTGAGTCATCCTCGACAAGTTGTTAGCTCTAACATGTGTATTTCCCTTCTTGAGCACTTATTCCATGAGTAATAGAAACCATCTAACTAGCCTTCTAGTATTACAAGGTTTATTGACCAACTACAATAGAGCTTGGTGATCAATAAAGAACTTTAATTTGTTGGCTAGTAGGTAATGTATAAACTTTTTAACTCATTAGACCATCCCTAAGCCTTCTCATTCAGTTGTGGTGTAATTTTGTTTAAATTGGTTTAATTGTCTACTGGCATAGGCAATCAGGTGATCTAGTTTCCCTTCATCTGTGAGTTGTGCTAGTATGCATTCAATGGAAAATTAGATGCATCTACATGTACATGGAATGGTTTATTCTAGTTTGGCGCTTTTAGAATTAGTGCTTAGATCAACCTTTTCTTTAACTCATTGAATGTGCTCTCACATTCATCTATCAAAGTGAACTAAGTTAAAATTCTATATAATGGTTTTGCAATTATGACATACATGTGAATAAATTGATTATAATATCCACAATGGCCCATAAAAGCCTGCACTTCTTTCACGTTCTTAGGTCTAGGCAATTCCAAAATAACCTTGATCTTTTCTTCAACTCTGAGATACCATTCCTGGAAACTATATGCCCCAATATCTTTCCTTGTCTCACCATGGAGACACATTTCTCTAGATTCAAGCAACTCTATATTGCCTACATTTGTCAGATATTTTCTTAAGGTCAGGGATATGGATGGAAATTGAGATGAATATGTACACAAGTCATCTACATAAACTTCCATACTCTTTCTCAAAAAATATTTAAAAATATGTCACATCAATCTTTGGAAAGTAGCTAGGGCATGTTAGTCAGCCACCGGATTGGAAGTTGTAAAACTGAATCTTTTGTTCGCATGCGCGAAAAGTTGTTACACTGACAGTTGTAATCTTTTATATAAAGCAATGAAAAGAGATGCTCAGTGACGATTCGTGGAATCACCAGACTGTCCGTCTGGGTGATTGTCTGAACGTTGTTGTAGCGTTGTTTGTCTAATTTCTGAGTACTCTGAGTATACTGTGCATATTCGTGTTTGTTGTCTATCGATCTCTGTTGCGATTGTGAGTTTCATTTACATCCGGTAGATCGTTGTATTGTTGTCTGAGTAAGTCGTTTGCGAGTCTCTATTGGGATTGTTGTGTTAGTTCGCGTATCGTGTTGTTATTCTTTCTTGAAATGGTCTGCCAATGTTTGGTGAAGTCTGTGTAGCTATGGTAGCTTTTTTGGTATTCGGGTTTGTATTGTGTTGTCTTCCGTATTGAGGTCTATGTTCGTACGGCAAAGATTAAGCTACGGTAAGATCCGTCCTAAGTTGCGTACTGAATCTTCAAGCACTGTGTGTCTGTAACTATTGAGTCCTTGTGTGTCTTCGGTTGAGTTTGACTATGAGCACTGTTCGGTGAAGGTTGAACTACTGGTATTGTTCCTAATGTTACTGCCAGCGATTTGCATTGTAGTTATTATTTCTCTGTCCTCTGTAATTTTGATAGCCTTGTTGCTGGTTGTTTCTCATTTGCGGAGGTACATAATGATTGGTTGGCTGTACTGGTTCCTGTATAATAGCATTGACAGTTGTGGTTCCCTGCACTTTGGCGTTGTATGCACAGTTTTCGGTAGTATGTACGGTCGTGTTGCAGATAGCGCAAAACAACTGATTAAGTGCACAAGTGGCACTAGTGTGCCCTGAATTCTTGCATGTGGTGCAGAACATTTGTCTGGTCAGGTCTTCTGCAACATTTTTATTTGCCTTTAACCATTCCAAGTATTCTGTAAATCCTCCAACCTTGTTTTCCAGCTGCAAAGCCATTGCAATCACTGCATCTAGCGTCATAGCTCCTACACAACGTATGATCATAATCTGTTTGAGTTGCGGAGTCAATCCATTGACAAACCATTGAGTGATAACGTCATCCGGTAGGTTGGCATGTGCTGGTGGTAATTTCCTCAAATGGGTTCTGAATAGAGTGGAATATTCCTGCACTGTTTGATTTATCTTCTGTCTATTGTTTTGCAGGTAATCAAAAATTTCGGTTAGATTCTTCTTTAGCCTGAATCTTTGCAAAAATGCATCCCTTACTGCTTCATAGGTGCCGAAATGGTTAATATCATATTCTGTAAGCCATCTGGCTGCTTCATTAACCAATGTAGACTGGAAGGCAATAGCCTTATACGCCGGATCGGGTGGATGGTTGAGCACTACATAACTTATCTCAAATGTGCGTACATGAGCATCTGGGTCATCTCCTGGAAATCCACCGAATTTAGTGTACGTTACTCCGGTTGCAGTTGGCCTTGGTGGGCATGGTTGTTGTTGTTGTTGTTGTTGTTGCCCGTTCATGGCACTGATGGTTGTATTGTGACTATCTTCTGTACCCCGAGGCTGAATATCTGAATCGTCAGAATCTGTATCGTCAGCCTGTGCACTTTTCGGGTCGATAATCTTGTTCAATATGTTTCGAATCTCGGTTTCGAACAAGCTACCTTCCTTCTTGATGTCAAATGTAGGAAAGCTTACTCCCAATAGCGGTGACTGGACTGATGATTCACCAAACAATGGTAAACTGCCGCCGAAAAACTGCAATCTTTCAGCAACTGGTACCGAAATATCACCGGAATGTGTCGATTTTTCACCAATACAGGGTGCTTTGTCTCCCTTGCTGATTTCTTTGACTAAGACGTTTCTATTCGTAAACAAGTTCGAATCTTTACTCAATGATGTTAAATTAACTTCATACTGCATCCTATTAGATTCTGGAGTTACTATATCTTCGACAGATTGTGACGAAATTACACCGGAATCTGCCAGAGATTTAGTTCATTCCACCGAAATATGACCAGAATTCTTACTAACGTTCTTTACTTTCTTGACAACTGGGTTAGACCTAGCTGCGCTTTTACCTCCTAGAGGCGTCCTTAGCAAATTAGGTACCCCAGGCTGGCGGTTCTTTGGATACGTTTCACCAGATCGAGTAACCGACATGTATCATCTTTTGGTACTAGTCGCGTACTATTACTGTCGATTTACAATCTATAGTCGCGTTACCACAATCGATTTGCAACAATCTAATCTGTTGCCACCTACCCCATGGTCGGCGTCAGTGTTAAACGCTGTGTTCTAATTGTCAGAAGTACGTTTAAACGTTGTTGGGTTCTTGGGAGTGGAAGGGGTCTGTAAAAATAGAGGCCCTATGCTTGTTTCCCAAAATGACTTCACACCACAATATACTAATATTCAAGACTTCTATCATGAATTGGTATACCCTTCTCAATCTTTACGGCTCGTTATTCTAATTCTTCCAAGGTTCGCTAAACGGCAAAAGTATTTGAACCAGGCATACATGAACAACAAAGGATGTATGATAAGGCCAGTCAATGGACCACCGCCGAACCTCCAGTGTTTCCAGATCCTATTCCGGTGACCCAGGCTCCGCTAACCAAGGAAGGAACACAAAAACAAGATTCTAATTCAGTAGCAGGCACATCATCTTCAGCAGATACATCCTCTTCAGCCGGCGCATCATCTTCAGAATCCGTGGAAAGCACAATTCAATCAAATAAGGCCTGGGAGATTTTATCTAAAGCGTCCATTACTCTTCCTCTTGGCCAATTACTTGCACTAGTACCAGGAGTTCGACAACAATTCCAACAGCAGTTCAGTCTTGTACCTTCTTGCATTCCAGCAACAGTGGAAGTGCAACCGGAACCTGATTCTATGGTCGATCATTCGGTTCCTTTAGTTACAGTATGGTATAAAAATCATAAAATTACACAGGTACTAATTGATGGAGGATCTAGAGTCAACATTGCTACTACTGCACTGTGTAAGAAGTTAGGATGGACTGAAATCGAACCAGTTCAGTTCTTTGTCAAAATGGCTGACCAGTCAAGAGTCCATCCAGTAGGACTTGTACGGAATGTACCAATAACTTTGCAGGGTACCACATTTAAGATGACCTTTGTCGTCCTAGAATTACCGGAATCCACCCTTGATTATAATCTTCTTTTTGGCCGTCCTTGGCTGAAGCAAGCTAAGGTCATACAAGATTGGTCTGCACAGGAACTCACTTTCAAAGACAATAATCGTAAATATATTGTAAAACTAGGTGCTATACAGCCTTGCAAATTGCATGCTAGACCGTATTTTGCAGAACCAGTTCATATGTTAGATGGGTTGTCAGATGATGAAGAAGAAGAGTTTTTAAAGAACAACATTGACTTAATTTCCCTAGGAACTGTTGATCTACAATCTATTGTAGATAATTGGAATCCCGTAGTTTGTATGGTGATGCCTGTAACAGAAGAAGATAAGAAGGAAGATACTGCTGCTATAGATGACGCTCAACTGCAACAACTTTTTAAGCCAGCTGACGATACAGAGAAGCCCCGACAATTTTATATTCCAGAGGATCAGTTGATCACTTATAATTTAGGAGATGAAGACCATCCGCGTCCTATCAAGATAAAAGAAAACTTACCGGAAACATTTCAAGTAGACCTAATCCATCTACTTCGAGAGTTCTCCGACATCTTTGCATGGGATTACAAAGATATGAAGGGTTTGGACCCACGCATTTATCAACAAAGGGTCACGCTGAAGCAAGAAGCAAAACCAATCAAACAACCAAGCTACCGGATGAATCCAAACTATGCATCACAGGTAAAGGCAGAACTTGATAGGCTACTCAAAGTCGGATTCATTGTACCAGTAGAGCATGCTGAACGGATCTCACCAATTGTTATTGTGCCTAAAAAGAATAAGCAGCTACGAATATGTGTAGATTACCGGAAATTGAACGCAGCTACGGTGCTTGATCCATTTCCGCTACCATTCCTTGACACAATGCTTGATAGAGTAGCAGGACATGAAATGTATTCATTCCTAGATGGATACAGTGGGTATAATCAAGTTAGAATGGTTGAAGAGGATATACCAAAGACCGCTTTCATCACCAATTGGGGTGTTTTTGCTTGTACCGTAATGTGGTTTGGATTAAGAAATGCCCCAAATACTTTTCAAAGGTGTATGCAGGAAATATTCTCCCCTTACCTTACCTCGTTTATGCAAGTTTATCTTGATGATTTTTCATTATTTGGCAAGATAGTAGCACACTTGTTCCATTTACGGTGTTGCCTTGAAAAATGCAGAGAATACAGACTCTTTTTGAACCCAAACAAATCTGTGTTTGCAGTTTCATGTGGAAGGCTACTTGGCCACATCGTATATGCACAAGGTATACAGGTGGATCCAGATAAAATTACAGCTGTGTTAGAAGCACCTGTGCCCACTACACCTAAGGAAGTGATGCGCTTCATGGGGCAAGTAAGATGGCATGGTCGGCACTTACGGTGGCTTGCTCATTTGGCAATACCACTGAACAGATTAATCACCAAGACTCCTCGACAATTTGAGTGGACTCAGGAATGTCAGATAGCATTTGATCGTCTAAAGTGTTTATTAACACAAGTTCCCATCTTACAGCCTCCCGACTGGGATCACCCCTTTCATGTATTTGTTGATGCCTCAGATATAGCAATTGGAAGCGTATTAATGCAACAAACGAATAAGTGGTTTAGACCAGTATACTATGCAAGTCGAAGGCTTGCCCATGTTTGCGTTTAGTATACTCTGTCAAGAAGTTCAGGCATTATTTACTTGGCCGCAAATTTACTTTTCATGTAGATCATGCTGCACTTGTCTATCTGGTTCGGCAACAGCACTTAGGTGGCCGATTAGCGCGATGGGTTCTGCTTTTACAAGAATTTGATTATGAAGTTATTCATCGACCTGGCAGTTCACATGCCTTAGCAGATTTCCTTTCTCGCTTAGATTCCGGTGAAGCTCCGGTCGGTGTAGATAACACAACACCGGCAATTTATGTTTCTGAACCGACTAATGATAAAATTGCAGACCCACCTATGCCATTTACATACTATGATCAGATATTGACCTTTCTTACTGATGGATGCCTCCCTTCTTAGACTTCTACTGCAATACGCAGGAAAATTGCAGTTTTCAGTCGCCGATTTCGGTTGATTGCTGGGGAATTATACTATATGGATCATATTGGAGTTTTACTTCGTTGTATTCCACCACATGAAGTCAACTCAGTCATTACTTTGGCTCACTCAATTCCTTCCGGTGGCCATTTTGCAACAGATTTAACGCACCGAAAAATTCTGCAAAGCGGACTTTGGTGGCCTACTATATACAAAGATGTATCACAGTTTGTCAAACAATGTGATAGTTGTCAGAGATCTGGACAGCCCCTGCAACGTCATCTTTTCCCTCTACAACCTGTCTTGCCATTATAGCCTTTTCAGAAGTGGGGTCTAGACTTTATCGGACCTATTACACTGCCAGCAATACTCAGCAATAATCGTTACATTCTAACCTGTACAGACTATGCAACCAGATGGGCAGAAGCATAGGCTTTAAAATCTGCCACAGCTGTTTCGGTGGCAAATTGCCTAATGAAAGATATCTTTCCGTGCTTTGGATTACCTGTGGAGCTTGTTACTGATCAGGGCACTCATTTTGTTAACAATCTAATGAAAGTACTCACACATTCTTTTCAGATCACGCATAAATTCAGTTCACCATATTATCCTCGTGCAAATGGTTTGGCTGAGAGTACAAACAAGACCCTGTTGAATATGCTTTGAAAACTCATTTTGGAAGCACCGGAAAGATGGGACCAACTGTTACCTGCAATCCTGTGGGCATACCGAACTACCTATAAGGTAGCAACAGGCTAGATACACTCACAAAACTGGATGAGCACCGATGGCAAAGTTTTCTAACTATGTAGGAAGTACAGCTAAGACAAGCTCGAACACATGATCGCTATCTAAAGACCACAGTTTTTACGGTGGGACAACTTGTACTATTTTACAATGCAAAATCAAATCGCTCTGCTGGCAAATTCAAGTTACGATGGTTTGGCCCCTACTAGATTTTTGAACAAGTGGGCCCAGCAACTTTTCTTCTGACTACTTTGATCGGAATTCCTCTTCCAAAAGTCATCAACGGTTCGAAGCTATGGCCGTATCAACAAACATCTAACCCCCAATGAAACGTTTCACGGTTGGCCGCGTCTTTTGGCATTCTCTTTTCTTTCCTTTTCTCTTCTTTTCTTTTCTTTTATTTTTGTGTGCTCAATAAAATAAGTCTGTAAATATCCGCGTTTTGATACCTAATTATGTCAATAGCCGCCCTTCCCTTTCTAGGTACTCATGCATGCACACCGAAGTTAAGAAGTTATCATCTCAACGACGAACGTTTATTAGTGATTTTGATTGCTCCCCACTGCCGAACATCTACTTAACCTTCTCCATTTCGCCAAAAATCGCTATTGTGCTTGCGTGATTTGTGTGACTGTGTATACCCTATGCGTTTGCGTTTTGTGCTTGCTGTCATCGTTTGCACCATGGAAGCTCTGGCAAACTATGCCGCTTTCCGTGACGGACTCCCTACCGCGGTAGGAGAGATTCTGCGCACCCGTGGGTTATCCAATTTCGCTGAACTGTCATGGCATTCAGTGGAATCCCACCCGTTTTTTGCTCAAATCATTGACACTATCGCTAAAACACCTGCCAACGAGCAAAGTTGGGCTATCACATCCCTACCCTCCCGAACCGTAATCACCTTCCAAAATTTCGCTGAGTCATTTCGACTCCCTTCGCAAGGTCAAGAGAATGGCCCGAATCTGCCATTAACCACCATGAATCAGTTATTCCCTATGCATTCATCCAACGAATACGCGATCCTATGTCGACCGGAACCTGAGAGATCCGCCCTTCAGTTCTTAGTAGCTATCTTGAACCTACAGAAATGTACTTATGAAATATCGCGTCCATTCTACTCCGCCATTGATTTAGCTGCTAGAGAACCAATAAATTTTGCATCCTATTTCTTCCACCGCATTCACAAGGAATGTGTTTCAATCATTAAACAGGTAAACAAAGGAGGAATGCCAAGGTCCAGATTGCCGCACATTATTTCTTTCCTTTTTCCGGCCATTCTTGCAGCACAACCACCACCCAGAGGCCTGGTCCTGTGCCATGAAGATTCTGTGCAATTATTGGAGGACGATGAAGAAGACGAAGAGGAACTCAATCAACTCTTCCGCCGGAAAAGAATTAGAATCAGTTCCTCTGAAAGTGAAGCCCAGGGGTCAGCCGAAAAAAACAAAGAAGATGACAAGGAAGAAGAAAAACAGGACGAAGAAACCTTCCATGACACCGCAACGTCTATGCAGCACGAATCATCAGCACAATCTTCATCAGAAGGACAACAAGAACAAGAGAATCACACCGAATCCAACACAAGCTCGTCACAAGAGACATCACAGCAACAATCAGAGCAGGAAAACCAAAGAAATGAAGAACAGATCATTAAAGAAGTTTTCGACGAACTTCTGAAAGCAGTTGAGTCCACAGCTGCCGATACTGCACAACAAACAACAGAACAGGTAACAGAACCTAACCCTATCCTGCCCACTCCACCACCGGAACCTCTGCTCAACCCCATCCTTCCTATTCCACCCAATGAACCCGACGAACTCGTAGCTTCTTCATCTTCATCGCCTAACTACTCTCCACCGAACTCCCAGCAACTCCTCACCGCATCCTCTTCCCAACCTCGTCCCCCTCCTCCACTCACGTCCATCCCCGTATTCTCTGAGTTAGCGTCAATGGGTCAACTGCTAATCAATTTATCACAACAACTCCCTGCGCAAATGAAGCAAGTAACAGAGAATATTCGCAATGAATTCCAACATAAAGTAGATCTATTGGAGACCGACATTAGCCCCCTACAGGAAGAATTACTAGTAACCAAAGCCGAAAACCAATCTCTACAAGAACAGCTGAAGGAATTACATGCCAGAATTGCCGAATAGGAAATGGTTACCAGACAGAGGGATGCGGCGGTGGCTGAGCTCACAAAGAAAGAAGAATCATTACAGAATGCAAATGCCGAAATCAGTAAAATGAAACAAGAGTTACAGGACAAAGAAGATGCAAGAATCGCATTAGGAAATCTGCTCGAAGAAACCAGAGTTCAACTAGACAAAGTGGTACAAAAAGGCCAAGAACAGTACGATCTGGCGATGAAAACAACCGAAGAACTCCAGAAATGTAAGATAGAATTCGACGAGGTAAACAACATTCTACGGTGAAAACTGACATTAGAAGCACAATTACAAAAAGTAATAACAGATTTCCGAGGAGAAAGGGATGCATATTCTAGGACCATACAGTTTCAGAATCAAGAGATCAAAAGAAGGGAGAATCAGCTGGACAATCTGAAAGAAAGAGTAAGCAAGATGGAGAAACAAGTGGCAGAAATGAAAGTTTCCAGAGATGCAGCCCTATCGAACGATTTCTACCTACAAGAAGCTTTTCTGCAGACGCAAGCAGAAATTTTGTTGACCGAAGCTATAGCTTTAAGTTCTGTAAGAGTAGATGCACAACTAGTAGAACCGGATACTCTCAAACAGCTGTTAGAAACTTTAAAGAAGAAAATCACCCGAACCTTTAGATTAGCCAGAAACATGTATTTAGATGGAGTTATAGAAGAACAGTAATTTTGTACTCCCTGCGGATTCGAGTCCACCGTGCGTGCCAGAGTGTTAGTCGGCCGCCGGATTGGAAGTTGTAAAACTGAATCTTTTGTTCGCACGCACGAAAAGTTGTTACACTGACAGTTGTAATCTTTTATATAAAGCAATGAAAAGAGATGCTCAGTGACGATTCGTGGAATCACCAGACTATCCGTCTGGGGGAATGTCTGAACGTTGTTGTAGCGTTGTTTGTCTAATTTCTGAGTACTCTGAGTATACTGTGCATATCCGTGTTTGTTGTCTATCGATCTCTGTTGCGATTGTGAGTTTCATTTACATACGGTAGATCGTTGTACTGTTGTCTGAGTAAGTCGTTTGCGAGTCTCTATTGGGATTGTTGTGTTAGTTCGCGTATCGTGTTGTTATTCTTTCTTGAAATGGTCTACCAATGTTTCGTGAAGTCTGTGTAGCTATGCTAGCTTTTCTAGTATTCGGGTTTGTATTGTGTTGTCTTCCGTATTGAGGTCTATGTTCGTACGGCAAAGATTAAGCTACGGTAAGAGCCGTCCTAAGTTGCATACTGAATCTTCAAGCACTGTGTGTCTGTAACTGTTGAGTCCTTCTGTGTCTTCGGTTGAGTTTGACTATGAGCACTGTTTGGTGAAGGTTGAACTACTGCTATTGTTCCTAATGTTACTGCAATGTGTATTCGAAAAAGGGTCCGAGGTAACTCGGTATCATGATACTAATCGTCTGGTACAGTGTGTTCGGCGAACCTTGGAAGAATTAGAATAACGAAGCGTAAAGATTGAGAAGGGTATACCAATTCATGATAGAAGTCTTGAATATTAGTATATTATGGTGTGAAGTCATTTTGGGAAACAAGCATAGGGCCTCTGTTTTTACAGACCCCTTCCACTCCCAAGAACCCAACAACATTTAAACGCACTTCTGATAGTTAGAACACAGCGTTTAACAGGCATTGGTTAAAAAAAAAGGCATAACCTTGAATGCATACACTCCCCAATCTGTAGCAAAGGTAGTTTTGTGTTGATCTTCTGTAGCAATTGATCCTTGATTGTATCCTAAAAATCTGCCAAGAAAGCTTCCTTGCTTGCTACTCTTTGCAAAAGATGATATGTAATGGGTAATGGATCGCTTTCTCAAATGGTAGTAGCATTGACTTTCTTGACTTCTTTAATGTTGGCTACATAGACATCAATATAGGTATAAGGTCTTTGCTTAGAGGGTTAAGGTGTCATAGGAATTCTATTAGAACATATAGAGGGATCTTCACCATTTAGGTCTTTGTAATTCCAAGCAAATACATCCCTATATTCTCATAACAATGTTATGAGCTCTTGTTCTTCTTCTATGGATGCATCTTTATTTATATAAGTGCACCTTTCTTCATCCCCTTCTAGTGTTACTAAGATTTTCTTTGTTTGTTCCTTTTTATCATAAATGGCTCCCTCTTGTGCCTCTCTCTTAGGCATTTGAATAGTTGTTTTTCTTTCTTCCACTTCATATTTCTTAAAATTCTCAAGAACTTCAAATTGTTTGAGTGCTAAATTTTCTTCCTCCATTTCATTACTCTCCTTCCTAAGGTTTTCTAGGTATTCTTCTATGGAGAGTTATTTTTAATTTTCCTTGGAGTCTTCCACTTTTATTTCCTTTAGGTATTGCTCTTCTCAATCTAACTCTGATTCCATTTCTATGCTTTTGTATTCTTCTTTCCATTCCTTTTCTATTGTTTCTCCTTCTTCTTCCTCTTGGAGTACTACCATCTACAAGCTTAAGTCATATCCTTCTTCATCTACACACTCATTCATGGTTACTCTTCTCCATTCATGCACACATCCAAGGTGGCTAATATTTCCATCCATCCATGTGGTTCAAATGCTTCATCTAGAAATATCTAAGGCCTGTAAGTCATGCCTTTTATTGTTCTATTTTCCTTTGGTCTTAACTACCAATGTTGTAACCTTTTCTCCTCTCATTGAGCTGCCTTACAAATCTATAGTTGAATATTTTTGTTCATCCATGATTGGTCACTAGATCCATCACTATGGGTTGATACATCATCCTTTTCTTTAATTATAGGATTTCCTGGAAGGGGTGGGACATCCATATGTGAGAAATTGTGGAGATTTATTTTGGTTGTCGTACCTTAGTGTTGAAGATACAATGCATCTTGTCCCCAATCTTGAAATACCTTGAGTTTCCGCATGAAAGGTCTTCCTAGTTATTTTCTCAAGGAGTCCTAAAGGTCATTCTATATGACCATCTGCCAGTTGTAACTTCATCCTAGTTGGTCATAGGGCTAGGGTTCCCCATTTCTTTCAAATCTATTTGGTAGCTATTCCTAATCCCATTCTTGTATCTAATATGGCCTTGGTCATATATCCTTGAAATGTAATTGGGAGACAAGTGTTTCCTTCATTGCCGTCACTAAAGTCTTCAACTTTATCTACATGTATCTTGATAGTTCATGTTCTTTCCATCTTTTCTTCCTTTATTGATGTGTTTTTTTCTTTCAATTTCAATTGAGTGGCAAATTTCTTCTATAGATGGGATTTCACTTGCTAAATTTCTTCTAGGGTTATAGAACTTGAACTCTTGCTTTCTTCACTTCTTGCAGGGTGTTCAACACTTCCTCTGACATTCTTTTATCTTTGTTTATTATTGTTTGGGTGTGCAAGAAATGTGATTTTTTCTCATATTCACCAATATAATTTTAAAGTGTAGTTAAGATGATAGTTTTTTTTCTATCATAATCCTGATCATATAAATTGTTTGAGTTCACTTCGAGTTCTACCTTAGATTGGTTCATTGAAGCATCTAGTTTTGCAAAAGAAGGGATATCTTCGTTGGTTTTCTTCCACCTCTCTTCTTGAACTTTGGTCCACAAGTCATGTGGCCAATTTGCTTCTACTTCTAGAATCATTGAGTCCCTTTCAATGGTCTCAAAACCTAATTCTTCTTCAATCTCCTTACTTTGTTTTGGTTTCATTTGATGTGAGTTAAAGTTTCCTACACATCCCTAGAATGTCTTTTCTAGAATTCTCATCTAAGGGAGGTTTGGTGTTGATTGGTCAATTAATCTTGTAATATGAGCAATTTCAATAAATCTTGTACATATTTCAATTCTTTCTTCTTTGAGATCTCCTCTTGGGTAGCTTCTATCATATTGCTCTAGACTGAGTCCTATCTCTATTCTAGACGAATAAGATTTCAACCACATTTTCAAGTCTTTAGGCATAAGATCTGCTAGAAATGATCCTGCATGCTCCTTAGTTTGGTTTTCTTTCACCACATTCATGTTTTGATTGGCTAGAAAAGTTAGAGTAGGTTCAATTTCTTTTACAACTTTCTCTTTCTCTTTAGCCAATTTCTTAATCAAATTGTTCTTAATTTTCTCTCATCTAGCTTTCCATTTTTTAGCTTTCTTCCTCTTTGAGACTTGTGATGATTCTTCTGAATCTTCTACTATTTGAGGTGAAGATTCTATCTCGTTCTTACTCTTGGGACTATCAGGTCTTTTATGTTCTAGGTTCTCCTTGGCTTTGGCTTTGGTGATGGATTTTAAAGGCATGGTGTATTCTTTATCACTTCCCAAGGACTCCATTACCTCAACTACATTGATCTAAGATGTAGGCAATGCGTTAGATGGGTTCTTAGGGTAGTCTCTGAAAAAGTGTTCTTTTCCATAGTCACTGCAATACCCTTCCCAAACCCTTTGAGGTGTTGGATGGTACGGCATTGTGCACTCCCTATTGAAATGGTCTCCTCTGCATCTATAGCAAGGTCCTCTAGGTGTAGGTGGTCTTGTTGTTGGTCTTCCAGGAGCTTGATCCCTAGGAGTTCTATACATGAGGTTGGCATATTGAGATCCATATGTGTTTCCATAGTCATCATGTTCGTAATGGTGTTGCTCATAAGAAGATTCATAGTCCATGAGACTTTGATCATACGCATAATAATCTCCATAGCTTTGTTCATAGCCTTGATTTAAGTTTTCTATATTAATCAATGGTGTCATAGGTACTACAGCTCTCTGAAGGTTTCCTTCTAGTTGTGTGTATTTAACATGTACTACATTATGAGGATGTGGGGGTTGTTGCCCTAGCACACGTTGAGGTTGGTTGTATCGATGATAATCATACAACCTTGGATCCACAGGTGTTCCTTGATATGTAACATAACTTGGAGCCTCCTTGACTTGTTCCCTCGTTTGATATCCAAAAGGCCTATATTGTTGTGGTGAGAGTGGCCTATATTGTCTATAATAAGGATAATTTTATGTGACATGATTGTTATATTTCTATTCTGTGACAATAGAGATTAGGCCCTTGTGCCGACTGCCTATTGTATTGATATGTCTACGGGGAAATAGGTCTTCCTCTTGCACAAGTATGAGATGAGTAGTCTCCACCACAATGCAAACATCATCTCAACATGGGCATTCTCATAGGTTGGATCTCATAAGGTTTTTGGCCTTGTTGTTTTTGAAATCTTATTTTCTTTGCCACTAGGTCTACTAATTCCTCAACCTTGTTAGATTTGGAGGAGGCATTACTTGTAGTATCATCAGATTTAATTGTACTTTGTGGAATCTTCAAATCATGAGCTTATGAAGAGATGGATTTGTAGTTGATGAAGATGAAGTGGTGCTGCAAAAACTTTGCACTACACCAGCCAAATGAAGTCCAGAGATGTGTTGTGGGCCCTTTTAGCTTGCCAAGGGATGTATTAGACACTCTATGTACCTTGGAAGATCACTCTCAAAAAGTTGAATTAAAATAGATAAGTTGGGGTGAGCCAAAAACTTGCTATTTATGTTCATACACATGTCCAAAGTTTTGAACAATTTTTTGGCCACAGCAGAAATTAACTTAATTCCTTTTGGGTAACTCTTAGACACTTATTACGCTAACAAGAATGAGTGATTTGACCAAAAAAGATGAACTACACAAAGAGAAACAAACTTAGCAAGTCATAGGATGACCTCGATTTTCTCGGGCTACAACAGTCTCAGACCCGTGAGCAGTATAATGCAAATATCTCAAGATTCAAAAACCTAATGATTATGAAATTTTGTAGGCATATACTAGACCGTATGCTAAATATAACAAGCTTTAAATCAAAGAAAATAATGAATTACACACTGAGAAACAGCTCTCACAAGATGACTATTCTGAGAGAGTGCTCCCAGAGAAGAAGAAAACCAAGTGACACAGCTGACTTTAAATGATCCTATCTGAAGATTGAAACACCCAAATACAATGAGAAATTTTTTAGCATAAAGTAGAGTTAGAGAGCTAACTTTACCAAGTTAAATCACTGAAAATGATGCACCAAGAGCAGAGAAATCATCTCTGCAATCTGATTGAGAAAATTGAGAGATATGGTAGTGAACAGTACACTTCACAAGAACATGAAGATATGAACTCCAATGATCATGAAAATAAAATTATATTGATTGTAAAATACAAGGGACTTACTGATACATATGTGTGCCTTTAAACCATGTTACTCAGTGGGTGTCATGTTACCCCATGTGAGTGTTCAATAATAAGTTTAAGTTGTTCATAGTGAAGTGTTCACCTCAAAGAGTAATCTCCTCAGTTTTTAGCTATAGAAATCAGTTGTAAAGCAAGTTACAAGTGATACATGATCTTCAATACATGTCATCATGAGAGCTCTATGATACTTGCAATTTACAAGTGAATTAGAATGTGGTCAGTTTTGGTTTTTAGTATGTGGTTGGGACAAGTGACCTCAGAAAAATGAAAAAAATTTGTCAGGTTTTTTGAAATGTGATGGGCTTATTCTAATTCCACACTCTCTTACATACTTCCTAACCCTAGTTCCTCCACTCCTAACCTAATCCTAAAAACTTGTCACACACACTAGTTTTATGAAGCAACAAGTGCAAGAGCATGGTGACTTTCCAAGCCAATGAAATTTACTTTTTCATGATCACTACCTTCAATGATGCTTTAACTATCATGTAGGCATCTTGATGTAAGTCAAATCCCCAACTGCACCAAAAATGTATGCACTTAAGCTCACAATGTCTTAAGGATTTGTGATGAAAGAAACTAAATCTCAATCATCAAGCAAGTGAAAATAGTGGTGGCATTGATACATGCATTAAATTATCAATCCGAGATTATAACTCAATCATGTGTATGAATACATGTACATAACTGATAGTTAAAGTATGAAAGGGAGAAGTAATGCATGCAAAAAGGGATCATTCACCTCACATGATGCCTCTTACACAACAATGTGTACCGCAATACTTGGTGCAACAACAGAAACAAATTGAGCTGTATCTCTCAACTTTGATAGGCAAACAAATCAATAGTGCATTTATTTTGAAGCTCTTGATGAGACACAATCAATGGTTGTATCTTTAGCTTGATTAGACCCTTGTCTTTCAAGTTATGGCAAAAAAAAGAGTGGAGGGAAACACCTACTCTCACTTCTAGACTTCCTATGCTTCACATGCACACCGTAATAGTGAAAAGAGATGGGGAAGGGGTAGACAACAATAGCTCTAGGCACACAAGCTCATGAAGAAGAAGGTACAATAGCAAGAAGAATCAAATTCTAATTTTTTGCAAGTAAGCTCTTCATAATGGCAAAAGTATTTACAAAATAGTCACAAGTGACTTATATACATGTGCCCTAATTTTGGTCCTTTCACATAAGAGACTCACACTTTCTCTATAAATCACTAAGTTCCTACTATTGTACAAAGGTAATGTTACATTCTTTAGGGATCATGCATCTAGAGGACTCCTCTAGAGCAATTACAAAGCTTCACAAGATTTTACAATGAGTTTTTGGAAGAGAAAATTAGCCATTTCTTGAGAATTTTGGGGCCAATTTTTCTTTACTTCTTTCTTCTGATTCCTTATCTTTTGTCCTCTACAGCCCTCTCCCCCTCTTATCATTTATCATGCCTTGACATGCTTCTCTGGTTTTTCTTAAATCATAGTTATAAGGGTTTCTTAATGTGCAACTAGTGGTTGGAGATGGACCAATTGTCTCACCTCTTGCCCATTTGTTCTTCTCTCACCTAATGTTGTAATTTCTCTATGTATATTTCTTTTAATTGCATGATACTAGTGGTCGAGGAATCCTTCAAGAATCAAAGGCTATTTCTTACCTTGTTCAAGCCTGAGTTTGATGCTTTCATTTCACCCTTGGTATTCCTTATATTTATACATGGATTGATGCATTATCATTGTTGGCCATGCACACATCCAGCGACTAGAATGACATCCACCATTCTCTAGCAGGTTGTCTATCACCCTTTACCTCTTTCTAACTTTTGGGCTTCTGGATGGTGCTTCAAAGGTCTTGTTTGTAATTCTTTGTTTACATCCTTCGGGACCTATTGCATTCTTTGAGCCTGTGTCTTTTGTTTCCTTGTGTCTCATTGCATCCTGATGCATGCCCCTATGGCGCTTTGGGTAGAGAGTAGTGTTTAATGAATTATTATTTTCTTTTTTGTTTTTCTTCTTCTTCTCATTCTTTTGCTAGTCTCTCCCTTCACACCAAGCACATGGTGCTTGGTTCAATCCATATAATGCCTTTTTCAATATGCACATTTTTTTTCATACCCTTTTTACTCAAAACCACGGAGCTGAAATACATAGATTTCTTCATGTAAATCATTATTCAGAAATGAAGTTTCAATGTATAACTTATGTACATTCCAATCATGATGAGCTACAAGTTCATAGATGCTATGAATATTGGTCATTCAACATGTGAGAGCAAAAGTCTCTTCAAAATTAATGCCTTTTTATTGAGCATAACCTTTGGCAACAAGCCTAACCATATACCTATCAATTATTTCATTAAGCTTGTGTTTCAACTTGTATACCCATTTAGTGCTAATCAACTCTAAACTTGGAGGCAAATCACATAAAGAGCAAGTACCATTCTTCATAATAGCATCATGTTTTGATTGCATAGTAGCCAGCTAACTTCTTGAATTATGTGCTTCATCAAAAGAAACATGCTCATTGTCATCACAAAGACTAGAGATAACCATTGCATAACAATCTCTTGTAAAGGAGGCACTATGAGAGCTTGAATGAGTACAATATGACAAATGTGCATCTAATTTGCTATCTCTCAAAGTTTATACTAGCCATCTAGGCTTAGTTTTGCCTCTTGTTTGTCTATCCTCTCATCAACAAGTGCATCATGTAAATCTACATTAAAAATGGATTGATTTGCATCATTATCTGAAATTTGCACAGGCTAATAAATTACCTCATTTTTACTAGCATTTGACTATCCACCTCTAAAAAGAGGTTGTTAAGTGTCATACACATCATTTGATCTAACTTAAAGTAAGGCGTGAGTTGCACATTTCAAAAAAACAACATCACTACTAACTAGAATGTGTTTAGTTTGTGGATCTGCTTTAGAACTAGTTCCATCAAAATACATTTCATTGTGTTATCATTCAATTTTTTGCATTATTTTTTAGGCACTAATGCATAGGCTAGACAAGAAAGAACATAGATGAGCACTAGATGGCTTGTGACCATGCCAATCCTCGTATGAAAAGACAGGCTACAATTTGGTGGGACACGTGTTAAGTACATATGTTGCATATGTGACAACCTCAAGCTAGAATATATGTGGTATGGCTTGACTTTTGACCATAGACCTTGCCATTTCCATGTGAAACATGTTCTTCCTTTCTACTACTCCCTTTTTTTAAGGTGTATACAACACTCTACATTGATGTTTTATCCCAAGTTCAATTAGAAGTGTAGTAAAATCGGAAGACATATATTCCTCACCTTGATAATAACATAAGGTGTCCATTGTACATGTTGATAGAGTTCTAGAGATAACCAAAAACTATTTAAAGCACATAAGCACCTCAAATTTTACTTTCAATGGATAAACACATGCATGCCTAGAAAAGTCATTGATGAAAGTGACTAAGTATAGGTAATTCCCAAATGAAGGTGTTTGCATAGGATCATAGACATCACTATGAACAAACAACAATTTATGTGCAAATCTAATTGAACCATCTGTGTGAAGCTAGAATTCTGCATTTTTTTCCCAAACTATAGCATTCAAAGACGTGTTTAGAAGGTACCTCGAGTTTTTCTGAAGAGGACACCATCTTAGATTTCTATAGGTGAAGAAAACTAGAAAAATTCAAACGAACAAAGCATGCATGCCAAATATTTGCATATGAGATAGCATGAGAATCATGAATTATACATTTTGAATCATGCACAAAATTTTCATAATCCATGATCTTATATGACCCACTCCATAAGATTGATTCCACATAGCTTGGGACTTCCTTATAAATGAGTGCTAGATCCTTGCTCATTCTTGTTGGAGCAAAGCGATCCCTAATTGGTGATTATGAAGAACTTGAAGCAAGTTAGAAATCAAAATGAAGTCAAAGAAGTCATTAGAGGAAGTTGAGAGATTTCAAAAATGTAGCTTGTATACATATGTACATTATAGTTGAGAATTCTTGTACAATGGATATAGATGATCTTTAGGATGATAAGGAATAATGTAATAGAAATGGGATGAGTCTAGAATCATATGTATATAAGTCAATAATGAAAATAAATAGGTGTGAGGTTCATTAGAAGCCAAGTGTCTATGAGATAGATGTGTAGAGAGTCATCTTTTTGAGTTAGCATCGAGTCTTTCTCTGATTTCTCTCAGCCTCATCATGTGGATCAGAAAATCTTTTGTACACATCTAATCTAGAAGCTAATCAAGCTCTGTTCAAAGTTTCATGGTCTAATCCCTCTCAAGTTGAGTGTATTATTAATAGGAACATCTATATGTAAAGTCTACAGGTAGACCTCTCAGAGGTGCACATATTTTGTGACAAAGTTTTGCTTGAATCTCAGTGTAAAGTGTAAATTTTCTGATGAATGAGCATTCAAAATCTAACTTAGAAGATATAAGGAAGCTATGGCTAAAAGTATTTAGCAAAATGGGACTTGTGCTTTGATAAATCAACCTTAGAAGTTGACTATGTCAAAGTCACTTGTTTAGGAAGACAGTTTTTGACATACATTTGATCTTAATGATCAAATCAAAGTTTTAATGATTGTTTTGAAGATCTAATGAATGATATGATTGCGCAAAGGTAGCATGGAGGTATGTATATCATTAGATTGAAGAAATTTGAAGATATGTGGGGGTAATGAAGTTAATCTCTGAAGCAGACTTCTTGAAGAAGAAGAAATTTCATTCAGAAAAGTGATAGTGAATGATTTTGTAAATGAAGGTAACATTTGTGTAAAGTTTGGTCAATGATTGATATAGAGGTGTTCTTAAATCAGTAAAGATCAAACCTTTGGAGATTCAGAGCAAAAGGTGTAATATAAAGTGAAGTAAAGAGCATTGGAAGTCTCAATTGCTACAGACATTGAAGTTTCTTCTAATTGAAGGTGGACGAGATCAAGTCTTGAAGACAACCTGAAGAAGTGTGAAGATTGAGCTCGAAAGGATCTGAAAGATTGAAGCTTTACATTAAAGGTACAAAGCATATTCATTTATCTTAACATTTGCAGAAGACAAAGATCAAAGATGGGAGAAAGCTTGAAGATTGATAAGCTAGATAGGAAGAACTATCCAGCTTGGTCCATGAGAGCACATCTCATGAGCAAAGGTTTGATGGCATTCATTATAGGAGAAGAAGAAAAGCATGAGTTTGAAGATCCTAGTGTTCCAACTAGGGAAGAGCTTGCAGATTTGAAGAACTGGATGAAGAAGGATGCTCAAGCTAGGAGCATCATTTACATGGTTGTAAATGATTATCTTCTACCTCATATTAGAGGATTATAAAGTGCAACAGATCTATGGAATGCTTTGGAAGAGCATTTTCAAAATACAACTAGGTGAAGGAAGTCCTCATTATGGGCTGAATTCATAACCTTCAAGAAGAAGAGCTCACAATCAATTTCTGATTATGTGGCAAGAATGAAGGATATTGTAGATAGCTTGGGAGCAGTAGATGAAGATATTGAAGAGGATAAGTTGGTAAGACAAATACTTACAGGTCTGAGAGGAGATGAGAAATGGAAGCCTTTCATATTGTCCATAGAATTGTCATTAGATCATTTTACTCCTGATCTTAATCAATTGCTAGGACACATGCTAACTTTTGAGCACGACATTAAGGGAGATAATGATAGGAGTGCAAGCCAAGCTATGTACTCCAAGGACAAGATAAAGAATGTCAAAGGAAAGCAGTCAACTGATGATGAAGGATCTTCAAGCCAAGTTAATTTCACAAGAGGGAAGATGAATTCAAGAGGTAAAGGAATAGGAGGTAAGAAAAAAGATAATGTTAGAGCTTGTTGGATTTGTGGAAGAACAAATCATTTGGCAAAGGATTGTTGGTATAACAATCAAAATGGTGGAAGTCATAATCAAAGTTTCAATTAAGGAGGTAGAGGAGGCAGAAATCAAAGAGGTAACTTCAGAGAAAGAGGTGGTAGGACCTCATATGCTAGAGGAGGTGGAAGAATCTTACAACCTCAGTCCTACAATAACAACTATTATAATTATGCATCAGATCAAAAGGATGACATGACTCTCATCTTGAATGCAACACATAAAGCAATAGGAGAAGATCAAAGGGTATTCTATATTGACTCAGGATGTAGCAATCATCTGAGTCGCAACATATCATTGATGACTGGTATGGAAGCAAAGGTGAGTGGACATATAGTTCAAACAGGAGACAACACCAAGCATAAAGTGGAAAGCATTGGATCATTGAAGAGAAAGAGTGGAAGCACACTCTTAAGAAAGGTACTTTATGTTCCTAATATTCCAAAACTTGATAAGTGTAGGCCAAATTGTGGAGAAAGGATATGAAGTCAGATTCACAAATGATGGTGTTTATGTGCAAGATCCAAATCAGGGATATAGAAATATCATTACAGGTCAAAAGGAAGGAAGGCTTTTTACTCTCAAGGTCCAAGGTAATGTGGGACATGCATTGTTTAGTTATGGAAGTCAAAAGATGTCTGAGTTAGACCTATGGCATAAAAGGCTAGGTCATTTCAATGAGAGAACCATAAAAGAAATGTCAAAGAATGATGTAGTGTTTGGATTGCCAAATATTGAAGGTCAACACATGGTATACAACTGTGAAGCTTGTCAATTAGGTAAAGCTCATAGAAGTTCATACAATAAATCAGGATACAAGTATTCAAATATGCTTGAGTTGGTTCATATAGATGTGTGGGGTCCTTCAAGGGACTATAGCATAAATGGATCCAGATATTATCTGTTGTTTGTTGATGATGCAACAAGATGGATTACACTTTATGTAATCAAGGACAAATCTGAAGTGTTCAAGAAATTCAAGCATTATCATGCTTATGCAGAAAGGATTACAGGACAAAAGCTCAAGAGGTTGAGATCAGATGGAGGGGGAGAATATTTTTCTAAAGAGTTTGATGATTATTTATGGAATGCATGTATAAAAGAGAAGTAACTTGCAGGTACTCCCCTCAACAAAATGGAGTTGCAGAAAGAAGAAATAGAACTCTTGTAGAGTTTGCAAGATCAATGATGAAAGAGAAGATTTGTCTCAACTACTTATGGGCAGAAACTATCAGCACTGCAACATACCTTGTGAATAGGTTACCCTGCAAAGCTTTGGATTGTAGAACACCTTATGAAGCATGGTGGGGTAAGAAATCTACTCTTGATCATTGTAAGGTATTTGGATGTTTGGCATATGTTTATGTTCCTTCTCAATTAAGACATAAGCTAGAACCCAAAGTAGAGAAGTATGTGTTCATTGGGTATGATGATAGAAAGATGGGATATAGATTGTGGAGTCCATATACAAAACAATTTCTTATTACAAAAGATGTTACATTTGATGAGCAAAGCACATGATATACAGGGTCAACTAATGATCATGCAGATTTTGAAGAAACACAAAGGAAAGGAAAGACAAAAGTAAAGGTGTATGAAGAAGATATTGATGATGATGATTGTAAAAGTAAATTGCAGGGCAATGATGAAGATAGACCAAGATTTGATCCAAAATCAAATGTAGCTAAGACTTCAAGAAGTGCAGAGGTCAGAAGATCTTTGAGAGAAAGAAAAGAACCCATCAGGTATAGTTATGATACATCTTTTTTAACAACAAAAGATTATGCTTATATTGTGAAGATAGAAGAAGATCCAACCACATATGAAGAAGCTAAAGGTAAACAGAATTGGGAAAGGCATACAAGAAGAGTATGATGCTCTACTTGAGAATGAGACATGGGAATTGGTGCCAAGACCAAAGAACTAGAAGGTAATTGGATTTAAGTGGGTGTATAAGACAAAGAGGTTTGCAAATGGTGAAGTATCCAAATATAGCTAGACATGTGGTTAAAGGTTATGCCCAAACTTATGGGCTAGATTATGATGAAACCTTTAGTCCAGTCGCTAAGATGTCTACAATTAGAACTTTAATTGCTATTACTGCTTGTAAACGTTGGAAGTTGTCACAATTAGATGTGAAGAATGCATTTCTGAATGGATATATTGCATATGAGGTATACATGGAACAACCAGAGGGTTTCATGGATTCAATTGGATTAGAGTATGTATGTAAGCTCAAGAGAGCTTTGTATGGTTTGAAGTAGGCCCCAACAGCATGGAATTATAGGCTTGTTAAGTTCTTGAATGAATTTGGATATCAAGCATCAAAAGCAGATAGTAGCTCGCTTGTGAAGGCAAGTGAAGATGGGTTCATATATATGTGTATCTATGTTGATGATATTATTGTCACAGGTACAGATGCTCAAGGAATCAAGGAACTTAAGAAGCAAATAGAAAAGGAGTTTAAGATAAGTGATTTGGGAAACTTGTCTTATTTCTTAGGAATGTAAATTGTGTATACTCAACATGGAGTATATGTTACACAAGAGAGATACTTGAAGAATCTTTTGGTCAAGTTCAACATGGAAGATTGCAAGCCTTCATCCACACCATTGGAGGTAAACCATAAATTGAGCAGATATGGAGGAGAAGAATTTAATGATATGAAGAAATATCAGATTTTGGTAGGTAGTTTGATCTATGCTACCTTGACAACACTAGACCTATCATATGCAGTTGGTGTTTTATCACAATTCAATTCATGCATTGTCCAAAGAAAAATCATTGGATTGCAGCTCAAAGGGTACTCAAATATATCAAGGGAACCCTAAGTGAAGGTTTGTATTATGGTTTTACTTCTGACACAAGAGTCAAAGTGTTTAGTGATGCAGATTGGGCAAGTAATTCAGATGCTAGAAGGTCTACTCATGGTTATCTCTGTTATATTGGAGATAAGTTAGTTTCTTGGTGTTCAAAGAAGCAACATACAGTTGCTTTGTCATCCATAGAAGCTGAGTATAAAGGAATGGTAGAGGCTGCAAAAGAAGTGATATGGTTGAAGACCTTATTGAAGAGTTTTGGAACTGATCAGAGTACTCCAATTATTTTTGGAGACAACATGAGTTCATTATATTTGCCAGTTAATCTTGTTTTTCATGCCAGGACTAAACACATAGAGATTCAGTATCATTTCTTGAGA
>CM035441.1:85002203-85077203 GCA_020310875.1 Ceratopteris richardii | reverse complement strand
CAAACTTTTCTCTATGAAAGAATCCGATTAAAGATGTGCTAATTGAGAGGAGGCAATGGAACCCAGTACATGGAATCTTAAAGAAGCATAATGACGTGGATAAATATGATTGGGATAACTTGGATGAATTGGCTAGGTCTACCATTTGATTGCACCTAGCAGATAATGTTTACTTTACAGTATTGGACTATGAAAGTAGAGAGGAGCTTTCGACGGAGTTTTGCAATACATATAAAAAGAAATGACATCAAATAAAGTGTATCTAATGAGAAAGTTATATAATCTTTGCATGAAGGACACATTTAGTATTGTTGCTCATCTGAATGAGTTGGATGCTATATTCTCTCTGTCAAAGGCTCAAAATGGAGATGGATAATGAAATTAAAGTAGTCTTGATTTTATGCACCTTGCCATCATCATGGGATACATTTTGCACATCAATTAGCAACAGTGCACTTGGTGGTAAAGTGGCCTATGATGACATATGTGGAGCACTCTCGAGTGAGGAGATTCATAGAAAATCTATGGTTGGCACTTGTTAGCTTAAGAAATGGTTGCTTTTTATGCACTAATATGTTTTTATTTGGCAGAAGAAGATGTTTGATTACAGGTACTTGAAGAGTGATCAAATGTTTGAAGGGAAGTATTTGCAACTACATGACGCCATCATGATCAGAATGGATCGGGAACTTGGTACTGCTGTTGGAAATGCATTGATAGACATGTATGTCAAGTGTGGCTTGATCAGAAAAGCACACGAAGCCTTCAATAGGCTTCCGAATCAAGATGCTGTGTCATGGACTGCCTTAATTGCAGGATATGCCAAACATGGGGATGCCATGTTTGCTCTCAATTGTCTTGATGAAATGCAACTCAAAGGTGTGGCCCCGAATGCCGTCACTTATGTTTGCTGCTTGATAGCATGTGGAAGAATTGGAGACGTGGAAAAGGGGAAGGAAATGCATGAGGAGATTGTTAGCAAGGGCTTATTAGAGACCCTTGCTCTTGGCAATGCTTTAGTGGACATGTATGCGAATTGTGGTTTTCTTAAAAGAGCATTAGAAGTGTTTGACATTCTTCCCAAGAGGGATGTTATTTCGTGGAATGCTCTCATGTCTGGTTATGTCAAATATGAGTATGGCATTAAAGCACTTAACTGCCTTGCACAAATGCAGATAGAAGGTGTCAATCCAGATTTTTGCACTCTTGTTTGTGGCTTGAAAGCCTGTTCCATTCCCGGAAATGTTGGTAAAGGTAGAGAAATACATGCAGAAATTTCAAGGAATGTTTTTTTGAAAGAAACATGGTTATTGGTAGTGCATTGATTGACATGTATGGAAAGTGTGGCTTCCTTGAAATTGCACACGAAGTCTTCGATGGTCTTTCTACTCCTGATGTAATTTCATGGAATTCATTAATTGCAGGATATGCACAGCATGGCTATGGAAAAGAAGCAATACGCTATTTTGAGTTGATGCAGAAACAAGGTTTCACACCGAAGGCCACCATTTTTTTCAATGTGTTGAAAGCTTGTGCTAGCATTGGAGCGCTGGACAAGGGCAGTCAAATTCATGATGAAATTTTGGGAAAAGCCTGACTAAAACAAATCGAATCGTGGCAATGCTTCCAAAATGTGGTATTGTGCATTCATTTATAGGGGGGCAGGTCCGTTTTTTCCTCTGACAAGAGAAACCGAAAAGGGGGATATTGTTGGAGGGGATGTTGTAGAGTTCAATCCTCAACGTGATACTGTGGATGGTATGACAGCCATGGTTGCTGCAAAGTTTGTAAGGGAGTTGACAGCATCCTGATATATACCATGCTTTTGAAGGGAACATTTATTCTCATGCATCATCCTTTGCACGGATAATAGAAGGTGGACATGCACGTCGCCTGCTACAGGTTGGAGTTAGATCCATAAATAAAGAAGGAAGACAACAAATAGAGAAGTTTGGAGTCAAGTTATTTGAGATGAGAAATTTATATAAAGATATGGGATTCTTGGAGAATCGGGAGCTTGGAGTGGGTGCCAAGGGTGTCTATATATCTATCGATTGTGACTGCCTTGATCCAGCTTTTGCACCAGGAGTATCACATCTAGAACCTGGTGGATTGTCATTTCGGGATGTGATGAATATTTTGAAAAATTTGAAGGGGGATTTGCATCGAAAAAGGAGGGGGCTCTCACAATTTTTTGTGCGGCTGTTTGGGCAGATGTAGAGAGGGGAGTCTTGAGCTTGTTGTTGTCCTTAGAGGGGTGTGATGAGAGGCAGGCAATGCGAAGGGCTTTCCGTGAGTGCAGAGATTTCAAGGGAGTGGAGTGGTTCGTTACGAGAAGCAGGAGCGGAGTCCGAAGGAGAGCAGGCATTCGAAAGCAACATTTTGAGGAGAAGCTCTTGAGGAAAGGAGGGGGGGTCTCGGCCTTGCATCTGCATCGGATCATCTGCTCACTATGTGGAACGCGTCGATTTCTACTCGCGCATGTCAAGTCTTCTTTTTCATTATCATCCTGCAGATTCCATTGTTCTGGTAGGTTTTACGTATACAGACCGTGCATTTTCGTGCTCATAACGTAAGTGTGCAAATATGACAAAGATGTTAGTCTTCTTCTTCATCTTCAAACCATTTTAATTTGCGTGTCTAGTGTGCAAATTCGATATGGAGATTTCCCATTTCTGTCCTTTTTTTTGTTTCTAACTTGCACAACCGCGTGGAGATGATACTTCTCTGAGCTTCATATCGGTGGAGACCAAGACTGTCGTTCATTCTCAGAACTCCTACGTTTTCTGAGTCAGCAACATTTAAGTAGTTGTACTTGCATGGATCAGATCGCTTTTGACAGGTTTTCTCGTATCGCAGTGTGTTAGGAATCATTATGTTGAATTCAATCGACATAAATGGTCAAATGTCGTGATAATGTATTTGTTCACATTTTATGGTCCTTAAGTAATCGGGTGTCAGAATGCAGTATATACAGCATGGAAATCTTGATCTTTGCTAGAGGACAACATTTTAGTGTGGGAGATGGATGGATTCAGGTTGTATCTGAACCCAAGAGAAAGATGTGATATCTAGCGTGCACGTACACTATGCCTACGACCTGTGTTCTAGATATGATTATATATAATTGTCTTTTCTTTTGGCAGAGTACCTTGTAGATCAGGGACTTGTACATGTTCATTCCAAGTCACAGCAGCACAACTGGTTACAAGCAAGGCGGCTCCAAGTCTTTTAGTGAAGCTGTTGCTGTATCCAGGTGCATGTGTCCAGACTATATTTACTGAGTTCACATTTCCTAGATGGTCTAATATCCTTGAGAAGTACAACTTGACAAATGCAGCAACAATCCAATCCTTGGAGCTGAATCGTTTAGAGCTTTTGATTGGAAGTTATTTTGTAGTGGCGGGTGCAGTAGCTGGTCTATTGAAGCCAGGAAGGATGAGCTTGTCTGGGGTTTTGCTTTTGGTATGGGGCCTCATTCGAGAGGGTCTTTTTGATAAGTCAGGGAAGCAAGCTCAGTTTATATGTCCCCACTCATGGTTTTGGCTGTAGTATGTGCCTTTCTTTCTGTGAAGTATGATAGCGAGAAAGTTCAGAGGTTGGTCAGGCCTACAGCTCGACCTCTCAAGAGCTCTGCAAAAACTAAGCTGCGATAATTTCCTCGTGGCTTCAGATTTTCAAGCATCCTTATTTCATTGAGTTATAGATTTAACAGCCTTGCTCTTGAGCTCAAGAGGATTGAAGGTGCCATCACTTGGACCCTTTCATATTTTTTATTGATGAGATTATCCAGTCAGGATTTCTCAATATAGCAAACTGCTTCGAACATCAAATAATATCCCGTCACATGTGTGTTATTCCACTACACTTACAAAGTTTAAAAAGCATATGTAGGGAAGAGAGAGAGAGAGAGAGAGGAAGGTTGTTAGAAAGGATTATTGGGGTTGGACACTTAGTTGTACTCATATTCTTCCATCTTCCCGCGGTACATCCAAGTGTAATTGTGGATTTAGGGCGATCAAAATTCACCTAGCATCAGAAAGTTGGCAAAATATCATTGTGCCTAGGTTTTTTTCCTTGGACTAAGAGGCCTAACATTTTGGTGCGTTTGCCGGGAATTTATGAGCTAGTGCATAGACACAGGAAGAATCCATTGCGAGATAATTGTGGGCTCCAAGTGATCCAAGTAGACCGATTCCGAGGGATTTGAACAAAATAAAGTCTTGTATAATCACTTTTTCCCTTGGGCTCAAGACCTATTCATTTTGGTGCGTTTGCCGGGAACATATGAGCTAGTGCATAGACAAAGGAAGGACTCCTCGAGAGATAATTATGGGCTCCAGGTAATCCAATTGGATCGATTCCGAGGGATTTGAACAAAATAAAGCCTCGTATAACCATTTTTTCCTTGGGCTTAGGAACATTACATTTTGGTGCGTTTGCCGGGAATTTATGAGCTAGTGCATAGACATAGGAAAACTCCATTGCGAGATAATTGTGGGTTCTAGTGGACCGATTCCGAGGAGTTTGCGCAAAATAAAGGCTTCCACAATCATCTTTTCCTTGGGCTCAAGAACTCTTCATTTTGGTGCGTTTGCCGGGAATTGGCTTAGCACATCTCATAGAGAGTGCTACGAGTTTGCTTGGTGCCCCAATCGTGTGGCACAGCCAATTCGATCCCAAATTTGCTCTGATCTTCATTAGAGAAATGGCTCAACAAAGACAAGCCTCTAGTTTTGAGAAAGCGAATATAAGGCAACCGAATTTTGGACAAAATAGGAGATGGATAGATTCTCGTCCGACCGTGAGACATCATGTGAACCGAGGGTGGCGATTTGGCCCGATATCAAATTATGTGAGATGCTGGTGTTGCGAGCAGATTGGGCATATAGCCAAATATTGCCCTCGTGTATGCTCCCCGTTGGATTTTGTTCCCACATGTGCGGACTGTGGGAAAAAGAGACTATGCGAGCACGTGTGTGGCTCAAAAGAGATGACTGACACAAAGGTTGCAACGAATCAAGTTGATAAGTGCTTATCCTCTTTGTATGTGGAAGTTGACAAAGGTGGAGTTACTTCATCGACAGAAACTGCGAGAGCAAGTGGAAGCAAGGACACTCGATCTCATGATCGAGACTTGGTAGAACTTGTGAAGAGCTTGGAATGTCAAGTCAATTGGTTGCATGTGGAGCGAGATAACGAGAGGATCAAAATAGCAAAATTAGAGGAAAATCAAGAGAAAATGGTCGAGGTCCTAGAAACTTGGGAAAAGCAAGTACAAGTGTTGAAAAGCGAAAACAAGGAGTGGAAAAGAGTAAACAAAAGCTGGAGGCAAGATCTTGTGAGACCTGAGAGTGAAAACGTGGTCTTGGACTTGAGATCCGGCTTGATGGTAGGTAAACTGCTTTGGAGTTGCGATCGAAGAAGAGCTCCCAAGAGACGAGGATGACCTGATGAGGAGAGTCGAAGGAATGGAGCATGAAATCGAGAAGGTACAAAGCATAATCCGTCGATACAGTGATCAAGCGGGTAAGGCATGTGACGAGTTCCGCCTGGAGTTAGAAAGAATGGAAAGTGCGCAAGCAGAGAGTGATGAGAAAATGAGACAATTAGAGAAGGAAAATGAGAGGTTGACTGGTAAGCTAGGAGAATGGATGAGTGAGAGAGACGACGAGAGACGGAAATGTGTAGAAGGGGACCAAAAAGTAGGGAAAATGGAAGAAGAATTGAAAGCGATATTGGGAAAGTTAGATGCATTAGGAGTTGGGTTCGAGGGGACAGAGAAGTTGGCGAAGAAGGTGGACGAACTGGAATCAGAAAATGAAAGTAGAATCTGGGAGGAGAGGTCGATTCGAGAAGAGCTTGAAAAGTTGTCTGGCCAAGTCGGGAGGAGCGAGGAGGTTCCTTTGGAAATAGAAAGAAAGATGAGCCATTTAGAAGAGGAGAAGAAGAAAATGTGGGTTCGGTTCCATCAAGTGGATGATGAGATTTTTCGACTCCAAGGCAGTGATGAGCGAAAAGAAGAAGGGATAAGGGATTTAGCTTTGAAGCTCGAGGCATTAAGAGGTGTAGTAATGAATGGTGGCCTTCCAGACCGTATCGCCTGGCTAGAGGACAATATCAGCAAGCTGTCGAATCATGTGGAATCTCTGCGGGGCAGAGGTTGGAGATGAAAAAATAGACGAGGCAATGGATGTTGGTGAGGATGGCTTGAGTCTGATTAGGGTTTGCTTTGCAGATTGCGAGTCAGAGATGTGAGGACGGATGGACCAAGTGTGTTGTACACTTAGGAACTAAAGTGACACTTTTTGAGGTTTCAGGCCGACAAGGTGGTTAGTATGTGCGGGTTTTGCGAGGACGGGTTGACCATGGCATTAGTGGCTGGATTTTGGCTTGAGTGGCAGTAGAGAGGAGATATGTCTCATTGGGATGTCCACGAGGGGATATATGTGTGTGTGTGGTGATCGGGATGGTTGGGAAAAAGTCCTTTCTTTTGTCTCCTAATTCTTGAGATGCGCGAATGAGAAAAATTGAAAAAAAATATGTTTATGTATATGTGTATGTGGCTACGCGCCTATGTGGGCCGATAGGTGGGTGGACCCACTTTGGCCGGGTGGTCAAAGCCACGAACCGACGTCGGTTTCGCATAGGGCTAGCTGTCTGTGTGTCGCGCGCTGCGTTGGGTTGGTAGATGGGTGGAACAAACTCGATCGGGTGGTCGAGTCCACGAGTCGTATCCAGCTTCGGCGTAGGCCGGCAAGTGTGAGTAAATATGAAAAAAAATGATGAAAAAAAAAAAAGAAAAAATGTGGAAAAAATGAATGAGAAGAATTCCTCGCTCGAGGGGGGACATAAGAGAGGTGAGAGAGCATGATGCTCGGATGGGAATATATGTGTTTGTGTTGTGGGGATTTGGGTTATGTGTGGGCTCCCGATGAAACATGTCAAATTGAAGCTTAAGCTCGGCTAGGGTTTTGGTTGCGATGTGTCTATGGAAAGCTTGGACTTGAGGAATCCAATCGTGCTAGTTGCATTGTTTGTCTGCAAACCTTCCGGAAGTGTTCAGTTTGGCTCTTAGGTGGTATGACAACTTGAGAAGTCCTGAATCGCGTTGATGATGAGCGGTCTTGTCGAGGTGACCCGACGTTAGGCTTGAGTGGTCTTTGCCGTGTGTCCATCAATGTAGGAGAGGTGGTGGTGACCTAGCATAGGATGTAGTCGATGAGCAAGCAAAAAACGAGAGATAGATAGGAAGGCAAGTGGGAATAGGAAAACCTAGGTCGAAGAGGCATGAAAGATAAACGGGAGGACTCGATGAGAAACGGAAGAAGAATTGGGGTGGGAGGCCGTATAGCCGATAAGGCATCAAAAATGAGATTTAAGGATGGTACTTGCTTACATATATAAGCTGTGTGTGGAAAGTGTGTTGAGCATGCATGTGGAACAAAGATGTGTGACGTGTTGAATGAGTAGTCGAGAAGAGTGACGAGAGCGAATGTGGACATGTCTTCTGTTTGCATATATGTATGTTGTGTGTGACGAGAATGCATGTGTGACACTGATCATAATGTGTGTGCTGAATATATATGTGTGATGTGGATCAAGGATATGATTGTCTTTTCATTTTGGTTGTACATATTGTGATTTGATGAAGAAAGATTCTAATGTTTTAATGAAGTTTGCAGACAGGTGGACATGTCAATGAAGATGCGAGAAGATGGACAAAGATGGTAAGTGAAATGATTGGATTTTGGTACTGACCAACGATTGTATGAGGGTGATTGCAGGTGCTACATTGAGGAAGAAGAGTATGGTCATGCAAGGTAAAGATTTGTATTTGATTGAGTGATCAGCGCATGTTGGATGATTTGAGCGCAGGAACAAATTGGCTTGTCGAGGACGACTTCGCAGATAAGAAGAGGGGAGTATGTTAGCTTAAGAAATGGTTGCTTTTTATGCACTAATATGTTTGTATTTGGCAGAAGAAGATGTTTGATTACAGGTACTTGAAGAGTGATCAAATGTTTGAAGGGAAGTATTTGCAACTACATGACGCCATCATGATCAGAATGGATCGGGAACTTGGTACTGCTGTTGGAAATGCATTGATAGACATGTATGTCAAGTGTGGCTTGATCAGAAAAGCACACGAAGTCTTCGATGGTCTTTCTACTCCTGATGTAATTTCATGGAATTCATTAATTGTAGGATATGCACAGCATGGCTATGGAAAAGAAGCAATACACTGTTTTGAGTTGATGCAGAAACAAGGTTTCACACCGAAGGCCACCATTTTTTTCAATGTGTTGAAAGCTTGCGCTAGCATTGGAGCGCTGGACAAGGGCAGTCAAATTCATGATGAAATTTTGGGAAAAGCCTGACTAAAACAAATCGAATCGTGGCAATGCTTCCAAAATGTGGTATTGTGCATTCATTTATAGGGGGCAGGTCCGTTTTTTCCTCTGACAAGAGAAACCGAAAAGGGGGATATTGTTGGAGGGGATGTTGTAGAGTTCAATCCTCAACGTGATACTGTGGATGGTATGACAGCCATGGTTGCTGCAAAGTTTGTAAGGGAGTTGACAGCATCCTGATATATACCATGCTTTTGAAGGGAACATTTATTCTCATGCATCATCCTTTGCACGGATAATAGAAGGTGGACATGCACATCGCCTGCTACAGGTTGGAGTTAGATCCATAAATAAAGAAGGAAGACAACAAATAGAGAAGTTTGGAGTCAAGTTATTTGAGATGAGAAATTTATATAAAGATATGGGATTCTTGGAGAATCGGGAGCTTGGAGTGGGTGCCAAGGGTGTCTATATATCTATCGATTGTGACTGCCTTGATCCAGCTTTTGCACCAGGAGTATCACATCTAGAACCTGGTGGATTGTCATTTCGGGATGTGATGAATATTTTGAAAAATTTGAAGGGGGATTTGCATCGAAAAAGGAGGGGGCTCTCACAATTTTTTGTGCGGCTGTTTGGGAAGATGTAGAGAGGGGAGTCTTGAGCTTGTTGTTGTCCTCAGAGGGGTGTGATGAGAGGCAGGCAATGCGAAGGGCTTTCCGTGAGTGCAGAGATTTCAAGGGAGTGGAGTGGTTCGTTACGAGAAGCAGGAGCGGAGTCCGAAGGAGAGCAGGCATTCGGAAGCAACATTTTGAGGAGAAGCTCTTGAGGAAAGGAGGGGGGGTCTCGGCCTTGCATCTGCATCGGATCATCTGCTCACTATGTGGAACGCGTCGATTTCTACTCGCGCATGTCAAGTCTTCTTTTTCATTATCATCCTGCAGATTCCATTGTTCTGGTAGGTTTTACGTATACAGACCGTGCATTTTCGTGCTCATAACGTAAGTGTGTAAATATGACGAAGATGTTAGTCTTCTTCTTCATCTTCAAACCATTTTAATTTGCGTGTCTAGTGTGCAAATTCGGTATGGAGATTTCCCATTTCTGTCCTTTTTTTTGTTTCTAACTTGCACAACCGCGTGGAGATGATACTTCTCTGAGCTTCATATCGGTGGAGACCAAGACTGTCGTTCATTCTCAAAACTCCTACGTTTTCTGAGTCAGCAACATTTAAGTAGTTGTACTTGCATGGATCAGATCGCTTTTGACAGGTTTTCTCGTATCGCAGTGTGTTAGGAATCATTATGTTGAATTCAATCGACATAAATGGTCAAATGTCGTGATAATGTATTTGTTCACATTTTATGGTCCTTAAGTAATCGGGTGTCAGAATGCAGTATATACAGCATGGAAATCTTGATCTTTGCTAGAGGACAACATTTTAGTGTGGGAGATGGATGGATTCAGGTTGTATCTGAACCCAAGAGAAAGATGTGATATCTAGCGTGTACGTACACTATGCCTACGACCTGTGTTCTAGATATGATTATATATAATTGTCTTTTCTTTTGGCAGAGTACCTTGTAGATCAGGGACCTGTACATGTTCATTGCAAGTCACAGCAGCACAACTGGTTACAAGCAAGGGGGCTCCAAGTCTTTTAGTGAAGCTGTTGCTGTATCCAGGTGCATGTGTCCAGACTATATTTACTGAGTTCACATTTCCTAGATGGTCTAATATCCTTGAGAAGTACAACTTGACAAATGCAGCAACAATCCGATCCTTGGAGCTGAATCGTTTAGAGCTTTTGATTGGAAGTTATTTTGCAGTGGCGGGTGCAGTAGCTGGTCTATTGAAGCCAGGAAGGATGAGCTTGTTTGGGGTTTTGCTTTTGGTATGGGGCCTCATTCGAGAGGGTCTTTTTGATAAGTCAGGGAAGCAAGCTCAGTTTATATGTCCCCACTCATGGTTTTGGCTGTAGTATGTGCCTTTCTTTCTGTGAAGTATGATAGCGAGAAAGTTCAGAGGTTGGTCAGGCCTACAGCTCGACCTCTCAAGAGCTCTGCAAAAACTAAGCTGCGATAATTTCCTCGTGGCTTCAGATTTTCAAGCATCCTTATTTCATTGAGTTATAGATTTAACAGCCTTGCTCTTGAGCTCAAGAGGATTGAAGGTGCCATCACTTGGACCCTTTCATATTTTTTATTGATGAGATTATCCAGTCAGGATTTCTCAATATAGCAAACTGCTTGGAACATCAAATAATATCCCGTCACATGTGTGTTATTCCACTACACTTACAAAGTTTAAAAAGCATATGTAGGGAAGAGAGAGAGAGAGAGAGAGAGAGGAAGGTTGTTAGAAAGGATTATTGGGGTTGGACACTTAGTTGTACTCATATTCTTCCATCTTCCCGCGGTACATCCAAGTGTAATTGTGGATTTAGGGTGATCAAAATTCACCTAGCATCAGAAAGTTGGCAAAATATCATTGTGCCTAGGTTTTTTTCCTTGGACTAAGAGGCCTAACATTTTGGTGCGTTTGCCGGGAATTTATGAGCTAGTGCATAGACACAGGAAGAATCCATTGCGAGATAATTGTGGGCTCCAAGTGATCCAAGTAGACCGATTCCGAGGGATTTGAACAAAATAAAGTCTTGTATAATCACTTTTTCCCTTGGGCTCAAGACCTATTCATTTTGGTGCGTTTGCCGGGAACATATGAGCTAGTGCATAGACAAAGGAAGGACTCCTCGAGAGATAATTATGGGCTCCAGGTAATCCAATTGGATCGATTCCGAGGGATTTGAACAAAATAAAGCCTCGTATAACCATTTTTTCCTTGGGCTTAGGAACATTACATTTTGGTGCGTTTGCCGGGAATTTATGAGCTAGTGCATAGACATAGGAAAACTCCATTGCGAGATAATTGTGGGTTCTAGTGGACCGATTTCGAGGAGTTTGCGCAAAATAAAGGCTTCCACAATCATCTTTTCCTTGGGCTCAAGAACTCTTCAGCACTCAAAGTGGAGATGCATATAATGTTCATGATTCTTACCAAGAAAAGAATCAACAATGTGGCAAGAGCAAGAACAAAGGAAAGAATGGTCAATGGAATAAGATTAGACGTAAATGAAGGAAGAGGGATATGGAATGTCATTATTGTCATGAGGAAGGACAAATGGAGAAAGATTGTTATGCATTAAAGAATGCTAAAGGTAAAAGGCAGAATGGTGATGGGCGTGTTAAATAACTACTTGTGCCATCTACTTCGACTATGAAGATTGAAGAAATCAATGCTATTTTTGATGGTGCTAATGTGTTGACACTTGATAGTACTATGCCTACTAAGGCTCTTATGGCTTCTTTCCCACACGTGGCTACTAGATTTTGGTGCTTCTTTCAATGTGAAATCACACAGAGAATGGATCTCTACTTACACAATAAAGTCTCTTTGTTCTGTGAGACTTGGTGACTCTTAATAGTGTGACATTGAGAGGTGGTTGTGCAGTTCATTGATGGCTCAAAATTTACTATGCATAATGTATGCCATGTACCTCAGTTATCATGGAGTTTGATGCCAGTTGGTCAACTTGATGACCTTGGTTACAAGGCAATCTTCTATGCTCAGCCATTTTGCATATCAAAGGGCAATATGGTTATTGCAAAAGGAAGCAACGGTGGCTTAATTTATCTTTTAATATCCCATGGTTTGTATTTGGCATGGTTGTTTGGGCCATATATCTCATAGTGGAACGGAAAATCTTTCTCATTTTGGCTACTCACCTTTGTTATCTTTCTCTAATTTTTCATTTTGTGAGCATTGTCAATATGGAAAGCAAACTAGAAATGTGTATAAAATGCACATTGACTCTTCAATTCAACCTTTAGATCTCGTTCATACAGATGTGTGTGGTCCTATGCCCAGAAGAACATTAGGTGGTTCTCTTTACTTCCTCACTTTCATAGATGATGCTACTAGAAAAGTCTAGGTATATCCTATCAAATCAAAGGATGATGTATTCCCTATTTTTCAGAAAATGTCTTTCTTCAGTTGAGACTCAAAAAGGAACTAACCTTAAGGCTTTACATTTAGATAATGGGGGTGAGTATACCTCACATGAATTTAGCCTTTTCTGTCAGTCTAGAGAAATTCATAGAGAGTTCACAACTCCTTATACCCTAGTAAAAAATGGTGTAGTTGAAAGGATGAATAGATCTATTCAGGATAGAGTAGTTTCTATGCTGCATCATGCAAATCTTTCACAAGGTTTTGGGCAGAAGCAATACTGACTATAGTTCATGTGATTAACCTTTCACATAGTACTATCAAAGGTTTGAAAGTGGCACAAGAGTTATGGATAGGGAATCCATCATATTATGATCATCTTCCAGTTTTTGAGTGTGAAGCATATGCTCATATACCGAAGAATCTTAGAAAAAAGCTAGACCATAAGTCAAACAAAGCATTTTTCTTAGATGTGGTCGAGAAGGTCAATTTGGATATCAATTATGGGATCTTGAAACATGGTTAGTGATCAAAAGGAGTGATGTCATTTTCAATGAGTCCAAGTAGCATAAACAACCCATTAAGGAGGTCGACGTGAGAAGAGTGGTTTTGAGGTTAATAGTCCTCTAGTTAGCATGCATAAAAATGATACACTTCAAGAGAATGTCTTATCAAAATAGTTTGCAAATGTTCTTGTTCGAAAACCATTGAGATGTTATGCATGTGTCGCACATCCACCTAATAGATATGTTCTAGGTTTGGATTTTGTTATGCTAATAGATGTTGATAAGGTTTCTTGCTACAAAGAGTCTATGCAAACAAAGGATCCTGTCAAGTGGGAGCATTCCATGAAGAGTGAATTGGATTCTATTCAAAAGAATGGTAGTTGGAATTTAGTTCCTTTGTCAAAGGGCAAGAAAGCTTTACCATGTAAATGGGTATATAAGATGAAATTCACATCAGATAGTGCTTGTCCAAAGTATAAAGCATGACTTGTTGCAAAGGGTTTTAAGCAACAACATTTTTTAGGAAATATTCTCTCCAGTGATCAGGATGACTACCCTACGGATGTTGCTTGGATTGATTGCAATGGAGGACTTAGAGCTAGTCCAAATGGATATGAAAACTTCTTTCTTGAATGGAGATCTTATAGAATAGATCTATATGGAACAACCAAAGGGGTATGTAGTTCTTGGCAAAGAAATTCTATTTTCTAAGCTGAAGAAGAGTTTATATGGACTTAAACAATCCCCTACACAATGGTACCAAAAATTTGATGTTTTTATGAAGTCTCAAGGCTATTTTTTAAGCAATGAGGATCATTGTCTCTACACAAAGAGATGCTCAAATGGTAGCTTGATATGCTTGATACTTTATGTTGATGGTATGTTGATTGTTGGGAATTCCTCATATGATTTCAATTCTCAAAAAGAACTTGAGTCAAACATTTGATATGAAGGATTTGGGGAATGCCAAACATATTCTTGGCATGCACATTACTCGTGATAGGAGTAAAAGATGCATATACTTGTCTCAAAAGTGAGTAAATATCCAAAGAACTTCACAAGTTCAATATGGAGGTTGGAAAGGCATTGAGTATGCCTTTATCCACATATGTGAAATCGAGAAAGGATGATGTCCCCAAATCAGATGAGGAAAAGGAATTCATGACCAAAATTCATCATCAATCTCCTCTTTGTAGTCTCATGTATGCTATGGTAGCTATGAGACAAGACATTGCATTTGTAGTAGGAGTTATGAGCAGATATATGTATGATCCTAGTAAGAAGCATTCGGAAGCAGTCAAGGTCATTTTGAGATTTTTGAGTGGCACTAAGGAAAAGTGTCTATGCTTGGGTAGAGGGAAATCATCCATTATTGGTTACACAAATTGTGATTTTGTTGGTTATGTAGACAATCGTAAGTCTACATCAAAGTACATTTCTCATTTTGTTGGAGGTGCGATCTCCTGCAGATCTCGTCTTCAAGAATGTACAAAAGTTTCCACTAGAGAATTAGAGTATGTTGTAGTAAGTGAGGCATGTAGCGAAGCATTGGAAATTTTTTGCCTTGCTTGTGATATGGGTCTACCTCAACATGTACCTTGTTTGCTAAGTGATAGTCAGAGTGCCATCACATTGGCTGAGAATCTTGTCTATCATGCAAAGATCAAGCACATTGACGTGCAACATGACTTCATTATAGATTGCCTAGCCATTGAGTGCATTATTCTTGAGAAGGTTCATACTCGAGATAATCTTGCAGATGCTTTGACTAAAGCTCTACTAGAGGATAGCTTTTGACAATGTTGTCACTTGATGGGGGTTACTTGATTCACGATCTTACATAGTTACTTGTATACTGTGTAACATGCCCATCAGGTGGGAGGTATAGATTGTATAATTACACTCAGGTACTCTTTATCATTGTTTATTTTTCTCCCATAGTCACTTTGGCCATATTGTCCTTTAGTGTGAGATTGTTACCATTAGTGTCCATGTGAAAGGCCAAATGGTCGCCGAAAACTTATGTATATGTTCTTTAAGCAACATGTAGTGGCATGGTCAGCGAGAGATTATAAGTTCGACTGCATTTGTAACACGCAAGAAATTTGTGTTTGTGCTCTTTGTGTACTATGTTTTTCTACATATTCTATGAGCATTGAGGAGTATTGTGTGTGATGTCTGGAGCTCAGGTTTCTACTGCAAGGTTATCATCATGGAGCTCTTGATAAGGAGAGTCCACTATGGTGCATGCCATCAAAATACTTCATTGCATTCTCATATATAAATGGTCACATCCTTTCCATTGTTGGGTAATGTACTACATCTTGTTTCAAGTTCTTGAATTTGTGAGAACTAGGGGAATGATTATTTAGGATGCTCTTGTGGGCTCTCCCTATGAATGATTGTTTGCTCATCTTCCTCCACACTACAAGCCACTCACACATACATTGAAGGACATGTAAACCTTATTGTCTAAAGCCAACATTATCGAAACTTGAGTGAGCCTGAAGCCAATAAACAAAACAAGCAAAAGATTATCAAAGGTGAGTCACTACAAGGAGCTCGGTTTAGAGAATTCACGCTCATCTTCAAGATCAGATAATAATGATCATGAATCAACATTGAATGCCGATCAGAGCACTGATACAAATGATGATGGTCGATGGGACGAGCTAGACGAGATTGTAGATTAGGAGGAAACGACTAGTAAGCCACAAGAATAGGTCAATGACGAAGAACCAGATGAAGTATAAACAATACAAACATCATAGCCAATCAGAGAATTCACAATTCAAATCAATGATACCATTAAGTGATGATTTCAAGAAGCTAATTTTTGGAGGTATCAAAGCTCTCGTCCATCCAAAATCAGAAGAAAAATCACAACAAGAGATCCAAGCTCAAGTGCCTATTACTACCTATCTATCTATTTGTTTGTCTATCTATCGATCTATCTATCTATCTATCTATCTATCTATCTATCTATCTATCTATCTATCTATCTATCTATCTATCTATCTATCTATCTATCTATCTATCTATCTATCTATCTATCTATCTATCTATCTATCTATCTATCTATCTATCTATCTATCTATCTATCTATCTATCTATCTATCTATCTATCCATCTATCCATCTATCCATCTATCCATCTATCCATCTATCGATCTATCGATCTATCTAACTATCTATCTATCTATCTATCTATCTATCTATCTATCTATCTATCTATCTATCTATCTATCTATCATTCTATCTATCTATCTATCTATCTATCTATCTATCTATCTATCTATCTATCATTCTATCTATCTATCTATCTATCTGTCTATCTATCTATCTATCTACTTATTCCATGGAAAGAATATCAAACAATAATAATCATAGTATACCATAATATTTATCATGTTTAACTATCTAATCTTTATGGATGTAAGATCATGCATTCATAATAACCATGATATAGAATATGTAATCACCATATGAAAGATCTATGAGCATGACATGCATAGCTCAACATATCTTTTACCAATAACTATATAACTATATATATATATATATATATATATATATATATATATATATATATATATATATATATATATATATATATATATATATATATATATATATATATATATATATATATATATATATATATATATATGTGTGTGTGTGTGTGTGTGTGTGTGTGTGTGTGTATGTATGTATGTATGTGTGTGTGTGTGTTTTCATTAGTGTCCATGTGAAAGGCCAAATGGCCATCGAACACTTCTTTGTATATGTTCTTTATTAAAACATATAGTGGCCTGGTTAGTCAAGAACTATAAGTTGGACTCCATTTGTAACACCTAAGAAGTCAGTGTTCGTGCTCCTTGTGTGTTGTGGTTTTTTGCGTATTCTGCAGCCTCTATGTGGAGTACCTTATGTGTTCCTAGGAGCTGGTTTTCTACTCAACGGGTATCTTTGCGGAGCTCTCGAGAAGGAGAGTTGGTTGTGGTGCATCGCCATCAAAATACTTCATTGGTATCATAGCATATCAATGCAAATGACTTGTTCCTTTTGTGCGAGCAAAGCGAGCACCCACCTGCCCACCCAAGGGTTTCTCCAAGGTTTATGTTTAAGGTGGAGACCAAGGCATAGACCTTGGCATACCTTGTCATCCAAGTCACTGAAGTCGCCATTGGTGCCATTGGTTGTGTAGGAGGGAGGATCTCAACGATCAAGGAAGATAGAGGTCGTGATACATCCTGAGAGGTCACCCATCTCAGTATTGTTCCCCCCAGAGCTCGCTTAGTCGTGGAAATCTATTGCCACTAAGCTACACTCTTGCGGTGTCTGAAGAAGGGGAAAGGTCCAAGGACATCAAGAAGAGTGTTCTTTGTACTTCTTAGACAATAAATATCAACCTTTGGGGCTGTGTTTTCAGCCACACTCCTAAACCTACAAGTTTCTCGAAAGGTTTGCAATTTTGGTGGAAGCAACCACTACAAATTTATGCAGGTTTTTTATCCTAAATCATGAGTGTTGATAAACACTTGCAGGTGTTGTTGGCTAGTTTTTGGGTTGTGCATTCAGCTTTTTAGTGTCATTTTACTGCATATATTGCACATACACACCATGTATGCTTCTTTGGATACCGCTTAGGTACGTCCATGTGGTCATTGATATAGTGGTTACGGTTTTTTGCATAAAGCCTTTTACATTTGATAAAGAGGGTCATGGTGAGGTTTTCTTGACTAGGAGACACCCAAATGTTGGGGCCTCTTTGGTGATGCAGGTGGAAGACTTACCCAACCTTGCCATAGATGTATGATAGTTGTTCATAGGTGTTGGATAAGCCTAGTTGGCTTCTATTGGGTAACTGATTACATGTACTGGAGTCAGTGATTCATTATGCACGTAAACATGTCACTACTTGCAGTTTTATGATATTTTGACATTGGCCATATGCTCATTTTTTAGAGGATACTCTGGCAAAAGTTTTCCAGATTTTTTGGTCTTTTTAACTATATAGTGATCGATTTACTGCTTGATACACTTACTCATTGGTGTTTCTGTTGGAAAAACATTGATTCAATGTCTCATTCGTCAAACTTGCTCACATTTCTACAATATGAGTAGACTTTAATTTCACTCCTTGTACAAGTTAAAGCGCATGGCTTGGCTAGGCGAAAAGCCTCCTATCCTAGGCACACGAGATCGATCCTCGTCGGCTGCAACGAAAATGCAAAAGCTTTTAGTTTTTTCTCATAAAAATAAAGTTTTTTGCGATGGCGTTTTTGAAGTTCAAAGAACGATCGCTACGATCTTATGCTTTTGAGAGCTTTATTATTGCTTTTGGAAGAGACAGAAATACTATATAAGAAGATTCTTGGGCTCATTGTAATTATCCATCACCTAGTTTCAACAACAAGCTTTGGAGCTTTGTTACCTCAATAGAGCTGGTGCTTCTTAGCACATAGAGCAACCATGTTGCTATCTTGGAGCATGTTGAGGAGCGGCTATGGAATTCTTCTTGGAGAAGAAGAGTGTGCTCACACTCTTGCTTATGGAGAGGATTTATCTCGCAGCAGCTTCATGGTGTGGATCGGCCATTCACATGATGTATTTGAAGATTGTCTTCTACATGAAGATTTTGGGTTACTTCAAAGACATTGGATGGTGGTTAACATAAGATTTGCATCTTATGTTAAGAATTCAGGTACATATTCTCTTTATGCACACACGTAATACTTGGAGTTTATGGAGGCGCTGACATCCATATCAGGAGGAGTCCTATTCGGAATAGGTACAAGAGAATCAGTACATGTATACTTTATGCATATTTGGATGAGGTGTTAGAGAAGATATATTCATATGAGTTTGAGGATTTCTGACAGCAAACTTGTTAGCATTCTTTGCTACTTTTGTAAGTATGTGATCTTTTCACACACGTGTCTAACTTAGGGTCTTCCATAGCCTAAGGTTAGATGAGGGTTTGTTGATTATCAGTTTTAGACTAATCCTTCTTCTTTTTGTCACTCATATTCACTCTTCTACAACCTATTAGGTCACACATCTCATATATATTCAGATTTCTGTCCATACATCTGAATATGTTTGTTACATTTTTATATTCACACATCCATCTATTACTGTTCACATAGAGTGGTTGAGAGTTTTGCTCCCACATTGTACATTGAACATTGGTATATATGATAGTGTGAGTAAGCCTTGGCTTACGTAACACTTTACACATGTTGTCTAGTCTCTCTCTATCTTTGTCTCATCATTTGTATGATTAAGTGTGGTATGTTCATGTTTTGTCAATATTGGAAGATTGTTGGAATCTGTGTTGTAGATGTTGGACTTATGGAACCTTGGACCTATGGTATTAGTAATGGGCTTACCTCATTTCCAACAGTTTCGAAACTTCTAGCTCCATTATCACTCTATTCAGTACTCTACCATCACGGCATCAGAGGTCTCAGGCACATCTGGTAGATCAGGATCTCTTGCAAGTGTTCCAAGGGGGAGCTATAACTTGTAAGGCAAAGACCATTTTGAGATCCAAAAATTCAATGGCACAAACTTTGCTCTATGGAAGACTCAGATTAAATATTTGCTGATTCAAAGGAGGCAATGGAAGCCAGTAAATGGAATTTCAAAGAAGCCTATTGACATGGATGAAGATGATTGGGATGAGTTAGATGAAATGGTCAGGTCTACCATTCACTTGCACCTGGCAGATAATGTTTACTTTACAATATTAGACTATGAAAGTGTAGAGGAGCTTTGGAAGAAGTTATGCCATACATATGAAAACGGGACGACATCAAATAAATTGTATGTGATGAGGAAATTATATGACCTTGGCATGAAGAGCACACATAGTGTTGTTGCTCATCTAAATGAGTTTGGTGCTATATTCTCCTAGTTATAGGCTCAAAAAATGGATACGGATAATGAAATGAAAGTAGTATTATTGTTATGCACCTTGCCATCATCATGAGACACGTTTTTCACAGCTATTAGCAATAGTGCACTTAGTGGTAAACTCATCTATGATGACATATGTGGAGCACTCTTGAGTGAGGAGATTCGTAGAAAATCTATGGTTGGCACTCAAAGTGGAGATGCATATAATGTTCACGTGATAGATATGTTCCATATTTTGATTATGTTATGCTAATAGATGATGGTGAGCCTTCTTACTACAGAGAGGCTATGTAGATCTTCTTTTGAGTGAGATACATACCCTTCTCTTTGTACACCACTTCCAATCCAAGGAAGTAAGTGAGCTCTCCTAGGTCACTAATGTTGAACTCTTTGTTCATCTATAGCTTAATCTTCATGATACCTTTAGCATCATTACCTGTGAGTATTATATCATCTATATATACACAAAGGTATGTGACTTTTCCATGTCTCCTCTTGATAAAGATGAAGGATTTTCTTTGATAACAATCAAACCCTTATCTTGTACATAGTTCATAAGACTTTGATTCAAGATCTTAAAGCTTGCTTTAGCCAATATAAGGCTTTCCTTAACTTGCATACATGTTTAGTAAATTTGAGTCCTCAAAACCAAGGGGTTGAGCCATGTTACTCTTCAAATATCCATCCATTTAAAAATGGATTTGTCACATCCATTTGATAGATCTTCCAATTCTTGGCACCTATAATACTCATAAGCACTCTAATTGTTGGCATCTTTGCCATAGGAGATAAGTTCTCTTCATAATCAATACCTAGAGCCTAACCATACCCTTTATCCGTGAAGCGTAGCTTTGTACGAGTTAATGGTTTTGTCAGAATTTTTCTCACTTTCTATATCCATCTAGACCCAATGATTTTCATGCTTGGAGTCTTGGGTGGGTACCAATTCCCCAGTCTCTTTCTCTTGTAAGACTTCAATTTCTTCTTCCATAGAATTCATCTACTCTAGTTTCCTCTTGGCCTCCTCATAAGATGAACTCATAAGATGAAGGCTCTTCAAATTTTAAGTCATGTGCTATATAGATAGTATGTTTATTCACTAGTGGTGTATCATAGCCATACATCTCTGGCTTTTCTTCTCCCTAGTAGGTCTTTTGATAGTTCCTTGAGAGGATTCTACAACATCCCTCAACTCTTGTATCTTGTGCTTGCTTTTGGAGTTCCATGAAATGATTTTCTTCCTAGGAGTCTTCTAATCAAGAATCACTGATGTTTGAGAATGTTGGAAACTATTCTTCTAAATCATGTGATAGCTTGATCTTCTTGCAGTCATCTTCAAACCATGATTTATTCTCATCAAATACAACATCTCAACTAACTATAAAAACTTCTTTACTAGGTTTATAAAGTCTATAACCTTTTCGATTAATAGATATGATTCTCCCTTAGGGTCTAATTTACCTATGATTTGAGATGGTATGTGTGCATGTGCAATGCACCCAAATATCATGCAATGGTCCAAGCTTGATCTTCTTCCATTCCAAGCTTCATAAGGGGTCATACCATCCAAATATTTTGAGGGTAATCTATTTTTCAAGTATGCAGTAATGGATACTACCATTTCCCACAAATAATTTGGTAGCTTTTTTTCATTCAACATGGACCTTGCTACTTCAAGAATGGTCCTACTCCTCCTCTCTACTACTCTATTCTATTCAGGTGTGTACCTGATAGTAACCTCTCTCTTGATTCCTCTATCTTTCAAGTAAGAATCAAATTCATGTTAGAAGCATTCTTGCCCTCCATCAAACCTTAGTAGTTTTAGGGTTTTACCTGTTTGATTCTTAGAAGATCTAAATACTTCGTAAAACATGAGAAAAGTTCATCCTTATTCTTGATAAAGTAAAGAAAACTCCATTTACTAAAAACATCTATAAATGACACACAATACTTTGATTATGAGATTGATGGATCTTTGCTTGGTCCCCAAACCCTATGTGGACAAGCTCCACATTATCCTTTCTTTATAAATGGTTGCATATGATATTTTCCAAGTTGACATGCACTATGCCTGTCTATGATGTGTTGCTTTGAGAAATTGGCTATTCCAAGCATGAAAAATAGGAACCTCACCAAGCTCAAGGACATGGTGGCCATGACACCAAATATTGTGGTACACCTTCAGATGTGCATGCAGCACTTTGCTTTTCCCGCCCAAGAAATATTTACTATGCCACTCAAGAAGATATGGTTCAACTTGTATCTGGCCGAGGCACAGAACCTCACCATCAACCTACCCCACTAGATCATCGATTAGATACACTTGACACACAAGTGATGGCCACGAAAGTCAATCTTGTATGGATGTTGTGCATTCACCAAAATCATTTATAGATGTCTAGCTTACTACATCCCAATCCAAAGAGCTCTCATGTGGAATAGAGTACATCAATTCAAGGGCCGAACATCAATTGGATGCCCTTCCAAGAGGATGAGAGGAGCCATGCAAGTACAGTGTGCTCAACCCCGTGGAGCCACATTAACCCCCGACATCACTTCCCCATCTTACCATGTATGCCCTTTTACTTGGTGCCTCCCAAGAAGAAGTTCTAAAGGGCCCTATCTGATATTTCCGCTAGTTCCTATAGACCTTGAATTCTCCAGAGAAGCACCCTTAGAAGAACTCACCAATGAGGACTTTGATCAAAAATAAGGGAATTCAATCTTGAAGTAGGTGAAGAACCGTAGTTAGGAAGCTCTCAACCACAAGCCACCACTTCTCAAGTACCCATTACCACTATTGACGTGGATGAAGAAGAGGATGGAGATGATGAGGATGATGAAGAATCTGAAGAAGGTGAGGAGAGGCATGAAGAAAAACATCAAGATGAGCAGCAAGAAGTACCAGAACTTGTCAATGCTTTGATGTACACTGCCCAATTACAAAGATTATATCACACGATCAGAGCAGTGCAAGAAAGGCATAGACTTTCATTTGCATCAGGCCAAGCCCTTATAGAATAGATGATAGCAGATGAAGTAGTGGACCTGCAATTCATCATCACCCTCCAACTATTATCTGAATCCTTGGGAGTTCAGGAGGTCTTCCACACAGCAGTCCGACAATCAATACGATACGACAAACGTAGAGTGGACACAAGGCCAGGGGCAGGCAAGAACAGTAACCAAACCCAAAGCATCGATAGAACCAATAGCCATCCCAACCACCACCATAGACCTTACACCTGAAACATTTCTACAGACATCACCAATCTCATCCCAACACCCTTGTAGCTCAGTGATGAGTAGCACCTCCTTTAATGTCAATCTGGGAAGACGTGAGGATGGTATGAAGACCTCGAGCAAGTGGAAGCACAAGTGCGTGAGTGAGAAGCACACCAACATGCACACACATACACACACACGCGCACACACGGCAAGACAAAGTGTGAGGAGCAATGGAGTTCTTTAGATTACTTTCACAAAGCTCTTACAAGTTCATTTTAATTACAATGTCCCCCAAAAATGAGCTCTCTAGCTCCTTTTATAGTTTGTGACTAGCTTTGGCCCTGTTCAGACCTAGTGTCCGGCCTAGTTAAAAATTAGGTTCCAGGGCTTATTTGAGGGCTCAAACGAGATCTAAAAAATACGAAAATTGGCAGGTAGATACTTCTAAAGCTCCTCAAGCTCAAGGACTCCTTGGCTTGCACAAAATGGAGCTACAAAAAGATGAAATGGTATTTACAATGGTGTTTAGTGATGAGAATCACTTTTAATTGGTGTAGAGGTTTTGAAAAATTAAGGTTGCCTTAGTGCTAAATCTGCGTGAATGCTCATACGTACTTCTTCCTGAAGAAAATTATTGGCCTATTTGCCAGATCTTCGTTGACTCCCTTGTCTGCTTGTGCCTTCTCTCCCTTCTGACTCTCTTCTCTGACTGCCATGCCTCGTTAGTCCTTCAGTGCCTTGTCCGCTGCTAACACCCCCCCCTCTCTCGCGTCTGTCGTCCCTGACAGACCCTTGTTGTGTGGGTTTTTGGATGTAGTACTCGACGACATCCTGCGCTAAGTGATGTTCGGCAATCCTCAATCCTTTGGCCAAATCTGTGAGTAGCGCATCCCAATCTACCGGCCGGGGAACCTCTGGATGTGGTATACGTAGCTTTTCGGAATGGAGAGCTTGTTCCACTGCAAACAACTGCAAGAGATGGGATGGTCTGGGAATGAATATCTCGGAGTGATATTCCCAGAATCCCGTGACAAACATCTCTTCAAACGTTTGTTTGAAGCAGGCCGGTAGATATTTGATGCGAGCGTGCCATGCATACACAACATTAATCGATGGGGTTGTGCTCATGTCGTATACAAGGTCCTGATTACCTTCATTAAATCCTAATGCTGAGAGATGTGGTTCCTTGACATTTTTGAAGGTCCTGAATGTGACCAACATAAGTTCGAAAATCTTCAGGCACATCTGAGTCATGACATCAGGTACATTCTTGAACCGGACCCCCCAATGTCGAATCGTCGAAATCATATATCCAATCGTAGGTGGGCCCTTCGGGGGTGTGAAGTACACATAATTGAGCCACTTCTCACATCCTTTAATCGTCAGCACTGTTTGTGTGTACTCCGGCCATGATCTCCTTCGAAATACAGGGCAATAACATGAGTTATATTTGATGTACAAGGGCATGTTGTTCCATGTTCTCACCATTTCCGGGTATGTTTCAAGCAGCCGAATTCTCCACATCGGTTGGCGAATATGTCCCTGCTTGGCACTTCTGGGATGTCGTCAGGTGCAAATTGGGTGGCCGAGGTGGGTTCCCTTGAGGTGTGGTGCTTGATCTCTGCATTATAATCCGCCATTAGCACGCAAAAAGGAACATACAGGTCATCCGATGGGCCGATCCACCTATGGTGTGAGAGATTCTGAAAATAATCGGATTTTATTACAACCTCTTCCAATTTTGACATCAATGCGATTTGGACTGCCACCCTGTCATCATGCGTCGTGGCTACTTTCTCTAATTTTTGCATCCATTCAGGTGCCTCAATTTCAATTGTGTCCATGCCCTGTTCTGTTCGCTTACCCCCGGGTGTTGGCATCGGAACATAGGGATCCTCGAATGTTTCTTCTACTTCAATTGGCACAAGATCGTCAGGTTCGGGCTCTACCAGAGGGGAGGGCTGACGCTCATATTCCATGACCTTGCTACGTAATTCCTCAAGTTCGGCCCGGAGTTTAGTAATCTCTTCTGATGTATCTTCTGCGGTTGTGCTTTTGCTGGGTGATGTCTGTCGGGTGGCCAACTGCCTTAGCAAATCATCTCTCTCTTTTTCTAAGGCGGCATGCGCCTCCATTAGATCTGCATGAGTTTCTAACACCACTTTCATATTCTCAGAGGGAATTGCCTTGAATCGTTCTGGGTCAATCTCCTGTGGGGAACCCTCCATGGCCGCCTCCAGATTTTCTTCATTCTGTTTCTGTAATCGTTTATTCTCCTCTAGCGCTGTAGACATATGCTTGCGTAGGAGGCCCAAGTTCCGTCGAAGCTTCAGGTTATCCGTGATCTGAGAATGTAGCAACTCGTCCATGTGTCGTCGCTCTTCATCATCTGCTTGGGGTGGGTTGGCTACTAATTGTGCGTATTGTTCCTGTAAGGTCACGTGCTGCTGTTGTAGTAGCTGCTTCTGCTCTTCAAGATCCCTACATCGTGCTTGGAGATCTTCGTGGCTCCAGAAAAGCCTTGTATGTTGGTTGTCAAGGTGTTGGTAATGTTGCTGAAGTTGGGACATGCATTGATACATATTATTAAATACATTATTAAGAGGAATGGTGGGAGAAATGGTGTTGAATGCAGAGGGGGAGGGGAAGGGAAAGGGAAGTGTGGATGCAGCACTAGAGAAGGGTGAGGGGGGAGGTGGGGGAATGGGGGATTGTGGGTAAATGGGGGGTGGGAGAGGTGCAGAGGTGGGTGACACCTCCATGGATTCAAAAGTGGAGGCCGTGGTGGGAGTGACTGTGAACATGGGGATTGTGGTTGCGGTGAGAGTTGTGAACGTATATAGAGGGGTGTGTAATTGTGAACTCCCAGGAAGTGTGATCGGAGGAGTGGGGCTTACCGTGGTTGTGGTTAGACTTATGTTTCCTGTGGAAATAGAGTATGTGGGTTGACTGATGGTTTGTGCGTCAGTGTGTGTAGTGGGTTCGGAGGTGGTGACAGTAGAGGTTACAGTGGCAGGGGGAGGTGAAGGGGGCTGATGTGGGGGAGAGGGTGGCAAGGGAGGTGATGGAGGTGCACTCGATGTGTGGGCTTCCTCGGTGTCGTGAACAGTGTGTGCTGTGCCAGTGGTTGTGGCGGTGCCTTGTGGTCCTGATCCTAATACATTCATTCGTTTTCCCGTTCGTGGGGGGCGTCTTCCATATCTTTTCTCTGTCCTTCGTGATTGCGCTAGTGCAGTATGCACCGTTTCATGTACTCCCAAAGCATCTGATATCATTTCCAGGGTGGCACGGTATTGCTCGTCCACGCCTTCCTCCTCCAGAATCTGGTTCATGAGGGCTTTACCTGCAGCTAATGATAGCCTGTGTTGCTCTTGGACTCGGTTCATCGTATCGTAGAGCTTCTTTAATGCGTTAGTATAGGCGGGGGCACCTTCCAGTACTTGTAGGGCTTCCTGATCATACTCTTGTTCTTCTGCTTCTGATTGTCCACCCTGTGCCTCCTCATGTGCTTCTTCTTCATCGTCCACATTGACTATGTCCGGTTGGCTGGGCTGGGCTTGGTCTGGGGCAGTTTGCTGTCCACCAGCTTGCTCTGCTTCAACTTCCGCATTTACAGCGTCGATGATTCTAGCAACTTCTTCGTCCGTTAGATCCTCCAGAGTGAATCCATGCGGGAATTCTAGATCAGTCGATACTGGTGGAAACACAAGGTTAGGGCCATCTGTGCTGTGCCTGGGTAACCTGATAGTAAATGGTTGCACTCGTCGGGGAAGTCTTGGGGTTGTTTCAGGCGTTAGGGTTGCACCGCGAGCTTGTGCACAAGGCATCTGGACAGCGCCTCTCATCTTCTTTGAGGGAGGCCCCACAGCTGACAATCTGCGTTGAAACTCCTGTGCTCTGGACCAAATGAGAGCCCTCTGCACCGGTACATCATATGCGAGACATCTGTATACAATTCTTGTAAGTGCACAACAACCATACAGCACAGACTTTTGCTTCTTATACCATCTCTGATGAGCCATATGAATCTGGTCGATAATCCAGTGGGGCATATTGATGGACAACTCAAAAGCATCCGCCAGGTAGAGGCTAAACCAGATCTTTTTGGGGGGCATTGTGAACCTCTCCTGCGCGGGGAATGCGAAATGTTGCATGACCATGCGTAAGTGAATGGCAATTGTAGGTGTCATCGCAACCATGTCCTTCAACTTCGTCAGATTCCTGTTCTTCATATTGTCTGGAACCATAGTCTCTTTCTCTGTTGGGATGTGCATACCTTTCATGTCGAGTGCTTCTCTTACCAAGTTGATAGTCAAGCGGAAACGCTTCAGCTCATTGCCCCTTGTGAGTGATGGGAGCACAAAGGAGCTGTATCCTTTCTTGTCTTTGCTGGGAGTGAGGGTACTAATTAAGTATGAGCACCTTAGAAAATCTGGCTTTGGTAGTTGGAACTTGAAGTAATCATAAAGCCCCGCCTTCTTCCATATCGACTTCAGTCCTTCATTGTTCTGTAGCTTTTCAAACTCCCTGGTAAAGAAATGGTATCTGCCCCAACGTCCATTGAATTCTACCTCGGACTCCCACATATATGTGCCTTCACCCAGAGGTCCAGCAACGTCACTGAACCAGTGTGAAGCTTTGTCCACCGGCATTGTATGACCCTGTGGAGGATTCTGAATTGGTATGGCATGTAATGCCCGTAATGCCACTGGTCTTTCCTTTAATTCCTCCTCGACCGGAAGGCTTTCGATGTCCACAACTTGGGGGCTGGTGCCTGCCTGGGAGCTAGTTCCTACCGTATCTGCCATGTTACTTCTTGCTACCTGTCTCTGTGAGAATATACAAACACGTGTTAATATTGTACAGAACAAGGGAGGATCGTTGTTGTTCCCATTACAATATTAACATGAGGGTCGGGAGCGAATAATGGGTTAGTAAGTGCTCGGTGCAAGTGTGTGTGTGGTTAGTCGTTCGGTAGACCTAAGAGCTAAGTGGAATGATGTAAAGTGATAGTGATGTGGTTAGTAAGTTATCATGGATTTACAAATGGGGTCTGGGGGTTTGTTACAAGTCTGAGGCTGCCAAATGCAGTGGATGGGTTTTGCTTTTGGTTTCGTAGAGACTCTAGAGAGCTTTATCGGTGTCTCGGTTTGAAAATGAGGCCTTTTAGGGACCCATTTACAAGTGATTATGTGCGTGCGCATGGGCCTTGGTGTGTTCTTGAGTGTTGAAAACGAGTGAATGCTGGCTGTGCAAGTGAATGGGTTACACTGTGTAGGTTGTGGCCTCGGCGTAGCCATTTGCGCCCGCAAGCAAGCCTTAGGCACCCAAATTTGTCTTGATTGTGGACTAGCCTTCATCGACTTCTTGGGCACCCAAATAGCTTTCACGTTAGTAGGAGAATTTCTGCAAGACTTCTTATTAATGTCGTGTTGTTGGTTACTAATAAGAGACTTAGCCCGTGTAGTTGGCGGGAGTGCAACCGGGTGTTCGCCTTTCCGTACCCACACTTGTTTCACTTGCTGGGACATTTTGCTGCGCAGGTACTTTTGATCTCGAACATAGGTATTACTCTGCTTCTTCTGCCTTTGATCCACCTTTGGTTGCTGCCTCCTTCTGGCCCTTGGAAAAGAAGGGAGTTCCTTTGCATCCCTGCCTCCTTTTTTGCGAATATCATTCCTCTGCAACACATAGTTTTGGACAAGAACAACATGGTCATCTTCATGTGTATTCCTGGAAGGACCAGGAGTCTGTGCCTTTCCTAGTTCCTTGGGTGCTCCATTATCCAACTCTACTGTAATTCGACTATGATTGACCCAAACCTGAAGAAACCCACTTCTTAGGTTTAAGTTGACTGCTTGGTCATAGATCCAGTCTTGACCCAAGACAAGAGGTTCAGTGAGATCCTCGTCTTGACACACTAGTACTTTAACTGTCATAGCCTCATCATGAATGTAGAGGGGAAGTTCCACCTCGCCCATGCAAGGGGTTTCCACGCCTCCCAATCCTATGAGATATGCTTCCACAGGATTGACAGTTAACTGTAACTCTTGACAGTAAGACAATTTAACAGCACTAGTGGCTGCGCCTGAGTCAATCAAGGCTCTTACAGTCCTTGCACTCTTTCCTTGTCCTATATCTACGGTTATGAAAGGGCGTCGATCAGTTATCCTATGTGAGCTAACACCTGAAACTTCACACATAGCTACGTCATATCCTTGATCTGCATATGCATCTTGCCTAGGGTGCTCTCTACCTTGTCTTCTTAATTTCATTCTTCTTATGCGCTCTAGGGCTTCTGCTTGAGCTTCTTCTCGAATTCGCTTTTCTTCCTCTTTGCGTTTCTTAGCAGTGTTGAGTCGACTTAGCATTTCCTCTGTGAGGGGTTCCTGATACAACTTAACTCTGCATCCGCTAATATAGTTTGGGAGAACCTCGCCTTCTAAAGTGGCTAGTTGCACTGCTCCACTTGTTGAGATTCTGTTAATGATCATGGGTCCGTAGCCTCTCTTCTCTAGCTTCCTTGCATGTTGTTTCAATGTGTAGACTAAAACTAGATCTCCTGCTTTCAAGCCCTTTTCCTTCACATGGGCATCAAAGTATGCTTTCTGTCTCTTCTTAGCTGCATATATCCCTGCAACTGCCCTCAGTCTTGTTTCTCCTAATCGTTCAAGGTCAAAAAGTCTAGAGGAGAGTTCATGACCCGTCCATTCGTGTTCTTGTGCTATTTTCAATGTAGGTATCAAGAAGTCCAAGGGTAGCACTGCGTTTTGGCCAAATACCATCTGAAAGGGGGTGGCTTGGAGTACCGTTTTGTAGGCAACTCGGTATGCCCAAACAGCATGGTGTACCTGTTTGTCCCAATCAGAGCGTTTATTGTTCACTAATTTCGTCAGTACATTGCATAAGATCTTATTAGTGCTCTCAGCTTGTCCATTAGCTTGAGGGTGATAGGGGGCAGACTTCTTGTGTATTACCAGGAATTCTTGGAGTAGATTCTCAATCACCTCGTTCAAGAAATGAGTGCCTCTATCACTTACAAGCTCTATAGGTAGCCCATATCTTGTGAACACATTCTCAAACAAGAATTTAGCAGTTGTTTGAGCATCGTTCTTTGTCGTAGCCTTTACCTCTACCCACTTAGTTAGATAGTCTGTCACAACAATGATGTATTCTGCATGAGAACCCTTAGCTGGGGGATTAATAGGATCCACGAAGTCTATTCCCCACTTAGAGAACGCAGGTCCACCCATCATAGGTTTCAATGGCATCTCATCTTTCCGTATAGGATACCGAGTTCTCTGACAGACATCACACCGTTTCACATAGGTATGTGCATCCATGTGAAGGGTAGGCCACCAGAAGCCCGCAAATAGTACTGCCTTGATCACCCGATCTGGTCCAAAGTGTCCTCCTGCTACACCTTGGTGAGCAGTTTCCAAGATCTTAAGATATTCACTCTCATGGGCACACAGTCTCAAGTAACCATCTTTACCGCGTTTGTATAGATTATCACCAATGAGTGAGTAATCCTGGGCTTCTTGCTCTAAACTCCTTTTCCTAGCCAGAGTCATGTCTGGAGGGAATGTTTTCGTCCTCAGGAAGGACACTAGAGGTTCACTCCAATCCGGCACTATGGACACTTGATAAAGAGTGGCATGTTCCACCGGTGGTTTAGTGCGACAGATTGAGCATTCCTTGCACAACTTTTGGACATCCGCTTCCATAGTTGGCCAATGCACTCCGAGTCTCCTTAGGGTCTGTAAGGTTCGTTGTTTTGAATAGTGTTGCTCCAATGCACCTACATGTGCTAATTGCAACCATTTAGCATACTCGTCCTCTTCTACACAACAAGCCAAGATCCCTTGATCTGTGTGCTTGTACATGCTTCCTGCCATGATGTGGTACTTTTGGGCTTTCACGACCTCTTTATTCCGTGTGTTTACTACTGGATGGTTAGGCCCGTATGTCAATACTGGTACCAATGGCTTAGCCCACTGCGGCACCACTTCTAAATTGAACAAGTAAGCGTCAGGAAGATCATCTGATACTCCCTGTGGGGCTTCTCCGGAGGTGAGCCTAGAGAGATGATCTGCTCTCAAATGAGTCCTACCTTTCCTCACCACAACCTCGAAATCATATTCCATTAGTAAGAGAAACCATCTTACTAATCTTCCTGTATTGCATGGTTTGTTTACGAGGTATAGCAAAGCCTGATGATCAGTAAAAAATTTAAACTTATTTGCAAGCAAATAGTGTCTAAATTTCTTAACTGCATATACCATGTCTAAGCCTTCTCTCTCCGTAGTGGTGTAATTTCGTTCAGCCGCATTCAACTGTCTACTGGCATAGGCAATTGGAAGATCCATATTACCTTCACCAGTAGGTTGTGCAAGCACACATCCAATGGCATAATTGGATGCATCCACATGAACATGGAATGGCTTATTCCAATCTGGTGTGGTCAAGATTGGTGCTGAACATAATCGTCGTTTAAGCTCCTGGAAGGAATTCTCACATTCATCCGTCCACTCAAAGTTAGTCAGAAGTCCGTACATGGGTTTTGCAATGACAGCATACATGTGTATAAATCGTCGGTAATAACCACAATGCCCCATGAAAGCTTGTACTTCCTTGACATTTTTTGGCCTAGGTAGCTCTGCTATAGCTCTCACTTTCTCTTCATCAGTGGATATGCCATTCTTTGACACTATGTGTCCTAGAATCTTGCCTTGCCTGACCATGAAAACACATTTTTCTGGGTTCAGGCAGACTTGATATTCTCTACATTTGTCAAAGAATTTGCCTGAGTTCAGGGATATGGGTTTGCCTAATGTTCGAATGAGCACAAAGATCATCAACGTAGACTTCTAAGTTTCTCCTCAGGAACTCTTTAAATACATGGCACATCAGCCTTTGGAAGGTAGCTGGTGCATTGGTAAGCCCAAATGGCATTACTCTGAAGGCGAAAATGCCCCATTCTGTGGCAAAGGCTGTCTTATGCTGATCCTCTGGAGCTATGGCTACTTGATTGTAACCCGAAAATCCATCAAGGAAGTTGTACACTTCCTTGCCTGCCACTCTTTCTAAGAGATGTTCTGTGATGGGAAGCGGATAGTTATCTCGAATCGTGGCTGCATTAACCTTTTTCAAGTTAATGCACACACGAAGCTTGCCATTCTTCTTGGGCACCACTACGATGGGGGATACCCATTCAGTGTGCTCAATTTCATAGATAAATCCAGCTTCAACCAGTCTATCTATCTCTTCTTTGATCTTAGCAGCGTAATTATCGTTATATGTGTAGGGCTTTTGCTTAGAGGGTTTAGCATCTGAGGTCATGGGGATGGTGTGTGAGCATATGTCAGGGTCAACACCTTTCAAATCCTTGTAACTCCAAGCGAACACATCTCTGTATTCTCTTAACAAGGCTATCAATTCTTGCTCTTCTTCGTCTGTTAGGTCATGGCCTATGTACGTGCACCTCTCCTCTCCTTCTTCTAGGGCCACTACGATTTTCTTGGTGGTTTCTTTGTTATCATAGGCCTCTCCTGCTTGTGCCTCTCGTTTAGGCATTCTTATCATGACTCTCCTGTCGTCTATCTCATACTTCTTAAAATTTTCTGGGACCTCAAACAAAGATTCTTCCTCTTCTGGTGAGACTTCTCTCCTCTTCCGTTTCTTTCCTTCTTCCTTTGGGGTCACATGTGTGGCTAATCTTACATCATTTGTAAGCTCTCCATGTCTCTGGGGTTGAAATTCTACTTCATGGAAGTATTCTTCATCTGATGCAAATGGTGGGTCCATAATGATTGACTCTAGGTCGGAGTCGCTTGCATCCTCAAAGGCATCAGGGCTAGGTTCGCATTCTTCTAGAACTGCCTCTCCCATGATTGGCTCTATGGAGAAGACTGAAATATCATAGCCATCCTCATCACAGTGAGGTGTCCATTGTTCTTCATTGATGGCTACGTCCATTGTTGCTAGGATTTCTGCCCAGCCATGGGGTTCAAATTCCTCATCAGGAAAAACTACAGGTGCATAGGCTGGGTCTTGAATTGATCTATGTGTTTCTTTTGCACCTACCTCTCTGGCTTTATCTCTCTTCTCTTCTTCTACTGCAACCTTGCACATCCATAAATGAGTGTCTTCATGCATCCATGAGGATCCAGACCCTATGGAATGCATAGATTCTGTGTCATCTTTGGCTCTATGGATGGGATTCCATTGGATAGGAGGGACATCTCTATGAGAGTAATCCTTGAGATTGACTTTGGTCGTAACACCTAAGTGTTGCAGGTACAAGGAATTAGTTCCCCAATCCTGTACCACTTGCAACTGTCGCATGAATGGTCGTCCCAAAATCATCTCATAGGCATGATTTTTGCTAAAGTCACATATAGCAAAGGTATGTTCAAACTCGACACCACAAGTGGTGAGAGTTATTCCTTCTAGCAATCCTAGGGGTCTCTCTATGTGACCATCGGCCATCTGCAATTTCATTCTCGTTGGCCTGAGTGCCGGCTTGCCCCAACGCTTCCATAGGGAGGTGGTGGCAATTGCAACTCCTGCACCTGAGTCCAAAATTGCCTTGGTGGTGTACTCCTGATAAGTAATGGGAAGATAGGTGTTCCCTTCTTCACCTTCACACATATCTCCTATCTTATCCAAGGGTATCTCTGGCACTGTCCTATGTGATCCTACCTGGGAACGAGGTTTTGCTATCTCAGGTACTTGTTTGGTTACATGTTTCCACGATTCAGGTCTAACCTTGAGTGGCTCTTCTAACTTGAGATTGCACTGCACGTTAGTGTTCTTCACTACCTCTGTGTTCCTAGGTATGACTGAATCTTCGTTTCTTACCATGACTGTGGGTGCTCTCATACACGTGGACTTTGCTTCCCATGGGCCTCTGAAATGGGGTAGCTCTTGTATGGAATTGGATTCAAAGTCCAATCTCTCATGAGACTGAGTACTCTCATGTTCCCCGTAAATAGATGGGATGTCTTGTGGGAATTGGTCGTGTGCATCATCCACAAGTTCAAAGGGAGGGGCGACTTCACTTTCGTTATCCCATTTATCTTCTTGAATTTCTCGTAGGAAGTCCGGTGCAAACCGATTCATAGAAGAAGAAGTGTCTGGCTCCGTAGAATTAGGCACATAAGCAACCTGGGAAGGAGGGCTTATTCTATCGTTGGCTCTTTCCTCGCTCTCATAGATGTTTGGAGCACCAGCTTCCTGGGGGGGATTACTTATTCTATTACTTTTCCGAACAGGCTCATATGCTCCCTGAGAAGGAATGTAGGCAACCTGTGGAGGTACGTGAGCTTTCGAGGGAGGCTCATCTGCCTTTTGGGGGGAAAGATAAGCTTCTTGAGGAGGCACATGGGCTTCCTAAAGAGGCTAGCTTATTCGTTCTCTTGCCCTTTCCTTTCTTTGGGGGGCAGGTTCCTTTTCTGATTGTGCAATTAGCCTCTCTATTCTTTCTAGCAGTCCATCAAAATGTAACTGCGTCTTAGCTGAGCTAGAGATGTTAAAGAGGCGACTAGCTTCAAACATGGTCTGAGCCAATTTCACCATTTTGGCACAAATTTTAGTTCGTTCAAGCTCCAGCTCGGCTCTAGGGTAGCATTTTTCATGATCGGTTATGGTTGGCCCTTCTTGGATTCTGGCCTGATATGCTTTAAGCATCATATTAAGGTCTTCGGGAGTGGGATCTGCTAGGACTGATCCTACTCTAGGGGGTGGTGGGTTTAGGTGAGGCGGGTTGGAAGGTGGCTGGTCGGATGGCGATGGGAAAGGTGGTGGTGGGGTAGTGTGAGAGGGAGTTTGAGATGTGAGTTCAGTTATCCTGGCTTTGGTTTCTCTTATGCTTTCCTCAAGTTCACTCATCTTTTTAGCCCATTGTCTTTTCATTCTTTCTCGACTATCTTTCCACGCTCTAGTCCTTTTCTTGGTTATGCTCTCAGTTTCACTAGCTGTTGGGCTCTTTTCCTGGTCTACCCCTTGGTTTTGCTGCAATGCTTGAGCTCTAGTGACTACCTGTACCGGAGCAGTGGAAGTGACACTTCCTGTGGAGTCTACCACTAATCCAATAACGTTGATAGGCGTGATTTTTGGCATATTATTGGGGTTCTTTGGGCAATCTCGTAAGAGATGCTCTTTTCCACAATCTTGGCAAAAGCCTTGGATCGTCACTGACTGGGGTTGTGTAGGTGGAGGTAAGGGACAATCACGAATGAAGTGATCTCCTTGGCATCTGTAGCACGGTCCTCTTGGGAATGGAGGTCTTACCTGCCTAGGTTGAGGCCTAGGGTGGGGTTTGCATACATGACGTTTGTGTAATCGGACTCCCAACTAGGTTCACTCGGCTCTTCACTATAGTAGGACTCATCATGTTCTGGAGACTGCATGTAGTACGCCTGGGGACTATCAACATGTGTAGAATCAAAGCTATGGTCACTCGGGTCACTTTCAGGAATCAAGGGTGTCACAGGGACTATAGCTCTATTCAGGTTTTCTTCTGCAACAGCATACTTTACCGGAATCACATTAGCTGGGGCAGGGGGTTGTTGAGCTAACACTGGCTGAGGTCTTTGTTGGTTTTGGTATTGTGGTTGATAATTTTGTTGTGGCCTGCCATATGGCTGTGGAGGGTACTGGTTCTGGTATCTTCCTTGCTGCGGGTATGGCTGAGGGTAGGGTTGCCTAACTGCCTGCTTGTTGTATGGGCAATCTTGTGCGGTGTGATTGGTGTATCTCCGTTCTATGGTGCAATACTGGCTACTAGGATTTACTTGGGGCTGAGTCATAATGGGGCAGACATTCGCCATGTGGTCACCACCACACGTATAGCACCTTTTCACAGGGGCAAACCTTGGAATTTGTTTGCTAGAGACGCCTAGTTTTTGGGCCACTTTCTCTGCGAGTTCCTCAATTGATGTAGATTGCGTGGAAGAGTGACTAGATGCACTATCTGAATCTTTGTAGATTTTGGAAAGCTCTAGTTCTTCCCCTAGGTTATCTTCAATGTCAATGCACATGCGTACACACTCTTCTATAGTCTTAGGGTCCTTCAGATACACATAGGATCTCAATTTCGTACTCAGCAATCCATCCAAGAATAAGGCTACTTGTTTAGCTGGTGTAGGTAGCTCCGAAACAGGGCATCTTTCAAGATATTGCCTAAATCTTCTTCCTGCTAGTCTCACGGTCTCTTGAGGGGTTTGCTTGAAGCTGTGAATCAGTGAGGAGGTATTGTGTCTTATGCCACTCTTAGAGAACTCTACGATGAAAGCCTCTAGGAGTTGGTCTATGCTCCTGAACTGTCGCTCATCCAATGGCTGAAACCATGTAAGTGCTGTGTTCCTAAGGGTTAGACCGAAGGCATTGTACTGCGTGAATAGATCCTCCACTTGTTCAGCTCTCAAGACTTGCTTGAACTCCGCCACATGATCATAGGGATCTCCTGTGCCATCAAAGTAATTCTTCATGGACTTAACTAGCTGGGTCGGTCTCAGAGTTCTTATGTGCTCTCTAGGTCTCGGCAGAGGGAATCCATCCACATTTCTCTAATTCTGGTGAGCCCTAAGTATCTCTGGTTCTACTCTATTCGTCTCCGTCCTCGTTCTTTCTCTGCCCACGGGGTTGGCAAAGCTTACTTCTGGTCTATCTCTACTTCTGTCTCTTTGAGTTCCATGAGCTTGGGATGTTCCAGCTCCAGGGTGACCATAGGATACATTCAATCTTGGTTGGGAAAAAATGAATTCACCCTTCCAAGTGTAAGCATGCCTATCATTTTCTGTCACCACAAAGATCCTTTCCGAAGTGTGATCTAAGTAGGTCACTCTACCTGGGCTATCCGGATCCTTAAACTCATAGATCATGATAGTTCCTATATCAGTTGGCTGATTAGATTTATATTTCCAAAAGGCTTCGTCAGTTTCTCGATTGAGGAGCAACTCTATGCTCTTGTTGTCTTGGGGAACCCACTCAGGCGTGATAATCCTAGTGAGAACAGATTTGCCTCGAGGGGTTCTAGGTTCCGCACCCATGTTTCCTTGTTCCAAGTCACCTAAGTCCGCTTCAGAGATTACATTTCCAAATTCATCTGTCCTATCTGGGTGACTGGTGACTACGTATATGGTTCCTTCCTTGTCCAGGTATGCACCGTTTTCAAATTTGACTGCTGGGTGCTCTAGTCCAATGGATTGATCAGGATTCTTAATCTGTACCACAGATCTTCCTAAGCCGTCCTCATAGATGCTAGCACCTAATCGGTTGGTCTCAGGTATTCCAGCTGTGTTTTGTAAGGGCCTTCTACCCTGTACAAGTAAGGCACTCCTGAACTTCCCGTAGGTCTGTCCATGCCTTGAGACATCTCTGACTCACTGGTCTCAGAGCTAGGGTAGTACGAGTGGTGGCTCAACTGCTGGGCCCAAGACCTAGCAGTGTGGTTAACACTAGCCTCTGAAGACCTAAGGCTTTGTCTCTCCCTTACAAGATGTCGTCCTGATCTAAGGTTCATATGCCTATCTAAGTAGCCCAATTCTTTGCCCAGAGTACAACCTCGTTGCTGGTTACTTTATATTAGTCACTTGATTCTTTTTATTTATTTCTCGTGTTTACGGTCTTGTCTGATTTTACGTCGTCAGGAATACTTGAATGTTCTTCGTGTTTTCAGGTTGATCGTTCCACGTTAGGTTCTTTTCCTTTATGTTATCGCCAGTACAGAGATTAGTTTTTTAGCTTGGACTTGAGTTTTTAGGTAGTCTTCAACTTGATACCTGCCTATCGTCGCCCTGACTTACTCCTACCTCTCGTCGTTCTTAGCCTAAACTATGAATTGACAGAGGGGGTTAAAAGTTTCCAACCTTTTGTTTCCTGCTTGGTTGCCCTTGAGTGCCCAGGAAGTGTGTTCCCAAGCTTACACTTACACTTGCTTAGAACGCCTTGCGATGCTCTTAAAGGATCTGTAAAAGTTCCAAAGTTAGCTTAAAAATTTAAATTCCAAAGCCAGAACCAAGTATTTTCATTCCTGTAGCACAAACACAAACTTACATAGTGATTTTTTTAAGAAAACAATTCTAAAGACCCCTGACTTTGATCCCCCTGTGTATGGTCGACTTCAAAATACCCTATCTGAAAATCAACGCATTATCTTTATAAAAAACAGTTGAGGGCGTGTAGTAGATGCCCCGAGCTTCCCAACAAGCCCTAGAGCTCAAAAATTTGATTTCGTATGAAGAAGTTATGACTCTTCAGGGTTTAGGGGGTTAGGACAGGATTCAATCTGGCTGACGGATCCTATGATTTTCTCCCAAAACACAAGTGTAGGAACCTCCAATTATGCCAATGGAGTGACTATTTGCCCCAAAATTTTATCCCAAAGTTTGAACAAAAGCAAACCCTAATTTTTGGCCGAAAAGCCTGTCAATCGCGATCGACAGGTCTGTCAATCGCGATCGACAGGTCTGTCAATCGCGATTGACAGAGGTGTCCGTCGGGGCTGTCAGTCGCGATCGACAGTGTCAATCGTGATCGACAGAGTCGATCGTGGCTGTCAATCGCGATCGACAGTATCAATCGCGATCGACACGTTTTCCGAATTTTTCGCCGAAATTTCAGTCAATCGGGGGCCTATCAGTCGCGATGGACCCGTGGCTACGCGTAAAAGTCAATCAGTCGTTGAAGTTCAGTCGGTCGCGATCGACGGTGTCAATCGCGACTGACAGAGGTGTCGGTCGTGGCTGTCGATCGCGATCGACGGTATCAATCGCGATTGACAGGGTCCTACGTGGCAGTCTGTCGGTCGCGAGGTCTGTCGATCGCGATTGACAGGGTCTGGCGGTCGCGATTGACAGGGTCTGTCGGTCGCGATTGACAGAGGCTGTCGCGATTGACAGAGGCTGTCGGTCGCGATTGACAGAGGCTGTCGGTCGCGATTGACAAAAATGTTGATATATTTAGGTAGTGATGTGTGTGAACACTCTAGGACTGCCGGGGCACTTTTTTCCCTCTTTAGGAGGTTTTTTTCCCCCGGCTTGTATATACGCCTATTGCCCTAATGGGCTACTTATCTTTGTACATTCTCTAGTAATACATTCAGTCTTGTGTGTTGTGCTCCAAGCTTCTTCTTCTTCCTTGTGCTGTTCGCGTGCTTCCGCAGACGTCCAACTCCAACAATTGGTATCAGAGCAGGTCGTCGCTTCTTCTAGGGCGCCGTCGACACTCCTCCGTTTGCAGTCTCAGATTCGCACGAAATTTGGTGAGCATACTCAGGGTGTTTCCGAGATCAAAACGGCTTTGCTCTGAGGTGCCAAAATCGCGATCTGAGCTCGTTTCGGCCTCCGAACACACTATCGCAGCGCTTGTGCAGGCTATTTCGTCCTTTTGTGCCAAAGGTATATACCAGTTTCTGTTCGCTAGTTTAAGCATCTCGAAGTCTGCTACAGGTCTAGCAGAACTCGTTTGGGCAGTTCCGTTCAACTTTTTTAGATACAGTCAATTTTCTGCATCAAGGTATTTTAGTCACCGGCCATGGCTGAAAGCAATGATGTATTCCGTATGTTGGCTGTTGAGGATAAGTTGGATGGTACCAACTACCCATTATGGGCTTATATGATGCGACACGTACTGGTTGCAAAAGGATTGTGGAACATTGTGCAGGGTGTTGAAAGACATCCTGTTACACCTGTAACGACAGGTACTGCAAATACAGGTGTTGGAGCTGATGAAGATGGTGTCGAAGATGATATTCCGCAGATTCCTGTTCGTGCTGCTGTTTCTGTTGCACCTACTGCAGAGCAGATTCGTTGGGATGGCAGAGATGCCCAGGCACATGCATTGATAGCTTTGTCTGTCAAACGTGCCATTATTCCTCACATTCGCTCTTGCAGAACAGCAAAGGATGCTTGGGATACACTTACCACTTTGTACCAGGCTAGGAATGAGGCTCGTGTTGCTTACCTCCGAAAACAGTTGGAGAGTGAGCACATGAATGAAGGTGATTCTATGGACAGTTTTCTTACAAAGATCAAAGACCTGAAGGAACAATTGATTTCTGCTGATGAGGTTATACCAGATAGCTCACTTGTGCAGACCGTTCTGAATGGTCTTCCTGATTCATATCAGAGTTTTGCCTCTACTCTTCGGTTGATGATGAAAGGCAATCCGAATGCCTTGTCATTTGAGGAATTAGTCTCTGTTCTGTTGCAGGAAGATCAGTCCAGGCAGAACAGGTCCATTATGCGTGTTGCAGATCAAGCTTTCCTGGCTAGTCAGAAGGGCAAAGGAAAATGGAGCTCTTCTACTAGTAAGCAGAAATCTGCAAATGCTGCACATTCAAAGAACCAAGACAAAGATGAAAAAAAATCAGAAAAGCAGAAATTGTTTTGTAAGTACTGTAAAGGCAATGATCATATCATAAAGAACTGTCCAAAACTGGCTGCTAAAGCGGCAAAGAAGAAAGAGGCTGGAATGGTTGTTGCAGAGGCCTCTACACCAAAAACAGAGTCTGCAAATCTTGTGCAGGAAGAAGAATGGGCGTTTACTACTGTCTGCAGTTTTGACCCATCTTCTCATGATCAGTGCATGTCTGCAGTAGACTCAGATGTTTGGTACTTTGACAGTGGGGCGACCAAACATATTACCTCGCAGCGCAGTTTCTTCTCTTCACTTGAGCCTGCTCCTACAGGGAATACTGTCACATGCGCCAATAACTCCTCTTATCCTGTTATGGGAGTTGGTAAGATCATTCTGACTACTGCTGATGGTAGTTCTTTCACTTTGTCAGATGCTTTATTTGTGCCAGGGATCAAAAAGAATCTGTTATCAGTTTCTGCATTAGCCAAGATTGGCTTGGTTGTGAAATTTGTTGATGACAGGTGTACAGTCCATGATCTCTCAAATGGCGATGTGATTATTGCTTCTGGCATTTTATGTCGTGGGCTGTATAAGCTCATAGACTATGAAAGATCTGTGAATGATTCGGCATGTGCAGTTCATGATTCTCAGGCTATGTCAGATGCAAAGCTTTGGCATGCACGCTTTGGTCATCTGAATTTTGCTAGTTTGTTACGCCTGCAGAAATCTGAAATGGTGTCCTCTTTGCCCAAACTTGAGGCACCTGGAAAACATGTTTGTGAAGGCTGTATTTTGGGCAAAATGCAGCGTTCTTCCTTTCCAAAAGATGGTTCAGTTCGGGCTACGCAGAAATTACAGCTTGTACATAGTGATGTCTGTGGTCCTATGCAGACACCCTCTTTTGGAAATTACCTTTACTTCGTGACTTTCATTGATGATTTTTCCAGGCATGCATGGGTATATCCACTCAAAGCAAAGTCCGAAGTGTTCATGTGCTTCAAACAGTTTTTGGTTTTGGCTGAAAATCAGTCAGCATGTAAAATGGGCACCCTCCGTTCTGATCGAGGGGGGGAATATATGTCTTCAGATTTTAATGCATTTCTGGCTGAACGTGGGATAAAACACCAATGTACAGTGCCATATACACCTCAACAGAATGGAGTTGCTGAACGAAAGAACAGGTCACTCATGGAGATGGCGAGGTGCATGGTCAAAAGTCAGGCTTTACCACATAGTTTCTGGCTTGAGGCTGTCATGTGTGCAGCATATGTACTGAACAGGTGTCCCACTAAAGCATTGCAGTCTATCACTCCATATGAGGCTTGGCATGACCGCAAGCCATCTGTTGCTCATCTGCGTGTTTTTGGTTGTTTGGAATATGCATTAGTGCCTGAACAACATCGTAGAAAATTGGATGATAAGGCAGTAAAATGTATTTTTGTTGGGTACAGTTCTGAAAGTAAAGGCTATCGTCTGTATCATCCACAGACTAAACGCATTCTAGTTAGCCGTGATGTTGTCTTTGTGGAAGATGCTATTCAGCCATTGCTTTCATGTACTAAGGAGACATCTGTTAGCTCCAAAGACATGTATGATACTTTGATGCCTCTTTTTATAGGTGGACAGGCTAGTGCTGGTCCTAATGAGGCAACTTCTCAGCCTTTGCAGATTTCATATGATGATGCAGATCATTTCATTTCTGATGCAGATTTACATGATGCACTTGTTGATGAGAGAGCTGATATTGAGCAGGCAAAAACTATGCCAAAATGGCTGGTGCAGACTTTGCCTGACAGCAAATTAGATGCACCTTTGTCATATCGTACTCGTTCAGGCTCTCATAGTGCCTCCTTTGCATCAGATTGCTATGCTATGGCTGCCTCTAGTCTCTGTGATGAGAATGAGCCTGTTTCTTTTGATGAAGCACAAAATTCAGAAAATTGGATGGCTGCTATGCAATCTGAATATGATGCTATAATGAAGAATGGTACATGGTCTTTATGTGACTTGCCTCCTGGCAAGAAGGCCATTGGCACTAAGTGGGTATACAAGCTGAAGCGTAAACCTGATGGTACAGTTGACAGGTATAAGGCTAGGCTTGTTGCAAAGGGTTATGCGCAGGAAAGAGGCATTGATTTTGATGAGACCTTTGCACCTACATGTCGTATGACTACTGTTCGGAGCATTTGTGCACTTGCTGCCCATCATGGTTGGAATGTACATCAGTTGGACATTAAAACAGCATTTCTGAATGGTGACTTGCATGAAGAAGTGTATGTTTTTCAGCCTCGTGGCTTTGTGCAAAAAGGGCATGAAAACCAGGTGTGCAGGTTAAAGAAGGTGTTATATGGTTTAAAGCAAGCACCACGTGCTTGGTATGAGAAGATACATGCCTATCTCATTGCACATGGTTTTGAGAACAGTCCAACTGAAAGCACCTTATATGTTAAGCGTGCTAATGATGTGCTTCTGATCATTGTTGTCTATGTTGATGACATGCTGCTCACTGGTCCTATTGAGACACATATTGCTGATTTTAAGGCTGATTTGCATGCCTCATTTGAGATGTCTGATTTGGGGCATTTGCATCACTATTTGGGCATTCAGTTTATGCATGTTGATGGTGGAATGGCTTTGTGTCAAACGAAATATATTGACACATTATTGCAGCGTTTTGGCCTTGAAGACTGTAAGCCTATTGCCACTCCTATGGAGACAGCTTTACGATTGAGTCTTCATGATGCTGGAGATGCATTTGATGCTGTTCTCTATCAGCAGGCTGTTGGATGCTTGATTTACTTATGCATTACTCGGCCAGATATTCAGTTTGTTGTCTCACAGATGAGCAGGTTCATGCATTGCCCAGGAGTCACGCATTGGAAAGCGGTTAAGCGCATCTTTCGCTACTTGAGTGGTACTCGGCTACTTGGGTTGTTTTATCCCAAGGGGGGATCACTACCGCCAGATTTGCATGCTTTTTCTGACTCAGATTGGGCTGGTTGCTATGACACTCGTGTGTCCACCAGTGGTTTTTGCTTCATGCTTGGTAGCTCATGTATATCTTGGTTGAGCAAGAAGCAGCCTACTGTGGCCACTTCCAGTTGTGAGGCTGAGTATAGGGCAGCTTTCACAGCGACTGTTGAGTGTGTGTGGCTCAGACGCCTTATGGCTGATTTGGATGTTGGCCAGTCTTCTGCCACCACCATCTTCACTGACAGTCAGAGCGCATTGGCAGTTGCGAGGAACCCTGTGTTCCATGCTCGCACTAAGCACATTGAGGTGCATTATCACTATGTCAGGGAGAGGTTCTCTGCTGGGGAGATCAGCTTGGCATATGTGCCCACGTAGGAGAACATTGCAGACCTTTTCACGAAGGCTCTGCCTAGGGAGAAGTTTGAAGCTTTCCGCAAAGCTTTGGGCTTACTTCCTTTTGTGGAGTGATTTCCACATAGCTTGGCACTTCCTTATACATGAGTGCCAGCTCCTTGTTCACCGCATCACTCCCAGGGGGGATTTGTTGATATATTTAGGTAGTGATGTGTGTGAACACTCTAGGACTGCCGGGGCACTTTTTTCCCTCTTTAGGAGGTTTTTTTCCCCCGGCTTGTATATACGCCTATTGCCCTAATGGGCTACTTATCTTTGTACATTCTCTAGTAATACATTCAGTCTTGTGTGTTGTGCTCCAAGCTTCTTCTTCTTCCCTGTGCTGTTCGCGTGCTTCCGCAGACGTCCAACTCCAACAAAAAAACCTCGGAATTTTTCTACTGTTTTTAGTGTTTTAGGATGTGCTCCTTGTGCTTGTTCTAGTGGTGCACTCAATTTTGTGAAAAACCAAAAATTTCTGTCAGTCGCGATCAACAGAAGCCTGCGACCGCGAGACAGTTTCGACAAGTTTCGTACCTGCGCAGGAAGCTGGAGGGGATGATGATGATGATACCTGCAAGAAACACAATAAACATGCAAAAAAAAGTGCAAGCAATATCGCTCTCTCGCTCTCTCTCACAAGTAGAATGAAGGAAATGAGGTGGAGATGGTGATATGATCAAAACCGAAGATTTTCGCGATGATGGAGATGGAGGTGGGAGATGGTGAAGATGATGATGGCGATAAAGATGGTGAAGAAAAAACAAGAAGATAGATGAAAGTGAAGAAAATACCTATAACTCCAACGCGTCAACTCTACGTCTTACCATCACACGCTCGTCCTCAAAGCTCGATCCCCGGCAACGGCGCCAAAATTTGGTGTAGCTCAGTGATGAGTAGCACCTCCTTTAATGTCAATCCGGGAAGACGTGAGGATGGTATGAAGACCTCGAGCAAGTGGAAGCACAAGTGCGTGAGTGAGAAGCACACCAACATGCACACACATACACACACACGCGCACACACGGCAAGACAAAGAGTGAGGAGCAATGGAGTTCTTTAGATTACTTTCACAAAGCTCTTACAAGTTCATTTTAATTACAATGTCCCCCAAAAATGAGCTCTCTAGCTCCTTTTATAGTTTGTGACTAGCTTTGGCCCTGTTCAGACCTAGTGTCCGGCCTAGTTAAAAATTAGGTTCCAGGGCTTATTTGAGGGCTCAAACGAGATCTAAAAAATACGAAAATTGGCAGGTAGATACTTCTAAAGCTCCTCAAGCTCAAGGACTCCTTGGCTTGCACAAAATGGAGCTACAAAAAGATGAAATGGTATTTACAATGGTGTTTAGTGATGAGAATCACTTTTAATTGGTGTAGAGGTTTTGAAAAATTAAGGTTGCCTTAGTGCTAAATCTGCGTGAATGCTCATACGTACTTCTTCCTGAAGAAAATTATTGGCCTATTTGCCAGATCTTCGTTGACTCCCTTGTCTGCTTGTGCCTTCTCTCCCTTCTGACTCTCTTCTCTGACTGCCATGCCTCGTTAGTCCTTCAGTGCCTTGTCCGCTGCTAACAACCCTCCATCTCCTCCTTCATCCCCATCTCCACCACCAACCACTCTTAAAACCATTGTACTAATAACAACCATGACCCAAACTCTAGCCTCTTCAACATCCTTTTCTTTCCGTGAACCCACATCTCATACCACCCTCTTTTCTTCCATTACCAACTCTCGTTTCACATCCCCATTTTTTCCTATCGAACCCATCATCGGCCACCCCCTTATACCTAGCATAGATGGAATCCCAAGACCAACCCAAGGTAGTTTAGGTTTCTCCACATTCCCATATTCACATGTTCCCCTTCCCCGTGATCCGTACTTCCCACATGCCTCCTCCATCTTTCCCTACCCATCAATCGCAACCATTGCCCCACACCCATTATGTCTCGTTCATGGAGGATTTCATTCATGCCCACAGCACACATATGTTAGGACAGCAAGCACTCACAACCAATTCATTATTAACAGACACCATGCTCATTTTACCTACCATACCCACATACATGGTAGCCCCAACATGCACCCCACTATTCGACCTCATGGACATTTCACGACCCATAGCACCTCCCCCTCCCCCCACAATTCCACCATCTCCCATCACGTTGCCACCAATTTCACCTACACACACCTCTTTTTTCAACAACGCATCCTCGATTCCCATCCCCATTCCCATTCCCTCTACACTCCCCACCATTCCTCTTGCATATCATACTATAAATACTACTTTCAATGCAATCATTCAGTGTGCATATCAACTACAACAAGAGTACCAACAATTGGAAGAGCGAAATGGTGCCTTCCAAGTAGAGATACAGAGACGACAAGCACAAGTCACCACCTTGGAGGCTGCAAACCAAATGCTCCAAGCAAAATACACCACCTTGCAACAGGCTCACACAGAGATGGAGTCCAAGATATCAAATGTGGATGCTCGAGCAGTCAAAGATTTGGAGAGTTAGCTCCAAGCATAATCTCTTACCAACGCCACACTACGAAGAAATCTAGGTCTTCTATGGAAGCATATGGTTGCGGCATTGGAAGAGAACAAGAGATTACAAAAAAACCAAGACAACCTTGAAGTTGCAATAGAAGGAATCTCAAGAGCAAAAATTATCCCGGCAAAGTATAGAGTGGTCCCCTCAGAAGACATATGAATCTTACTTGAGGAGCATGCCAACTTTTTAGAGTTCTGTGAAAAGATGGAATTAGAATGTGCAGATCTCCATTGGCCAATGTCAGCACATTTCAACCTGAGCCTTCCAATCCCTCAACAGTCCACTAAAGAACTAGAGGCTTTAAGAAAGCAAGTTGAAGAATTAAAATCTAGACTCCTACCATATGAGAGGCCACCCTCTCCTATTGAAGGACCAAAACTTTAAACCACGGTGGAGATTCCAATCAAAGAGATTTTTGAAGAGCCTTATGATCCGATGTCGGTACCTTTTGGGCATGTCACGGAAGAGGGACAAGACACATTTGAGATCGGAGTCCCAGATTGGCTCAAGCGAGTCAAACAAATCGGTCAAACACATGATGATAGAGTGGCCCTACGGATCAAGTCCCTTTCCAATCTAGAAGAAACTATTCCAAGCCCTACTTTGTATTATTATCTGACTATAATGCAAAGATTAAAAGGCATACAAGAAAAGAGCCTACATTTGCCACCCAGTTTGAGCCTGATGATCTGCCACTAGATGCACACATAGGCTCTATTTTTCAACCTAACTGGCATAAGCAACTACTCATAGACTACTCAGAAATGATGCGCACATGGGCCACAATGCCATTATATATTAAATATAACCCATGCTATTGTCCAATAATACAGCGTAGATAATGGCAAGCTTTTTCCATCAAAGTATGCAATAATAAAGGATGTTAAGATTGGGTTAATTATCCATATTTTACTCCACCTAGAGAACCACCCACCGTAGCATACATGATCTCCACAAGACATCATTAGTCTACATGAACATACCACACATAGTCGCCATGATGTGTATGAAAATCTTTGAGCTGATGATGGTCATATTCAAGACCTTCCGCAAGGTATAGGCACCATATATTTTGGCCCCCAACTTTTCTCAAGGTAACAGAGATTTGGTTTATGCATGAGCCAGACCCCCTTGATCAACGTCATCTATGCCTGGCATGCGTGCATAAAGTATTTACCTGCTTGCTACAAGCAAACCTTTGAAGAAATGTTCTCTACCAAGTTTTGGGAATATCATTCCGAAATTTTCATTCGCAAACCAACACATTTGTTGCATCTCTTTGTGGTGGAACAAGTGATACATGCTGATCAGTTATGTTTGCCTCCAGTAGATTGGGATAAGCTCATGACATATTTGGCTTGAGAATTGTGCATTCAAGAACATTACCTAGCCATAGATGTCATTGTGTATTACATCAAGCACTCCCACCAACAAGGGTCTGTCAGGGACGACAGACACGAGAGAGGGGGGGTGTTGGTAGCAGCCAGGGCAGTCAAGGTCTTACAAGATAGGGAAGCCAACAAAGCGAGTCAGAGCAGAGAGAAGGACCAAGTAGGCAAAGCAATCAACTCAGATCCGAAAAGCAGGCCATATAATTTTTCATGAAGGAATATTTCCCAAACAATGATTTTAGTCACTTCACACCACTATAAATACCATTTTCCATTATTGGTACTCATTTTTTGCAAGTTGAGGAGTCCTTGAGCTTGGGGGGTATTAGAAGTATCTATGTACCAATTTTCATAATTTTTAGAACTCGTTTAAGCCTCTAAAGTACCCTAGGAACGTAATTTTTAACTAGGCCAGATACTAGGTCTGGACACAGCCAAAGCTAGTCAAAAACTATAAAAAGAGCTAGAGAGCTCATTTTTTAGGTTAACTTGTTAGAGTTTTGAGCTATCGTAAAAGAAATCTTCAGTACTAGAAAGAACTCCATTGTTCCTCTCTTGGTGCTTGCCTTGTGTGCACATGTGTGCGTGTATATATGTGCATGCTAGCGTGCTTCTCACTCACGCACTTGTGCTTTCACTTGCTCATAATCGTCATACTAGTCCTCACGTCTCCAAGGACTGACAATTAAGAGATGGATCTCCTCACGTTGGTAATTTTCATTGTGCTAGAGTGACACCACTTGTTGACATGGATGAAGATGATTGAGATGAGTTAGATGAAATGGCTAGGTCTACCATTCGCTTCCACCTAACAAATAATGTCTAATTTACAGTATTAGACTGTGAAAGTGCAGTGGAGCTTTGGAAGAAGTTATGGAATACATATGAAAAAGAGATGGCATCAAATAAGGTGTATCTGATGAGAAAATTATATGAGCTTCACATGAAGGATAGAGCTAGTGTTGTTGCTAATCTAAATTATTTTTTATGCTATACTCTCCCAGTTACAGGCTCAAACAAATGGATATGGATAATGAAATCAAAGCGGTATTGTTGTTATCCACCTTGCCATCATCATGTTATATGTTTTGCATAGCTATTAGCAATAGTGCACCTAGTGGTAAACTCATCTATGATGACATATGTGGAGCACTCTTGAGTGAGGAGATTTGTAGAAAATCTATGGTTGGCACTCAGAGTGGAGATGCATATAATGTCCATGATTCTTACCAAGGAAAGAATCAGCAACATGGCAAGAGCAAGAACAAGGAAAAGAATGGTCAATGGAATAAGAGTAGAAGTAAATCAAGGAAGAGGGATATCAAATGGCATTATTGTCATAAGAAAGGACACATGAAGAAAGACTATTTATTCATTAAAGAATACTAAAGATAAAGGACAGAATGTTGATGGGTATCTTAAACAATTACCTACACCGTCTACTTTGACTGTGAAGATTGAAGAAATTAATGCTATTTCTAAAGATACTGATGTCTTGACACTTGATGGTATTGTGCCAACTGAGGCTCTTATGGATGGTTCTCTTTCCCACATGTGGGTGCTAGATTCTGGTGCTTCTTTCCATGTGACACCACATAGAGAATGGTTCTCTAATTATGCAGCAAATTCTCTTGGTACTGTGAGGGTTGGTGACTCTTACGAGTGTGATCTTGTGGGGATTGGAGATGTGGTTGTGCAATTCATTGATGGTTCAAAATTTACTATGCATAATGTACGTCATTGTACCTCAAACATCACACAGTTTGATGTCAGTTCGCCAACTTGATGACCTTGGTTACAAGGTGATCTTCTATGCTCAGTCCTTTTGTATATCAAAGGGCAATATGGTTATTGCAAAAGGAAGCAAAATTGGCTCACTTTATCCTTTATTTGTATCACAAAAAGAACACTTGTTAGTTGTTACTGAACATCATATGGCTTGTATTTGGCATGGTCGTTTGGGCCATATATCTGGTAGTGGAATGGAAAATCTTTCTCGTTCTGGCTACTTACCTATGTTATCTTTCTTTGATTTTCATTTTGTGAGCAATGTCAATGTGGAAAGCAAACCAAAAATGTCCATAGAACGCACATTGACTCTTCAACTCAGCTTTTAGATCTTGTTCATATAGATGTGAGTTGTCCTATGCCCACTAGGTCCTTAGGCGTTTCTCTTTACTTTGTCACTTTCATAGATGATGCTACTAGAAAAGTTTGGGTATCCTATCAAATCAAAGGATGAGGTATTTGCTACTTTCAAGAACTAAGCTTAAGGCTTTACGTTAAGATAATGGGGGTGAGTAAACCTCACATGAATTTAGCCTTTTCTATCAATCTAGAGGGATTCGTAGAGAGTTTACAGCTCCTTATACCCTATTGCAGAATGGTGTAGCTGAAAGGATGAATAGAACTATTCAAGATAGAGTAGTTTCTATGTTGCATCATGCAAACCTCTCACAAGGCTTTTGGGCAGAAGCAGTATTGATAGCACTTCATGTGATTAACCTTTCACCTAGTACTGCCAAACGTCTAAAAGTGGCACAAGAGTTATGGACAGGGAAGCCACCATATTATGATCATCTTCGAGTTTTTGGGTGTGAAGCATATGTTCATATACCCAAGAATCTTAGACAAAAGTTGGATCATAAGTCAAAGAAATGCATTTTTCTTGGGTATGGTCGAGAAAGAAAATTTGGATATTGCTTATGGGATCCTGAAACATGGTCAGTGATCAGAAGTATTGATGTCATTTTCAATGATTCTAAGATGCATAAACAACCCATTAAGGAGGTTGAAGTGATAAGAGTGATGTTTGAGGATACTAGTCCTCCAGTTAGCATTCATAAAAATGTTGCACATAGAGATTCAAGAGAATGTCTGATCATGTCACTCTGCATAGGTTCATGTTCAGCAACCATTGAGATGCAATGCATGTGTCTCACATCCACCTAATAGATATGTTCCAGGTTCAGAATTTGTTATGCTAACAGATGCCACTGAGCCTTCTTGCTACAAAGACGCTATGCAAACAGAAGATCATGTCAAGTGGGAGCATGCCATGAAGAGTGAGTTGGATTCTATTCACAAGAATGGTACTTGGGATTTAGTACCTTTGCCAAAGGGTAGGAAAGCTTTACCATGTAAATGGGTATATAAGCTAAAATTCACATCAAATAGTGTTTCTCCAAAGTATAAAGCATGACTTGTTGCGTTTTAAGCAACAACATGGTGTTGATTTCGAGGAAATCTTCTCTCCAATGGTCAAGATGACTACCCTATGCATGTTGCTTGGATTCGTTGCAATGGAGGACTCAGAGCTAGCCCAAATGGATGTGAAAACTGCTTTCTTGCATGGAGATCGTACAGATGAGATCTATATAGAACAAATAGAGGGTTATATAGTTCTTGGCAAGGAAAGTCTAGTTTGTAAGCTCAAAAAGAGCTTGTATGGACTTAAACAATCCCCTAAATAATGGTACCAAAAGTTTGATGCTTTTATGAAGTCTCAATGCTATTCTCAAAGCCATGAGGATCATTGTTTCTACACAAAGAAATGCTCATATGGAAGCTTGATATGCTTGATACTTTATGTCAATGATATGTTGATTGCTGGGAAGTCTTCTTATGACTTGTCAATTCTTAAAAAGAAGTTGAGTCACACATTTGATATGAAGGATTTGGGGGATCCCAAACATATTCTTGGCATGCGCATTACTCATGATAGGAGTAAAAGATGCATATACTTGTCTCAAAGCGAGTACATATCCAAAGTACTTCACAGGCTCAATATGTAGGGTGGAAAGGCATTGAGTACACCTTTACCCATATATGTGAAATTGAGCAAGGATGATTGCCCCAAATCAGATGAGGAAAAGGAATTCATGACCAAAATTCCCTATCAGTTTGTTGTTGGTAGTCTCATGTACGCTATCGTAGCTACGAGACCATACATTGCATTTGTAGTGGGAGTTGTGAGCAGATATATGTCTAATCCTGGCAAGAAACATTGGGAAGCAGTCAAGATGATTTTGAGATATGTGAATGGCACTAAGGACAAGTGTTTATGCTTAGGTGGAGGGAAAGCATCAATTATTGGTTACACAGATTCTAACTGTACTGGCTGTGTAGACAATCGTAAGTCTATATCAGGGTAAATTTTTTATTTTTTTGGAGGTGCTATCTCTTGGAGATCTCATCTTCAAGAATGTACAGTTGTTTCCACCACGGAAGCAGAGTATGTTGTAGCAAGTGAGGCATGTAAGGAAGCATTGTGGCTTTCTCGTCTTGCTTGTGATATGGGTTTACCTCAGCATGTACCTCGTTTGCTGAGTGATAGTCAGAGTGCCATTGCTTTGGCTAAGAATCCAGTCTATCATGCAAAGACCAAGCACATTGAGGTGAGATATCACTTCATTAGAGATTTCTTAGCCACTGAGCGCATTATTCTTGAAAAGTTTCACACTCGAGATAATGTTACAGATCCTTTGACTAAAGCTCTACCACAGGATAGCTTTCGACATTGTTGTCACTTGATGGGGGTTACTTGATTCATGATCTTACACAGTCACTTGTATACTGTGTAACATGCCCATCAAGTGGGAGGTATAGTTTCTATACTTACACTCAGGTATTCTTTATCATTCTTTATTTTTCTCCCATAGTTACTTTGGCCATATTGGCCTTTAGTGGGAGACGGTTACCGCTAGTGTCCATATGAAAAGCCAAATGGCCACTCAACACTTCTTTGTATATGTTCTTTAATAAAACATATAGTGGCTTGGTCAATCACAGACTATAAGTTTGACTACATTTTGTAACACCTAAGAAGTTTGTATTCGTGCTCCCTGTGTATTGTGTTTTTCTGCATATTTTGCAACTTTTATGCAGAGTACCATGTGTGGCCCTAGGAGCTCAGTTTTCTACTTCGAGGATATCTTCATGGAGCTCTCAAGGAGAGTGCACTGTGGAGCATTGCCATCGTAATACTTTACCATGGGGACATAAGAACAATCCAAATGTTGATCTTTGCAATCTTATGGTGGCCAACCATGACAATGGATGCTGAGAGTTTCTTAAAGAGATATGATGTTTGTCAAAGGATGAAATATTACTTCAAACAAGATGAAACACCTCAAAGACCTATGATGGGAGGAAAAGCCTTTGCTAAATGAGGAATAAACTTCATTGGACCTACCCATCCCGCAACAATAGGCTCAAATGCTAAATTTATGATTGTTGTTACTGATTATCTTATGAAGTGGGTGGAAGCCCAAACTATCACCAAAAGTGATACTCAAGCAACTCCTAAATTTTGATTTGAGAATAAATTTACTCGTTTTGAACTCTCTTGACATTGTAGCATCACAAATCATATTTGACAAACCAAGGAGTATCTCACTAGACCCAAATGTTGCATAGAAGCATTTAGTAGATGCAATGGTGTTTCGTTAGTATGTAATTAATAACAAACTACATGGATAATTAAGATGGAAGTATCTTCAACGACACACACAAGCTTAAACACATGTGTAATCACATCCTAATCAACAAAGTAACGTGTCACAGGCATGAGGCAAGAAAGGAATAAGTATGCAAGCACATCAAGAATACAAGAAGAGCTCTCCAAGCATTCCACAAACTAGCATGATCTCATTATCTCCAAGAATGCTTCCTAAAACAAGAGGTAGTGACCTCTTTATATACAAAATGGGCCAAATCCATCCTATGTGGGATTTTTCAACTAAAAGGAAAATTAATCTCACTTATTGGCTAGTGTGGCATTCACACACACCCGTACAAGAGTTCTTATTAAACTAATTTTAAAAAGTAGAAAAAAGTACAGATGGTGATGAATAAGAGTATGAATCAAGAAGTATAGGTGTGTTGTCAACAGTTTCCCCCTCTTTGACTTTGTCGTCTTCGACAAAGCCTTTGCCAGTGTGGAGCTTTTTGTGGAAGAGCATTTAGAAGTTTGCATGCATGATCCTATGTCGGAGTGTGTTGCTTTGTTGCTTTCCTTCATCTTAGTTTTTGCATGTTTTTGGACTCAGCCGCCTTTTATCTTTGGCCTTTTACCTCTTGTAGGTGAGAAGAATGTGCTAGATTTTTGTTTTACACTATGGGAATGTGAGGATGAAATATGGATGATGTATGAAAATATAATGATGGAATGTAGATGATACATACATATAGATGAAATTAATTCATTCCTTCTTAGTCCATGTGGTTGAGTGGGGACTAAGGGTGCATGGGTGGTAAAAAAAAAAGGTTCCTATGCATGGTCTTATGATGAGAGCCTATCTTATGCATACCCCAAAGAATGCACACAAAAATAGTCGTGCAAAAATAGAATTGGTCTTGAGCAAAGTGCTCAAGGTTGTGGCGATGATGAGGCTTTCTCTAATCGCACAACTCTAAGAGTCTTCTCCTTTACATCATCCATTGCAATGGATGATACTTTTTTATATATGCACCAACGTTGTATGCATGAGTTTCCATTCCTCTGTGGTAAGTGAGTAGTGTCTAAATAGTAAGTACCTACTGTTAATAAATTTAGGTAATGATGTGTGTGAACACTCTAGGACCGCCGGGGCACTTTTTTCCCTCTTTAGGAGGTTTTTTTTCCCTGGGCTTGTATATACGCCTATTGCCCTAATGGGCTACTTATCCTTGTACATTCTCTAGTAATACATTCAGTATTGTGTGTTGTGCTCCAAGCTTCTTCCTTGTGTTGTTTGCGTGCTTCCACAAACGTCTATCTCCAACAATTGGTATCAGAGCAAGTCGTCGCTTCATCTAGGTTGCCGTCGACACTCCTCCGTTTGCAGTCTCAGAATCGCACGAATTCCGGTGAGCATACTCAGCGTGTTTTCGAGGTCAAAACAGCTTCAATCTGTGGTGCCAAAATCACGATCTGAGCTCATTTCGGCCTCCGAATGCACTATCGTAGTGCTTGTGCAAGCTATTTCATCTTTCTGTGCCAAAGATATATACCAGTTTCTGTTCGCCAGTATAAGCGTCTCAAAGTCTGCTATAGGTCTAGTGGAATTCGTATGGGCCATTCTGTTCAACTTTTTGAGATACAGTCAATTTTCTGCATCAAGGTATTTTAGTCACCGGCCATGGCTGAAAGCAGTGATGTATTCCGTATGTTGGTTGTTGAGGATAAGTTGGATGGTACCAACTACCCATTATGGGCTTATATGATGTGACATGTGTTGGTTGCAAAAGGACTGTGGACCATTGTGCAGGGTGTCGAAAAACGTCCTATCACATCTGCAATCGTTATAACTGCAGGTATTAAAGCTGATGCAGAAGGTGTCGAAGATGATGATATTCTGCATATTCCTATTCGTGCTGCAATTTCTGCTGCACCTACTGTAGAGCAGATTTGTTGGGATGGCAGAGATGCCCAGGCACATGCATTGATAGCTTTTTCTATCAAACGTGCCATTATTCCTCATATTCGCTCTTGCACAACAGCTAAGGATGCTTGGGCACCACATTGTACCAAGCTAGGAATGAGGGTCGTTTTGCTTACCTCCGAAAACTGTTGGAGAGTGAGCACATGAATGAAGGTGATTCTATGGACAGTTTCCTAACAAAGATCAAAGACCTGAAGGGACAGTTGATTTCTACTGATGAGATTATATGAGATAGCTCACTTGTACAGACCGTTCTGAATGGTGTTCCTAATTCATATCAGAGTTTTGCTTTTACTCTTCGATTGATGATGAAAGGCAATCCAAATGCCTTGTCATTTGAGGAGTTAGTCTCTGTTCTGTTGTAGGAAGATCAGTCCGGGGAGAACAGGTCCATTATGCATGTTGCAGATCAAGCTTTCCTGGCTAGTCAGAAGGGCAAAGGAAAATGGAGCTCTCCTACTAGTAAGCAGAAATCTGCAAATGTTGCACATTCGAAGAACCAAGACAAAGATGAGAAAAAATCAGAAAAGCAGAAATTATTTTGTAAGTACTGTAAAGGGAATGATCATATCATAAAGAACTGTCCAAAATTGGCTGCAAAAGAGGCAAAGAAGAAAGAGGCTGGAATGGTTGTTGCAGAAGCCTCTACACCAAAAACGGAGTCTGCTAATCTTGTGCAGGAAGAAGAATGGGCATTTACTACTGTTTGCAGTTTTGACCCATCTTCTCATGAGCAATGCATGTCTGCAGTAGACTCAGATGTTTGGTACTTTGACAGTGGGGCGACCAAACATATTACCTCGCAGCGCAGTTTCTTCTCTTCACTTGAGCCTGCCCCTACTGGGAATACTGTTACATGTGCCAACAACTCCTCTTATCCTGTTATGGGAGTTGGTAAGATCATTTTGACTACTGCCGATGGTAGTTCTTTCACTTTGTCAGACGCTTTATTTGTGCCAGGGATCAAGAAGAACCTGTTATCAGTTTCTGCATTAGCTAAGATTGGCTTGTTTGTGAAATTTGTTAATGAAAGGTGTACAGTTCATGATCTATCAAATGGCAATGTGATTATTGCTTCTGGCATTTTATGTCGTGGGTTGTATAAGCTCATAGACTATGAAAGATCTGTAAATGATTTGGCATGTGCAATAAATGATTCTCAGGCTATGTCAGATGCACAGCTTTGGCATGCACGCTTTGGTCATCTGAATTTTGCTAGCTTCGTATGCCTGCAGAAATCTGAAATGGTGTCCTCTTTGCCCAAACTTGAGGCACCTAGAAAACATGGGGTAAATGCAACATTCATCCTTTCCAAAAGATGGTTCAGTTCGAGCTACTCAGAAATTGCAGCTTGTACATAGTGATGTATGTGGTCCTATGCAGACACCTTTTGGGAATTATCTTTACTTCATGACTTTCATCGATGATTTTTCCAGGCATGCATGGGTATATCCATTGAAGGCAAAGTCTGAAGTGTTCATGCGCTTCAAACAGTTTTTGGTTTTGGCTGAAAATCTGTCAGCATGTAAAATGGGCACCCTCCGTTCTGATTGAGGGGGGGGGGGGGGGGAATATATGTCTTCTTATTTTAATGCATTTTTGGCTCAACGTAGGATAAAACACCAATGTACAGTGCCTTATACACCTGAACAGAATGGATTTGCAGAACAAAAGAACAGATCACTCATGGAGATGGCGAGGTGTATGGTAAAGAGTCGGGCTTTACCATATAGTTTCTGGCTTGAGGTTGTCATGTGTGCATCATATGTACTGAACAGGTGTCCCACTAAAGTATTGCAGTCTATCACTCCATATGAGGTTTGGCATGATCGCAAGCCATTTGTTGCTCATCTACGTGTTTCTGGTTGTTTGGCATATGCATTAGTGCCTGAACAACATCGCAAAAAATTGGATGATAAAGCAGTAAAAGGTATTTTGGGTACAGTTCTGAAAGTAAAGGCTATCGTCTGTATCATCCACATACTAAACGCATTCTGGTTAGCTGTGATGTTTTTGTGGAAGATGCTATTGAGCCATTGCTTTCATGTACTAAGGAGACATCTGTTAGCTCCAAAGACATATATGATACTTTGCTACCTCTTTTTACGGGTGGAGAGTCTAGTGCTAGTCCCAATGAGGCAACTTCTCAACCTTTGCAAGTTTCATGTGATGATGCAGATCATTCCATTTCTGATGCAGATTTACATGATGCACTTATTGATGAGAGAGATGATATTGAGCAGGCAAGAACTATGCCAGAATGGCTGGTGCAGACCTTGCATGACAGCAAATTAGATGCACCTATGTCATATCGTACTCCATAAGGCTCTCATAGTGCCTCTTTTGCATTAGATTGCTATGCTATGGCTGCATCTAGTCTCTGTGATGAGACTGAGCCTATTTCGTTTGATGAAGCAGAAAATTAAGAAAATTGGATGGCTGCTATGCAATTTGAATATGATGCAATAATGAAGAATGGTACTTGGTCTTTATGTGACTTGCCTCCTGGAAAGAAGGCCATTGGCACTAAGTGGGTATACAAGTTGAAGTGCAAACCTAATGGTACAGTTGACAGGTATAAAGCTAGGTTTGTTGCAAAGGGTTATGCACAAGAAAGAGGCATTGATTTTGATGACCTTTGCACCTACATGCCGTATGACTACTATTCGGAGCATATGTGCACTTGCAGCCCATCATGGTTGGAATGTACATCAATTGGACATTAAAACTGCATTTCTGAATGGTGACTTGCATAAAGAAGTGTATGTTTTTTAGCCCCGTGACTTTGTGCAGGAAGGGCATGAAAACCAGGTGTGCAGGTTAAAGAAGGCATTATATGGTTTAAAGCAAGCACCATGTGCTTGGTATGAGAAGATACATGCCTATCTGATTGCACATGGTTTTGAGAATAGTCCAATTGAAAGCACCTTATATGTTAAGCATGCTAATGATGTACTTCTGATCATATTGGTTTATGTTAATGAGATGCTTCTCACTGATCCTCATTTAAGATGTCTGATTTGGGGCATTTGCATCATTATCTGGGCATTCAATTTATGCACGTTGATGCTGGAATGGCTTTGTGTCAAACGAAATATATTGACACATTATTGCAGCATTTTGGCCATGAAGACTGTAAGCCTATTGCCACTCCTATGGAGACAGGTTTACGATTGAGTCTTCATGATGTTGTAGATGCATTTGATGTTACAACCCCATAACAACTATGTATGTTTGTAGTGGATCAATGTATCTGTGAATATCCTCCTTTTCTTTCGATGTTGAGGATGTTGAGAGAAGACCTTTGTCTCTCCCCTATAGCCATAACCATCGAAGGTACACTAGCACAAGCTCCATTAGTCAATTTGAACCCAACGACTTCATTCATGGCCTCAAGATAGCTCTTGGTTCCATCCCTCCTAAGAAATTGTTGCTTCCACATGTTTTGATGATCCCATCTCTTACAAAAAGAGCTTTTCAACTTTCATATTCCAGCACACCTTCAGACAATTTAATGGCTCCGTGTTATGCTTGAGTGAGAATCGGAGTATTCTCTCCTTTGTCTGATTTTTTATTGAAGCAGAGCACAAGCCTAGCCCTAACTCTACATCAAGTTCTATTTTATTGAGAGTATGGTCCTCTTCCTTAAATGCTTCGAGTAAAGGAATTGCTGAAGATAATATTTCTTGTAGTCCTATGTTATCATGCTCTTTCACCCTCAACATGCTTTGCCTTGAAGCACTTTCCAAGATAACCTTCCTATTATGACTCTCGCATTTTCCTCTCCCTTCTACCATAGATACCATCCTCATGCTTTCATTAAAATCTCCCATTTTTGTGCTTCCTTCATAATCCACCCAATGTCTTGGTAGATATAGAGTAGCTAGTCTTCCTTGATTGTAAAGTTCACCAAACCTAAATAGTCACGACGTCTATCTATCACCAATGACTTTTGGATAACCGACTTACTTGCCTCCTTGTATCTTGTGCCTTTGACCATTCGAACTTCCATGTCATTCTATAGTAGGCTAACTAACATAGGGCTTTCCAAAAAGCAAGAGAAAGAGAAGGAAGCAAATATGTGCGCAACCAAGAGAACCTAGATTAAGGATCAACCTATGACAAGGGAAAAATCAACATAAAAATCTAAGAGATTTGTAAAAACTACTATTCTACTCCTAATATTGAAAATCACCACATGATAGACTAATCACCCAAACTAGAATCCTCATCATACCAAAAGTGGATCATTTGAATAGTTGTGTCCAACCTTGTAAACTCTTATTGTTTACAAAAGCGTAATAAAATGAAGAACTCAAAAATCGTCAAAAAAAACTTACCTACACATCACTTTCACGCCATAAACCATCATGTAAGTGACAAGAGAATGTTCCCCGATAATGACATCAAAAGTTATTGACATTGTAGCATCACAGTTCATTTGTCAAACCAACGAGCATCTCACTAGACCCAAATGTTGTGTACAAGCATTCAACATACGAAATGGTTCTTCATTAGTACATCATTAACAACAAACTATGCAAAGAATTAAGATGAGAAACATCATTAACACACAGAAGCTTAAACATGCATAATCACGTTGTCAATCAACAAACAGACATGTCGCAAGCATGAGGCAAAAAAGGAATAAGTACCCAAGCATATCAAAAAGACAAGATCTCTTCAAGCATTCCACAAACTAACATGATCTCATTATCTCCAAGAATGCTCCCTAAAACAAGAGGTAGTGACCTCTCTATATACAAAATGGCTTAAATCCATGCTATGTGGAATTTCTCGACTGAAAGGAGAATGAATATCACTTATTGACTAGTGTGGCACTCACACAAGTACCTATACAAGAGTGCTTATTTAACTAATTTAAAAAGTAAAAAATGTACAAATGGTGATGATTAAAAGTAGGATCCAAGAAGTATAATTATATTGTCAACAAACTCCCCATAAGGATTGAGTGAGAGGGGCACACTTCATTAATGAAGTGATAGAAAACTTGCTAAATACATTTCTTAATATACACAATAAATTTACTTCCTATTAATCAAAAGCAAATGGACAAGCCAAGGGCTCAAACAAAGTCCTTTGCATGGTATTGTCTAAATAGATGAATGATGAATGATCAAACTACAATACACAATTGCATCATGTAATTTTGGGCTTTCAAGTGATCTATAACACATTTTTTGGGCTATTTTGATTATTGATTTCCTCATACCTCCTTTGCGAGTAGCACAAGGAGAAACATGCTTGCAAAGCTCATCAAGTCACAACAATTTTCCAAATTGTGACGCAAGTCTCAAATAGGGGTGATAAGTCAAGATAACACTAAAATCTAAGTAAAATAAATGGTGCCAATCATCCCCAAAAAAAAAAAAATCACTTTAGTTTGTAGGATGAAAAGATAGATATAGTTCATAATGATTAGACATACCTCCTAATGTAGAGAACATTACATCTTGGCAAAGGCATGAAAGTTCAAGATGCACGAACCATCACAAGATAGAGGGCAAGAGTACTAATCTATCAGCAAACTACATTCATGATCTTGCAAGCATTTGTAAGATTTCATAGATAATGTTTAAGTGTACTCCTATATAAAGAGATTGTAAGGTTCAACAAGACACGAAAACTTTCATAGGATCCAACTAAACTAGACCATTCAATAGATCTATCTAGGGTACACTTAAGGAATAGAGATAAATTTTTCTCTTAACAATTAATCAATGAAAAAATAAAAAGAAAAATCCAATATACTTATTCAAATCATTAGAAATAATAACAAAAGCAATTAATCAAATTCTGTAGAAATAAAGCTTAGTAAGCTATGACGAAAACATCAATTAATTGAGATGTTCATATGCCTAAAATAAGTATATATACACATATACATACATACATACATACATACATACATACATATATACATACATACATACATATATATATATGTATATATATATATATATATATATATATACATACATACATACATATATATATATGTATATATATATATATATATATATATATATATATATATATATATATATATATATATATCACACATATACATACATACATATATATATATATATATATATATATATATATATATATATATATATATATATATATATATATATATATATATACACACACATATATGTGTGTATAGGAAACCCTTCTTTTATGGGGGAATAACCACAACAAAGACCATTAGGCTTTGTTCCCAATCTCACAAATTTCTTCATGCTGCTCTGATCACTTGGATGTAGTATACTTCAAGTTTCGAACCCAAAAAGATTGAATATTTTTGTTCTTCGATGTATCGCAAAGCTTATCCAAGCTTTTCGCTGGTTACATCAGTTGAAAAGAATTTGACCAAACATATAGTAAAACCCAGGCAGACAATCTGACAAGTGAACATCACCCCGTTTCTGAAAACTCGGCAGCTTGTGACACCTCAAATGACACGTCACTTGGAGCTCCTCGTTCGTAAATCTCTTAGATAGTCGCTGACGCACAAATTTAAGTATCTTGTTCATCGATAACGTCCCGTTCCCTGAAGCTTTATCGTCCTCGAACGCAAAGCGGAGCGTTGTTTCACATATTAGATGACTCAACATCCCGAAACGCATGGGATATTGTGAAGCTTTGACACCCTAATGAAGCCGCTTCCTGCATGTGTGCGCTCCGCAGTAACATGGCAACACTTTAATTTGACCATCCTTGACTACGCTATCTAATGCATAGCCATAGTCATAGCATAACTCCTGCAGCAGAAGCCCTGTTATTAGATGTGACGGTGGGGTGAAATCATTCATGCAACCCCAACTTAAATGTGTGTATCACCTGCAGTGGAGGAATGGTATCTGCAGCACACAACCATACTCTTGCTCGGCTAAGATCATGATGTTCATTGAGCACACACTGCACGAACAGATTCGGCTCACAACTATGGTTAATAAATCGAGAGACATTCCCACAAGTACCGGCATCGATGCAATACTCTGGCTGTTCTGGGGCATCCTTCAATGTACCACTGATTTTAATGTCATTTTCCTCCAGGCATCTCCTCTGAAAGATTAACAAAGATAACAATAATGCATTCCAGATACTTAATCAGACATTAATTGACAAGCAAACACTCGAGTCAATCACACCTGCCTACCACCAATGCCTGCTATTGTCTGCAGGCAATCCAACTCAAATAGATATTCATTATTGAAAAGATCATCGGCATCTGCTGTCCTCATCAATACCCCTGTATATTCGCAAACAGGAGCACCTGCCGGAATGGTATCCCAAGACCTAACTGCCCATCCTTTACTTGCTGTTTTGAAAACCTTATAAAAAGATGGAGGCAAAGTGGTCACGCTGATAATGATGATAATAATAGAAACAATAATAACCACAACAAAAATGATAACGATGAAAACTAATTATAATATAGGAAACTACTGAATCAGACATCAATTTCAGTCATAAGCTGGCCTTTCCTAAACTAGCATCAGTTTACCTCTAGCCGATACTGAATGCCTCTTTGCGTAACCCGATTATGGCAGCTAGGCCCACATCCACATTGAGGGCCGCATTCATAGACCACGTCTACTGCTTCCACAAGCCTAAATGGAAACGGATAAGAATGCTTGAACCAAGAAAAGAAAAACGCGAAACACTTTAAATATATCATAAACAGTTGGAGTGGAGATTACCCAAACTCAAACATTAGTATAATCTTTCAATATGTTATCATTATCTATAATAAACCAAACATCGATTTTCTCCATCACCTACTTGAAAAGGACTTTGAAGTGCCAAATAAAAAGGAAACAGCAAGTTGATTCTATTGATGCCTTGATCACGGGGATATGCATTGCAAGCAGTGTAGAAAAAAGAATCGATGTTTCTCTGGAGCACATGCACTCTAGCAGCACTACACCCATCAAAAAATGATTTAGTGGTGGCCATGTGTGCTATGTATACATGGCTTTCTCTATCGAGAAACAGGTCAACATCCAATATGAAACTTGGCAAATGATTTGTGTACAGATATACTTTTTCATACTCTACTAAAATGGAAATTTAGTATTGCTGTTATGCTTGTGAAGTCCTTGAAATTCTGGAGCCAAAAATTAATTTTAACCCTTCAAAAAATAGGATTCTTGGATATTCTTTATTGATGGCAAGGATCCCTGTTGACAACATGATTGCTACTTCATCATCTACATTTGTATCGGCATGAGTGCATCTCAATTTTGTATCCAAAAGGCATTTCTTTTCTAGTTTGTTTCCATTTTATATTGTAACTCCTTTGTATTTGGGTACCTTGCAATTTGCTTCTACCAATGTATTCATTCTCCTTTAAAGGAAATTATCCCACATGAGATGTACTTCGAGAGCCCCTTCCAAATCTATATAAGGAGGGCCTCTCCCCCCATTTGTACTTGGTTACAAACTTGAGGAGCCTATGCCATGCTCTTGGCAAGCTCATTTCTAATCCATGTGAGTTTACCCATTTCTTTGTCTACTCACTTTGAGTCTCTCACACTCTTTCTTGTGAGTACACTCTTCTTTTCATTTTACTTCCGCGTATCTACTCTCTACATTGTTCAATGCACAACTGAAGCGTCAATTGAGTATGTGCACGACAGTGTGCATTGCTTCTGCCCAAAACTTAAAGGGTAATTCTTTGTCCTGAAGCATGGTTCGCACCATTTCCATCACACTTCATATCTTTTTCTCGGCTACTCCATTGTCGGATGGAGTGTGAGGTTGAGTGAGTTGTCTTTTTATCCTTTTTTGCTTTAAGAAATTGTCAAAGTCATGATTGACAAATTCACCACCACCATCTGATCGAATAATTTTGATTGTCTTGGACACTTCATTCTCAACTTCGGTGATCCATTCTCAAAATTTAGAGGTGTCTACCTTTGATTTCAAAAGATATACCCAAAGGTACCGAGTAATCATCTATTAAAAGAAAGAAGTAGATTGATCCACTAAGGGAAGGGGTATTTATAGGTCTACAAAAATCCATGTGGACGAGGGTTAAAGGATTCTAGGCTCGTGTGGAAGCCTCATTGGGAAGGGGAGCCCTATGTTGCTCGCCTTGGATGCAACCTTGGCAAACATCGTTGACTTGCTCGATCTTGGGCAATGCTTTAACTTTTTGTGATGCGAAAATCCTTGATAAATATGGCGTGGTCATACCTTTGATGCCACATTCTAGAAAGCAAATCCTAAGATAGAAGGAAGGAGAGTTTGTATAGCCCTTTTATAGCCTTAACCGATAGTAAATTCATGTACAAGTTAGGGACAAATAATACATTTGATAATGATTTACATTCCTCTCGATCATTGGTGATTTGTATTGTCTTTCCCTTCAATGGATAGACTCTTATAATTGCCTGGGTAGATTTTGCTAGTATGATCCTTGATCTCTTGAAAGGATGCTCATTCTTTGCACATGCGAGAGATGGCTCCACTGTCAAAGATTCACTCTTGAGATGAGCTCGAAGCCACTAGAGCATTGGCTTTTGTTTAAATAAACAAGTCTTCACTGGAAAAGTGAGACCTATGTTGTGAGGGTTTTGATTGGTTCCTCGAGCTAGAAGGCTTCGTATTTTTCTTCTTTTTGTAGCAAAATTTTTCAATGTGCCCTGTTTTGCCACAAAACTGTAACTAAACTTCTTTGTTGAAGTGTTTGAACCTTGTTTGGTTGAGTTACTAGTATTATGACTAGCATGTTTTCTTTTCTAGAAGGGTCCTTTAGCGTTCATCGTGGTCTCTTCTACAAAAGCTGACTTTGCTCGAGAGTCATGAAGGAGTACAAGTCATCGAACTTTTTCTCAAGTTACAACTTGGTCAGAATTATAAAGGTGGTTACAAATGTCTCATATGATCTAAGGAGCTTATTGAGAAGGTGGATGGCCATATCTTCACGAGAAACTTGGCAACCATATAATGCTAGTTTAAGTTGATAGTCCTCAAATATGGCAATGACTTTGGAAATAGGATCCTGGGACCTAATAGAGGCACCTAATAGATAGGTTATAAATCTCCACCTCTAGGGTGTAAATCTTGGAGGAAATTTTGTTTTCATACATGTCTTGGAGGATCGTCCAAGCCTCATAGGAAATTTTACAAGAGGTTATATGGCCTTTGGTTAACTCGTCGAAAGCTAGAAGTGATTGGCTTAAGGCTCACTTGTCCTTTACATTCCACACATTCCACTCTCCTAGATCGCTTTCCTTATAGGGCTCTCGTTCAGTTCTTTCAACTACCTCGTACAAGAGGTTTGTATAAAAGTAAGCACTAATGATGTCCTTCCAGAGATTGTAGTTTGTGTCATTAAGTCGCTCATCTTTCGACACGAAGATTGACATAAAGAAGGGTAAATACAATTGACTTGAGGACGTCACTGTCGAAACGAAGTTACAATACTTGTCAAAATTTGTAGAGGGGCTTAGAATAGCCCTACACTGGTGAACGAAATAAACACATTGGAGAGAAGGGACTTAGATTAGCACTACACTTGTTGATGAGAGAGACACATTGGAGAGGGGGATTTAGAATAGCCCTACACTTAGCAATGAAGATAAGACGAGTCGACACAAAGAGAGGGCTTAGAGTAGCCTGTTACGCACAAAGAGTCACACTTAGGATCTTAGAGTAGCCTTCGAAGACACACACACATACAATATATTCTTCTATTTCTGATGTTACAAAAGTAGGGAACTTTAAACCAAATGGTGTGCCAAATGAAGAAATGCAGATGATGGCTTTATAATTTTCCAAATTTGGATGTAAACCCTTTGAAAAATACAAAGTGCCCTTACAAAGTGTGTACTTAGTGTCACAATGTAAGGGTTACAAAAATACAAGATTGCCAATAGAGATGCCAATATAAAACATTGTCCTCGTTGCTAACTCGTTGCCATTGCCATTGCTAAGACGCTGCTTTCCACTATGATTCAAATTCAGCCACACCATTTGCAAATGCTCAATGTGCTAAGTGCTTGCCATTGCGATACTCCAGCTACCTTTGCTTTCAGCCACACCCATTATGATAGTCTCTAACACAATGAAGAGGATGTGCACAAAGCCCATCCTCTCCTTCATACACATAAACTTAGACAAGGGAACTTATATTCTTCTTTTTTTGTCCTCTGCATTGCAAAAGCAATGACAAAAGGTAGAAATTAAGATTGAATGATGCCATTTCCAATGCAACTTGTCATTTAATGTGGTGAGGGATGACGGCTTGGAGAAGAATGATTAAAGCTATAGCCAAGGTTGGCATGTGTGATGATTGGTATGGGATGGAGTATACTAGACTTCATGGACCCATGTTAGTTTAAGAAAAGAAAAACGGATAGAAGTATAACTAAAGCCCACTAGTTTTGAGTGGAAGACATCTTGAAACTTTATATTTGAGCACATAAAGACCGCTATCCTTGAGATTAGGGTTGAACATGTGCTATAAGTTAACTTAGACAATACCTCAAATTACAAAAGGATGGAAGAATTAGTAGAGTTCCTTAGAATTGCCTAGACTCTATGTGGGACTCATTGCTTTGATCTTCTTTTTCAAGACATAGGCAATTTAACTTTGGTTTGTACTATTAGTGCGTGATATAAAAGGATTTGAAATTGGCTTGTACTATTAGTGAGTGACTTGGCTTCATGGTTGCCTTAATACACATACCGCATGATACGGTACTCTAAAACCATTCAATATGGTTCTTCCCCTCCAATACTTCCAGTTCTTCACAAGTTCAAGTCGTTGGAAATCAAGTTGGTAACATTACTTGAAAGTTATTTCGATAATTGCACCTTTGTCAAGGTGCTAAGAGCTCACTAAGTTCTTGTCACTCGAGCCTTACAAATTGAAGATTAAGCCATTAGCCCACTCATGAGCAAGCTTCCATACACACTAGCCCTGGCCTCCACCCCTCTCTGCTTGGATGTGATTGCCTCTACCCAAGTGAGCTCTAAGCTTCTAGCCTCTGCTTGAGAGTGTTGTAGTCTCTTCCCATTGACTTTGAAGACATATGAACATTGTTTCAAAGTCGAGTAGACTCGAGTTTGAGTGTCAAGTGCTGAATCACTTCACGAGTGACTTCATTGACTTTGAAGGTCCAATCCTAAGCCTCAAGAAACACTTTGAAGTTTGAAGTTAGAGCACCCTAAAGCTTAAAGCCTCACAAGTCACTTGATTCAAGAATCAACATTGATACCTTTCATTGAGTCATAAGCCCTTGAGCATCAAAAAATCTACCCAAGTTGTCCGTTTTGATCCTTTGAGCATCAAAAAGCCACCCAACAATCCATTTTGATCCCTTGAATATCCATATCCACCTTCAAGCCTCTTAACCATCATGCCTCGTGTTTTCTACGAGAGAGAGAGAGAGACAACCCACCCTACGAGAGATTATGGACTTCCGAGACCAGAGAGAGTTAGGACGTTTCTTGATAGAGATTCAATGGCATAGAGATACACTCTTATCGTTGACACACACAACTACACAAGTGGAGAGGAGACAACCAGAGCTAACTGATGTTTTCTTGAGGTCTAGAGTCCCCTCCCCACCTGATTCAAGCGAGGAGTGACACTACAGCAAGCAAAGGTAAGTCGACTAGATGACGACCACGAGTCACAACTCTCAGAGGAGTGAGGCCATACCATCGCCAGATAGAGGAGATTCGAGCCCGACATCGCGAGGCAACTGCGGTGTGAGTAACCGTGATGAGAATAGATCCTATAGCTTTCATACAAGAAGCTCTAGCACTGGCTCCACCTATGTATCACATCCTCCACCCCTCCATTACCACTCGATGGAATTAGTAGACAGATGCATCTTCATGATTGTATTGCCCTCAACATATAGACATGCATATATCCCCAAAGATAGGGCTCCATCAAACTTAGTATTTTACCACACATGTTTGAGACTAATTATATTAGCTTTTTATGATCTTGCTTTACTTTTGTGATAGCCGGATGACATCAGCATCATGTATCTTATGTTTTGCCTCATAGGCTGACTTTGGTCTATCATGTAGGTAAAAAACTCTCTCTCTCTCTCTCTCTCTCTCTCTCTCTCTCTCTCTCTCTCTCTCTCTCTCTCTCTCTCTCTCTCTCTCTCTCTCTCTCTCTCTCTCTCTCTCTCTCTCTCTCTCTCTCTCTCTCTCTCTCTCTCTCTCTCTCTCTCTCTCTCTCTCTCTCTCTCTCTCTCTCTCTCTCTCTCCCCCCCCCAACATACACACACACACACCCCCCTAACATACCTTACGAACCTTACCTTGGAGGTAAGAGTCGGTTCACGTACCTTACCCATTCAACCTTACGAACCTAACGACCTTGCTTGGCTTGTACTATTAGTGAGTGACACAAAAGCATTTTGGGATCGAAATTATTGTCGTAGTACTTGTTTTGAGATACATCTATATTGTATTACATATACTAGATAGGTTCCACTTTCGATCTTGTATAGCACATGAAAATGAGGATGCAAGAGGCCATTTCTTCATCAATGATATTAACACCCATAAAGTCTTTTCTTATTTTTGGAATATATGAAGCACCATGTCAAAGGGCCAAACAAATGCTACCAAATGCATGCAATGCAAGGTATTTGATATGGACTTTTGGATAGATATGCAGATTATCATCTCGGACTTGAAGTTCATCCATATTGTGCTTCATGTTGTTAAGATAGAGGTATCTACGATGGGCCTCGTGTATCGCTTATATATGCATATGCCATGGGCTATTTGTTTCAATTAAGTATTTATCGACCTCTAGATATGATCTTTCTTCTAGACGAAAGTGCAACTATAAGCTCATGGTAATCAACCACAAGACTATATAGCCAAATCAGCTCCATTATGCATAGTATTGACTCAATACTATGACATCGCCACTAATGTCATCAATGTCAAGTAGAAAGGAATAGGCATTCGCAAAAACAAGAAACAAGTGATAATGACTACTTTTAAAAAATGATCGATTGAGCACATGTCGAGATTCCATGTTACCAGATACAACAGTTAATTTGGATGCCCACTATACTCATAGTGATAAAAGAACAGCTTGAATAAACTTTGCCAAACCAAATAACATTTTACTTAACACTCATTTATTCTCATTTCTGTGGAAAACATGTAATCTAGACGAAATCTGGTTAAGAATGCAGAGGCTTACCGTCCACCATTCAAAGAGACATAGGGAAACTTCTTTCCATTGAGAGCAGCACAGGAACACTTTTTCACATCATAGCACCCTCCTTTACAGTTACAACCTTTAGCAGGAATGGGATCTGGCAGATTTTTATCCACTTCATTGCTTGCAAGGTACCGAAAATCTGTGACATTTAATTATTTCAAGCTAAGTCATGTTTACATAAAGTTCACCGATTTGAAATTGTGTATAAAGCAGTAATCCTGGGTATAAATTCTAAAGAAGCATCATATTCATATTCTTGGGCACATACTAGGAGCAAATGGAACTTTATCAACGACATTGGAGGCTGGCACCGGTATTCTCTCCTTCCCATTACTGAGATCAGCACAGGCAAGCCTAACAACATTGAATTGATTGAAATCAGACCAATTTAACAAAAGAATTGGCATCTAAGCAACCAAGCCAACATGATTCCTGTTAGCACATCATCATTCAACATTCATGAGTTCAAACTAACACAATTAAAAAGAAGTGGCAAAGTGAAAATCAAGGATCACAAATGGTCTATGCTATAAGAACAACATTGGATATAACAAGAATAAAATTCCTTCAGAATGTACCTTTTCCACATTAGGAAGCTAGTTTTCAATAGATATAATCCAAGACTTTCAGTTCAGAAGCACTCTATCGTCTGCTCACTGATTTCAATATTGTGAGAACTTCAACATGCCCACCATTAACGTTCACTTAGCTTTTTCCAACTTCTTGAAAAGTATATTTTGTGGTGCAAACCCACAATAAGCTTTCAAGTCTTGATTGGCAAGGAAGAGATCAATCATGTAAACTTTAAAAGCATCCTGATTTGATGGTCTATTATTCATGCATAAGAGCTTTTATGCCTAATGAATCATCTCAAATTTCAAGTTGTTACCCCTTTCTGTGTTTTATACCTGTATCATCATTTTCCTCCTTGTAATTCATTGAATATATTAACACGGCTCAAAACTTAATTTTTTTTCCTTGGTTCAAAGATACTAATGAGCTCTCTAATCACAGAAAACACCCAGACAAGACACACAACTATAGTTGAAGATAACCCTTCCAAGTTGCAAGAATGTACATGAAAATAAGATAGCTGACATTGTCATACAGAACTATAGAAAAGAACAATACTTCCCACAGGCATGGCATCAGCAGGATCAATGATCCGTGTCTTGTTTACTGGGGAACCAGAGACCATGGGAGAATAGACTTGAACATAAAATGAGCAATTATGGTGTAAAGTCCTCAATAATCGAGCTTGGAATCATGACTGTAACTAAGCCATGAAAGAAGCTAATAAATTCACCATTCATTCATGAATAATACACAAAACAAAAAAGCTTTTGGAAAAGTTCAGACATGAAACAAGAAGGGTGAAAACTTCAATAGTCAAATAAATTCCTACAGATAAAGAACAAGATTAGAATTATTTAATCCGCGAGACTCAAGACATCAGCATGCCCATCAAATAAGTACAATATCAACTGTAAAAGAATAAACTTACCTACCAAGAGAAGTCAGAAATAAAATGAAGGACAAAACTATTGAACACATTAATGCTATTGTCATACCAGCTCACAAGGCTCAAGCCTCAAATTTAAGTTTAACCTTGTGACATAGTGCTCAGCAAGGTCCATAACATTTCTAAGATATGTAACCTTATATTTGCATTTTCCACTTATTACCTACACTAGACCACTTATGGTCAATGTATTGACAAACTTTTATTTAAGGGAATGAGCCTCTAGGAAAATATGCATGAGTGTAGAGGAAGATACGCATGAGTGTAGAGACATGGATATTTTTTTGAGGAGAATATCACATTCATATTAATAATTATAATTTCATACATGACATCATAATCATACAGAACTGATATACAAGAGATGATCATAACCTTAAGAAGCATAACAATTAGATGAAGTATGTGGTAACTTAAGTTAGGGTCACGAGCCACTATGGTTTTAAGGATACAATGTTTCAAAAGCCTACCAAGAAGATCTTTAGAAATCATCCCACCTCTTTTTGAATACAAAAGAATTCCCTAAAAGAATCATACACGAGATTTTATCATAACCTAAAGAAACATGTCAATTAGATGAAGTACATGATTCCTAGAGTTGGTGTCATAAGCCTCTATAGTGTCAAGAAGACATTGTCCCAAAAGCTTATCAAGAAAACATCCAGCTTCTTTTCAAATATAATAGCATAGCTAAAATGTGAAACATACTAAGAATTCATTTTCAAAGCAATCATATAATCCAAGCCACATTTTCATAATGATTAAGATGAATACCAAAAGTGATTGTGTAGCCAGTAATACATTGTACACATACCAGGCAGTCAAAATCTGAGATTCCATGGCCATCAATGCAATTATATGTAATAATGTATGGGACATACTTTTGGAATTTGCAAGTATATAAACGGCAAATACAATACCACGTGCTGACTTTGATTGTGGCTTCCTAGGGTGAGAAAGATATATCATCATTTTTGGCACCTAATACCTATGAACAAAATGAGACTCAAGGTGATCTAGCTTGTAGACCAAATCGGATTTTGGATGTTTTCATACCTTTGGGGATCAACAAATGCATAGATCTTTGCAACGCAGATGATTTCCGAAAAGCTTTCCAAAAGATTTCCAACCTTTGCTGCTGCTTAGAAACTAACATCAAGCATCGAATCATTGAGCTCATTAACTCGATTTCTTAAAGACTATAAATTCCATCTCTTCATTTGGGCTCTCTAACATGATGTCTATGTGTAGATATTGAAAAAAAACAGATGTGTGTAGATATACGTGCACAAATGTCCCTACAAATGCATGTAACTATGCACACAAATACTATTATATGTAGCCTAAGTCACATAGAAAAATAATCAGACTATTTGTGGCACAATCCATATCAAACCATTAAGGGAAGGTCATTGGTAACCTCCTTAAGGAGAATCCTAACTCTATAAGTGTATGCAATAATTTGAGATTGTTGAATTTCCAAAAAAAAGAATGTTTGGCAAGGCATATCCTTGAAAGAACAAAGCATTCCTTTATAAAGTTGTACTTGGAAGCATATAAACAAAGTTTACTTCGAAAGACACTCTGCTCAATGATCCAATTTTGAGTGCATGCAATCTTTGCTACAGCAAGAAGTATGGTCAGGTTTGTGACCAAACATCCAAAGATGTTGGCTATGTTGCGAACTAACAGTCAACTGGAGATCCTCAAGCTTGCCGTCACGAGATTTGCTTACATGTTTGTGATGTTAGAGAGACTTGTTCGTGTGCGAACAAATTTGATTCGCACAATCAGCAATGATGAGTGGCTTGAGCACCACTCCAAAGTTCTTGGAGTTTAGACGCAACGTAATGAATGAGTCTTGGTGGGTTGAGGCAGAGTTAAAACCCTAAACCCTATATATACCATCCTTCGCATCACCAAATTGGAGGTAAGTACCATGGGCCTTCTCTATGAGTATATGGACAGAATTGGAGAGGCCCTGAATAGAAACACATACTTGCCTATTGAAAAGTAAGTTTCTTCTATGTTTTCTGTTTTCATTATTCTTTAATCTTGATTGGTAATATAGACCTTATATAAACATGACATATGTAATGTATTAATTCTTGAATTTTCTTTTCATGATTGTAGAGTGGAAGAGATGCAGCGTGTATGGAATAGGCGTTGGGATTGGTTCCACAAACCAATTCATGTTGTCGCTCATATATTGCATCCATTATGGAGTAGTGAGGATAAGCTTCATAGTGAGGAGCTAGATTTCGACTTTCAAGAGTACATACAACGTTATAGTGGTGGTGATTTAGAGATCATCCATCGCATAGAGGACGATCTTCTTGCTTTCAGGATGAGACCCACCACTTTGGTAGACCGGTAGCAAAGATCCGAGAGACTCATATTCAACCTGTCACATGGTGGGAGAAATATGGTGCATGTGCACCTACTTTGATTTTACTTTGATTTACTTTGATTTTATTATTTATTACTTAGTGCTCCTCAAGATTATGTAAATGCTAATTTAATACCATTATATTTTTGTTTACAAAAACGTATTGGTCTTCCAGTTCTCTCCTAAGATTGTAGCTTTGAATCTTGTGAGAGAAATTGGAGTACATGGGCTCTTTTTCACACAAAAAAGAGAAATAAACTTACGAAAGCACAGCTTGAGAGACTTGTCTACCGCAATGTGAACTTGAAGCTTTTAGAGAGACTTTCAGATCTCTTGATCCCATACAGATAGATGTCGATAAGCTTGATCTTAAGAAGGTGCAACACATTCCAAAGATTCCTCAAGAGGATATGCAAGTTTTTATAAATTGTGTAGAGATAAATGTTTAATTAATAATGTGCATAGTTGAACTTATGTCACAGATGATAGTTGATCTTGTAAATTGTAAGTTTTTCAATCATCAATGTAGTAAATTAATAATGTATGAAATTTGAATGTTCAATGCATGTATGTATGAGTGTATGAGCATTGAGTGTGTGCACTGAGTGTATATATAAATTATTTATATACATACATACATACATACATACATACATACATACATACACACACACACATATATATATATATATATATATATATATATATATATATATATATATATATATATATATATATATATATATATATATATTCATATTCATATTTTTACTGTTTCCCCCATTTCTCATTTCCTGCCGTTTCCAAATTTTTGGAAACTTCGAAGCTCCGTTTCCAATCGGTCCGAATCGACCGTTTCCAACCGTGCTATGCACTATGCATTGTACTTGTAGTAGATTAAGTTTTTTGTGTTTTTAGCACTAACTATAAATGATTGTTAAATATACATTATTCATGGATTATTGGGAAAAAAAATTTGAAACGTTGCAACAAAATATAATATTGGTTTTTATTTCCATTTTTTTTAGTATCCTACGTACTAAACGTTTTAAAACCCGTTTTTAAAACTCTCTTTGTACTATGCTTGTAGCATGCCTCCTATTGGTGTTTAACCCACTTGTTCACGATGAAAAAGCCATAGGAGAAGAGAATACTTTGAGAAGAGGAAAAAAAGGAAGGATGAAGAGAGGGTTGAGAAGATAGAGATCAGCCCTTGAATATGCAAGGGATGAAAATGAGTCAAGCCTTCTTGCAATGAAGTCTCTAAGTGAGCTTGTGGCTTGAAGAATTGAAACGAGGGGTATTCATGTTTGTGTATGGGGCATAGAAAGACTCTAGAAACCCTCCAAAAAGGCGCAAAAACTACACTTCATAAAATGAAAGCCAAATTTGAATTCAAAATTTGAAAAATCTCACTCCAAAACATCTTGTTGTTGGACTACAATCCCCAAACAATTATGTCATCGTCCCCATTCCTGCGACAGATTTAAGTTACACAACTCTACTCGAGAGGTCTCAAGTCCCCACTTGGCATCCAAGCATATTAATGGTTAGGAAGTCATGTTTCTGACTTCCGATGTTTACCCGACATCTGACAGATAAGGTAAAATGTTTATGACGTTATTTGACACTGCCTATTTTTTTTATGAGAAAAAGTAAAAACACAATATAGCAATAGCATTATTTTCATAACAATATTTGATGAGAAAACATTATATTAATC
>CM035441.1:84974703-84997203 GCA_020310875.1 Ceratopteris richardii | reverse complement strand
GAGACAAAATGAACCTGTTAGAAACAAAATGATGAAAGCAGACCATTAAAATTAAATAATAATAATTCATTAATTACTTTAATGCAATAGATAGAACCCATCATCTCAATGTGTCAGTTGCAAAGGGACACGTTCTCAACCTGGTCTGTTGTTAAAACAGATTGCCCTTCCATTCGACGAAGAAGAAACTTGTATACAGTGAAGCCACTTTTACCTTTCTCAGCCCAATACTTCTTAACCTGCAGAATAATAGCAGTAATGCTCTTTTATAAATATTTGGAAAATAATAATAATAATAATAATAATAATAATAATAATAATAATAGCTTCCCCAAGAATCTTGGTTGCATTTTATTGGAAATTTCGTTCAGATCTGGAGGACAGTTTTTCTTAACATCACATTTACTAGTTTCTCGACATCATTACAACAGAATAGTACAATATATTTTCCTTATTTACCCTTTGTCTTTAAGGAGAACTCAAAGAAAGCTCATCAAGAACAGGACATAAGTTCTAACCACAACCGCCATATGATCAAAGCCTTTATCTAATCAATTTATTGGCATCTTCTACTACAATAAAAACTTTTCTTATTATATAGGCACAATCCCTCAAGTGGTGGGTCGAGGTGCTAGCTCATAGATCTTCAAGCTCCAGTACTGCCCAAATTGATGTCCTTTTATTGGTTTCTTTATCCAATACATCAGCAAGAATCCACTTGAAGGGTTTCATGCATAATTGCCCCTTCTCCAATCATAAGTTTTTCCCAACTCAGCAGATCAAACACCAAAGTACTTCGCCATCAAAGCATTATCCCTCTTAATAATGCTCTAATGATATTCAGAAAATACAACATGTTCTTGTACTACAGCCTGCTTAGAAGCCATAGATTGTGGTGCCTCTCCCTCTCTAATAATCATGCTCACTCTTCTATTCAACCAACTGTTTTCTAGGTCTTCATGGTGTTAGAATTGCAGAGAATAAGCACATAACAGACAACACTGATGCTATTCCTCATACATACAAAAATTTGTAACGTTCATGACCAAGAAGCAATAGCATATCACCAAGACCATACTCTCTCTAAAAGCTTGCTAAGATCATGCAAATACCAGAGCAAACATGATTCAAAGATTTAGTTCTATGCATGAATATGAAAAATTGAGTTTAACCTAGAATAAAGCAGGCTAGGATATCAAAATTCGAGAAGTCTCAAAGTACTCATATATCCCTATCCACTGATGTCAAAGCATAGCCCAGCCACAAATCAATCTGAGTATTCATTTCTCTCGTTGTATAATGAACAGAGAAGTAAAAGTCAGTGAACAGCAGTGAGAAAAGAAAAGAACTGAAAAGATCATAACGTTATAAATGCTATTGATCAATGTGACCTAATGTTCATATCTATAATCCATAAAACCTTCACTAACCTCTACTTTGACTTAGTGAGTAGAAAATTATCTCCAATGTACCTTGTATAAACCATCGTAAGTGTAAACTTTTCCCGTGTAGCTCTTCTTTGTCTTATTTCCTCTGATTAGCCTTACAGGCAAGTCCTGATCCATACTATTCTGCTTAAACAATTGAAATGAACAGTCAGCAAGATATTATATGCTGCAGAAAATATACAAAATGAAGCAGAAAGAAGAAATGAATACATATGCACCACTCCTGTTGCTCATTTAAAATACAGAAGATGGGTCCAATCAATGGAAATTACCATGCATGGAAGCCAACATTTCCCCTACAATTTACCAATCTGATGCATATTAAAAAAAGTGCATTTATCATTGGCTTCCAAGCAAAACAAAAGACCCACCTTCAGTGCAAGATTTCCTTTCTCCATGACTTGATCTGCAATTTGATGCTTTTTGCCCAGAAGGTCATTACCACCTTGGCCAGTGTAAACAACATCCATTGCATTATCCACATCATCTTCATAGCAACCTGACAATACAATAGAGCTGGCAACAGGAAAGGTCCGACTTGGCTTGACCACAAAAAAAACATATAAATTTAGCCGTAGTGCCATCAATGCTGATAGTATAAAGTCAAGATTGTGAATCTATTACCATTGCCTTCTTAAAAGCAGCTCCCAAATAATCAATACCAGCAAGCCAATGCGAGTGAAGTCCAACTGCCATCATCTCACATCGTGAATAAAAGTGATCTCCAACATTGATACCTGCAATTTCTTACTAGTGAAAAGAAAGGTAAAATAGCTCATGAAGAGCACCAACATCTAACATCTGAGAGATGCAAGCTCATATAATGTTTAGAGCCTTAAAAGAGGAATGGACATTTAAAAAGGGGGAGAAACAGAACAACTCGTTAAGCAGTACTCTAATGATCAAAACATCCATGTAGATTGCAAGTGATATGCCCACCCCTGCAAAAGCTCACATAATTACAACCTAAACCAGTAAGATTTATACGAGCAGCAAAACACAAGCTACACACCTAGACATACACACTGATGGAATGCCAAATAAGAAAGACTTCTGCATAAATAAGACACTAAAGATCAGGAATAGCCATGACACATCAGTTTAAATGATTGAACGGTTTGTAACAACATCAAAATCATCATCCTATGGATAACAATTACCATCACCAAACCACTCATCTAACTCACAGAACATTTGACAAGGAAAAGATCCTAACAATGCTGAGACAAACCAATTTTCTCTCTTTTGTTATGTGCATCTTCTTAAAACCTATTGCCTGAATACTTCACAGTAATCAAAGTTTGACGTGCACTAAAAACAATTTTCCCACGTGTCATATGTGAAAATGCCCATTCTTCCTCGTAAATACAAAAAAAAATCAAAAAGATTAAGTCCCTTTATCTTTCGAAATGTCTGAGGTAAAGATCATGGTACATAGCCATCCAATCAATCCTAATATGGGTAAAACTGGAAGGCTTCCATCTTCCAATATTGAAGGGAGGCTAGTCTACTACAGCCATAGTTGTTCCTGCTGTTCTTTTGACTTGAATTTTGACATTACCGATGTCTGATGAGTACGGAAAAACATTTCTGACATTATAGTGTTTCTGCTGCACCTACTGCAGAGCAGATTCGCTGGGATGGAAGAGATGCCCAAGCACATGCATTGATAGCTTTGTCTGTCAAACGTGCCATTATTCCTCACATTCGCTCTTGCAGAACAGCTAAGGATGCTTGGGATATACTTACCACATTATACCAAGCTAGGAATGAGGCTCGTGTTGCTTATCTCCGAAAACAATTGGAGAGTGAGCACATGAATGAAGTTGATTCTATGGACAGTTTCCTAACGAAGATTAAAGACTTGAAGGAAAAGTTGATTTCTACTGATGAGGTTATACCAGATAGTTCACTTGTGCAGACCGTTCTGAATGGTCTTCCTGATTCATATCAGAGTTTTGCTTCTACTCTTCGGTTGATGATGAAAGGCAATCCAAATGCCTTATCATTCGAGGAGTTAGTCTGTGTCCTGTTGCAGGAAGACAGGTCCAAGCAAAACAGGTCCATTATGCAAGTTGAAGATCAAGCTTTCCTGGTTAGTCAAAAGGGCAAAGGAAAATGGAGCTCTTCAACTAGTAAGCAGAAATCTGCTAATTCTGCATATTCGAAGAAGGAAGATAAAGATGAGAAGAAATCAGAAAAGAAGAAATTGTTTTGTAAGTATTGTAAAGGGAATGATCATATCATAAAGAGCTGTCCAAAACTGGCCGCAAAAGAGGCAAAGAAAAAGGAGGTTGGAATGGTTGTTGCAGAAGCCTCTACACCAAAAACAGAGTCTTCTAATCTTGCGCAGGAAGAAGAATGGGCGTTTACTACTGTTTGCAGTTTTGACAAATCTTCTCATGAGAAGAGAATGTCTGTTGCAAACTCAGATGTTTGGTACTTTGACAGGGGGGCGACCAAACATATTACCTCGCAGTGCAATTTCTTCTCTTCACTCGAGCCTGCCCCTACAAGGAATACTGTCACATGCGCCAACAACTCCTCTTATCCTGTTATGGGAGTTGATAAGATCATTCTGACTACTGCTGATGGTAGTTCTTTCACCTTGTCAAATGCTCTATTTGTGCAAGGGATCAAGAAGAATCTGTTATCAGTCTACATTAGCCAAGATTGGCTTGGTTGTGAAATTTGTTGATGATAGATGTATAGTTCATGATCTGTCAAATAGCGATGTTATTATTGCTTATGGCATTTTATGTCGTGGGCTGTATAAGCTCATAGACTATGAAAGATCTGTGAATGATTTGGCACGTGCAGTACATGATTCTCAAGCTATGTCAGATGCAAAGCTTTGGAATGCACGCTTTGGTCATCTGAATTTTGCTAGTTTGCTACACCTTCAGAAACCTGATATGGTGTCTTCTTTGCCCAAGCTTGAGGCACCTGGAAAACATGTATGTGAAAGCTTTATTTTGGGCAAAATGAAGCGTTTGTCAGGGGAGCACTAGATTGTGCTCTCTGACTACAGTAGACAAGATTTCCGAAATACACTTTTGATTACAAGAACACCCACGTAGGGAAAATGATACAAGAATATGTGACTGATACAAGATGTCCAACAACCCAGGACCAATAGATATGGAAAACTAGACTAGAGATGATAGAAGAGATCCCACAACCCGGGATCATAAGTATGAGACAAGATATCTAGATTACAAGAACTCCCTTCTGGGAGATGAACTCGATACATGAAAGAACTCGACAAGAAATCGTACTATGAGATTACAAGGGGACAAGATAGGATGTCCAAGAACTAGACTAGAACAAGGAACAAGACAAGAACTAGAACTGGAACTTGAAGTGTACTTACTTGGCGGCCACGACTCCTTGAGCTCCCAAGATTGGTATTGGCAAGATTGATTACGAATGTGGCCAACCCCTCCTTATATAGGTTTTCCAAGGGTGGTTCTAGGGCGGTTACGAATTGATGATGTCATCGATGATGTCATCAATTCGTAGCATGGTCTCTGGATGTCAAAATCAAGCAAGAAGACAGTCGATCTTAGGGTTTTGGCACGTTCCGGACGCAATGGAAGCATTAGTTTCCCCAAATTCTGAACCAATCATGAGATATAAGATTCACATGGAATCTGAGAGTTTCCTTTGTCCATGACATTACCTCCCCCTCAAGCGACGAGTTCCACGAGGAGTGGTCACGTTCTCTGGTTTCGGCTTCATTGGATTTTTCTTATGGAATTCTCGAACCTTGATTGGTGCTCTTTGAAGGTTTTCTGTAGGTTCCCAAGTACGATCACTGATATCATACCCTTTCCAATGAATAAGGTACTCTAATCTTCCTCAGGATATTCTAGAATCTAGGACATGCTCGACTTCAAATTCTTCATGATCATCAATCTCGATAGGTGGTGAAGGACTAGGTCTCTAACCCCTCAATGGTGAAAACTGATATGGTTCCAACATGGATATATGGAAAACAGGATGTATTCTCATGGTACTTGGTAACTGGAGCTTGAAGGTGACTGGATTAATCTTGGCCAAGATGGTAAATGGACCAAATCTTTGATGATCTAACTTCGCACAAGGCCTTGAAGTTTGCAAATTGTTTCTGAGTAACCATACTTTATCCCCAATTTGATACGATGGATTTTAGACACGATGTTGATATGCATAGTACTTATATTGTTGTTGAGCTTTATGGATCTCTTCCTTGAGTTCTTTGTGAATGTCCATCAGATACTGGGCCTTGTCTCTGGCAGCTAGGTTCTTGACATGATTTGAGAGTTGTATATCCATCCTTGGATGTTGTCCATAGTTTGCAAAGAAGAGAGTTTGCTTAGTAGATGCATGAACACTATTGTTATAGGCAAACTCTGTAAAGGGTAACAACTCAAACCAATCATTTTGGTGATAGTTGTTAGTGCAACGGAGATATTGCTCTAGGACTTGATTCACCCGTTCTGTTTGTCCATCAGTATGTGGATGATTTGTTGTAGATAGTTTAACTTGAACACCAAGGAGCTTGCAAAGACTGTTCCAAAAGCTGGATACGAACTGTGGACCTCTGACAATATCATGAGGCAATCCATGAAAGAGTCTAGCAATGGCTGCACCTGTGATTGCCTTTGTAGTTGGAATGAAGTGTACCATCTTTGTGAATCTATCCACAATAACAAGAATGGAATCATACTTATCTGACTTTGGTAGATCTGTGATGAAATCCATAGATAATGAAGCCCATGGCCTTTTTGGAATAGGTAAAGGTTGCAAGAGGCCATGAGGCTTATGTCGTGGTACCTTAGATCTATTGCAAGTGTCACATGTTCGGATATATTCTTTGACTTCCTTCCACATTTGAGGCAACCAAAAATCCCTAGGTATGAGAAGTACTTGGATCCTGGGCTTTCCTGGAGTACTTGGAGTACTTGGAGTACTTGGATCCTGGGCTTTCCTGGAGGGACATATAATAGGCTCTTATAGAATAGTAACCCATCCTTTTCCTAGAATTCATTTACTTCTTGGATTTTTCCTTCTTGAGTTTTTTTGCTTAACATTACAAAATAATTCAACATGTGGTAAATTCTCACGAATCAAATGATTCAAGGCTGAATCTTCAGGATGGGTTGAAGAGATAGCTGCTAACTTGAGATGCTCAGGCTTGAGTAATACACTCTCTTGTTGATCAAAGGCCTCTTCACCCTTCTTTGGTGCAAGGTAAGATCTTCTTGACAAGGCATCTGACTGACATTGTTGCCGTCCTGGACGATATGTGATGACAAAGTCGAACCTGGATAAAAAGTTACTCCATCGAGATTGCCTTCTGTTGAGGATGCGGGTGGTCATAAAATACTCTAGGTTCTTGTGATCTGTATACACGATAACTTTATGAGATGCTCCTGGATGGTGACTCCAAGTATCAAATGCGTCCACTATGGCAAGAAGTTCTTTATCATGAATTTCATAATTAATTTCCGGAGGAGAAAATTTCCTTGAATTATATGCAGATGGATGTAGGTGTCCATCATCTCCATATTGTGAGAGAATGGCCCCTAGGGCAAAGTCTAATGCATCAGTCTCTAGGAAGAAGGGCTTGGTAGAATCAAGATGAACTAGAATTGGAGAAGTAGTGAATGCTGATTTCAAGGTCTGAAATGCTTTTTTTGCTTCTTCGGTCCATGAGAATTTGGAGTTCCCTATAAGCTTGGTAAGAGGTGTCACTATCTTCGAGTAATCTTTGATGAATATCCTATAGAAGTTGGCAAAACCTAGAAAACATTGTACATCTCGAACACATGAAGGTGGTTGCCAATCAAGGATTGTCTGAATCTTCTTAAGGTCCATAAAAATTCCTTTATCTGATACAATGTACCCTAAAAATTCCACTTCTGTCTTATGGAAAGGGCACTTCTCTAATTTCGCATATAATCCTTTTTCTCTTAGTTTCTCTAGGACTATCTTTACATGACATTCATGATCCTCAAGATTTTTGGAGAATATCAAGATATCATCAAGGTATATTACAACAAAATCATCTAAATATTCTCGAAAAATATCATTCATCATATGTTGGAAGACAGCAGGAGCATTTGTAAGACCGAATGGCATAACTACATATTCAAAATGCCCATACCTTGTTCGAAATGTTGTCTTCCATTCGTCTCCCTCTCTGATCCTGACAAGATTGTAAGCTCCTCGAAGATCAATTTTCGTGAAGAATTTTGCTTTTCCAAGGCGTTCCAAGAGCTCTGATATGAGTAGTAGAGGGTATCTGTTTTTTATAGTGACTTTGTTCAATCCACGATAGTCTACACACATTCAGAGAGTCCAATCCTTCTTCTTTACAAATAGAATAGGAGCTCCTATTGGAGACTTCAAGTGTTTGATAAACCCCTTTGCTAGATTCTCATCAATGTTCTTGCGTAGTTCTATAAGTTCTTCTAGAGATAGTCTGTAGATTGGTCCAAAGGGTGGTTGTGCTCCCTCTTGAAGATCTATGGGGCAATCGTAAGGTCTATGCTCTAGGAGGATATATGCATTCTTCTTTTCAAAAACATCTTCAAAGCCTTTGTACTGATTGGGTAGCTGTACTGGATCATCTTTCTTGGATTCTTGAGCTGGTATGGCATAGATCATATATGTAGGTTCCTTCCTTACTGCATGTATGAAGGCTTTGGCTCCGACATATGTTGGGTTCTACTAGATATCTCGACGGGTGATTTTATTCTTTTCCCAATTAATGTCTGGATTATGCTTCTTTAACCAAGGCATTCCAATGATAACTAGATGTACTGGGCTCGATATTACATTGAAACATATATGGGATTCATGGTCACCAAGGTGTACTCTTAATGGTGTGGTTTCCATGGTTATATTCCCAAATGCTAGAGGTCGTCCATCTACTACTTCAACTACTACTGGTTTGTTCTTCCGAAGTAGAGGAATTCCATGTTTCTTAACCAATCCTTCATCGATGAAACATGAGGAGGCTCCTGAATCTACTAGGGCTGTAAGGGAAAGGGTCTTCTTGGGCATGATTAACTTGACAGGTGCAAGACATGTTTTTATGGGTGTAGCTCGAATTATGAGACCCTTTCTTATATCATGGTCCGGCTGCAGGGTCTCTTTTACAACTAGACTTCCTCGTTTCCCTGCTCTACAAGGGTGGCTGCGACTCTAGAGTTTGTTCTCTTGTTTGGACAATTGATTGCAATATGTCCACGGTTTCCACAGTAGAGACATAACTTATTAACTCTCATTCTTTGTTTCTCTTCTAGTGTTAAAGGTTGAAACCTAGTTACATCTATTTGCATAGGTTCAGGCATGGACTCATCTTTTGTAGTCGATAGGAAAGGTTTCCACTGGCGAGGTCTTCCTTCTACTTGTTTCTCTTGTTTCCTTTCAAAAAGTCGGTTATCACATTGAATAGCTTGCATGATATATTCATTCAATGTTTTAACCTCTGGCATCGTGAGCAACGAGTCCTTCACATCATCTCTTAAACCCCATCTGAATTGGCTTATGAAATAATCTTCATGCAAAGTGAGATCACATAACAACTGCCTAAATTCAGATGCATAGGTAGAGGCAGGGCGGTTACCTTGACGTAGCTTCCGAAGTTTTGTTTCTGCTACTCGACTTGTATCTGCATCTCCAAATGTGGAAGAGAGTTCTCGAAGAAATCCCTCATAGTCCTGAAGTATTGCCATGTTCTTCTCCAAGATTGGCGCAAACCATGATAATGCTTGGCCACAAAGCAAGGTTCCAATAAACCCGACCTTGGATGCCTCGTCAAGGTATCTATTAGGTTACATACGGATGTACAATTTAACTTGCTGGAGAAATCCACGAAACTTTGTGTGATCCCCATCGAACTTCTCTGGCATGCAAATCTTAGGTTCCTTCATAAATGATGTACTAGGCCGTTGATTCACTTGAATACTCCCTTGATTCGCATGAAGACTCCCGATTCGTTCTTGTAATTCTTGGAGGAGTGCACCTACATGCACTGGATGTCCCATCTCGACTTGTGTCTGTCGATGACTTAGGTCTTCGACTTGTTGGAGACTCTGAAGTGATGCTACGATCTGTTCATAAGCGTTCTCCATGATGTCTGGTCTTGGATAGAAGATAGTCTTGCCAAAATGTCAGGGGAGCACTAGATTGTGCTCTCTGACTATAGTAGACAAGATTTCCGAAATACACTTTTGATTACAAGAACACCCACGTAGGGAAAATGATACAAGAATATGTGACTAACACAAGATGTCCCACAACCCGGGACCAATAGGTATGGAGAACTGGACTAGAGATGATACAGGAGATCCCACAACCCGGGATCGTAAGTATGAGACAAGATATCTAGATTACAAGAACTCCCTTCTGGGAGATGAACTCGATACACGAAAGAACTCAACAAGATCTCGTACTGAGATTACAAGGGGACAAGATAGGATGTCCAAGAACTAAATTAGAACAAGGAACAAGACAAGAACTAGAACTGGAACTTGAAGAGTACTTACTTGGCGGCCACGACTCCTTGAGCTCCCAAGACTGGTATTGGCAAGACTGATTATGAATGTGGCCAACCCCTCCTTATATAGGTTTTCCAAGGGTGGTTCTAGGGCGGTTACGAATTGATGATGTCATCGATGATGTCATCAATTCGTAGCATGGTCTCTGGATGTCAGAATCAAGCAAGAAGACAGTCGATCTTAGGGTTTCGGCACGTTTCAAACGCATGGAAGCATTAGTTTCCCCAAATTCTGAACCAATCATGAGATATAGGATTCACATGGGATCTGAGAGTTTCCTTTGTCCATGACAGCGTTCCTCATTTCCAAAAGATGGTTCAGTTCGAGCTACGCAGAAATTGCAGCTTGTACATAGTGATGTCTCTGGTCCTATGCAGACACCCTCTTTTGGAAATTACCTTTACTTCGTGACTTTCATTGATGATTTTTCCAGGCATGCATGGATATATCCACTCAAAGCAAAGTCCGAAGTGTTCATGTGCTTTAAACAGTTTTTGGTTTTGGCTGAAAATCTGTCCGCATGTAAAATAGGCACCCTCCGTTCTGATCGAGGGGGGGAATATGTCTTTTGATTTTAATGCATTTATGGTGAACGTGGGATAAAACACCAGTGTACAGTGCCGTATACACCTCAACAGAATGGAGTTGCTGAACGAAAGAACAAGTCACTCATGGAGATGGCGAGGTGCATGGTCAAGAGTCAAGCTTTACCACATAGCTTCTGGCTTGAGGCTGTCATGTGTGCAGCATATGTACTTAACAGGTGTCCCACTAAAGCGCTGCAGTCTATCACTCCATATTAGACTTGGCATGACTGCAAGCTATCTGTTGCTCATCTGCGTGTTTTTGGTTGTTTGGCATATGAACTAGTGCCTGAACAACATCACAGAGAATTGGATGATAAGGAAGTAAAATGTCTTTTTGTTGGATACAGTTTTGAAAGTAAAGGCTATCGTCTGTATCATCCACAAACTAAACGCATTCTGGTTAGCCCTGATGTTGTCTTTGTGGAAGATGCTATTCAGCCATTGCTTTCATGTACGAAGGAGACATCTGTTAGCTCCAAAGACATGTATGATACTTTGATGCCTCTTTTTACAGGTGGACAGTCTAGTGCTGATCCTAATGAGGAAACTTCTCAGCCTTTGCAGGTTTCATATGATGATGCAAATCATTCCATTTCTGATGCAGAATTACATGATGCACTTGTTGATGAGAGAGCTCATATTGAGCAGGCAAAAACTATGCCAAAATGGGTGGCGCAGACTTTGCGTGACAGCAAAATAGATGCACCTTTGTCATATCGTACTCGTTCAGGCTCTCATAGTGCCTCCTTTGCATCAGATTGCTATGCTATGGCTGTGTCTAGTCTCTATGATGAGAATAAGCCTGTTTCTTTTGATGAAGCACAGAATTCAAAAAATTGGATGGCTGCTATGCAATCTGAATATGATGCTATAATGAAGAATGGTACATGGTCTTTATGTGACTTGCCTCCTGGCAAGAAGGCCATTGGCACTAAGTGGGTATACAACCTGAAGCGTAAACCTGATGGTACAGTTGACAGCTATAAGGCTAGGCTTGTTGCAAAGGGTTATGCGCAAGAAAGAGGCATTGATTTTGATGAGACCTTTGCACCTACATGTCGTATGACTACTGTTCGGAGTATTTGTGCACTTGCAGCCCATCATGATTGGAATGTACATTAGTTGGACATTAAAACAGCATTTCTGAATGGTGACTTGCATGAAGAAGTGTATGTTTTTCAGCCCCGTGGCTTTGTGAAGAAAGGGCATGAAAACAAGGTGTGCAGGTTAAAGAAGGCATTATATGGTTTAAAGCAAGCACCACGTGCTTGGTATGAGAAGATACATGCCTATCTGGTTGCACATGGTTTTGAGAACAGTCCAACTGAAAGCACCTTATATGTTAAGCGTGCTAATGATCTGCTTCTGATCATTGTTGTCTATGTTGATGACATGTTGCTCACTAGTCCTATTGAGAAGCATATTGTTGATTTTAAGGCTGATTCGCATGCCTCATTTGAGATGTCTGATTTGGGGCATTTGCATCACTATTTGGGCATTCAGTTTATGCAAGTTGATGATGGAATGGCTTTGTGTCAAACGAAATATATTGACACATTATTGCAGCGTTTTGGCCTTGAAAACTGTAAGCCTATTGCCACTCCTATGGAGATAGGTTTACGATTGAGTCTTCATGATGCTGGAGATGCATTTGATGTTGTTCTCTATCAACAGGCTGTGGGATGCTTGATTTACTTGTGCATTACTCGGCTAGATATTCAGTTTGCTATCTCACATATGAGCAAGTTTATGCATTGCCCAGGAGTTAAGCATTGGCAGGCGGTTAAGCGCATCTTTCGCTACTTGAGTGGTACTCGGCTACTTGGTTGTTTTATCCCAATGGGGGATCACTACCGCTAGATTTGCATGCTTTTTCTGACTCTGATTGGGCTGGTTGCTATGACACTCGTGTGTCCACTAGTGGCTTTTGCTTCATGCTTGGTAGCTCATGTATATCTTGGTTGAGCAAGAAGCAACCTACTGTGGCCACTTCCAGTTGTGAGGCTGAGTATAGGGCAGCTTTCAAAGCTACTGTTGAGTGTGTGTGGCTCAGACGCCTTATTGCTGATTTGGGTGTTGGTCAGTCTTTTGCCACCACCATCTTCACTAACAGTCAGAGCGCATTGGCAATTGCAAGGAACCCTGTGTTCCATGCTCGCACTAAGCACATTGAGGTGCATTATCATTATGTGAGGGAGAGGTTCTCTGCTAGGGAGATTAGCTTGGCATATGTGCCCACGCAAGAGAACATTGCAGACCTTTTCACGAAGGCTCTGCCTAGGGAAAAGTTTAAAGCTTTCAGCAAAGCTTTGGGCTTACTTCCTTTTGTGGAGTGATTTCCACATAGCTTGGCACTTCCTTATACATGAGTGCAAGCTCCTTGTTCACTGCATCACTGCCAAGGGGGATTTGTTGATATATTTAGGTAGTGATATGTGTGAACACACTAGGACCGCCGGGGCACTTTTTTCCCTCTTTAGGAGGTTTTTTCCCCCGGCTTGTATGTACGCCTATTGCTCTAATGGGCTACTTATCTTTGTACATTCTCTAGTAATACATTCAATATTGTGTGTTGTGCTCCAAGCTTCTTCTTCTTCCTTGTGTTGTTCGCGTGCTTCCACAGACGTCTAACTCCAACAATCATCCTATTCATGAAGTAAGAAGCTACATTTGTTGCATCAATTCAATATGTAAATGAAACATTCATTCCATTCAACATGCATCTAGCTACCTTTGCAATCTATCTATTTTCTTAATTCACAAATACCATTGTGTTGAGGGATATACCTACATGGAGATTGCCTCTTTATCCCTTCATCCTATAAGAACTTGGTAAAATCGTTGGAGTAAGTACTCTCCTCCACCATCTTAACTTGGAGTTTTGATCCTATGGCTTGTTTCATTCTAGACTTGTGCCTTGACCTTTTGAATGTATCAAACACATCACTTGTGTTTGAGGACATACAACCAAATCTTTCTAGAGCAATCATCAATAAAGATTACAAAGTACCTATTATCTGCATGTGATTGCTCTCTTGAAGGTCACCATCCATTTGTGTGGACAAATCCAAAACCCTGGGAGCCACATAACTTGATGGCTTCAAAGGCCTCCTAGTTTGCTTTCCAAATTGACATGCTTTACATACCTCATGCAAGTTAGATGTGGTGAAGCTTAGAAGTCCTCTAACAACTTCATCCTTCCGCATATTCTTGAGCTTCTCAATATTAAGATGGCCAATTCTTTTGTGCCATAGATCAAGAGCTGCAATTTTAGATGACCCACATATGCAATGAACAAATACTTATTAAAATCTTCCTTGATTCCAAGTGCGAACATCCTCCCTTGCCTTTCACCTTTGGCAATGAGCTTGAATCCATTCTTTGGATCTTCTATGAAGCATCCTTTGTCATTGAATTTGACTTGGTAACCCTTCTCTACCATTCGGCCAACTGAAATTAAATTCTTAGTAATAGAGAGAACATGCAATACCTCTTTAAGTGTAGTGCTCTTGTTGCCATTTTGAAATCTGATGCATCCAATATGTCTAATGACATGCTTGGTAAAATCACATATCTCAACACATCCTTTGTCCTTTGGAACTTGCAAATTAGTGAACATATCATACATGACATGTGGTTGCTACAACCACTATCTATGTACCACTTTTCATCTTTGTCCTACAAATGACCCCTATAGGCATGGCTCATGGTTAACACTTGGTCATTATCTTCAATAGAAGCATAGTTACCTTGATTCTTCTTTGAAAGGCATTCATTTGCCCAATGGTCTTGCTTGCCACATGAACAGCACTCACCTCTCTTGCTTTGATTGTTGTAACCACCTTTGCCTCTACCTCTTTGGTTCTTTCCTTTGCCTTTGCCATAGGATGTGCTAGCTTCATCTTCCTTCATGTCTTTGAACTAATTTGTCCTTCCTTTGCCTCTTCCCTTGCCGATATGTTTCCCTCTATTTCTTGCATATAGCATTAATTGAGAACCTTTACCTTTGTTTCCTCCTTGAAGCATCTCCTTTTTGTTCATGAGTGTCGTAAGTTGATCTAAGTCAAGCATGTTCTCTCTAGCATATAAAGAAAAAGTGAATAGCCTCCATTTGTCATCTTCCTTGTGACCATTCAAACAATGGGCCACCATGTCATCATCATCTACTTGGGTACATATTGTTGCAAAGGAATCCCTATTGTTTTTGGCTTCCATAATGTACTCGTCAATTGATGGATTACCTGGCTTCTCGAGGTTGTTAAGCTCATTCTTGAATTGCACCTTCTTAGCTTTGGTGTTAGTTGTAAACATCCTCTCCAAGTAATCTTACATGTCCTTAGTTGTTTCCATTGACTGAATATGTCCAATCATGGTATTCCTAACAAATTGTGCTATCATGAACATTACCTTTCTGTTCTTTATCTCTTAATTTTCATGGCCTTCAACGAAGTTGTGGTAGGTGCCATAGGATTCAATGGTATTGCCTTGACATTTGATGTTGGAAGCAATGCCAAAATTATCCAATAATGTCCAGATTGTCCAACATATATTGTTTTCTTTGCAATATCCTCTCAAAGGAACTCAAGAAGGCTGTTTGAAACTAGACAAGTGCACCATATAAATTACTATTCATACGTGGTGTATGGCTGCCTTGGTCTAGATCAATCGACATAAATGCAAAGAAGCAATCAACCCGGGTTCAATTCCCATGTTTGGGAGCGTAGCGACGCAAAAAGATTTTTTTATCATACTTTTAAAATAAAGCAAAATGAAGAATACGTGGCACCGCATGATTTTTTCGAATAAGCTTCTCAATTCGATAGTGATCGAAAATATCGCTTTTGCTTATGTTTTACGTGGTGATGTTTACAAAGAACCAAAGCTATATAACAAGAAGTCTTGCATCACTTTAATCATCACTCAAGGAGTTCAAGGATCTACACTTGGTGATCAAGGAGACATCTTCTCACTCTCAAGGAGCAAGGAGAAGATCTTGGAGGCCATCTTGGAGGAGGAGTTCTCACACTCTTGGAGGAGTTGTGGTCTACATCTTGGTGATTATCTGGAGGAGATTCTGCAAGCTTACCATCAACATACATTGTTGATTTACTATGAGTAGCAAGTCTATTTCCGTTCTTACTTGCTAGGTCACTCGTTTCTGATTTAGGTTCATCAAAATTTGGGTTTGTTGTAAAACAATTCTAAATTGTTCTTATTCTCCATATTCACACACACACACTCTTCATACCTCTTAAGCACACAATCTCTTGTATCTAGTTCCTATTTCTACCTAGATACAGATATTGTCAGTTTGTATCAATACACACATTATAATTTGACATTCATATATAAGTTAGTGTAGGTGAGCCTCATAGCTTACCGTTACACTTGAAATCTTGTCTTTTCTCTCTTTATCTCTTACTCATCTATTTCAAAGTCTTAAGGTGTGTATGTTAATGTTCATCTATTGGAAGATCCTATAAACATGTGATATATTGTTATTATGGCCCACTACCACTTCCAACATATGGTATTCAAACCTTAGAATACCACAATTGGTATCAGAGCATAGTTGACATACACCTTTAACAAGATGAGTGACTATAGACTTGAGAATGAAGACAAGCTTGAGGGCATGTCTAATTATCCAATGTGGAGTTTTATGATGATGAATCTGTTAGTAACAAAGGGCTTATGGAATATTGTCAATGGCACTTATCCAAGGTAAAGACAAATCGAAGAAGATGTTGCTTCATCTTCTAGAAGACCTGTTGTTCCTATTTCTGCTCAACAGGAGGTTAGTGAAGAAGAAGAAACTCTTTCATCATCACGAGTCCGTACTACTACCAGATTACTTCTTACAAAAGAGCATTCCAAATGGGATTCAAAGGATGCTTTAGCACTTTCATATATCGCTATGGGAGTCAAGAGGCATATTATACCCACGATCAAGTCATGAAGAAGTTCTCATCAACCTTGGTTGGAGTTAGAGAATCTCTATCAGAGAAGAACCCCTGCTAGGAAAGCTCATCTAATGAGACAACTAGCCAACACAAGGATGAAAGTTGGTGAATCAGTTCAAACACATATTTTGAAGCTTAAAGATTTACGAGATCAATTACTGAATGTTGGAGTCAACATTTCAAATGAAGAGATGGTAAAAACACACTTCTAAACTCACTTCCATCTACATATCGTACTTTTGTTACTTGTTTCTCTCTCTCAACAAGAGATAGAGAAGTTTCATTTGAAGAGCTACAGTTCCTATTACTTCAAGATGAAGATCAACAAAAGGGTATGAAAGAGAATGATGAAGCCATGTTATCATCATCAAAGGGAAATAAGAAAAAGGAGAAAAAGAGTCAACAATCCAAGAAGGAAAGTAAGTGTTCTAATCCTAAGTTTTCTAGTTCTACCCCTAATGCTTCCTCTACACCCAAAGAAAAATCTTCGACTACATCGAATTCAAAGAAAGGAGTATGCAATTACCGTAAGAAGCAAGGCCATTTCATAGCAAAATGCAGAGAAAGGATTTTCAATGAGAAGAAGAAAGCATCAGGTAATAGTGTTGAAGATTATTCAAAACCTAAACCTTCCAAGGTAGATTCATATGCATGTGCTACTATTGAAGAGATAGCTTTTGATTGGGCAACGTTAAATGCAATCTCAAATAATCCTTGGATTTTTTATTCTGGAGCTACTAAGGATATAACAAGTTGCAGAAAGGTATCTTCTTCCCTTTCTAACTCTTCGGCTAGAAGAGTGACCATTGCAGATGGTCATGATTTGGATGTTGTTGGTATTGGAGAAGTAAATCTTAAGTCCAGAGCAAGCGGAAATTTCACAATTTCCAATGTTCTTTATGTTCCAAAAATAAAGAGGAACTTGCTCTCTATCTCTACTTTCTTGTCAAATGGTTATAAAGTTGTTTTTGAGAAAGATTCATGTCAGATTCTCTCAACTGATGAAGAGCATTGTCTACTTCAAGGTGAAAACAGAAGTTGCATGTTTATATTGTCCAAAATTAGTCATGCTAATGTTGCTAAGTCTACTACACCTAAGGAGAACATGAAGTTATGGCATGCTAGATTTGGTCATATCAATTACACAACTCTCAAGTGTATCAAAGATCAAGGTATGATGGAGAGTTTGCCTACTTTTGCTTAACCATATCATGCAGAGTCATGTTAAGGATGTCTTGACTCAAGAAGGCGTGTTTGAAACTAGATAAGTGAGCCATATAAATTACTATTCATACGTGGTGCGTGGTTTCCTTGGTCTAGATCAATCGACATAAAGGCAAAGCAACAATCAACCCGGGTTTAATTCCCATGTTTGGCAATGAAGCAACGCAAAAAGATTTTTTTATCATACTTTTAAAATAAAGCAAACTGAAGAATACGTGGCACCGCATGATTTTTTCGAATAAGCTTCTCAATTCAATAGTGATCGCAGATATCGCTTTTGCTTATGTTTTACGTGGTGCTTTTCACAAAGAACCAAAGCTATATAACAAGAAGTCTTGGATCACTTTAATCATCACTCAAGGAGTTCAAGGTGGCTTGGTTGAATGAACACCTATCTGGGCGTGGGATTCTTGGATATAAATGATGACCATGTGGGCGCAGACCTCAGTAAGTTAATCTCCACTACTGACGTCGCCAATGACTGAGACTCCTTTGTCAAAGCGTCAACGATCAGCAGAACACATAAGCGTTTATAGCAAAACACATACTCAAGTGTTTATAAACACTTAAATTGTGAGATGAAACAAAAGCTGCAAGACAAATACCATACGTACAAATGCTCATGGGTTTTGATAAATACTATGATACGCATCACAATTGCTTCAAATGATAATGAAAAGAAAATGAAACACCTCCAAACTGGCCAAGAGCAAGTGTGGAAGGAAGGAAAATTTACGGTTAAAGGGGGCACAAAATGATGAAAAATGGGTGGGAGGGTGGGCAAATAGGCATAATGAATCCCAAAAAACTGATTGCAAAAGGCCTCTCTCAATGAGAAAGCACATCACCAAAATGAAGCACCACCACCACCAAAACGACCGCCAAACGCACCACCGAGACCTCCACCTAGCGCTCTGATACCATGTAGAGAGTACGCATGCGGAAGCAAAATGAAAAGTAAAGTACTCTCACAAAACAAAGAATGTGTGAGACAAAATGAGTAGACCATGAAATGGGTAAACTCGTGTGGATTAGAAATGAGCTTGCCAAGAGCATGGAGTAGGCTCCTCAAGCTTCTAACCAAGTACAAATGAGGGGAGAATCCCTCCTTATATAGATTTGGGAGGGGCTCTCAAAAGTACATCATATGTGGGATAAGTCTCCTGAAAGGAGAATGAATACAAATGGTAGAAGCACATGACAAGGTACCCAAATACAAAGGAAATACAATATAAAATGGAAATAGACTAGAAATGGAGTGTCTCTTGGATACAAAATGGAGATGCACTCATGCGGATACAAATGTAGATGAAGGAGCAATTATGTCGTCAACAGCATTCACTGCCACAATGATCATCACCCAAATCCTTACAATAATGCACACAAGGTATAATAAGTGTCTCACTAAAACACATCTCTCCCTCACATTCATTGAAGATTTCTCCCAACAAATTGATTTATTCATTATTCTGCTTATTTTTGCTGACTCTTTTACTTTAGGTTGCAGATTTTTCTTTTTTATCACTGCTTTTGTTATTCATGGTGAGATTTCTCTTTCCATCACTGATAGTTCTTGCTGCTTAAAATGATGTTCCTTTGGTAATTTTCATTTGCCACGAAAACTACCTCAACTTTCAAGCACCGCTGCAATAAGCCTCAAATTCTCTTATTACAAGATTTCTTTTGCTTGTTAATGTCAAGAAGAAAACCATGCAGCAGTATTAGCCTTCACAAAATTTTGTTTATACCTTAAAAGATAAAAGGTTCTTTTCCAGCACTTAAACCTCAAAGTTTTTTTCTTTTTGTGGGGGAGAGTAGACAGTAAAAGCTTCTTGTCCCCTCCTCTCAGATAAGCAGGAACCTATGGAATTTTTCTGCTTTTAAAATCATTCAGAAGTGCTAGACATCTAAAAACTTAAAAAGGTATGAAGCTAAAAAAAGCATGAGTACTTTATGAACTCTGTCGTACATTCAAAGAGCACCATTTAAAACCCCAATAGATCCATATATACAGTCTCTCCTACACACTAAACAAAACCTAGTTGTTCTTATGAAAAAAGGAACAATAAATGATGAACACCTTCCTCAGCAGCATCCAAGAGAAGGTAGACAACCATTAACAAAGTGAATTGACCATATCCAATTTAGAGGAACAAAGGCTTACCTGGAACATGCCCTAACCCTTTACAATTCAGATACAGCTTGCCATCAACTCTCATCTGCATCCATCCAACAAAATAAGTGTTATATGAAACTAGCAGCCATAAGTATTAAATTGGTTCACTGCCATAGAGATCAACTTCTAACATCAGATCCAATATTGAGAACCTGGGATATTGCCTTCAAGTCAGGTCGTCTAGACTTTCGAGGTTCTTCACTCTCATCATGTCTTTTATCTTTCTTCTTTATGACAACATTCTCCTTTGTTGCTTCCTTTTGGCAACGAGTTTCTTCTTCCTACATGAATCTCTCTCTCTCTCTCTCTCTCTCTCTCTCTCTCTCTCTCTCTCTCTCTCTCTCTCTCTCTCTCTCTCTCTCTCTCTCTCTCTCTCTCTCTCTCTCTCTCTCTCTCTCTCTCTCTCTCTCTCTCTCTCTCTCTCTCTCTCTCTCTCTCTCTCTGTGCCCGAGCTCTGCATCTGCCCGAAACCCTAAGCGTAGCAGTTTCCGCCAGTCTCCCAGAGACTACAGCAGGTAAGGCGGGAGGGGAGCAGCCCCCCTCTTTCTTCATCTCGAGGGGAGGGTGAGGGAGGGGACCCTCTCCTTGAGCTTTCCAGCACCCTTCTCCTCGCTCCCTGTCTACAGCAACAACATGGAAGGCAGGAAAAGCTTTGCCTATGCCCTCTTGCACCAGCCGCTTTCTATACCAGCCCCAGTCAACAAACCAACAGCATGGGAGTCTTACTTACTCCAAGAAGTGAAGAAACTCCAAGGAGAAATGGCAGCAATGAAACAGGAAATTAGTAAGAAAGATGAACAAATAGCCAGATTGCAACAAAAGCTTGATGAAACACAAGGAAACAGCCAGCAAACAGGAGCTGAATCAACAAATAAAGTCGACTTTGCAACACAACTATCCGAGGTAAAACTATCCAGCTCTACACATTTTTCAAAAGAAGTAATGTCTGTGGTAAAGGAGAAGGAATTGGTGGACAGCAACAAGAAAGTTATCAGGATTGGAGGCCTCCCCCTAGGATGGGACAGGGAGGACATCACACCCGAGTTAAAAGATGACTGCATCCTTGAAACAGAAGTACTAGAAGCACAACTAACCAAGGTGGTCCCCTTCATCAATCTAGGGTCTCCGGTCTTCAACACACCCAAAGGAACTCAGGCAAGGGTAAGCTATTTTGACATGTCAGATAAGATAGCTGTCATGAAGCAAGCAAAGTCACTACAAGGTACTAAAGTATGGATAGAAGATGAACTCACCCCACTCCAACTTAAAAATCGACCAGCAGAGTTAACTAAAGTCAGAGAAGCCAGGAAGAATGGAAAGTGAGCAGTATACAGAGGCGGTCAAGCTATTATCAGAGATTTCCATACCCATACCACATAGGAAGAAACAGCTATCTCCCTCATTTGTAATATATATTGATGTAATTTTGAACCTCTTATGAGTCATAAGAGTGCTTTGGAAGCCACATCCCCCTCCTTTTATTTTTATTTTGATTTTTCCCTTTTATTATAGCCCCTTGAGGGCTTCCCCCCAAGTGGAATGTAATGTTTTGATGTACCTGATCGGTCCCATAGGTTGATTTCGGACTCCCGTGGACGTTAATATATCTTTCTTTTTTTCTTTCTTTCTCTCTCTCTCTCTGCAGAGAGAGAGCCACGTCTCCCAAGCCTTTTCCAGCCCTATATAGCTTTGTGTAGCGATATACTTTTTATTTCATTTTATCTTCTACACAGAGTTACTACACTTGTACATGGTTTTTGTCTCATGGGCCAAGTTTGGCCTCCAGAAGACGTTAATATGACTTTCTTTCTCTCTCTCTCTCTCTCTCTCTCTCTCTCTCTCTCTCTCTCTCTCTCTCTCTCTCTCTCTCTCTCTCTCTCTCTCTCTCTCTCTCTCTCTCTCTATTTATATATATATATATATATATATATATATATATATATATATATATATATATATATATATATATATATATATATATATATATATGTGTGTGTGTGTATATACATACATATACATACACACACACACACACACACATATATATATATATATATATATATATATATATATATATATATATATATATATATATATATATATATATATATATATATATATATATATATACACACACACACATATATTTATACACATATATATACATATATACACACACAGACACACACAGACACACACACACACACACACACATATATATATATATATATATATATATATATATATATATATATATATATATATATACATACATACATACACACACAAGTACATATGTGTGTGCACGTGCATGAGTTATTGTGTGTGAGATTGAAACTCCAATGATCCATAAGAGAATTATGTAATGAGTTTGTATATCTCTTTTGTTGTCCCTTGGGCGTAGTACTTGAAGTCCAATGTAATGGTTGCATCTACCTATTCGAAAGTTGAGAAAGTTGCTCCTTTCATGAACTTGTGATCCCTTACATACATTTCCTTTTAGGAACTCCAGCCAAGTTGAGATAATGAGAAGCACACAATAAGATAACA
>CM035441.1:84914703-84967203 GCA_020310875.1 Ceratopteris richardii | reverse complement strand
TGATCCACGAGGGGGGGGGGGAGGGATCATTGATCCACGGGGAGGGGGGGATCATTGACCCACGGGGGGGAGGGAGGGATCATTGATCCACAGGGGGGAGGGGGGGATCATTGATCCACGAGGGGGGGGGATCATTGATCCACGAGGGGGGGGATCATTGATCCACAGGGAGAAGGGGGGGGGGGGGGGGGAGGGGATCATTGATCCACGGGGGGGAGGGGGGGGGATCATTGATCCACGAGGGGGGGGGGATCATTGATCCACGTGGGGGGGGGGGGGGATCATTGATCCACATGGAGGGGGGGGGGGGATCATTGATCCACGGGGGGTGGGATCATTGATCCACGGGGGGTGGGATCATTGATCCACGGGGGGTGGGATCATTGATCCACGGGGGGTGGGATCATTGATCCACAAGGGGGGGGATCATTGATCCACAGGGGGGGGGATCATTGATCCACAGGGGGGGGGATCATTGATCCACAGGGGGGGGGATCATTGATCCACAGGGGGGGGGGGGGGATCATTGATCCACAGGGGGGGGATCATTGATCCACAGGGGGGGGATCATTGATCCACAGGGGGGGGATCATTGATCCACAGGGGGGGGGATCATTGATCCACAGGGGGGGGGGATCATTGATCCACAGGGGGGGGGATCATTGATCCACAGGGGGGGGGATCATTGATCCACAGGGGGGGGATCATTGATCCACAGGGGGGGATCATTGATCCACAGGGGGGGGATCATTGATCCACAGGGGGGGGATCATTGATCCACAGGGGGGGGATCATTGATCCACAGGGGGGGGATCATTGATCCACAGGGGGGGGATCATTGATCCACAAGGGGGGGATCATTGATCCACAAGGGGGGATCATTGATCCACAGGGGGGGGATCATTGATCCACAGGGGGGGGATCATTGATCCACAAGGGGGGGATCATTGATCCACAAGGGGGGGATCATTGATCCACAGGGGGGGGATCATTGATCCAAGGGGGGGGATCATTGATCCAAGGGGGGGGTCATTGATCCACAAGAATAAGTCCATTTGATCCTCAGGTAGCGGAGTTGTTTATCAAGCATGTCTTTAGATTTCATGGGTTACCGACATCCATAGTTTCAGTTAGGGATGTCAGATTCACCGGACCGAGAGGGTCAAAGTCAACTAGTTTTTCAAGGACATGTTGAGGGCATATGTGTCTAAGAGCAAGATAGATTGGGATAGTTATGTGTCACTAGTTGATTTTCCTTTTGAGATGAACTATGGCATGAATCCCAATGCCATAGGCATGCCACAGCAATGTCCTAGTGCTTTAGACTTCTTCGCAAACGTCCAACCAAATTTAAAAATAGCTAAAGCCAAGCTGCAGCAAGTCGCTGATAGGGCTAAAGAATATGTTGATAGAAAGAGATCCCCTAGATCCTTTGAGGAGGGAGAAGGAGTCTTTCTTCAAGTACGAGCTAGATCTACTTCACTCTCCATAGGGAAGTGTAGTAAGCTATCACCAAGGTTTTGTGAATCTTGGAAGATAGTTAAAAGCTAAGTGAAGTTGCATATCGATTAGATGCTTCCTCTAGTTTGCGGAGTTTATTTAGTGTTTCATGTCAATAAACTTCAGAAGTATATTTTCAAGGAGGATAATCTAATAGAAGGTATTATTTCTTTGTAAGAAAGTAAAAGCACGGATAATTCTCTAGACAGATACTAGATCGGAGATAGAAGAGATTGAGGAATCGTGTCATCCAAGAGTATCTAGTAGCCTAGAGAGGATTATCACTTACTGACTCTACTTCGGAATCAGAAGCTCTGGTTTGCAAGTACTTTCCCTCATTGATCATTGAGGACAATGATCTTTAGAAGGGGGAGAGATTGTCAGACATTGATCCATCGGGATCGGTGCATGTGATCCACAAGGATCATTGATCCACAGGGATCAATCCATATGATCCATAGGGATCAATCCATGTGTGTGAGGGATAAGGGCCAGCTATTCAAGGTCCCACGCTCGGGGGATACCCTAAGGTACTTTGGTAGTAATAGGAGTACTTGGGTAGTAATGGGAATAAATGTTGCATGATGGCCACATGTTCACACTAGACTATTCAAGATCATTGCTATTTTTAGAGTATACCATTGCTATTTTTAGAGTACGAGGGTATATATGGATGGGAGGAGAGCCACACACATCATTCAAGTCTCCTTCTAACAAGTGGACCCCTCCATATCGACAGCTCGAACTACAACATGTATGAACTTGAGAATGGGGATAATATTTTGAATATTCATCCAAAAGTTCATATCCAAAATCTTCCTTTGCACATAACATGCAACCTTTGTATGTACCTGTGCCATAACCATCCATCTCATGTCTATAGCAATCATGCGGAAGGAATCCACACAATCATGTAGACTACTCAAAACATGATAAATATATGCAAATCGAGTACTAAATAGATGAACCAACTCTTTCTGACTCTAGCTTCTAAATATGCTCAAAGCTTGATGGTTTTCGCGTATAAAAGTTATGATGCGCTTAGAAGAGCTATATAGTATGCACTATTAATCTCTTCTCTCACTCTTCACTCTTCAGAGTGCAAGTGCTTTATAGTAGCCTCTCTCTCTCTCTCTCTCTCTCTCTCTCTCTCTCTCTCTCTCTCTCTCTCTCTCTCTCTCTCTCTCTCTCTCTCTCTCTCTCTCTCTCTCTCTCTCTCTCTCTCTCTCTCTCTCTCTCTCTCTCTCTCTCTCTCTCTCTCTCTCTCTCTCTCTGAGCTAGCTCGACAATCTAGAGTGAGAAAGTGACAAGCCACAAAGCTCATCGTGTGCTTGCAACTCTCTAGTCTCGTGAAACATTCACAAGCAAAAAGGGGAACCGTTCTCAATCTAATTTGACATATTTTAGGGCTCAAAAATCAAGGGTTGAAAAAATCAAATCTGAATGCATTGAATGGATCCAATTCATACTGAACCCAATGATCCAAAATGCCCAAACAATTCATGTACAGCATCAATCTTGATCATCCTCATCTTGTTTGTAGGTTGAAGGTCTTGTATGAGCTTAAGCAAGCACCAAGGGCATGGAATCAAAGGCTTATTTAATATCGACTACCTTGATAAGTATGCACAAACACAAAGCAAATCAAATCCCTCACTCTATGTGAAGAAGGTAGTAAGGTTGTATTTATATGTATTTATGTGGATGATCTAATTATAACAGAGGTTGTCATACAAGAATTAAATACATCAAGAGGAAACTTGGCAAAGTATCAGATTTGGGAAAGTTGAAAGTACTTTTTAGGCATTGAAATCGTATATACAATGGATGGCATATCTCTTTTGAAAAGGAAATATCTATTGGATGTACTTTATAAGTAAGACATGGCAAATTGTATGGTACTTACTCCATAGTCACTTGGGGACGATGATGTGTCTCGAGCACATCAAGGACGAGACTTGGACCCTCCCAAGGATGCAAATCTAAGACCACTCAAAATATGCTGATTTAAAGGCTAATTTTAAATGGAAATCATTCATAAGCATTTTATTAGCTTAAGAGAGCACAAATAAATAAGAAAATAGTAAACAAACCACATGTGACCTCATACACCATAGACAATATTTAAATTTTTAAGGACCAAAGCAATGAAACCCATCCATATTACAATGATCTCATCAAAAAACATTATATCGATTCAATATGGTTAAGAAATAATCATCATATCATCTTGATTGCTACTATATATCAAAGAGAGCACATGTCACGAATAAAAGCCATATGGCATAGATGAATCATGATAGATCTAAGATAACTCAAGACTAAGTGTCAAGGAGAATCCAATGGGGAGTATGTGCTACATTAGTAGAGGTGGAAGCCCATTGTGCAATATGAATCTCCACTTGCTCAATGTATTTTGAATCATGTGCTCAATATGAATCTCCACTTGCTCAATGCCTCTTTTTCATGTTCTTCACCTTGCACCTTGTCCTTCGTCTCCCATTCTCTAAAAGGATATGAAGCCATGCTTTAGGTCTTGTGAGGCATCCTTAAATTTGCAATGACAAAGACAAGACCACTGGCACGTTGCACACCAAGCATGTTCCTCTTCTTAGAGGCTACATGTCTATAAACACTCCATAATTGCTCAAGGAAACCCGTAGTGCAAGCTTGGCTAAGTATTTGTATAGCCAATTGTTGCAACTATAGAACATCAAATCCAAAATCTTCCCACCATAGAGTAACGTTGACACGAAACCTATCTTCTTGTGCATCTACGCATGAAAATGAAGCATCTTTCATGGCTCTATATTTGAATAATTGATCTGTAATTAGCCTCCTCAAATGCATTATTTGGGACAAGTCTCTCCAATATCATCCTCCATCCACTTCCTACCTCTGGATAAGCGTAGCGTTTCTTATCTTGGAATACAAGATCCAACATGAATGCCGCTGCATGGAGTGGGGAATAATACGCATTCCATCATTGAACACATATTAATGAGATTTCTTCATATTTCTCATCCTCTTGCACTAGCTTCTTAAGTGACTCTATGGTTCGATCCATAGCTTCATATACTTTGCCAATGCATGGCTCCATAGAATCCACCACTCTTAACAAGTGCACAAGTGGTCGCTCGATATTTAAAACACCACTACACTTCACAACATGGTGTAACATGATGAAGTTATATACAAATCGTGTTTCAACATATTTCAATAAAACAAGAGTAGATATTTTGCTTAACTCATTTTCCACACGTGTATGATTGTTGATGAAGCTCACTAATGCATTTGCCTCATTGATATCATATGAAATCCAATCCAAACTACCAATGTCTTTGAGAATATTATTTAGGCAATGAGTCTTACAAAAACAAACACTAATATGAGGATATAAACTTTCAAGGATTTGAGAAGCTTCTCTGTTTGCGGCTTCCCCACGTGCTACTATGTCTACAACATTTGTTCAACCCAACATTTCTATGGCACTTACCCACTAAGAAGCAAGCACATCAGTTGTTTTACTGTCTCAAATGCATCATGGGATGATATGAAGTACATCTCACCTCGAGAGTAAGCAACAACTCCATGGATAGATCTCCGTTGTATATCACTCCATCGAACACCCCATTTCTTTCCCATGACTTTCGAATGTCCTCACATGTGGCCTCCACAAATTTCTTCTACTTGTCTAATAGAGTCATACACAAACTCTCTAGAGTGGGAGGAACCTATTGTGGTCCATATTCCCCTACTTTTTTCATCATCTCCTTGAAGTGCAATGATCTATGAACAAAAGATGAATTTACATTATACAAATTGCAAATAAGTAGGTATATTGAAAATTTAGTTATGTCACATGAAATATGATTACTTACCGAGAAGTATTGAAAGGTATATGGTATGGGATTCCATTAATCATCAAGGGTTTGTTGACAATGAATAAGTCCATATGGTGTGGAGCATACAAATGACATATCTTTTAGTATGGAAGGAGGATGAGGTTGAATTGTCGTTGTCAATAAAGATGCCTCCTTGGAAACAGAGGTAGAAGTTCTCACAAATGATGCGGGGTTGACCAGAGCTTGTGACACAGGATGAGCATGCACATAGGCATCACACACAGCAAGCTTGTTGAACTTTGCTTGTTGAAAAGTTCTTACTTATTCTCAAAAGTGATGGCATTACAAAACTTTACTTCATTGTCACTCTCATGAAGAAGATAGGCACGCACCCGCTCCACTAGTCCTTTTGTATCCACAACTAGGCCTAACCTATCTTATGTGGTAGGCATACTTGCTCAATTTATGCATGCAACCACTCAAGAGCACTTAAAAGCAACCAAGAGAGTCCTTTAATATGTGGATTGTTTTTTACAAATATAGAGAAAAGCTAACACTTAGAGGTTGGAGTCATGCTAATTAGGAAGGTTCTATTGATGATAAGAGATCAACAACTATTTCATGGATGTCAAAGAAGCAACCCACAATTCTATTGTCTTCAATAAAAGTTGAACATAGAGCATTGGCTCTAGCCATATGTGAAGCTATGTCACTTAAGAAGCTACTAATTGACTTAGATGTGCAGATTGGAACAATCTCCCTTCATAGAGATAACATATCATCTATGCATTTGGCTAATAACCCAATGAGTCATGCCAAGAGGAAGCACGTTGAGGTGCATTACCATTTCGTAAAAGAAAAAGTTGCTAATTATGAAGTGGTTGTTCATTTTGAAACTACAAAAGAGAGTTGCAAACCTATTCACCAAACGTTAGGATGTATCAAAGCTAACGAAGTTCAAGAACATAATGAGCTTGATGGACAAACATTTCCTACCTAAGCTTGAGGGGCAATGTTGAAAAAGGAGAAAGCGTAGAGGATTATTTGGACATTCAAAAAGTGAACCAAGGCTTGGATAATGCAAAACCTACGACTCCTTATCCATTAAAGAATCTTGAAACTTATAAAGTACTTGACTGAGTTTTATTTATGCAAAGAGAAATTTCAGAGTCTTTCAAAAATTGCAAGTATGAAATTGAAAATAACTATATGACATTCCAAAAGCAAACATGTGGATGTATAGGTGAGTAACCATTAAAAACAAAACCAATTATAATCGAATCCTAAGGCTTCATGCAATAGGTGCACTACAGGCATTGTTAATCTTAACCTTCAAACCATTGTGCAACCAGATCACAATTGTTTGCCAATAAAAAAATTTATGTAAATCATAAGACTATTTAAAATAATTTTAACGATTTTTATATCATGTTGGACATTTTATTTTTGCATCTTTTTGGTTCATATTCATAGGCATAATGAGAGAGAGGGGGGAAGAAAGAGAGAGAGAGAGAGAGGAAGAGAGAGAGAGAGAGAGGGAAATGGGAGAGTTCATCTGTGACAATAGGATGAAGAAATATGAATTACATTTGAATGTGCATATGTACAACACAAGGAAGTCTTCACGCTTGTATGTATCCTCTTTGTCTTCCAACATTCCATGTTCCATCACCTTAAACATATTAGCAAACCCTTTTAAAGCATATAAGGGTTCAAGTTTGAATTTAAAAAGAAATTTGTTTTTCACAACATGGCCTTCATCCATATTGTTCAATTTAATGGAGGGTAACACCTATGTTAGCATAAAGGAGGGTACTTCATGAAAAAAAAAACTCTCTAAGTGGATAAAAACCTCAGTTTTTATTTTGGGTCTAAATGAATGACACATTTTAAACGATTAAATCACATTTTACATCTTGCAATTTAAATCTCTCAATCACACTATGTTCCAGACAAACATGTGGATGCATGGGTGAGTAACCATTACATATTAAATTATGATCTAACCCTAGCATTTCATCTCATACGTGCACTAGGTGAATTCTTAACCTTTGATAAAGACACCAAACATGTTATTAGGAAACACAGATATCAGGATTCAGGCCATCCCATAAATTTTAGAAATCTAAAAATGAGATAGAAATAGAAAAACTTTGAGAAAAACTCAAGAATGCTTCCTTATATGGCAGACACATCTGTGTAAAAACGTAGGGCCAAAAATCCCTTATCAGCTGCACTTAAGTACTTTGGAATACACCAAAATTGCATAGAGTTAAGACACTGAAATACTGGAAAAGCAAGCCAGATTAACATATTTTAACGATTATGCAATCTGAATGTCGATTCTGACTACGTCGATTTGAACGTCGAAGGCTATTACAAACAAACGGTCATATTAAGAACGTTTCCAATTTCCGGATTAGTTTGACAAGTGTATATGATATATGAAGATGTAATAGAGATAGATGATAAACGAGCTTGCAAAGTGTGAACTGACCTGAACAGCACGCAGGTAATATGTGTTATAAATCCTCAAAGCATCCTTTACTTTTTGAGCTGCTTCTGGGTCATCAATAAGAGTGGCAGACTCAGAAGAACTCAATTCCTCGGTATTTGATTGAATACGATTATTAGGCTCTTCTGATTCTGGACTTTCTTTTGCTACTTTTTTTGCATTCTTCAGGCCTGTCAAAACTGCAGGTACTACTTTTTTTCCGTTACTAATAAAGGGAGGCACACTTAGCGGCTCTGATACTTTAAAGTTCTCTTTCGCTCTCTCAAGCTCCAAAATCCGAGAGCTTCTGCGATAATAAGCCAAATCAATGCCATGAATATCTCCTGTCTGAGAAGCCTTCGAACCATATTTCATGACTGTTTCTGTGGTGTGTTCCAAATCTACTTTTGCCTTCTTTACTTTGTTATTTGTGGTATAAGCTTTTCGTTTGCTTGCCATCGAACTCCAGCGAACTAAATAGCGATCTGTGCGTTAAGAAAAGCAATGTTTACGAGTGAACGTGAAAAAATATCTCACATAAGGAACAGCTTAAAACATTAAGGACTTTTCTCGGGAAAAACTAGACAATGCAGAGGAAAGCCTGACTTAACGAACGCCGAAACAGCTGATAGATATGTATACCAGCGTACTCGCGAAAATAGGCGATAAGAGAACTCGAGGTAATCAAATATCCGCTTGGAAAACTATGTCGAGCTTCTCAAGCTTACTAAGCAATAAGCAGACAAAGGACTCAAAAGTTGGCGCTCAATGATAGACTGACTGTTATCAGCTCAATCGTCTCGAAGACAACGAAGAGACGAAAGAGAACTTCGAAGTTCTTCACGGCCTGATAAACAAGCAGAGAGCAGGAACGGCGGGAGCGCTCAACTATTGAGATGACTACTGATAGACTTCAATAATCATTGCTTCAAAACTCCCGCGCTTTTTTTAGTATTTCTACGATTTTGTTTGATATCCGTGGTCATGCTCGAACCCGAAATAACGCTCATTTTTTGACGGCAGAATTGACCATTTTCGTCATTTTGGACGCTAAAATATGGTCACGATTTTTTAAATTTTTTAAAAATAGAATTACAAATTCAAATTAGGGTACTCGAAGGGCGAGACACTTCATCAAAAATCAATCACGCGAGCTTGATTTTTTTTTTCTTTTTTTGTAAAGGAAGTTCGATCGAATCCTAATCTCTCCGGTTTGAATGTATTGAAAGAACAATTGTACAAGTGAAGGATATAGTACCATAGGACCTCTTGTATCCCACAAAGCAAGAGTTAGACTATTGAAGCATTGCAAGGAAAGAATTGAAAGACATCTAGTTTCAACGAGCCAAAGATATTACACTAATAAATTAGCCAGACTTGCCCAAACATGTCACCCATGGGGATTGAACATACAACCTCTACCTCAAAAGGTTAGTGCCTAACCAACTCGCCTATGGGTTTTGGAAAAAGTTTATTTTTTATACGATGTCCTTCCTTCGAAAGTAAGTTACTCATGTTTGTAAATTATTTTTATACTTTGTGATAATTTATGATGCAAAGCACGAGGTGTCTAATGGTTGTGTCAAAGATCAACCTTGATGGATGGCATAAAGTTTGTTGGCTGTACTATTTTCTAGTGACCACCAAGGTGTTGCAAAAGTGTGTTCATTGTGGGGTTCGAACCTACATAGAGAGCTTGGTCACTAAAAGCAAAGGTAATGAAGTATAGTACAAAAGTAAGAGTCTATGGGATTTGTATTTAGAAATAGTAGAAGCTTTGATATGCAGATTATAGGCTCATATTTTCTCAAGTGAAAAAACTATGCAAGCTTCAAATCTATTCATTATAGGGATAATACCATTTCTTGAGGGAGAACCATACAGGGGTTCCAAAGACATGCACATTCACCATCTCAGTATACATGGAAAAGAATAGTTGAGCTCATTTGCATCCCTTTCCTCCATAGAGCCTCTCCTTTTGTGGAGCTTGAGAGCCTATAAACATCGTTTAGCTTCTACCAATCTCACTTACTTCCATAAGCAATATGCCACAATTTTGTTTTTATTTTGACACAGTTTTACTAAGAGGTTGAAAGTGTTGGGAGTTATCTCATGGAGGCATGTTGCTTTTCATTATTTTTGTAAGCTAACAAATGATCACAAACCTTAAAAACATGGCTCTTCAAAATCTCACATTTGTACAATTGTTTCCTCATACAATGGTAGCTTGGGTGCACTCAAAGGGACAATAAATCCCATACGACCCATCTACCATGGCCTTCTTCTCACCTTGTGATCATATGTAGCCTCTCACCTAAACATCTTTTGCAAATTTTATTATCTCACCTCTTCACTTGTGACGAATATAACTTTACATAACATGTTTTTTCTACTTTCATTACCAAAATTACCAAGATGATTTCATGTTCTTAGAAAAACCTCAACTCCATCATGTAGTACAAATCTCACTTTATGCCCACGTCAAGTCAATTGTTTCATATTATACGTGTGCACACAAACTATATATATATATATATATATATATATATATATATATATATATATATATATATATATATATATATATATATATATATATGTATGTGTGTGTGTATGTATGTATGTATATGTGTGTGTTTGATCTCTGACCTAATCTTTCATTAAACTTGAAATTGAAAAGAAAGAAACACACCTAAAAAATGCCCTTTATCTCTCATATTTAGGGACTAACTTCAAGCTAATCTATAGATATTGAACCCTAGATGTCTAATGTGATTATTACTACACCATGCACTCGTCACAATGCAATTGTGAATGTCAACTTCAAATTTGTGTGGATATAAAGAGCCTTTTTTTGCTTTTGTGAGACTTATTACCTTGTATAATGGATCTCCCCCTATTTCACTCACCTCAATTTCAAGTTATGTTAATGGCCTTATTGGTCTCTACCTAGTTTGCATCCTTGTTTAATGATGGCCTTTATTGATACATGTAGTTCTGCAAAAGCACATATTGATAATGTTGAATGCCACCTCAATCTCCTCCTATGCCTGAACATGGTTCATTGCAGATCAAAGAACCCCATAGATGAAATAGATGAGAGGTACATGATCGAGCCATCTCGATCCAAGTCACGATTTTGTTGTCCATCGGATGAGTGTCCCTATAAATGTGACCACCAAAGAGATTTTGTGCATACTTCCAGCTCATACTATGTCTACTCTCCCTCTATCTCTCGAACTCCTCTCTCAAAGAATGGGCATTTACACATAATTTACTCTCTTTCTTAATGTTCTAGAGTGCTAAAGCAATGCCCATAACACATAGGTGAGTGAAAGTTTAGTTCTTTCCCACATTTTTGCCACTCATTCTATTTGTTTCCTTGATAGTTTTAGTGGAGAGGTGCAAAGTTACTATGGCATCACACTGATGAGTACTATGCCAAGAGATGAGCGCTTATAAACATTGTTTATTGCAACCTATAGTACTGTTCAAAGCCACAAGTATTATTTTATGATACGGATTCTTAGAAGTATTACTTAAAATGAGAAATCTAGAAAAAATAACTTGCGATTATGTCTAAAAAGAAAAGAAAACGTATGAGTGGAATCTAATGAGATAAGAAAACGAATCCAGAAGAAGGGGGGAAGGGAGGGATTGAAGATGAAACATAAATTTTATGTGAGAGAGAGAGAGAAAAAAATATATCATATGCTTAACCTATGATTTGATACCATGTTGAAATGATGAAAGACTAGTCCTTCTTCACTTATCAAACATGAAGCTCAAACTATGGAGCAAGAAATGAAAAATAACAAAATATGATGAATTGAATGAAATGGAAATGACTTACATAAGATGCTCTATGAGCATTGAGAGTCCATGAGGTGAGGAGCACACTCTTGGCAATGGTCTAGAGTGAATGTGTATCTCTTGAGTGAAGGGACGCCTTGCTTATATGCAATTTGAGAGAATTCCCTTACATGCGGGATAAATGGACTTATATGAGAATGAATGTAGACTTGGACAAAAGGGTGGAGCATGGAAATCTCAACAATAACATGCCTCCTAGATGAAAAATCAACTGACCTCAATCGATAAAAAAGAAAGTAGATATGGATGGCTAGTCACATGTCCCATCACTAAACAATAATAAGCATGTTCAATGTAAAAGCACATATATGGAAACATATGATTAGAGAGCAAAATCATTTAATGTGATTATGAATGATATGCAAAAATTAAGTGATCATAATGAGGAATCAATGAACTTGAATGGATCCACTAAGATTCTTCAAGAGAATGATTTTTATTATCGATGATATCGAGTAATAATGCATTTAGTGGTTACATCATGATCGAGTATTTTCTTAGTAATTAAGATTTCAGATTGTTCTTCAAGCAAAGGGGGGTCATAAAAAATAGGAGAGTGGTAGAATGCCTTTAACTAGTTTTAATAATCTGATTTGAAAATATTTATGTATATTTTAATTAGATAGTAGGCCTACTCCAAAAGAATTTTCATTAATCTTTTAAATAATGTGAAATTATACATAATAGCATGGTAGCTCATGCATATCTTGGTTGAGCAAGAAGCAGCCTACTGTGGCCACTTCTAGTTGTGAGGCTGAGTATAGGGAAGCTTTCACAACGATTGTTGAGTGTGTGGCTCAGATGCCTTATGGTTGATTTGGGTGTTGGTCAGTCTCCTGCCACCACCATCTTCACTAACAGTCAGAGCGCATTGGTAGTTGCAAGGAACCATGTGTTCCATGCTCGCACTAAGCACATTGAGGTGCATTATCATTATGTCAGAGAGAGGTTCTCTACTGGAGAGATGAGCTTGGCATATGTGCCCATGCAGGAGAACATTACACACCTTTTCACGAAGGCTCTGCCTAGGGAGAAGTTTGAAGCTTTTCGAAAAGCTTTGGGCTTACTTCTTTTTGTGGATTGATTCCACATAGCTTGGCGCTTCCTTATACATGAGTGCCAGCTCCTTGTTCACCGCATCACTCCTAGGGGGGATTTGTTGATATATTTAGGTAGTGATGTGTGTGAGCACACTAGGACTGGGGGGCACTTTTTTCCCTCTTTAGGAGTTTTTTTTCCCCCAACTTGTATATATGCCTATTACCCTAACGGGCTACTTATCTTTGTACATTCTAATGGTAATACATTTAGTATTGTGTGTTGTGCTCCAAGCTTCTTCTTCTTCCTTGTGTTGTTCACGTGCTTCCACAGATGTCTAATGCCAACATAAGTCACTTGTGACTCTTTTGTAAAGACTTTTTGCCATTGTGAATAACTAACTTTACAGTATTCTGAATTTACTTATTCTTGTTTATGTATCTTCTTCTCCTTGAGCTTATATGTGTGTTTGAGGCATGGAATGTGTGCCCTACCCCTTTCCAATCTCTTTTTGCTGATTTGGTATGTGTGTCTGAAGCTTAGGAAGTGTGGAAATGAGAGTTGGTGTTTTCCACCACTCTATTTTTTTGTCATAGCATGAAGCACAGAAGTTCGATCGAGTTGAAAGTATGAACCTTGGATGCATCTCTTTGAGAGATTCGAAATGAACCCACTATTGACCATATTCGAGTATCGAAGCTGAGAGAAATCACTGGTCGATTAGTGTCCACTACTCCGCCAAGCATCATGATACATGCCAGTGTGTAGAACGTGTTGTGCAATGTAGATTTAGCCTAATTTGCATGCATGACTTGTCCCAATCCTACATTAACTATCACATGAGCACATGTCTTCATACACTTGATGGGGTTTAAGTCACGGATTGATAATTTAACGAGTGTGTCAATTCCACCACTATATGCACTTGCTTGACATGTTCTCACCTTAGGTGTAGTCACAATCTAGGGTCTTACTATTTCCTTCGAGTCAGCTATCAAGTCTTAGAAGCGGTGTGTTCAATGTTTGTGTACAAAATTCTTGAAAAATTCCACTTTCAAGTCCTTCTCGAATTGTTTCTATTTTCCACGATACATGATACTTGTGATTACGATGATACACGATATCAAGTTTGGACGATATGATACTTGGCCTAAGGGCAATACATGGAAAACTCACGATACTTGAAACTTGCTCCTCAATGATACACAATACATGTTATAGCATGATGCACAATGTCACAATACATGATACTTGAAAATTCTTGAAAATTTCCACTTTCAAGTCCCCCTTGAATTGTTTCTATTTTCCACGATACATGATACTTGTGATTACGATAATACACGATATCAAGTTTGGACGATATGATACTTGGCCTAAGGGCAATACATGGAAAACTCACGATACTTGAAACTTGCTCCTCAATGATACACAATACATGTTATAGCATGATGCACAATGTCACAATACATGATACTTGAAAAGTATCGATGACACATGATACTAGCAAGTACACGACACACAATAATTGAGTTTGTAGATGATACGTGGTACTCAAATCCTCATGATACACATCCAAGATCAGTGACACATGATACTTGAGGTATCAACAATACATGATACTTGAAGTGATGATACTCAACTAGGCAACATACGATACTTGCATATCATGATACACATTAGGAGTAAGGTATCGGTGATACATGATACCTGCCAAGTGTCATTACACATGGGAATTTAGTATCACGACACAAAACTCAATTGATCAGGACACTTGGACTTTGTGTAGTCCAAATTTAAAAATGTGTATGTGTGTGTGTGTGTGTGTGTTCCTTCTGCTCTCCTTTTTACCACTATGTTTCTGTAGCTAGAAAACTCTTCCAAAATCTCCCTAAATGAGCCTCACAATACTCAATGAGTGTTGTGTTACCTTGTGTGAGTGATCAAACAAATTTTTTATTTGATGATGATATAGAGCTCCCCTCTAGAAATGTTTCCTCAAGTTTTTGTTGCTAGATACTTGCTAAACTCCATGTTCTAGGTGACACACAATCTTCGATACTGATCTTTTGTGAGATCTACAATAATTGCATAAACAAGTGAAGTGAAAAGTAGTGAAATTTGGTTTTTCATCTCTGGCTGAGACTAGAGACTCAAGAAAAAAGTGAATAAAGTTTTTTTTAGTTTTTGACTCGTGATTAATTTACTTTACTTTATCAGGCATTTACCTACTTATAACCCTAATTCTTCACTCTATACCTAATCCTAAAACTTGTCACACACACAATGAGTGTATGAAGTAACAAGTGCAAGGGAAATTTTGGCTTCCCAAGTTACTGAAATCACTTCTTCACACTCACTACCTTCACAATTATGCTTCATGTAGACACCTTGATTGAGGTCTATCCCTAGAACAACACCCAAAAATGTGTGTACCTTAATGTCTTGCGGGCTTGCGATACCCTTAGCAAGAAGTGTAACCCAACAAAGTATTCACTCAATATACTCTGACACATCTAGTGACTCACAAGTGTAACCCAACAAAGTATTCACTCAATATAATCTGACACATCTAGTGACTAGAGGAAGAAAATATTATGGCCTTAGAAGATATGCATAGCTCCATACTTGCAACAGAGCTCATGTCAACAATAGAATGTGAGTATAGGGCTTCCCTGTAGTACACCTCTACAAACTAGTTCCTATATACTTGGGTGAACTCAATATGTTAGTAACAAGACTTAGAAAATACATAGAATCAAAAGTTTTACTGAGGCCAGTTACAAAATTTGAGGGAAGGTTTTATATGGCCAAATGTGGACAACTATACTTAGCGATTGAACACCATGAGAAAATCAATGAAAGAGGAGAAATGGAAGAACCTAGTAACTCTACTGGGATAGATAATAGAGAAGCAATATCTACTCTTAGAGGAAGCTCAGTAGTAGTAAACATTTAGAGAGGGGATAAGATCCCTCAAGATGATTACTTGTCTGAGTTCTAGAAACTAACAAATTATTACAAGCCACTTCATCCCCAAGAGGAAAAGCATCAATCTTGCCACTATTTTTTGATTGCATGATCCTAAAGAATCTTCAAAAGAACACCTATCTGGATCACAACAAGAGAAGGTATTGAGAAGTTAATGATTTGGAGAGGTTCAGACTACAATACTTGGGTTTGCCAATATTCCTCCCACGGATCAGACAATCACTTCTCAAAACCCTCAAGGGCAACAAAAAAATAAGGAAAATCCTTTCATAGGTCAATCAAGCTGACAAAGTATGCCAATCCGGCCACATGTCCATTTTACTATGCCAGATACTAGCGCCACGGCTCCCACTCATCCGAGAAGTGAGACAATGAACCGACCACTCTTTCCTCTAAGAACCCCACAAGGTAGAGGACTAGGTATGCATCCTATGATTCCAGTTATGCCTAGACCTCCTAATGTAGGAAGAGGGCTAAGACCTATTCAGGTAGCCAAGTGGAGACCCATATGACCACATGGCTGAATTTAAGCAAGTGTTGCATGCTGAGCAAGCTGACGACTTTTTTGTCTAGTATGAATCTTTCGGTCTCACACTTATTGGGAATACTTTGGCTTGGTTTCAACCCTTGTATCCCAATAGCTTTGTGAATATAGAACAATTCTTTGAGGAATCCATTGGTGAATTCACCAACAGAGGTATCAAACATATCTCCTCTTCCCTGATTCATAGTTTCAAATAGGCTCCCAATGAATCTGTAAGATTAGCATCTAGACAATTCAATCAATATGTTGACCAGTGTCCTATGGTAGAGGCCCACCTAGCAAAAAATGATATCTTTGTTTTTGGATGGCCTAGTCAATGGAAATTTGAGAGCCCTTGTGTATGTGAAACAATTATAGATGTTGAGTGAATGTCTAAGGGAATGCATAGATTTGGAAGATAATCTTGCAGAAGACTTGAAGATTCCACATACCCCTACCAAATTGGAGGATGCGTCTAGTAATGCAAGGGTACAGAACCAACCAGGTAGAAGAACTAGCAGACTGAGTGGTCAAGAATCTAGGTCTCCAAGGACAAAAGAATTATCAAAACCCACCCATGAGAATGCCCATGCTAAGGAGGTGTATGCACTGTGGAGGTGAACATCCATCTCATGCTTGTGCAAGAGGAGGACTTGTTCCCCCCACAGCCATATCAACCTAATAGGCAACAGACACAAGGACCTAGTCTATACTATCATATTGAACAAAGATAAACTAATCATACCATTGAAAATTGCACATATAAAAGAAAATCTAGGCCAATGCCATACATCGTAGTACAAAACATATGGATACCCCCGAGAGAGCAAGGCAACGAGCCTCCTATATATGCTCTATATCAAAGACCACCCATGATTCCAAGAACATATGAGCATCATACATATAACCAACCTCAACCTGTGCTAGGACAACAACCTGCACATCCACAAAATGTCGTACCTGTCAAATACGCACATCCTGAAGAAAACCAAGAGAGAGCTATAGTGTCGGTGTCACCACTCATGAGTGCACAAAATTTAAGCCAAAGTTATGAACATGGTTATTTGGAGATTACTATTTCTATGAACAAATTTTTGTAGAATATGATACTTCGTATGAAGAGCAGTACTATGATCATGATAGTTGTGAAAACATCTATGGACCTGAATACACTAACCTCATGTATATAGCTCCTAGAGCTCAAGATCTTGGAAGAATTATGACAAGAACACATGCCCCTAGAGCACCATGTTATAGATGTGGAGGAGACCATTTTATTAGGGAATGTACGATGCCTTACCACCTGCCACCCTCTAGAGTATGGGAAAGGTATTGTAGTGACTACAAGAAAGAGCATTTGTTCAAAGATTGTCCCAAAAACCCATCCAATGGATCACTCACATCTCAAATCCATGTAATAGAGGTAATGGAATCCTCAAGGACTGATAAAGAGTACACGGTGCCATTGAAGGCCGTCATCAGAGCCAAAGCAAAAGGAAACAATGGAAAATCTAAGACCTAATAGCCCAAAAAAGGAAAAGGAGATAGAATCTTTACCCCAAATGGTAGAAGATTCAGAAAAATCCTTTGATACCTTAAAAAGCAAAAAACTCAAAGGTGGAAAGCAAGAAGAGAAAAAATTAAAAACAAGTGGATGAAAAAATTGGTTGAGAAGAACGAAAAAAAATTAAAGACCCCAAACCTAAGCAGACTAATCCAACCAATCAAGACACAAAAGTGGTGAGATAAAACCAAACGAGGGAACATGTAGGATCAATTGCAGTAGATCCCATGCCTAACGACTTAAAAATGTGGTTAGAAGCATATCAGTCTAGAATAGAGACAGGACCTAGTTTAGAGCAATATGATTGAAACTATCCAAGAGGATATCTCAAAAAAGACACACTTGACCTATGTAAAAAATTTATTGAAGTTGCTCAAACCATGCTAGAACAAGCAATACCTAGCCTTCCTAAAATGAGAATCCTAGAAGAAACGTTCTAGGAATGTTTAGAAAACCATAAATCACAATAGAGGAAACCAAAAAAAAATAAATTGAAGAAGACTTAGATCTCGAAACTGATATTCTTCTATGGCAAATAGTTTTTTATGCTTCATGTCGTCTTCCCATTCTATTGCTTTTAGGTATTGCTCATCCATCAAACTCAAGTTCCATTTCTATTATTTCATAGTCTTCCTTCCATTCTTTTTCAATTATTTCACCTTCTTCAGCCTCTTGAAGTACAACCACATACAAGCTTAAATTGTATCCTTCTTCATCCACATAACACTTCTTCATTTACACACACATCTAGTGTTGCTAGAATTTCCATCCATTCATGTGGTTCGAAGGCTTCGTCGGGAAATATTTATGGTGTGTAGGTTGGACCTTCTGTGGGTCTATGTTTCTTGTGTCTTGTTTGCCAATGTTGTAATCTTTCCTCTTCTCATTTAGCTACTTTGAAAATCCATAGTTGGGTATCCTCATTCATACAGGATTAGTCACTAGATCCAACATGGATTGACACATCTTCTTCCTCTTTATGTATAAGATTCCATTGAAGAGGTACGTCTCTCTATGCAAAGTTTTGAAGATTTATTTAGTATTTGTGCCTTGATGTTGGATATACAAAGCATCTTGTCATCAATCTTGAACTACCTTTAACCTGTCATATGAATGGTCTACCTAGGATCATCTCGTAATTGCTCATCTTGAAAAATTGACATATAGCGAAAGTGTGTTCGAATTCTACTCCGGAAGTTGTCAGAACTACATTTTCAAGGAGTCCTAAAGGTCATTTTACATGACCATCTGCTAATTGGAGCTTCATTCTAGTCAGTCGTAGAGCTACTCTTCTCCATGTCTCCCAAATTTCTTTGGTTCAAATTGTACTCTATAAGTTGTCAGAATTACATTTTCAAGGAGTTCTAAAGGTCGTTCTACATGAACATCTGTTAATTGTAGCTTCATTCTAGTTGATTGTAGAGCTAGTCTTCCCCATTTCTCCCAAATTTCGTTGGTTGCTATCCCACTCCAGCTCCCATATCTAGAACTGGTTTGGTCATTTAGCATCAGGATGTGATTGGAAGGCACATATTTCCTTCATCTCCCTCACTAAAAGATCCAACTTTATCGACTAGTATCTTGACAGTTGTTGTTTTCTCCAAGTTTTCTTCCTAAACAAATATGTTTTGTTCATTCAATTTCAATTCATTAGCTAGTTTCTTTTGGAGGTGGGGTTTTACTCGCAAGAGTTCTTCTAGGGTTATAGAATATTACACTTTGGCTTTCTTTAATTCTTGTAAGGTGGTTGACACTTCCTCTAACATTCTCTTCTCATCATATGTTATTGTTGGGTCATGAATGAAATCTGATTTTTGCTCATATTCTTCCATATAATTAGGAAATGTAGTTAGACTAATAGCATCCTCCCTATCTTGATCCTGATTGGATAATTCTTCATAGTCTTCTTCTTGCTCCATCCTACGCAGGTTCCTAGAAGCATCTAGTTCTTCAAAGGGAGAGACATCCTCCTCAATTTCTTCCATCCTTATTCTTGCCCTTTGACCCATAAATCATGTGTCCAGTTTGCTTCCACTTCCGAAATCATTGAAGAGGGAAACGAATGAAACGGAAGATGAAAACTTACCAAATGAACACTTTAAAGTGCCAAAGCATTTTAAAAAATATGAAGTGGAGGAAAGAAAAATAGCTATTCAAATGCCCAAGAGAGAGGCATATGATGGAATAGCATACAAAAACAAAGAGCAAACCAAGAAGGTAATAGTAAGACTAGAGGGAGAAGAAGATAGATGCACTTACATAGGCAAGGATGTGTCCTTAAAGGAGGAACAAGAACTCATAGCATTAATTCAAGAATATAGGGACATGTTTTCTTGGACCTACAAAGACCTAAAAGGTGTATATCCCTCAATATGTGCTCATAGATTTCCGATGGCTCTTGATGCAAAACCATCTAAGCAAAGATCATATACATACAATGATGTGTATCCTGCCAAAACCAAAGAAGAAATAGATAAATTATTGGAATCTAGATTTATATACGAGATTGAACACACCGAATGAGTTTCTCCTTTGGTGTTGGTACTGAAGAAAAATGGAAAGTTTAGGGTATGTATTAACCTCAAAAATTTAATGTTGCCACCATTTGAGATAGATATCCATTACCCATCACGGACCATCTTTTGGAAAAGGTAGCAGGCAAGTAAGTCTATAGCTTCCTTCATGGGTTTTCAGGATATAATCAAGTAGCGATTGCTATTGAAGACCAACATAAGACCATGTTTGCTACAAAATGGGGAGTATATGCATTTTGGGTTATGCTGTTTGTTTTAACTTATGCCCCAACAACTTTTCAAAGAATAATGTGTCATGTGTTCAAATAATTCCTCAGGGAAAAGTATGGAAGTATATGTAGACAACTTATATACATAATATTCTTAACACATTGACCACATACTTGAATTAAGAAGAATATTCGACAAATGTAGGCAGTATAGAGTTTGTATGAATCCAGAGAAATGTGTTTTCATGGTGAGACAAGGAAAGATATTGGGACATATAGTGTCCAAAAATGGAATATCTACCAATGAAGATAAGATCAAAGTTATCTTGGATTTACCAAGACCCAAGAATGTAAAGGAAATACAAGCCATTATGGGTCATTGTGGATATTATCACTGATTCATTCACATGTACTCCATAATCGCAAAAACCTTGTATGGTTTGTCGACTCAATTTACTTGGATGGAGCAATGTGAAAAGGCATTCAATGAGTTAAAATAGAGACTGAGTTCAACACCAATATTGAAAGTTCCCAACTAGAACAAACTATTTCATATACACGTGGATACATCTAATTTTGCCATTGAGTGCATCTTAGCACAACCTGCAGATAAAGGAAAGTTAGATCATTCAATAGCCTATGTCAGTAGATAGCTTAATCAAGCGGAATGCAATTACACTACAACTGAACGAGAGGGCCTTGGTATGTTCTATGTGGTAAATAATTTAGACATTACCTCTTAGCCAATAAATTGAAGTTTTTTATTGATAACTAAGCTTCATTGTACTTGGTCAATAAATAGTGTAACACTAGAAGGCTAGTTAGGTCGTTCCTACTGTTAATGGAATTTGACTTTGAGGTAGTAGTCAAGAAGGAAAATACTCATGTAAGAGCTCATTACTCGTCTAGAATGAAAAACATGGAGAACCACCAACTAGAGTAGCAGATGGGCTACCCAACACTTACTTGTTCAACCTAGAAATATGTCCTAAGTGGGTTGAGAAATTGATACCTATACTCACACATGGACCAAGCCATAGGATCAATTCAATTAGAGGCAAAGAACTTTGGAAAACAAGGAATCTCCACATTGTGGCAGACAATTTGTACTTCAAAGATTCTAGTGGAATACTTCTAAGATGTGTCGAGGATAAGGATAGAAGAATCTTGATCAAACAAGCCCATGAGAACTATTGGAGAATGCATAAAGGAGTTATTGGAACCACACGAGAGTTAAAAAGACAAGGAGTGTATTGGTCGAATATGCAAAAAGATATACATGAATACGTGACAAGTTGTCACCTATGTCAACAATCTACACCTGAGGAACATTCATGCCTAAGTTATTCGACTATAGTGCCTAAGTGGAGTAATCCACTTGTAGATTACTTGAAATTACAAACTTATCCAGAAGGAGCAAGTCTAGCATGGAAAAGAGCCCTAGAAGAACAAAGTAAGGATTATGTAATTATGGGTAAACAAGTATTCAAACAAGGAAAAGACAATCAAGTATGACTTTGTGTGCACAAGGGATAATATTTTCCCATATTAGAAATGGCTCATTTTGGAGCAACATGAGGTCATTTTTCATCCGACAAGACTAAAAAATGATTCTCTTTGCAGGCTTATGGTGGCCAACACTACATATGGATGTCAAAACTTATGTACAAAGTTGTGATGTCTTCCAACAAACCAAGTACCAAATACCACGATATGACATGCCTTTGAGACCAATGGTTAGTGCAAGAGCTTTCTCTAAATGGGGAATACTCTTCATTGGACTAATTAATCCTGATAGCAAGAGGATCTCATGTTGAATACATCATAGTAGGCATAGACTACTTGACTAAGTGTGTAGAAGCTAAAGCCACAAGAAGAGTGATGCCCAAAACACTGCAAAGTTCCTATTTGAAAACATCTTCACTATATTTGAACTACCTATAGAGATTGTAAGTGATAGAGGTACACACTTCATTAACAAAGTCATTAAGTCACTCATGAATGAATTTTTAGTGATTCATAAAAAATCAGCACCCTATCATCCACAAGTTAGTGGACAAGCTGAGAGTTCAAATAAAGTGTTATGCATGGTTCTTACCAAGATAGTGAACAATGGAAGATCTGATTGGGATAAACAATTGCATCATGCAAGTTGGGCATTCTTAGTTGCTTATAAGACATGAATAGGAACAATGCTCTTTAGTCTAGTTTATGGTCAGAATACAATTTTACCAATTGATTTCTTGATTCATACTCTTTGAGTAGTTGAGAAATATGAATGGACAAGACATGAGTTGTCCAAGCAATTGGATCAAATAGAGAAGATGCATGAAACTAGATTGGAGGCAGTAGGAGGCATATATGCTCCTAAGCAGAGGCAAAAATTTTATTATGATGCTCATATCGAAAGAAGCGTTGATCCTAGGACAAGATTGGATATATGAGTTTGAGGTTACAATACATCTAGCTCAGGGATACATATAAGCTAAAGTATGACATAAGGAAGTCTTTAGTCTACTAGATGAAAAGACAAGGCAAAGGAAGTAACACCAGATTCAACCCAATCAACCTTAAAGAAGGCTTCACGTCAAATGATAAACACAATTTAAGTATGGAGACCAAAGAGTGTACCAACAAAACAAATCTAGAAGAAGCGGTGTGAGAATTCGGCACACGACTTCATTAAGCTATTTAGTGGTGCACATTTGCTTCAACAAAAATAGGAATTTGCTTGTACTTTAGTAATAGAGGACTTCTACTAACTATTACTAACAATTGCTTTGGCTATGACTAACCATTTTATGTTTCTTATCAACAAATAGAGAAATTTAAAAAAAGGGATATATTTAGGTATCATGATTTTCTCAGCTATGTGAGGTGAAACATGTTTAAAAGGCAAACAACGAATGCTTTAACACTATGGAAGACAAAAGCTTTCCTGAATTCTCATATTAATCATGCATTGTAATTCAAGTGCAGATGGCTTCTGAGGATTCTGAAGCTACCTAGCAAAAATGAAGATAAACGAATTCCTATTGGAATGTGTTGTCAGAGCAAAGGGTCACTGATTTCGGGATGACTAGCCAACTAGAGAACATCTCTTCTTAATCACCATAAGAATCATGGATCACGACCATCGATTTCCAGTGATGAAATCAAGATTTTAAAGTTCTTCATGAATTACCTCGAGTATCGGACACATGGACCAAGATGGGAATTGAAGCTTATTTGAAGTTTCCAATTTATAAGTCGGATTTTGAAAGATGCACTCAAGTGATGAATACATTGCATCCCAGAGCAGATAAGCCTTCAGTACAAGAGGCTAGAGTCATGGACTTACAAGGAAATTGGCAAACCATCAACTTCAACCATGAACTCATTAAAGAAGCATTCAAATGGATTAAAGATGGTATTATTGATATCAAGGATGGAAGTCATGAAGCAAAGAAGATAACTTTTTTGGACATTAATCGAATAGATATAGAGGAAGAAGTGCGACTAGTACACCAACATTTTTACTTCTCGAACATGCATAGATACATGACGCCTCAAAAGATAGTATTTCAGCTACTATCTCCTGTATTCAAACAAATAGGCAATCAGATCAACTTGACCCCATATGTACAAGAAAGGCTCTTTGAAGCTAAGAAACAATGGGGCAACAGAAAGTTCTTGAACGGTAGCATCACTTTGACTATACTGATTTACCATGCTTTGAATATCCATGATTATCCAAGGGAAATACATGGAAAAATATATCAAATCAACCATCGGATCAAAGAAGAAGCATGGTGTTGTGATCATAGAGGAAGCTTGTTGGAGATCAAAGTTTGTGGAAGCACACAAACGGTTCAAGGAAGAAGAAGAAGCTTGAAGCACAACACACAATATTGAATGTTTTACCACTAGAATGTACAAAAGATAAGTAACCTGTTAGGACTATAGGCATATATACAAGTCAAGGGGAAAAACTCCTAAAGAGGGAAAAAAGTGCCCCAATGGTCCTATTGTGTTCACACACATCACACATCACTACCTAAATATACCAACAAATCCCCTTGGGAGTGATGTGGTGAACAAGGACCTGACACTCACTTATAAGGAAGTGCCAAGCTATATGGAATCAATCCACAAAGGGTGGTAAGCCTAAAGCTTTGTGGAAAACTTGAAACTTCTCCCTCGGTAGAGCCTTCGTGAAATGGTCTGCAATGTTCTCGTGTGTGAGCACATATGCCAAGCTGATCTCTCTAGTAGAGAACCTCTCCCTAACATAATGATAATGCACCTCAGTGTGCTTAGTCTGAGCATGGAACTTAGGGTTCCTTGCAACTGCCAATGCGCTCTAACTGTCAGTGAAGATGGTGGTGACATAAGACTCACCAACACTCAAATCAGCCATAAGGCATCTGAGCCACACACACTCAACAATCATTGTGAAAGCTGCCCAATACTCAACCTCACAACTAGAAGTGGCCATAGTAGGTGGCTTCTTGCTCAACCAAGATATACATGAGCCTTCTTGCTCAACCAAGATATACATGAGCTACCAAGCATGAAGCAAAAGCCACTAGTGGACACATGAGTGTCATAGAAACTAGCCGAGTCAATAGTAGAAAAAGCATGTAAATTTGGCGGTAGTGATCCCCCCTTGGGATAAAACAACCCAAGTAGTCGGGTACCACTCAAGTAGCGAAAGATGTGCTTAACTACCTACCAATGCTTAACACTTGGGCAATGCATAAATTTGCTCATATGTGAGACAACAAACTAAATATCTAGCCGAGTAATGCATAAGTAAATCAAGCATCGAACAGCCTATTGATAGAGAACAAGATCAAATGCATCTCCAACATGATGAAGACTCAATCATAAACCTGTCTCCATAGGATTCGCAATAGGTTTACAATTTTCAAGGTAAAACGCTAGAATCATGTGTCAATATATTTCATTTGACACAAAGCCATTCCACCATCAACTTGCATAAACTGAATGCCCAAAAATGATGCAAATGCCCCAAATCAGACATCTCAAATGAGGCATGCAAATCAGCCTTAAAATCAGCAATATGCTTGTCATGAGGACCAGTGAGCAGCATGTCATCAACATACACAACAAAATCATTAACATGCTTAACATATAAGGTGCTCTCAGTTGGACTATTCTCAAAACCATGTGCAAGCAGATAGGCATGTACTTTTTCATACCAAGCACGTGGTGCTTGCTTTAAACCATACAATGCCTTCTTTAACTTGCACACCTGGTTTTCATGCCCTTTCTGCATAAAGCCACAGGGCTAAAAAACATATACTCCCTTATGCAAGACACCATTCAGAAATGCAATTTTTAATGTCCAACTAATGTAGATTCCAACCATGATGAGCTTCAAGTGCACATATGCTACAAACATAGTCATTCAACATGTAGGTGCAAAGGTCTCATCAAAATCAAGGCCTCGTTCTTGCGCATAACCCTTTGCAACAAGCATAGCTTTATACATGTCAACTGTTCCATCAAGTTTATGCTATAGCTTTCATACTCACTTAGTGCCAACGGCCTTCTTCACAGGAGGCAAGTCACATAAAGACCAGGTAACATTTTTAATGATAGCGTCACATTCTGATTGCATAACATCCATCCAATTTTAAGAATTTTGTGCTTCATCAAACAAAACAAGCTCATTCTCATCACAGAGACTAGAGGCAGCCACAACATAGCAATCTGATGCAAAAGAGGCACTATGAGAGTCTGAATGAGTATGGTATGATAGAGGTGCATATAATTTGTTGTCATGCAAAGTATGCACTAGCCATTTTGGCATAATATTTGCCTCCTCAATATTAGCTCTCTCATGAACAAGTGCATCATGTAAATCTGCATCAGAAATAGAATGATCTGCATCATCACATGAAACCTGTAACAGCTGAGAAGTTGCCTCATTAGGACCAACACTAGACTGTCCACCTATAAAAAGAGGTAGCAAAGTATCATACATGTCTTTGGAGCTAACAGATGTCTCCTTCACACATGAAAGTAAAGGCTGAATAACATCTTCCACAAAAACAACATCACATCTAACCAAAATACATTTAGTATGTGGATGATATAGACAATAGCCTTTGCTTTCAGAACTGTACCCAACAAAAATTCATTTCACTACCTTATCATCCAATTTTCTGCATTCTTGTTCAAGCACTAATGCATATGCCAAACAACTAAAAACACAAAGATGAGCAACAAATGGCTTGTGACCATGCCAAGCCTCATATGGAGTGATAGATTGCAGCGCTTTAGTGGGACACTTGTTAAGTACATATGTTGCACGCATAACAGCCTCAAGCTAGAAACTATGTGGTAAAGCCTGACTCTTGACCATAAACCTTGCCATCTCATGAGTCACCTATTCTTCCCTTCAAAAACTCCATTCTGTTGAGGTATATACAACACTATACACTGATGTTTTATCCCACGTTCAACCAAAAATGCATTAAATTCAGAAGACATATATTCCTCCTCTATCAGAATGGAGGGTGCCCATTTCACATGCTGACAGATTTTCAGCCAAAAACAAGAATTAATCGAAGCACATAAACACTTCGGACTTTGCTTTGAGTGGATATACCCATGCATGCTTGGGAAAATCATTAATGAAAGTCACGACGTAAAGATAGTTCCCAAAAGAAGGTGTCTGCATAAGACCACAGACATCACTATGTACGAGCTACAATTTTTGAGTAGCTCAAACTAAACCATCTTTTGGGAAGGAGGAATGCTTCATTTTACCCAAAATATAGCCTTCAAAGACATGTGTAACAGGTGCATGAAGTTTGGGCAAAGAGGACACCATTTCAGATTTTTGGAGGCGTAGCAAACTAGCAAAATTCTGATGACCAAAGCATGCATGCCAAAACTTTACATCTGACATAGCCTAAGAATCATGTACTGCACATGTCGAATCATTCACAATTTTTTCATAGTCTATGAGCTTATATAGCCCACAACATAAAATGCCAGAAGCAATAATCATGTCTCCATTTGATAGATCATGAACTGTACATTTGTCATCAACAAATTTCACAACCAAGCCAATCTTGGCTAATACAAAAATTGGTAACATATTTTTTTTATCCTTTGCACAAATAAAGCATCTAACAATGTAAAAGAACTACCATCAGCATTAGTCAGAATGATCTTACCAACTCCCATGACAAGATAAGAGAAGTTGTTTGCACATGTGATAGTATTTCCTATAAGGGCAGGTTTAAGTGAAGTGAAGAAACTATGCTGCCAGGTAATATGTTTGGTTGCCCCACTATCAAAGTACCAGACATCTGAGTCTACTGTAGACATACACTACTCATGAGAAGATGGGTAAAAAATGCAAAAAGTAGTAAACACCCATTCTTCATTTTGCACAAGATTAGCAGACTCTGTTTTTGCTGTAGAGGCCTCTACAACAACCATTCTAGCATCTTTTTTCTTTACATCTTTAGCAACCAGTTTTGGATAGTTCTTTATGATATGATCGTTTCCTTTACAATACTTAAAAAAGAATTTCTACTTTTCTGATTTCTTTTCTCATCTTTGTCTTCCTTCTTCAAATGTACAACATTTGCAGATTTTTGCTTACTAGTATATGAGCTCCATCAAACAAAGAGTAGATGAATTAGGAAGACCATTCAGAATGGTCTGCATAAGTGAGCTATCTAGTATAACTTCATCAGCAGGAATCAATTGTACCTTCAAGTCTTTGATCTTTGTCAGAAAATTGTCCATATAATCACCTTCATTCATGTGCTCGCTCTCTGACTGTTTTCAGAGGTAAGCAACACGAGCCTCATTTCTTGCATGGTACAATGTGGTAAGCGTATCCCAAGCATCCTTAGTTGTTCTACAAGAGCGAATGTGAGGAATAATGGCATGTTTGATAGACAAGGCTATCAATGCATGTGCCTGAGCATCTCTGGCATCCCAACAAATTTGCTCTACAATAGGTGCAATAGGAACTGCAACACAAACAGGAATCTACATAATATCACCATCTTTGATGCCATCTCCATTGGCTTCAATACCTATATTTGCAAGTGTAATGGGATGTTATTCAACACCCTGCACAATATTCCATAGTCCTTTTGCGAGCAATACATGACGCATTATATAAGCCCACAATGGGTAATTCGTACCATCCAACTTTTGCATGAAGGTAATATTTTAAGATATATTGTCTCCAAAGATGGTATCTCCACAAATAAAGAAATCATAGTCATTGTAGATTTTTCTAAGCCTACAAATGTGAAGGAAATTCAAGCCTTTTTGGGCCACTATGGCCACTATAGAAGATTCATTCATGTACACTATCATTACTAATCCATTGTTTGGTTTAATGAACAACTTTGAATGTACTGATGAATGTAAAAAGTATTTCCATGAACGAAAGATGCTTGAGTTCAACACCAATCTTGAAAGATTGAGATTGGAATAAACCATTCCATGTGCATGTTGATGCATCACGTTTAACATTGTCTACATTTTTGCATGACTAACCAACAAGGGGACCCTAGATATGGTGTTTGACACCATCTTTTTGCATCAGCTACTATCGCGAGCCACCAATCAACACACAAAGACCTCCTTAGGTTCACCGTCCAACCGTCGAGCTATCTCTAATCACGTACATTGACTACATGAGTTCCTCCTTATTCATAAAAAAGATTCTCTCTTCTACCCAATGACATATGTACCCATGTGATGTCATGTGACATCCTTGTTCAAAAGGTAACTTACGCCAAAAGAGAATATCACGTAACATTTCCTTCCCCTTAATATGGTACCAATATGTAACTTACATCCCTGAATGATTTGCTATGATACCAATATGGTGTTTGATGCCATCTTTTTGCATCAGCTACTATCACGAGCCACTGATCAACACATAGAGACCTCCTTAGGTTCACCGCCCAACCGTTGAGCTATCTCTAATCATGTACATTGACTATGTGAGTTCCTCCTTATTCATAAAAAAGATTCTCTCTTCTACCCAATGGCATATGTACCCATGTGATGTCGTGTGACATCCTTCTTCAAAAGGTAACTTACACCAAAAGAGAATATCATGTAACATTTCCTTCCCCTTAAAAACATTTTTGTCCTCGAAAATGTAGATGAAATGTTTGTATGTATAAGTGGTAGAAGAAAGTGCTCCGACTCCCTTGAACCCCATGTACTCTATGTACATGGTCATCTCTATGTGTTGCTTCCCCATATCCTTCCCCTTAAGAAATCTCATATAAGATCATCTCAAAGGTGGGAAACTGTTTGAGTGGTGCCTATTATCTCCCATATACGCTAAGCTTCCAAACCATGATTCCCATGATATATAACATCATCAAAATGAACTAAGTCCATATGATGTATCCTCTATGGAGTAATAGTATGAAAAGCAAGTGTAAAGTGCCAAGCTTATAGGCTTGACCATATCATAATGGAGATAATAAACCATATAATCCTCTAGAATATAGAACAAAGTCCCATAACAAGTGATGTTAAACCCATCTAAGACTAAATGATAGATTGCCCTCATAACACCCCAGGTCTTCCTAACCTTGAGTGTGCTCACAAGTAATAGTTTCCTATAAACTACCTTGTGATTATGCAATTCCATCATCTAGCTCATTATAAGAATTTCTTGATAGTAAAATGCAATCTCTACATTTCACCAAAGAAGAAGTCTATGGTTTGTCATCCTTTACCATTGGACTAGGTTCTATTGGAAGAGCATCTATTGGCACTAGTGCAACCTCTAAAATATTCTCTTCCGTGTAGTTTGCCATATGAATGCAAAAAGCATTCCCTTTGATATTCTGATAATCCCTAAGTAACCATCCTCCTAACGGATGTTTACACATCATGTCCATGATGTAACATCAACTAAGAGTTTGGTACCTCAATAGGTTAGATATCTACCTATCTCCTAGAAACCCTAAAGAGAAGATTCATAACTCTACTCCGAGTCTAACTAATGTCAATAACTAGATCATCTCATCTAGTCAAAGACCATCACTGGAACATCATAACTGCTTCTCTCTAGAGTCTCCATGTGAGAGTCAATCTAACCATCATGATTAATTGATCTCCTTCTTGTCTTTGATAGAAGAGTGCCACTTCTATCTAGACAACCAAAATGAGAAAGAGAAACTCTCTCTATGTTTCTCTCTACAATCTCCTCTAAGGAAAAGTTCTCTAGTAGTGGAATCTATTCCACTTTCCCTTTCCCTTTAAAAGAGATCTCTATTGAATTCAATTGCTCTACTCATCCATAATTGAGAGCATCACATAAGTTCTCCATAAGGAAAGGAAAATATGATTTCTTCATAGGAGAAGAATAGAGCATATTTTCCTTAGACAGAAGAGGTGTTTAGAAAACATCTGTTAGTTTATATTTCAGAAGGAATTCATTTATCCTACTTTTCAGTATAATTTTCCATCACATGGGAGTCTCTTTCTCCACTATTTTGGAAGGAAAAACATGGAGAACTTATGTGCATGTTCTCAATTATGGATGAGTAGAGCAATTGAGTTCATAAGTTTCTGTTTTAAGGAAAGGAGAAAGTGGGAATTAGCTTAGAGATCAAGGAGAGATCTCACTTTAGCTCAGTGGTCTCACTTTAGATCTGTTCTTTGAGAGAGGAAGAAGGAAAGGAAAATATGCTCTATTCTTCTCCTATGAAGAAATCATATTTTCCTTTCCTTCTTCCTCTCTCAAAGAATAGGATCTAAAGTGAGACCTCTGAGCTAAAGTGAGATCTCTCCTCAATCTCTAAGCTAATTCCCACTTTCTCCTTTCCTTAAAAGAGAAACTTATGAATTCATTTGCTCTTCTCTTCCATGACTGATGCGTAATCCCTCATTACAGAGATCACTATAAAGATGGAGAACAAATCTCCCATAACTAATGAAGGTGTATGTAATGAAGAGTGGAGAAAATAAATTAGTAATAAGGGTCAAAGTCCTCTGCAAAAATGGTCAACAATGATATGACATGATACGATAAACACATGTGTATCTATACTAAAGAACTATCTCTACCAACCATACTCTATGCATGGATCTATACAATCCAATAAAACTAATGGAATTATCCTTCCTCAAAATGAGTATGTGATACAAATGGTGATAAAATCACCTATCACATTCTCTATTGGACAAATAAATCTTCCCTAAACTATGAAAGATAACTCCCAATCCTAAGGAGATGTCTATGAAGAGCTCTCCTCTGATCTAGTGAGACATGATGCCATGAATGATGAGTCCTTTTCTCCCTGGCCATAGAAGAAGAGTGCTCAAAGGGAAGTCGTTTCCACCATCCCATACCAGTGGAACCTCCTTCCAATCCATGGTTTCATACCTACACTAAACCGGATATATATTCCACATATATATGTGATGGAATATATAAGTGGACTCTAGTGAATCCCACATCCTCAACTCATATCTGTGGACTCAAATGAGTCCCATGTCCTCGAACTTGTTAGTTTGGTTCTAGTCAACATGTGACAATATGTGATAGTGGATATCCCTTTCTTATTCCAAAGTAACTTGTTCCTAGGTATGAAGACAAAGTCTAAGTACCACTTTATAGATCCCAACATACATATATGTATTGGGTACCCCAGCTATTTCTGACTAAGGGATTTATGCTCTAAATCATAGAGCTAGTGCCATGCTTATGGGCTTCCTAACCATCACTTGAATCACATAAGCACCCGTCGATGTTGTCTCATGAAACCCATCTGTGTGATCCCATCTAATTGGTTTGCTTAATAGTGGAGCAGAAATGCTTCACTATTTGTTCAAGTGGTGTGCATGCTAACACCTTACTGATGTTTGCAGAGAAGGCATGTTACCATGCCATAACATTCTTACCTAAAGGCAAGTGCGTATATAATGCCATGCGGTGGGAAAAATTTCGACAACATTTCTCCAGGAAATGGAATACCAAAAAAATTTAACCATAAACTCAATGGCACACATGCCATCCAACAACATAGGGCTTGACAAGCCCATGGCATGCACGCCATAAACTCATATATGGACTCCATAACCTGCAAAAACATAAAAACAAATTCTAGCAACAATTCTCTTTGTCGCATAACCATGTAGTTCCTGCAACCATTTTTCCTGCAAACAATCAAAAAGTGTACTTCTCGCATGTTGATCCATATTTTTAAAATTGAAACAATGATCAACTTGGATATATGCTCTCCAATCCATGCATGTGCATACAACACATGCCATAGCATAAAGTAAGATGCCTGAAAATATAAAGCATACACCCCTGAATGATTTGCTATGATACCAATATGGTGTTTGACGCTGTCTTTTTGCATCATCTACTATCGCGAGCCACCGATCAACACACAGAGACCTCCTTAGGTTCACCGCCCAACCATCGAGCTATCTCTAATCACGTACATTGACTACGTGAGTTCCTCCTTATTCATAAAAAAGATTCTCTCTTCTACCCAATGACATATGTACCCATGTGATGTCGTGTGACATCCTTCTTCAAAAGGTAACTTACACCAAAAGAGAATATCATGTAACACTAGACTTTTTGATTGCTTATGCTAGAAGGCAACTCAATGGAATTGAATATAATTACACAAAAACTAATTGTGATTTCTTAAGCATGGTGTACAATGCAAAGAAGTTTTGCCATTACCTTTCGGGACACAAATTCCAATTTCTTTAAGAATCACCAAGACTTTTTATATTTGTTCAAAAAACCCATGGAATTTTACTTTGAAGTTGTGATGAAATAGGAAAAGACATAATTTTGGGATGATCATTTGTTTAGACTCACCAGTGGAGAAGTACCTTTAATTTTATCTAATCATTTGTCTGATTCATACATTCAATCTAGAAGGAGTTCAAAAATGAGTCGAAACATTGTTCCCATCCTTACACATGGAACACATCATAGATATCTATCTAAGGATTGTAAGGGACTTCCTTCTTCCCCAAGTTTTCATATCTTATTTAGAAGCATGTACTAACAAGACCCATTGGTGTCTTATTGTATTGTGTAGATGATCATGAGAGAACAATCGTGACTACTCAATCACACAAAGGTGTCTTTGGATGACATTTCTTTAAAACTAAAAGCCTGGAAAATATATAGAGATTACGATCTTATTGGTCTTCCATGAAAAAATTCATACACGCTTATGTCTGACAATGTAATAAATGCAAGATCTTGACTACAATTGAACATGCTACTTTGTACCAAGTTATGATAATGCCTACTTACAAAAAGCATATAGTAGATTGTTTACATGACCAAAAGTTCCCATAAGAAATGGAGAGAGTAAAATGGAGGAATATCGAAAAAACTTTTTGAGTCTATGTGCTAATAGGCAATCATCTATATAGAAGACTTTGAAGAACATTTTTCTCGTAAGTGATGTGCTCAAATGATCCTCCTTGCACGATTTTGGTGGCCCACCTTGAATCAAGATACAAAACATTTTGTCAAGTGATGTGACACTTGTTAATTGGCAAAATATCCAATTCAGTGTGATGACATGCCATTAAGACCCATCATTAGTAGTAGAGCCTTTACTAGTGGGGAATATATTTTGTTGGTACACTTATTCCACCTATATGTCACTCACACATAATACATAATTTTTGCTATTGATTATATTACAAGATGGGTGAAGGCTAAGGCAACTATCAAGAATGATGCACAAAAAATGACCAAGTTTTTGTTTGAAAATACCCTTTAGCAAGTTTGATATGTCAATAAAATTTGTCTGTGATCATGGAAAACATTTCATTAATGAAGTGATTGAGTGCTCCATCCATAAGAGGTCATCCATAAGAAGTCTAAACCACACCATCACCAAGAAAATGAATAACCAGAGAGTTCTAATAAATTTTTGTGCATGATGCTCACAAAGATAGTTAACAATAGACAATATGATTGGGATAAAGTGTGGCATACAAGACCTCTATAGGTGGCACATCCTTCAATCTCATCTACGATAGAATGACATACTTTCCACCAACTTCCTAGTACCAATCTTAAGGGTTGCACATGATTACCAATGGACTCGCCATGAAATCTCTTATTAGTGGGTGAATTGGAGAAGCTACAAGCAACATGTCTCAATGTAGTTGCAAGCATTTATCCTAAAAAGAAGCACTAGAAAGTTTATTATGATGCACATATACACGATAAAGATATACAAGTAGGATATTCTTTCCTAATTTACAAGCTTAAGTAGCATCCCAAAAGATTTGGGAGAGGTGCTATGTCAGGCCACTCATATTCAAGCATGTGTCATGAAGTAGAGTAATTAGTTGGTCCACAATTAAAAGTGATCTCTTGCCATAATATATTAGTCGTTGCAGAGTGAAGCTCTATCAAGAGCCTCTAACACCAGAGATGTTTGCTAGGATTTCAAAAGTAGAGAATAGAAAAGCAAAGGCTAAACCAATTAGAGAAGAACCACAATGACAATAAAAAACACAGCTAAGAGAAGTGCATGGATGTGATGAAGAGATGAACAACAAAAAATGCACATGTTTTATGAGGTCTATCAAGTTTCTACATACAATCAATGTGGATCACATATTTGCTTATGACCATTAATTAAATTCCAAGTTAGCTTCCACGGTATGAATGTGTTTAGATGATTAATCGACACTAGTGCTTCATGTAATACATCAACTAGACATTAGTTGCCACATAAATGTCTCTTGTTCAAGAAACCCAAGCCCGACTAATTGGTGTTGGTGACACACATATTTACAAGGAATTGCCAAAAGATGTCCTCCTGGGACACCAATGGTTAGTTTAGCAAACAACTCCCTAGACATGTTCGGGTGCACAATGACTATTCATATGACCAATCAAAGGATCACCAACATCATTAGAGTCATCATTATCAGATCAAAGTCAACAAGGCATCCTTGTGTGAAATTATTCCAATTATTAGAATAGAATTCTTCATCATCAACTAGCCCTACAACACCAACTCAAGACCCCTTTTCATTTGTGCCAATTTGTTTCTTCTTGCATTTCATATTAGGTAGGCATCGGACCACCCTATGACGCTATGGAAATGTACTTTTTCCATGCACTACACTAAGTAATACAATCGTACTATTAAAAAAACCCTAGAAATATCACATATAATGTTTTTAGAATCTTGTTATGTAGGAAGTCAACAACTACAATGTGCTTAAACATCCACACTTCCTAAAAACCAATAGTGGCAGACTCTAGGAGTGGGGAGTGTTGGAAGTGGAAACTCAATGAGTGGTTTTTAATGGTTAAAGAGAGAGAATTTGATATCACTTATGAGTTTATTTTATTATGGTTCTTATGTGATTTATGCTTTGATTTAGAAGGTGAAGCTTCATGGGGGTGTGGACTTATTTGAATGCATCTAGATATAAATAGAGAAATTATATTTTCAAATCTATTTTGTAAATAAAAGACCCACATAGAGGGTTGATATTAGAACATTATAAAAAATAGTGGTTGAAGATAAGGATCACTATAGATCATGAATTTTGTAGATAAAGCTAAGGCTCACCATAAAAGTGAGCAACTTTTTACTCACACAATCGCTTTTTGAAGCACCCACCTTCATTGTAACTTCTATCTTTGGACATAATGAAAATCTATAAATACATGCAATTTGGAGACTCATCTGATAGAGTGTGTGGGGGAGATTGTACCCAATACTATTAGTATGAGATCCTTCATGCATCATTATTGAGGCCTTTTGGTGTTATCCATTTTGTCGTATGATCCCGAGTCCAATTTGATGTTTGATTCAACATCATATTCTAATTCTAGTTTCATTTTCAATTTTGGTTCCTTTTTTTATTTTGATTTCAATTCCTATTATTGTTTTAGTTTTGATATTAGTTTTTGGTTTCTATTTTAGTTATAGTTCTTGAACATGAACCTATATTTTACACCTACATTTACTCCTTTGTCTTACTCATCGACATTGACTAAGGCATATAAATTTGGCATAACTTGGGGATCTTTGGCTTCCTTGGCACTCATGGCTCCCTTGGTTGTTGGCACTATTGGCTATATGTGAACACTCTTCAATTAAAGAGTGGCAACAAGGACTCCCTCACTTAGCAAACAAAGGATTTGAACCCACAATCTCTCACTCACAAGTCAAGTGTTTTACCACTACACTATTTACATGCTTCGTCACTCTATTCCTTTTTAACTTTACTTAATGTTACTTTCATCTCTCTCACATTTTACATTCCCAAGGACCACCCTTTCCTTTTTCATTTTAATTCAAAAATTCTTAAAATTATTTTCATATTTTTAGCAATGAGGTTTCTTCTTTTACAAAACCATGGGCCCTATTCATACAATAAAGGATTTTGGTGGATCACCTCTTCTCAGAGTACCAATCAATAGCTGGAGCTCTTGCAGCACAAAATCCAAGGTGCCGAAAATGATATCAAAGAACATGATGCCTTTCTTCAAAAGATGCACACTAAGGATGATAACCTTATTTGGGTGGTGAACACAATCATTACAACTCAAGCATATGGCATGCATTCTAAGATCAACACAAATAATTTCCAATTCTCATGATTTGATGGACACAAGGATTATCAATTTGTTTTATCATGGCTAAAGTTTGACGAATTTTATTCAGATGAATCTTATTCTAAAAATGAGAAAAGTGAAGTTTGGTACTAATTATTTGGTGGGGAAGGCTTAGCTTTGGTGGAATGTTTTAAAGCATAGTGTAGATCATCCCACAACATGGAAGCCATTTCAAGAGAAGACAAAAGATTCATTTATTCCTCCATAGTTCCATTTTCATGCTCTTATTTCTCGAATACTTTTGCATGGAAAGATGGTGATACCATTTTTACTTACATTGGGAAAATTTGGCAATGCCTATTACTTGCTCGCATCCTCAAGATAGTTCTTAAAGATACCTTGCAAAGGACGTACAAGGATGGTTTGGAGACGAAAATCCAAATCAAGCTCCACATACTAGAACCCACAACTCTTTATGAAGCTATTTCTTTTACTCATGATGCACAAAAAGAGTTTCAATCTATTACCAAGTCAATTCATTTGCAACAACCACATCAAGGACAACCCCACATCAAGCCCAATTTTTCTTTAAAGCATAATTTTTCTACCTCTTCTTATCCTAGTTTTCCATGAGTTCCTCATTCTAAATTTTCAACAACACCCATATCCTTATCCTACTAGCCTACCAAACCCCCTATGTGTAAAACTTTGGTGATGGACTTATTAAAGCAAAGTGTAGATTGCGACCTCTCAATATGAAACCTATTGTAGCCCAAATTCACAACATGGAGGCAGTTCACAAAGAATCTCATTCCGTTTGGATGGAGGAAGCATTGGAAAAGGATTTAAGTACCTTCGGTAACAAAATTTCTATACATTCTTTACTTTTCATGGTAGGGTATTGTTAATTATAGGATTTTCAATATTCTACATGATGATGATATTTCTCATGATTTTATTTCAGATGCTTTAGTGTAGGAACTCAAATGAAAGTCTTTTCCTTCCATGTATAAAGTTAAAGTTGCATTGAAAGCTGTTTGATATAATGTAACAAGTGAAGTGCATGATGTTAAGATTTGCATAGGCTCATAAGTAGATGCATGAACATTTTTTATTGCCCCTTTGTAGTCCTACAATGTTATACTTGGTATGCCTTTCCACCATGATTATAACCCATGTATTGAGTATCATACACATACATTTAATTTTGAATTTAAATGTAAACTCATTTCTTTGTCTACATTACCATTTTCATCAATTATTCATACTCAAGTAAAACATGCTTTTCAAGAAGGTTACAATTCTTGTATTGTTTTAATGAATGACATAATTGATTATAGTCATACACTTTTTGATGCACATAAACCATTATGGTTGTTTATAAGGATTTTTTAATGTCTGCTTATCCTTCAAAACTATCACCATCTTGAGGATCCTTTGTCCATAGTATAGATGTACTTCCTGGTAGTTATCCTCCTCATAAAGCACCTTATATACATGATCCTTTCCACCAAAAAGAAATAGAAATCAAGTTAAAGATTTACTTCAAAAAGGACTTTTATAAGACCTAGTTCTTCTCCATTTGGAGCCCATGTCTTAGTTGCATGTCCATTGAATATAGAGACAATAAAATCACAATTAATCAATATCCTACTCCTCGGATAGAAAACTTGCTAGATAAAGTTGATGAGCCCATATCTTTAGCAAAATTGACCTTAAATTTAGTTATCATAAAATATGTGTGGTGCATAGTGGTATTTACAAGACCGTTTTTAGGACTCAACCCGACCACTATGATTTTATGATAATGCCCTTTAGACTTACAAATGCCCCTGCTATATTTGCATGTATGATGAATAATACCATTCTTGATTATCAAGCTTTCTTTCTTGTTTTCTTTGATGATATAGTTGTTTATAGTAAGAATGAAAATGAGCATGAAAAGAATTTAGAAATAGTTTTTTATTTGTTAAGTAATAATTCACTTTATGCCAATCTTGAAAAAAGTTACTTTTTCCAAAATAAACTACAATATTTAGGGCATATCATTTTTAGTCAGGAGTTCATGTAGACCCATAGAAAATCAAAGTAATTGTAGAATGGCTTGTACCTCAATCAATTAACAATGTATGATCTTTTATTGGGTTGGCTAGTTTCTATAGAAGTTTTGTTAAATATTTTTCTTATTTAGCACATAGACTTACTTTATTTTTGAAGAGAAAATTAAAATTTCCATGGGGTTCAACACAAAAAAAATCTTTTGAAAAACTCAAACGTGCACCTATTTTGTAGCTACCAAATTCTACACAACCTTTCTGTGTACCTAAGCTCACAATGTCTTAGGGACTTGCAACAAAGGAGAATAACTCTCTATCATCAAGCAAGTGCATATAGTGGTGGAATTGATACACTTGTTAAACCCCATCAAGTGTATGAAGACATGTGCTCATGTGATAGTTAATGTAGGGTTGTGACAAGTACTGAATGAAAATTAGGCTAAATCTACCTCACATGACACCTACACACTTGCATGTATCATGATACTTGGTCCATTAATAGACACTAATGGATTGATTTCTCTCAGCTCCAATACCCGAATATGGTTAATAGTAAGTTTGTTTTGAAGCTCTCGAAAAGACACATCCAATGGTTGGACCTTCAACTCGATCGTACTTTTGTGCTTCATGCTATGATAAAAAAATATAGTGGAAGAAAACAACAACTCTCGTTTCCATGCTTCCTAAGCTACACACACACACACACACACCAAATCAATGAAAAGATATGGAAAGGGGTAGAAAACACCTCTAAGCACACATTTCATGTCTCAAACATACATATAAGCTCAAGGAAAAGAAGATACACAAATGAGAAGAAGTAAATTCTTAATTCTACAAAGTTAGTTTTTCCCAATGGCAAAAGGTCTTTACAAAAGAGTCACAAATGATTTATATACATGTGCCCTAAATTTGGTCCTTTCACATGAGAGCAATTACATTCTGACAGTTTTACAATGGATTTTGGGAAAAGAAAATGGGGCCATTTATTGAAAATTTTGGGGCCTCCTTTTCTTTACTTCTTTCTTCTACTTCCTTGTCTTCAATTCTCTACAACACTCTCCCCCTCTTAGTCTCTGTCAACCCTTGATAGGCTTCTACAAGTTTTCTTGACATGCAACAAGTGGCAAAACCTGGGATACAAGCATGCCACCAACAGTAGAGGAAGCATTCAAGAATTGTTACCTTATCCGACCTTGTTCGAGCCTTAGTCTAATGCTTCTATTTCTTCCATGATATTCCTTATCTTCATATACTAAGGTTGTTGCATTTATTCTAGTTGTCATGCACAGACCCATTAGTCATAATGACATCTCCCATCATGAGGGTGGTGCTTCAAAGGTCCTATTGTAATTTGTTGTTTATATCCTTTGGGACCTGTTGCATTCTTTCAACTTGTGTCTTTATTCTCCTTGTGCCTCTTTTAGCCTGATTCATGCCCCTATGGGGCCTTGGGCAGAGAGCAATGTTTTAATGAATACTCTTTTTCTTTGATTTTCTTCGTCTTCTTTTCTGACTGCTTTCTCCCTCCACACATCCCTCCTCTTGAATTCTATCATCCCCAATAGGCTTTTGATGGTGATGTGTGTAGGTTTGATAGACATGATTTTTTGTTTGGTTGATCTAATTAGTCTCTCTTAGTAGGAACTCCTTCCATTGTGCTGATTTAACTCCATCATGTGGAGCTTGACAATGATCCACCAAAAACTTTAGCTCATATGCTACAAGTCTGGCATTGAGATTAGATGACATCTTCAAAAATATCTTTGAATCTATTTCCAAAAAGCCTGTAAAAAAATGCATCTTCAAATGTTTATAAGTAGGGGATTGGTAAGAACATGAGGTGTGAGTAATAGCTCATAATGGCTAATCACCTTAGTATAACTGAAAGATAAAAAATTAAGGCATCGATGCCTTGGTTAATGCCTGATGAAGTTAAAAAATGTATACTCTGCATGCTTGAAAACTTTAAAAAATGTGAGTGTCATGCTGAGTATTTTATTTCTTAGTTTGATCGTTAAATCTGAGACATGAGCATGCTTGCATAGCCAAAATTCAATCATTTTTACCAATGCACCCACAATGCAGGATTCTTTTCCAAAAAAATTTCTCTCTAGACAAGATTATTTGCTTCAAATTTTTCTTGAGTGTAATTGAAAGTAGTAGCTTCAAAGTTCAAATCTTGTTCGGATCCTACTCGACAATATTCATGATCTATCATCTAGTTTTCTCTTTCATAATGTCATATGGTAAATTGAATGGATTTATGATTTTATCTACATCTTTACTTTTTATCTTGGCTTCTTTCATAATATGCACAACTGCATCTTCAAAGTTCTGGGTCATACAAGACACTAGTAGTGCTCATTCTCTTTGATCTAGCTCTATAGTGTGCAGCATTGGAATGTCATCATTAGCCATCTCTTGTTGATCTCTTGTGGGTGATTGAACAATGGGGGGAGAAAGATGCCATACCTCAATCTCCTCAGTAGTCAGAGTTTTGCCTTTTACTACAGGTGTCCCCATGTTTACTTGCATATCTGCTTGATTATTTTGAACTCATATTAATTGAGCTTGCAATTTTACTATTAATTACTCCCTCAATGTGCTTAGTGCGAGCATGGAACACATGGTTCCTCACAACTACCAATATGCTTTGATTGTCATTGAAGATGGTGGTGGCAGAAGACTGACCAACACCCAAATCAGCCATAAGGTGTCTGAGCCACACACACTCAATAGTCGCTCTGAAAGCTTCCCTAAACTCAGCCTCACAACTGCAAGTGGCCATAGTAGGCTACTTCTTGCTCAGCCAAGATATGCATGAGCTACCAAGCATGAAGCAAAAACCACTAGTGGACACACGAGTGTCATAACAACCAACCTAATCAGAGTCAGAAACATCATGCAAATATGGCTGTAGTGATCCCCCCTTGGGATAAGACAATCCAAGAAGCCGAGTACCACTCAAGTAGTAAAAGATGTGCTTAACCGCCTGCCAATGCTTGACACCTGGGTAGTGCATAAATCTGCTCATCTATGAGACATCAAACTGAATATATGGCCGATTAATGCATAAGTAAAATCATGCATCCAATAGCCTACTGATACAGAACAACATCAAATGCATCTCCAACATCATGAAGACTCAATCGTAAACCTATCTCCATAGAAGTGGCAATAGGTTTATAGTCTTCAAGGCTAAAACACTGCAATAATGTGTCAATATATTTCGCTTGATACAAAGCCATTCCACCATCAACGTGCATAAAGTGAATGCCCAAATAATGATGAAAATGTGCCACATCAGACATCTCAAATGAGGCATGTAAATCAGCCTTGAAATCAGAAATATGCTTCTCATGAGGGCTAGTGAGTAGCATGTCATCAACATACACCACAATGATCAGAAGCACATCATTACCACGCTTAACATATAAGGTGCTTTTAGTTGGATTGTTCTCAAAACCATGTGCAATTAGATAGGCATGTATCTTTTAATACCAAGCACGTGGTGCTTGCTTTAAACCATATAATGCCTTCTTTAACCTACACACTTAGTTTTCGTGCCCTTTCTGCACAAAGCAACGGGGCTGAAAAAGATACACTTTTTCATGCAAGCCACCATTCAGAAATGTTGTTTTAATGTCCAACTGATGTACATTCCAACCATGATGACCTGCAAGTGCACAAATGCTATGAATGGTAGTCATTCGACAAGTAGGTGCAAATGTTTCATCAAAATCAATGCCTCTTTCTTGCACATAACCCTTTGCAACAAGCCTAGCCTGATACCTGTCAACTGTTCCATCATGTTTACGCTTCAGCTTAATACCCACTTAGTGTCAATGGCCTTCTTGCTAGGAGGCAAGTCACATAAAGACCAAATACCATTTTTTATGATAACATCATATTTAGATTGCATTGCAGCCATCCAATGTTCATAATTTTGTGCTTCATCAAACAAAACAAGCTCACTCTCATCACAGAGACTAGATGCAGCCATAACATAGCAATCTGATTCAAAAGAGGCACTATGACAGGCTGAACGAGTACGATATGACATAGATCCATCTAATTTGCTATCACGCAAAGTTTGCACTAGCCATTTTGGCATAGTTTTTGCCTCCTCAATATCAGCTCTCTCATCAATAAGTGCATCATGTAAATGTGCATAAAAAATAGAATGATCTGCATCATCACATGAAACCTGCAATGGCTGAGGAGTTGCCTCATTAGGACCAGCACTAGATTGTCCACTTGTAAAAAGAGGCAGCAAAGTATCATACATGTCTTTGGAGCTAATAGATGCCTCCTTCGTACATGAAAGTAAAGGGTGAATAGAATCTTCCATAAAAACAATATCACAGCTAACCAAAATGCGTTTAGTGTGTGGATGATACAGACGATAGCCTTTGATTTCAAAACTGTACCCAACAAAAATACATTTTACTGCTTTATCATCCAATTTCATGCGATGTTGTTCAGACACTAATGCATATGCCAAACAACCAAAAACACGTAGATGAGCAACATATGGCTTGTGACCATGCCAAGCCTCATATGGAGTGATAGACTCCAGTGCTTTAGTGGGACACCTATTAAGTACATGTGCTGCACACATGAAAACCTCAAGCCAGAAACTATGTGGTAAAACCTGACTCTTGACCATACACCTCCCCATTTCCATATGTGAATTGTTATTTCGCTTAGCAACTCCATTCTATTGAGGTGTATATGACACTGTACATTGATGTTTTATCCCACGTTGAGCCACAAATGAATTAAAGTGAGAAGACATATATTCCCCCCCTTGATCAGAATGAAGGGTGCCCATTTTACATGCTGATATATTTTTAGCCAAAACCAAAAATTGTTTGAAGCACATAAACACTTCGGACTTTTCTTTGAGTGGATATACCCATGCATGCCTGGAAAAATCATCAATGAAAGTCATGAAGTAAAGATAGTTTCCAAAAGAAGGTGTTTGCATAGGACCATAGACATCACTATGTATAAGCTGCAATTTCTGAGTAGCTCGAACTGAACCATCTTTTGGAAAGGAGGAATGCTGCAGTTTGCCCAAAATACAGCCTTCACAGACATGTTTTCTAGGTGCCTCAAGTTTGGGCAAAGGGGACACCATAGCATATTTGGAGGTGTAGCAAACTAGCAGAATTCAGATGACCAAAGCGTGCATGCCAAAGCTTTGCATCTGACATAGCCTGAGAATCATGTATTGCACATGTTGAATCATTCACAGGTCTTTCATAGCCTATGAGCTTATACATCCCACGACATAAAATGCCAGAAGCAATAATCATGTCATCATTTGACAGATCATGAATTGTACATCTGTCATCAACAAATTTCACAACCAAGCCAATCTTGGCTAATGTAGAAACTAATAACAAATTTTTCTTGATCCTTGGCATAAATAAAGCATCAAACAGAGTGAAAGAACTACCATCAACAATAGTCAGAATGATCTTACCAACTCCCATAACAGGATAAGAGGAGTTGTTAGCGCACGTGACAATATTCCCTGTAGGCACAGGCTCAAATGAAGTGAAGAAACTGCACTGTGAGGTAATATGTTTGGTTCCCCCACCATCAAAATACCAAACATCTGAGTCTACTATAGACATACACTGCTCATGAGAAGATGGGTCAAAACTACAAACAATAGTAAATGCCCATTCTTCATTCTACACAAGATTAGCAGACTTTGTTTTCAGTGTAGAGGCCTCTACAACAACCATTTCGAACTCTTTCTTCTTTGCCTCTTTAGGAGGCAGTTCTAGATAGCTCTTAATGACATGATCATTTGCTTTACAGTATTTTCAAAACAATTTCTACTTTTCTGATGTCTTCTCATCTTTGTCTTTCTTCTTTGAATGTGCAGCATTTGCAGATTTCTGCTTACTAGTAGATGAGCTCCATTTACCTTTGCCCTTTTGACTAGCCAAGAAAGCTTGATCTGCAGCACGCATAATAGACCTGTTTTGTCTAGACTGATCTTCCTACAACAGAACAAAAACTAACTCATCAAATGACAAGGCATTTGGATTTCCTTTCACCATCAAATGAAGAGTAGAAGCAAAACTTTGATATGAATCAAGAAGACCATTTAGAATGGTCTGCACCAGTGAGCTATCTGGTATAACTTCATCAATAAAAATCAATTGTTCCTTCAAATCCTTGATCTTTATCAAAAAATGGTCCATAGAATCACCTTCATTCATATGCTCACTCTCCAACTGTTTTCGGAGGTAAGCAACACGAGCCTCATTCTTAGCATGGTACAATGTGGTAACTGTATCCTAAGCATCCTTAGTTGTTCTGTAAGAGTGAATGTGTTGAATAATGGCACGTTTGACAGACAAGGCTATCAATGCATGTGCCTAAGCATCTCTGCCATCCCAACGAATTTGCTTTGTAGTAGGTGCAACAAAAACCACAACACGAATAGGAATCTGAAGAATATGAGCATCTTCAACACCATTTGCATCAGCTTCAATACCTATATTTGCAGGTGTAATAGGATGTTTCTCAACACCCTACACAATGTTCCACAGTCCTTTTGCAACCAATACATGTCACATCATATAAGCCCACAATGGATAATTGGTACCATCCAACTTATCCTCAACAGCCAACATACGGAATACATCACTGCTTTTAGCCATGACCAATGACTAAAATAGCTTAATGCAAAAAAATGATTGTATCTAAAAAAGTTGAGCAATGACGAGTTCTGCTAAACCTGTAGCAGACTTTGAGATGCTTATACTGACAAATCAAAACTAGTATATATCTTTGGCACAAAAAGACAAAATAGCCTGCACAAGCACTACAATAGTTCATTCGGAGGCCAAAGCGAGCTCATACCGCGATTTTGGCACCATAATGTTGAGAGTTCCATGCTCCATCCTTTTGTCCAAAGCTAGTTTCATTCTCATGCAAGTTCACTTATCCCACATGCAAGGGAATTCTCCCAAACTCCATATAAGCAAGGCCTCCCTTCACTCCTCACAAGTCATTCCACTCTAGCTCATTGCCAAGAGTGTGCTCCCACTCCTCATGGAGTCTCCATGCTCATAGAGCATCATTTGTAAGTACTTTCCATTTTAATATATTCATCATGTTTTCATATCTTTTGTTCTTTCCTCCATAGTTAATTTATTTTGTGATTAACTGTAGAGTAGGAGTAGCTTCTTTCATTTCAACATGTTATCAGAGCATAGGTTAACTGTTTTTCTCTTTTGAGTTATGTGTTGTGTTATCTTCATCATTAGCATGTTTGTTTCTTAATCCCTCCCTCCCTCCCATAATTTCTTCAATAAGAGTGCTTCTAAGCACTTATCTATTTTTTTCTTGTCACAATTTCTTTTTGTTATCTCAAACTTGATAATTATTCTCACTCATGTTGTTGTTCGTCATTGCATTATTATTTCATTAATCATAGTAGCAAGTGCTTATGAGCACTATTAATCAGTAATAATCACTGTTTTAGCGCTATTTTAAGTAATATTATCAGTCACAAAAGTGCTTAGCCCATGGAGTATGAACTCATTCATGCATAATGAGCCATGCTGGGTGCTGCTGGGTTCGTAATCCCTGAGGCCTTCCACAAGTATGGGGAATCATGTGGGCCAGAGGCTGTGTGATTCAAAGCTGGTGCTCTCCGATCAAGCTTGCAGTCACAATCATTACGGAAGCCGAAGGTACACATGGAGAGTCAAGACAGAGACTCTGCCTTAGTTTTGACCATTCTTCAACAGTTCAAGGAAGAGATTGGTGCAGAGAGACAGAGAGATGCCGTCAGGAACGCTGGATATCTTTCTTGTCAGTGCAAGCGGTGTTAAGAAAGTGGATTTCTTCTCTAAAACCGATCCTTACGTGGTTATCCAGTGCGGAGCTCAGAATCAGAAAAGCAACATAGCTCGAAATCAGGGTAGTAACCCTTCCTGGAACCAGAGATTTCTTTTCTATGTAGATGATGATGTGCAAGAAATTACCTGTAAGCTCGGAAGAAGAAGAACAAGTGTACTACCATCTGTGTGCAGAACCCCACTGCATCATGCTGCTTTAGCTACTAAGGTGCTACAGATCTATAAGCGTGCATACTCAGAGTCTCTCAGAAGGTTGTGCGCCTCTACAATGCAAGCGACGCAGAGGATAACTTTTAGATTGCAAAGATCTCAGGCATTCGATCGCACAGATGAAGGAAGGTTTGGCTGAATCAAATGGAAAACTGAAAGACCAGTGGATGCATCTATCTATTGCATGGACCACAGAAACCACAGAGCAGGCAAAATGCTATAGAGACACATGAAAGAGTAGAGGAGAAGAGGGCACAAGGAAGAAGAAGAAGCTTGGATCACAACACACAATACTGAATGTATTACCACTAGAATGTACAAAGATAAGTAGCCCATCAAGACAATAGGCATATATACAAGCCGAGGGAAAAAACCTCCTAAAGAGGGAAAAAAGTGCCTCGATAGTCCTAGTGTCTTCACACACATCACTACATAAATATATCAACAAAAAGCTATTAACGTCTTTACTTGCCACTTCATATAGCAAATGATCAGTGATAGGTAAGGGATAATTATCATGGATGGTTGCTACATCAACATTCTTCAAACTTATACATACTCATAGCTTCTCATTCTTCTTTTGCACTACCATGATGGGTGACACTTAATTTGATTTTTTATCTCATAGATGAAGCCTATTGTGTTGGATTTTAAGGTTTGTGGAAGCACACAAACATCACAAGGAAGAAGAAGAAGCTTGAAGCACAATGCACAATACTAAATGTATTACCAAGTGAAAGTATAAAGATTAGTAACCCATTAGGGTTATAGCCATATATACGAGCCAGAGGAAAAAACCTCCTAAAGAGGGAAAGAAGTGCCCTAGCAGTCCGAAGTGTGTTCACACATCACTACCAAAATATATCAACAAAGCCCCCTTGGGAATGATGCAGTGAACAAGGAGCTGGCACTTATGTATAAGAAAGTGCCAAGCTATGTGGAATCAATCCACAAAAGGAAGTAAGCCCAAATCTTCGTGAAAAGCTTCAAACTTCTCCCTAGGTAGAGCCTTTGTGAAAAGGTCCATAATGATCTCCTATGTGGGTGCATATGCCAAACTGATCTCTCCAATAGAGAACATCTCCCTAACATAATGATAGTGCACCTCAATATGCTTAGTGCGAGCATGGAACACAAGGTTCCTCACATTTTCCAATGTGCTTTGACTATCAATGAAGATGGTGGTGGCAAAACACTGACTAATGCCCAAATCAGCCAAAAGGCATCTAAGCCACACACACTCAACAGTCACTATGGAAGCTACCCTATACTTAGCCTCACAAATAGAAGTGGCCATAATAGGATGCTTCTTGCTCAACCAAGATATGCATGATCTACCAAGCATGAAGCAAAAACCACTAGTGGACACACGAGTGTCATAGACTAGCTTAATCAAAGTAAAAACAAGCATGTAAATTGGGTAGTAGTGGTCTCCCCTTGGGACAAAACAATCGAAGTAGTCGACTACCACTCTTGCTCATCTGTGAGACAACAAACTGAATATCAAGCCGAGTTATGCATAAGTAAATCAAGCATCCAAGAGCTTGGTGATGGCCCTCTCATTAACGCATCATGTAAATTTGCAAAAGAAATGGAATGATCTGCATCATCATGTGGAACCTATAAAGGCTCAAAAATTGCCTCATTTAGACCAACACTTGACTGTCCACTTGTAGAAAGAGGTAGCAAAGTGTCAGAAACGTCTTTGGAGCTAACTAACATTTCCTTAGTACATGAAAGTAATAGTTGAATTGTATCATCCACAAAAACACCATCATGGCTAACCAAAATGTGTTTGGTCTATGGATGATATAGACGATAGCCTTTGCTTTCAGAATTGTACCCAACAAAAATACATTTTACTATTTTATCATCCAATTTTCTACATTGTTGTTTAGGTACTAATGCATAGATGAGAAACAGATGGCTTGCGACCATGCCAAGGCTCATATGGAGGGATAGACTATAGTGATTTGGTGGGACACATGTTAATTACATATGTTGCACACATAATAGCCTCAAGCCATAAACTATGTGGTAAGGCTAAACTTTTGACCATACACCTCACCATCTCCATGAGAGACCTATTCTTTCTTTCAACAACACAATTTTCTTGAGGTTTATATGGCACTGTACATTGATGTTTTATCCCATGCTCAACCATAAATGCATTAAAATAAGAAGACATCTATCCCCTCCCCCCCTTGATCAGAATGGAGGGTGCCCATTTTACATGCTGACATATTTTAAGCCAGAAGCAAGAACTATTTGAAGCTCAATAAAATTCGTGAAAGAAAGGTAGTTCCCAAAAGAAGGTGTCTACATAGGAGCACATACATCACTATGAACAAGCTGTAGTTTTTGAGTAGCTCAAATTGAACCACCTTTTGGGAAGGGGTAACATTGCATTTTGCCCAAAATACATCTTCACACACATCTTTACCAGGTGCCTCAAGTTTGGGCAGAGAGAAGATTTCAAATTTCTACAAGCGTAGCAAACTATAGATAAATTAAGATGACCAAAGTGTGCATGCCAAAGCTTTGCATCTGAGATTGCATGAGAATCTTGAACTGCACATGCTGAATCATTGATAGATTTTGCATAGTCTATGAGCTTATACAACCCACGATATAAAATGCCAGAAGCAATAATAACATCACCATCTGACAAATCATGAAATGTACATCTATCACCAACAAATGACTAACTCCTCAAATGTTAAGGAATTTGGATTGCCTTTCATCATGTGAACCAAAATCTATATATACATTTTGGCACAAAAGGAAAAAATTTCCTACACAAGCATTATAATAGTGCATTCGGAGGCAAAAACAAGCTCAGGTCAAAATTTCAACACCACAAAGTGAAGCATTTCTGAACTCCTAATCACTTTGAGTATGCTTACAAAATTTCATGCGATTTTAAGACTGTGATCAAAGGGGTGTCAACAACACCCTAGATGAAGTGGTGACTTACTCTGACACCAATTGTTGGAGTTTGAGGTCTACAGAAGCACATGAGCAACACAAGGAAGAAGAAGAAGCTTGGATCACAACACACAATATTGAATGTACTACCAAGTGAATGTACAAAGATAAGTAACCCGTTAGAGTTATAGGCATATATACAATCTAGGGAAAAACCTCTTGAAGAGAGAAAAAAGTGCCTTGATGGTCCTAGGTGTGTTCACACAGATCACTACCAAAATATATCAACATATTGCCAAAATTTTGTCAATATTTTCTTTGATTTTGGTAGAGTGTATTTTTTTGCACCTATAGGATATTTCTTTGATGGGTTTGATATCAACCGCCATCAAGGTTTTGTGGATGCATACTTGAAGATCTATAACTTTTAGGGCTTTGTAACTCCATGCAAATGCATCTCAATATTCACATAGAAAGGCTAACAAATCTCTCTCTTCATCTATTGAGACATCATTTCCTATGTAGGTGTAGATTTCTTCCCCACTTTTTACAACTATTACCACTTATTTGATATAGTCTTTTTGTCATAAGTTATGTTTGATGTGGCCTTGCATTTGGGCTTTTGAATTACTATATTCCTATTTTACACTTCCTACTTCTTGAAGTTCTCATGTACTTCAAATCTAATTCTAACATACTTGTTACTCTTCATTTTCTCCTCTTCAAAGCTTATTTTTTGCTCGTGATTCTCTTCTTTTGCTTGTGCTTGATAGGTTTTGGTGGTATGAGGATCATGAGTCATGCATGCATTGTTTGCCTCTTTGAAATCTTCTTCCCCAGTAGAAAATGGATCTTCCTTAGGGGATTCTCCTTCATGTTTACATATGCCTTTTGATTTCTTGGTATAATTAATTATTCATCCTAGTGATTGTTTGCTCCATTTCTATATGCTCATAATCTTCATATGACCCATCATGGTTCATCTAGGATTTGTTCTATGAATGAGTATTTTCCTATAAGGGCATTAATCATGAATCATTCATACCCATCCTCTCCACATTATTTCATTTATGCATATGTTTATAGTAGTCAATATTTGATTCTAAGAGTGTGGCTCAATTTTTTTATCATTGAGCACTTGTTTAACATACGTTGGATACTGTATATCAAGATACCAAGTTCATTTTTATTGTATGCTTGCCTTCTTTTGTAACATCTCGACATAGTTTATCCTCATTCATACAGTCAAAATCACTAGTATTGACACTAAGAATTGAAGTGGAATCATCATCCTCATCATTTGCATTATGGATGTAATTATGCTGTATAATTATAGGTCCAAGAGGCATAATACATTGATTTGAGGGTCCAAGATCCCTTTGATGACCCTTATAATTTATTGAGAAAGGTTTTGTAAATTATCTCCAAGATTGTGCTTTGAGTCATTGAGCTATTTGGATTCTTTTAGCTCCCGATTGAAGAGTTTTAACCTTAGGAATAATTTATCCTAAAGCCTAGAGAACTTAGTCTTGGAAGAAGGCTCTACAAGTTTCGACTTGGGGTCTATGCGAGAAGAGAAGAATCATTTGATTAATTATCCATGTGATACCATGTTATCGCATGTGTTGCACCTTAGGAAAGTGTCCACATGAGGGACACTTGGAAGTGTCCAAGGATAAGAGTTGATTGGGTGGATATGTGCATCTCTAACCCCTTTGTGGGTTTAGATTATGCTCTAGAGGTCTTCCTATAGTAGTTTATCTCTTTAGTTCATTGATAGTAGTATTTGTAGATGATACCACAACATTGGTATTTGAGTTGTCTCCCTAGTGACCTTGAGTAAGGTATGAGCTCATGAGCACCACATTAGCCTCTATATGCTCTCTTACAAAAGAGTTATTCTTCAAGCGGGAATGTCCCCCATTTGACTAATCGACAATCATACAAACTAGACAGTGCCCATGGGCATACATAGCCTTAGAATGGTCAAGACCACATCCATGAGGTGCAAACACATATTCCTAATTTGGTAAGAAAGAGGAGGTGAAAGTTTCATCCTCATTTCCTACTTTAAACAAGGGAAAAAGGCTTCTTCTTGATCTTATATAGGCAAATTTTGTCACCATAACATACACATGGGATTAACCTATTCATAAGGCTTGCACTTAAAAAAACGTCTCTTATCTAAGATAATTCTAGCAAGTGAAGGCACTAATATTCAAAAGAACTTCTTCCACCTCACTTGATT
>CM035441.1:84899703-84902203 GCA_020310875.1 Ceratopteris richardii | reverse complement strand
ACTGCCCCTCTGTTGTCTAATAACAAGATGATACCAGAAGATCATATAAATGAACTACAAATCATAAAAAATATAATCTCAAAGACTTCTCTCCCATACCATATATCCTACACCTAGGTAGAATACAAAGTTTGATGTCCCATACCACCAAACTTTATATCCCACATAGATGCATGTATGAGATTAAAGTCGAACACTTCTCTCAAAAAAATACAAGAATAAATTGGTGAGCACTCACAACCATGAATAATAATAAATGAAATCATGAAGTGTTCCTAAAGTTTTCCTTCCCTCGATGGAAAGAACAGAGTCATTCCTATCACTCTATCATTAATAACTATCTCTAACATCAACTCATCTTGAGTTGACAAATGAGAAATTATATGATAAATCAACTCAACTAGAGTTGTGAAGGATGCGGCTTGCATCAGATATCAACTCATATGACTTAAACTCCAAATTTCATTTTCTTTGTGCCCAAATCTAGATCAACTTATCTAGTTTGGTCTCACAAAATTTTAATTCAAAATTAAATCAAGTACTCATTTAAATGTATCATTCTATCTCTGCTACACCTACACCTAGGTGAGCTTAACAACAATGCAACTGCACTTTTAAAATATCTTCTAACTATGAAGATAAATTCTAAAATCTTTGAATTTTGGATATATCATACTGATTATACTGAATTAGCTTTTCCAACAAAAGTTTTTCAAATTGGAGCTTCCAATATGAAAATATCATGTGTTTATCAAACACATGTATCACTCTTTTGCAAATCCTCTCTAGAGATTGTTTTGAGAAGAATATGTCAATTGACCTACCAAATGATATCCAATTTCTTTTAGATTTTAGTACCCCATAGCCACCACTATATACTTTTAGTGATATGAATTTCATAGTATTGGAACATTTGAAGCTTTCACAATGACCAAAATACTAAGCCTCTATACCTGCAATATTTTAACAATTTACAGAGGCTAATTTGTTTTTAAAATTTATATCTCCTAAATGGAGAAACATTTCATCTTGAAATTTTGTACATATGATCTCGAGCTATGTAGATAATTCTAGAAACAAAAATGATCCAATTTGAGTAAATGAGCTAAGAGAACCAATCACCTCTAGGTGACATGATCTCTGATTATTTCATAAATTCTAGAGGCTACACTTTGATGTGCAGAGATTATTTGACCTATCAAATGATCCCTAAAAATAATGAAAATTGGCATGCACAAAGTGAATCTATTAATTTTTCATTTCCACCAAAAACTATTCCATTTGGATCTACCAATTAAGAGAAATTCCCTTTGTAACAAGCCTATGTCACTTGTTTCAGGCCTCTACCTCTACTAGCAACACTTTTAGTGCATAGGTCATTTGACCTATCTAAAAGTCTCCAAATTACTTGAAAATTGGTCAGCTTAAATTTCAATAAATTTGGGCATTCCCTCAAAGATTAGCATCCAAATCTCTATGAGGCTACTACCTCACTAACTATTTAGTCGATCATTTTTTTAACTTAAAAATGACGAGACATGTTGATCCTTATGATTAAACAAATTTATTAATTATCTTGGATGGATTATGACATGGAGATATATCCATGCATATAATGATTGTCTAGATCAATGCAAATCAATTAACCATCACAAATCATCTCGTTGAAAAATCCTGGATGTCATTCTATTCATTGTGCTTCTTACACATTCATTAATCTCATCACAACCAATCACATACAAACACTTAATACTTGTATTGATGATCATAACCATAACACTCTTGTGCAGTCTCAAGATAAACGTCTATATCAAGTACATATACTTGCATGAAAAACAATTCATGTGCTCATGTGTTACTAGTCAAAAACACATTTTAGTTGTTCTTGATGTATATACCTTGTCCTTTACTCTCTAAAGGCACAATTAGCCTATGCATGATACCTCTATCACATACCTCATGCTCACCCTAACTCATCGTGGTGATACATAAAAGTGATCTTCTATAAACAGAAAATGCATCATGCAGTTCAACTTTCTAGCAATCATAATATGTGAATGCATGCATCTTCTTCTCTACTTCAATCAATTTATATGCTTTTAGTTATGCATACATAAGACTTCCTTTCTCACACAACACAACATCACTCTAGTTCTCACATGGCAAATAACGTCATGTGGCTACAAAATTCTCGGCAACACTTCCTTAGGAAAATAAAGCGTGAAAACAATAATAATAACCATTACAATGATAGGCATCAGCCTCATGGTTGGCAAACCACTTTATTTACTCGAGAAACCTACAAATAAAAAAATTTCTCCAAAATGTGTTGTTGGGCACTATACGCCCTCATAATAATGTCTTTTTCTACCTTTAATACCTGCAAAGGATTCTAAAACACACAAACAAGATCTGTGCATGCTTTTTTGAATCCACATAAGTTAGAGTAACTTCATGTGCATAGATAAATTCATGTAAAAACTAGCTTTCATGCACATTC
>CM035441.1:84882203-84892203 GCA_020310875.1 Ceratopteris richardii | reverse complement strand
ACAAGAATTGTCCCCAGAAAAAGTCGTAGACATTCTAGCAGTCGTTGTTTGGCTTCCTGGATCTTCTCCTCGAATGAATCCGTAGCTGACCAGTCTCATCCTTGCAAGAACTTCTGCTCCAAATCGATATACAGAGTATCGAGTCTGTTGATGTATGAAACACCACAAGAAATGAATTAATGTGACACTAGAACACCTCTATGGTCACCATTAACTCATTGCCACTCCAAACTTTGAGAAATGATAGCCTAAAGTGAGAACTTTGCTTCTACAGAAATTCCTAGTCACTGAAATGACATATCTTTAGTAGTTTGCTAATTTCTCTTAGCTCCAGTATTATTTCTCCATGAAACTTTATAGGCTGAAATTAACAGAGTAGAGCTTTCCAACAAGCTATCATATGCATCAAACGGATCTCTAGAACTCAAGTTATGGCCTTCACAAGATCAGCCTGTATGACCTTCCAAAACTGGAAATTTTGCATGTTTTAGTATTCCTGGGTGTCTAAAAATAAAAATTCGATGCCTAGCATCGAATTTCAGTCAAGTCGATGCTGGGCATCGACTTTGAGCTTTTTTAGGCTCTTTTTCTGCACCAGAAATACTCTCTTTTACACACACATGAAGAAGACCACTTGTATGCTAGAAGTCGATGCCGGGCATCGACTTTATGCTGAAACTCGATGCCAGGCATCGAGTTGCTCCACAAACCTCATGTTTTTAAAAGATTCAACAACTGGTAACACTCAGAGAATGAAAGTAATGACTTATCAGCACAAACTCGATGCCAGGCATTGAATTGCTTGGAAAACTTGAACTTTTGAATTCATCACACAGTAGGCAAGCATGGAGATGATGGAGAGAGTCTCATACACAGAACTTTACTCAGTTCTTTCTCACAGCTATGAAAACTCAGAAGTTTTACAAATGCTTTCTCACGCAGAGAAGCCCGACTATACTCAGTCGTATAAAATGAACTCCTTCTCTCTTTCTATCACTCTCTTCCACTTCTTCTCTCTCTCTCTCTCTCTCTCTCTCCGCGTCAGTTGATACAAACTAACTTATATAGATTTTCGTATTCTCGTGATTTTAAAAAACTTCTAGAACTAAAGTGAACTAACTTTACAAATATGATACATTTGTGAATTTTTCCCTTCACATAGGCATGGGGTTTTCTTCCTAAGATTTGACCTTCAAATATATGTCCAATTAGTGATTGTTTCTCCAACAGCTCCCCCTCAATCATTAATTGACATTCTCTGTTTCTTCATATCATCTTGTTTTCTTTTACTCCTGCCATGCTTTTGAATCTGCTGGTCTTCACACCATCCAAGCTCTTTGTCATTATGTCTGCTAACTGATGTTTAGTAGAAATGTACTCCACTTCAATCTCCTTCTCCATTACCTTTTCTCTGAGAAAATGATACTGTATCTCTATGTGCTTTGTTCTTGCATGAAATACTGGATTTGCTGCAAGATAAAGTGAACTCATATTATCTCCATGTATTGTAGGTATACCTTGATCAATGCCCAAGCTTTTGAACAATGTCTGCATCCATATGAACTCCTTAGCTGCTTCCACAAGTCCTTTGTACTCTGCTTTAGTTGATGATAATGCTACTGTATGTTGTTTCTTTGAACACCAACTTACAAGCTTATCACCAATGTATATCATGTAACCATGAGTTGATCTTCTGTCATCTTGGTTACCTGCCCAGTCTGAGTCACTGTAGGCTCTCAACTTCAAATCTGATGTAAAAGGATAATATAATCCTTCCTTTATAGTTCCTTTGATATATCTGAGAACTCTTTGACCTGCAATCCAATGTGGGTCCTTTGGACAATGCATGAATTGTGACAAAACTCCCACTGCATAACTAAGATCAGGTCTTGTTAGTGTAGCATAAATCAAACTACCCACAAGAGATTGATACTTTCTCATATCTTTGTATTCTGCACCATCATATTTACTGAGCTTGTGATTAACTTCAAGTGGAGTTGAAGCTTCTCTACAATTTTCCATTTCAAACTTCTTCAATAGATTCAGAAGATACCTTTCTTGTGATACATATATGCCATGATCTGTATAAGTGACTTCCATTCCAAGAAAGTATGACAACTTTCCTAGGTCACTGATCTTGAACTCTTTCTCAAGTAATCTCTTTACCTCCTTGATTCCTTCATCTGAAGTACCTGTGATTATAATGTCATCTACATAAATACAAATGTAGATTGTACCTTCCTCTATTCTTTTGATAAGTAGACTTGAATCTGCTTTTGAACTTTGATATCCAAGATCATTGAGATATTTCACCAGTCTATAGTTCTAAGCTCTTGGAGCTTGCTTCAATCCATACAATGCTCTTCTCAACCTGTAAACAAAATTTGGATACCTGGAATCTATAAACCCTTGAGGTTGTTCCATGTATACCTCATCTGATATGTATCCATTCAAGAATGCATTTTTTATATCCAATTGACTTAGGGTCCATCCTTTTGAAGCTGCAATAGCAATGATTGTCCTTATAGTTGACATCTTAGCTACAGGACTGAATGTCTCATCATAATCTATGCCATAGGTTTGGGCATAGCCTTTCACCACCAGTCTAGCTTTGTATCTGGCTATACTTCCATCTACAAGCTTCTTCACTTTATAAACCCATTTATTTCCAATTACTTTCTTACCATTTGGTTTAGGAACAAGTTCCCATGTCTTGTTCTCCTTCAGTGCATTGAACTCTTCCTTCATTGCTTCTTCCCATTGTTTCTTACCTTTAGCTTCATCATAATTCTGAGGTTCTTCATCATCTTTGACCATATATGCATAGTTCTTCTGAGTTATGTAAGAAGTATCATAAGAATACCTTTTTGGTTGTCTCCTTGTCCTGCTTGACCTTCTTGGTTCACATTCTTCATATGTGTCTGGATACACTTCTATATCAAATTTAGGAGCTTCTTCATTTCTTCTTGTTAATCCACTTGTGGATGTACTTGCTTGCATATAGTCTTCATCTCTATTTACCTGCACAATTGATTTTCCTTTCTCACATCTTCTTACCTCTTCTTCGAATTCCTCAGCTGTATGACTTTGATCTGCATACCAACTTTTCTGTTCATCAAATGTAACATCTCTAGAAACAAGAAATTGTTTTGTTAGAGGATTCCACAACCTGTAACCCATCTGCTTTTCATCATAACCAATGAACACATATTTTTCTGCCTTTGGTTCAAGTTTATGCCTAAGCTGTGATGGCACATAAGCATATGCAATTGATCCAAACACTCTACAATGATCTAGTGTTGGTTTCTTACCCCACCAAGCTTCATATGGAGTCATTCCATTGAGAGCTGCACATGGTAATCTATTCACAAGATATGTAGCTGTATTTATAGCCTTAGCCCAAAGATAATTTGGACAGTTCTTCTCCTTTAGCATAGCTCTAGCAAACTCAACCAAAGTTCTGTTTCTTCTTTCTGCTACACCATTTTGTTGTGGTGTATACCTGCAAGTTATCTCTCTCTTAATACCTGCATTCCAAAGATAATCATTGAACTCTTGGGAGAAGTGTTCTCCCCCTCCATCAGACCTCAGTCTCTTAAGCTTTTGACCTGTGACTCTCTCTACATATGCATGAAAATGCTTGAAAGCTCCAAACACTTCTGATCTTTCCTTCAAAACATATAATGTTATCCATCTTGTAGCATCATCAATAAAAAGAACATAGTACCTTGAGCCACTGATATATCCTTCTTTTGTTGGTCCCCATACATCTGTATGAATGAGCTCAAGTACTCCATCATGTTTGAAACCTTTCTTTTGAAATGGCAACCTGTGTGCTTTACCCATTTGACATGCTTCACATTTATAAACCATATGTTGACTTTGCACATTTGGTAATCCTAGTACAGACTGATTAGCAACCATAGCTTTAATTCCTCTTTCATTGAAATGACCTAATCTCTTATGCCAGAGATCAAGTTTTGTAATCACTGCTTCACCATGTGTGAGCAAAGCTTGACCAATATTCCCTTGCACTCTTAAAGTAAAGAGTCTACCTTCTTTCTTACCAGAGACAATCTGATTATATCCATTCTCTGGATCTTCCACAAATACTCCTTCATTTCTAAACCTGACTTGAAAACCTTTTTCAACTATTTGTCCCACACTAATCAAGTTTTTAGGTATTGTAGGAACATACAAAACATTGGTTAGCAAATCTGCTCCATTCTTGCATTTCACTTTTCCAATTGAATGTACACTATGTCTGGTATTATCACCTGTTTGAACACTATGGCTAGAAATGCCTTTTTCCAATTCTGACATCAATTCTATGTTTCCTGACAAATGATTAGAACATCCAGAGTCAATGTAAAATACCTTTAGATCTTCTTTATCTGATGTGTTGATTGAATTCATCATCAATGATGTATGACTTTCATTCTGTGTGTCATTTGCATAGTTGTAGTAGGTGGTGTTGTAGGATTGATTCTGTCCCCAACTTCTTCCTCCACCTCTAACATAGCCTCCTCTTTGACTTTGTCTACCTCTTTGAAAATTACTTTGATATCTTCCACCTCGGTCTCTACTATTGTTGTTTTGATTCTGGTTTGATCCTTGTTGATTGTGCCAACAGTCATGAGCCAAATGATTACTCAATCCACAGATCCAGCAAGCCTTCTTATTGTTATTTTGATTACCTCTACCTCTTCCAAAACCTCTTGCTCTTCCTCTACCAGTGCCTTTACCTCTTGCATAATAAGCTTGAGAACTAGACTCCTCTTCATCCTTTGCTTTACCTTTATCTCCTTTCTTCTTGTTCTTCATGTACATTGCAGAACTTTGTCCTTTATCTCCATCTCCCTTCAAGTCTTGCTCATATGTGAGCATCAAACCAAGCAACTGGTTCAAATCTGGAACATAATGATTTAATGAAAGTTCTGTTGATAAGATAAAAGGTTTCCACCTTTCATCCCCTCTCAAACCTGCAAGTAGCTGAGCAATCAATCTGTGATCTTCAACATCTTCATCTATGGATCCAAGACTATCTGCTAGGTCCTTCATCTTAGTGACATAATCACTAATGGTTTGACTTGGATTCTTCTTGAATGTTGTAAACTCTGACCATAGACTTGCTTTCCGTGCTTTAGTAGTACTTTGGAAATGATACTCCAATGCATTCCATGTATCTTCAGATGATTCCAATCCTCTGATGTGTGGTAGCAAATGATAAGAGATTGTATTGTAGATGTAGGCTTTTGCACTTGCATCCTTCTTCTGCCAATGCTTTAAAGCATCAAGTTCTTCTTTCTTTGGTCGACTTTCATCTTCAAATACTGGCTTCTCTTCTTCACCTATTACATATGCCATGAGATCCTTACTCATAAGTAAGGCTTCCATTCTCATTACCCATGCGGGGTAATTATCTCTATCCAGTTTGTCAATGGAGATATGATCTGCCATAGTTCTTTCCTTCTGCTGCAACCTGTGAGCTTAAAGGATAAAGGATAATACCTTTTGAAGTTCTTTGTGTATGAGGATACTTTTGAAGTAACCTTTTGATGCCTTGTATCTTCAAATGCTTCACCTTTCAAACTTTAATGGAAAACTTTACAAAACTTCTCGTACCTTTGTCGTCTTCTGCTCTCGAGAATCTTTCTGCTCTGATACCACTTGTTGATGTATGAAACACCACAAGAAATGAATTAATGTGACACTAGAACACCTCTATGGTCACCATTAACTCATTGCCACTCCAAACTTTGAGAAATGATAGCCTAAAGTGAGAACTTTGCTTCTACAGAAATTCCTAGTCACTGAAATGACATATCTTTAGTATTTTGCTAATTTCTCTAAGCTCTAGTATTATTTCTCCATGAAACTTTATAAGCTGAAACTAGAAGAGTAGGTCTTTCCAACAAGCTATCATATGCATCAAACGGATCTCTAGAACTCAAGTTATGGCCTTCACAAGATCAGCCTGTATGACCTTCCAAAACTGGAAATTTTGCTTGTTTTAGTATTCCTGGGTGTCTAAAAATAAAAATTCGATGCCTAGCATCGAATTTCAGTCAAGGTCGATGCCGGGCATCGACTTTGAGCTTTTTTAGGCTCTTTTTCTGCACCAGAAATACTCTCTTTTACACACACATGAAGAAGACCACTTGTATGCTAGAAGTCGATGCCGGGCATCGACTTTGTGCTGAAACTCGATGCCAGGCATCGACTTTATGCTGAAACTCCATGCCAGGCATCGAGTTGCTCCACAAACTTCATGTTTTTAAAAGATTCAACAACAGGTAACACTCAGAGAATGAAAATAATGACTTATCAGCACAAACTCGATGCCAGGCATCGAATTGCTTGGAAAAATTGAACTTTTGAATTCATCACACAGTAGGCAAGCATGGAGATGATGGAGAGAGTCTCATACACATAACTTTACTTAGTTCTTTCTCACAGCTATGAAAACTCAGAAGTTTTACAAATGCTTTCTCACGCAGAGAAGCCCGACTATACTCAGTCGTATAAAATGAACTCCTCTCTTTCTATCACTCTCTTCCACTTCTTCTCTCTCTCTCTCTCCACGCCAGTTGATACAAACTAACTTATATAGATTTTCGTATTCTCATGATTTTAAAAAGCTTCTAGAACTAAAGTGAACTAACTTTACAAATATGATACATTTGTGAATTTGTCCCTTCACATATGATGGAGAGTGTTAATCTGCAAAAGAACAACCTACTCTTGAACTTAGAACACCTCTATATCAAGAGTAAGTCAAAACCTTCACCAATTTAAAAGATCAATGACCAAATATCAAATTCTTGAACAAACTGTGAAGAAGGAAATTACTCAGAAAGTCTGCTGCATATATCTTTCTCATTGACTGAGTAAATGTGTAAAGTTTTTTATGAAACTTTGCACAAGGTGTCGCCTAAAGATTGCGCACCTCCTCCAAGTCAAATCACTTCAAAAAGATTCAGTAGATCTTGAGAAATCTACTTCACAAGTTACCTATGTCTTAATCTGCACTCCTGAGAAGTCGATTTGGACACCCCTAACTTCTTAGCTTTAGTTCTCACAATGTTGAACCCGTTTTATCAAATCCTTTCGGCTGTAGATAGCTTATCTCTCAACTTAGATTTTGAGCTATCATATGTGTAAAACTTTACACTGTGCACTGAGCACTACTCATTTCATTGAACTCGAAATCTGCGCCTGTTTTAGGAGACTGTGAACATTCTTTACATATGAATGTTCCTACACACAATTCCCTTGACCTGATTACAATTGGAAGCTGAAATTTTGTACAGAGGTTGATTAACTCTAGACTTAGACTTGTACAAAAGCATTCCACAAAAGCTTTACCACAGAAGGAGAAGACATGAAAACTTCGGGCGCAAACTTTTCTTCTATTCCTCAGAAAAATCAGAATTTAGTTGTGAGAGAGACTTCTTCTCATTCCTATGAACTCTAATGAGTCTTACAACTTACAAATGCACTATTCTCATACTCTCCTATTGTCTTCTCTTGTCTCTCCTAATGCCCCGACATTTTTCCAAAGTATTTATAGGCAAATATGTACAAGCTTATGACTATTCAAAAGTATAAGTGATCTATGTCTTCACTAATGTACACATGTGTACATATCATTCATCCTGTGAATGTAACCACCTTCTTTGCTTCAAGACTTGATCTTATCTCCATCTTTTTGTCTTCCAAACTTCAATTGGTGATTGGTCTGCACCAACAACTCCCCCTCAATCATCAATTGAGGTTTCTCTTATCTTCTTTATGCCTGCCATGTCTTTGAACTTCTGTAACTTTGGTCCATCTAAACTTTTTGTAAGCATATCATCTATCTGATCTTTTGTTGAAGTATGTATAACTTCAATCTCCTTATCCATCACCTTCTCTCTTAGAAAGTGATACTGTATCTCAATGTGTTTGGTCCTGTCATGAAAAACAGGATTAGCAGCTAGATATAATGAACTCATGTTATCACCATAAATGATAGGTATGCTCTGTATAGTGTCAAAACTCTTCATGAGAGTCTTAAGCCATATCACTTCTTTTGCAGCTTCAACCATGCCTTTGTACTCTGCTTCTGTAGATGACAAAGCAACTGTATGTTGCTTCTTTGAGCACCAAGAGATTAACTTATCTCCCACATAACACATGTATCCATAGGTTGACCTTCTATCATCTGGATTACCTGCCCAATCTGCATCACTATATATTTTGATATTTGTATCTGATGTGAAACCATAATACAAACCCTCTTTGAGTGTTCCCTTAATGTACCTCAACACTCTTTGTCCTGCAATCCAATGCTCTTTCCTAGGACAATGCATGAATTGAGACAACACACCAACTGCATATGATAAATCAGGCCTAGTTAATGTAGCATAGATAAGACTACCAACCAAACTCTGATATTGCTTCATGTCCTTGAACTCTTCACCTCCAAATCTGCTTAATTTGTGATTCACCTCCATTGGAGTAGGTGCTACTCTGCAATCATTCATTTTAAACTTGGTTAACAAGTTCTTCAAGTACCTCTCTTGAGTCACATACACTCCATGTTGAGTGTATGAAATCTCCATGCCCAAGAAGTATGACAAATCTCCCAAGTCACTGATTTTGAACTCTTTCTCCATTTGCTTCTTTAGGCTTTGTATGCCTTTCTCATTTGTACTTGTAAGAATTATATCATCAACATATATACATATGTAAATGAACCCATCATCACTTGCTTTAACAAGCAAGCTACTATCTGCTTTTGATACTTGAAATCCAAGTTCCTTTAAGAACTTTACAAGCCTATAGTTCCATGCCCTTGGGGCCTGCTTCAATCCATATAAAGCTCTCTTGAGCTTACACACATGATCTGGATATCTTCCATCTCTAAATCCTTGAGGTTGCTCCATGAAAACATCATCTGAAATGTAACCATTCAAAAAAGCATTCTTCACATCTAATTGACACAATTTCCAACCTTTGCATGCAGCAATTCCTATGAGTGTTCTGATGGTTGTCATCTTTGCCACTGGACTATAAGTCTCATCATAGTCAATACCATATGTCTGAGCAAACCCTTTAACAACAAGTCTAGCTTTGTACCTAGACACACTTCCATCTGCAAATCTCTTTGTCTTATAAACCCACTTGCATCCAATGATCTTCTGACTATTTGGTTTTGGAACCAAATCCCATGTTTGATTCTCCATCAATGCATCATATTCTTCCTGCATAGCTTTTTCCCAAATCTCTTTACCTTTTGCCTCTTCATATGTAGAAGGGTCTGTTGGGAGTGATGGTTGGATGCACTCAAGAGATTGAGTTGGTGCTGCTATACCTGCTTCACACCAGCCCTCCTTTGATTCCAGATATGCTTAGTACACACCTTGAGCTTCCAAATGATACCAAGAAAGCATATATGTACTTTGCAAATGATATGTGTAATGACCAAATCAAAACAGATAACTTGGCACTTCAAAAATCAAGAAAAACTTTCTATTTCTGTAGTGACACTTGCTCAGTCTTTCACTCAGTGTGACCAGCGCACTAACAATTGATCTAATTCCTTCTAGACATATTAAATTAGCTTAACAAGCTACCATTTGCAAGTGGAATGAGAAGAAATGACAAACTATACTCTGAGAAATCACTTTAGCAAAATTGTAGTTACCCCCGATATTTTAGGAACACTGCAGCAGAATACCAGAGTCCACTTCGAGCACGATTTCTCTGTAATGGCTGAATCAATTGACTTCAAACTTTGTAGGTGTATAGAAGACTTTGAGCTGAATCCAATGTGCTTTGAATCACTTAATTTGGTTCAGTAGATCCTGAGATATGCTCAGTTGAAGTTGACAGACTTGGAGATGATGACTCAGAGAAAACAGAGATAGTGAATGTAAATCTTTCTATTAGTTCACATGAATGTACAATCTCATTTGCTTGATAGATGTAGCCTAATGAGTTGGAGATGTGTAGG
>CM035441.1:84874703-84877203 GCA_020310875.1 Ceratopteris richardii | reverse complement strand
ACATTATAATGTGACTATTCAATCCGAGAGTGTACACCTGTTTTGCATCTTTATAATGATGAGAATGTGTATATCATAAACACTGTGTTGTTGTACGCGATTCATGAATGCAATAACAGAGTTGGAGTACTTGTCATACGAGTACATGATATAGCTACAATATATTTACGTTCTCATCTATCATGACAAAGTATAATCAAGAAATGTAGATTAACGTGAAGGCAAGTATCAAATGAATAACATACGTTCCTGCAATCTTATATTCTGCAGACAACAGAGATAGCTATTGCAGATGATGATCGCAACAGACATTGATCATATATGTATATGCATGATCGTCTATGATCGTGGGATAAGCATGCTCTCCATGGGATAGGATGAGCTGCAGTACGTAACAAACAGAGATACATACTTAGCATCAAAACGATGCTCAAAGAGAAAAGAAAGACAAGCAAGGGGTCGACAGAAATATATGACAGTATCTAATAGAGTTGCCCAATCTGTTGTATTAAGTAATGGTACTTATATACACATGGTGTAAAGCGGTAGGAATTTTTCCACGTCGATTTCTTCCTAAAGAAACTCCAAGCCTAACTCCCTTGATTCAAGGAACTTCCCCGTTCATCACCGCGCATCTATTTCTTTATGGAAATGTGACATCCTTGATTTGAGGAGAGGTATTGCAAGTTGCCTACCACGTAGGCATTTACCTTTTTGTATGCGATGTGGCATGTAACTTTTACATGAAAAACTTCTAAGGTTCGATTCATATGAAAGCATTTCTTAAGACTAGGGTCATATGGGAAAATGCTATGAGATTTTCTTATGTATTCTTTATAAAAAATGAGAAGTGCTAAGAGCGGTAAATTTGAAGATTGTTTACTCCAACAGCTCCCCTTCAATCTTCAAATTCTACCTATCATATTTGATGTTGTCTCCTTTCTCTCTTTGCTTTTTATTTATGCCTTTGAATCTTCTCTTATGTATTTGGTTCTACTTCCTTCTTCTCTATTCTTTGTTCCATTCTCTTCTTCAATATATAGACTCTTTGATGTTGATGTCGTTGTTGATAGAAGTAATAGCCTTTCCATCATATTGATTATCTTCAAGACTTTTCATGTTGATGATGACATTTGCTTCTTGACCTTGATGACTTTTCCTTCTCGATCATTGATGTAGAGAGCTCCTTTTGAACTTGTTCTTGTTGAATATCTTTCATCTTCAAGTGTTTGCTTTCTTTCTCCCCTTGTTGTTGATGCCCTTTTGAGATGACGTTGTCCATCATGTAGTCCTTGACGTGGTTGATCTTTTCTTCAAATGAGTGGTTGATCTCCAAAAGTAATCTTTGCTTCATGTGGTTGATATGGTTGATCTCCAAGCATAATTCCCCTTTGATCTCTTTGGATTGATGTAAATTTGATCTTGAATCGTTTTGATCTCCATGTGATAGATTTCTTTCTCTCCTTTTTGTCGTTGTCTTTGATGGCGTCCATTGATGTAGTCCTATGCTCCATGTAGTCAAAAGTCATTTCCCTTCTTTCCTTTGTGGCTGAATCTTCTTCCAAGAATGTAGTCTTTGTTGTATGTTGATGAAGAATTCTTTTATCTCCCCTTCAATTCAAAATACCCTTTTGGATGGCTTCCTTTGAAATGTGTAAGCTTTACATAAAACTTCAAGAGCTTGATGCATGAGCTCTTTACTTCACAATGATGATCATTTGATCATAATGCATAATGGAAGATTCAAACAGGTTACAAAGCTACAAGGTGCTTTATCTATGGCTTTTGTCATTTGTGTATAACAACTTAACTTTGTCCAATGCAAAGTTCAGAGGTTGTGGTTTTCCTTCACTCATCTTGGAGCGAGCATTGCTCTAGCTCTAGAGTGATTCTATACTTCCACCTATTTGAAAACTTCTTTTACATAAAGAAATGAAGCTAATCAAGATCCCAGCTTCTTGATCAAGCTTCATGTTGTTTACACCTTCCATGTGTAGAAACAAGTGCTCACACCACTTGTATATGTGATCAACCTTTTAATTTACAATGGTTGGTAATGAAGGGGATTTGAGTGCTTTACTTGCTTTTACACAAGATCCAATGTGCGTGATAATTTGCAGCCTTTGAATGACTCTTTATAAGTGAGAGTCTATACAACTTTGCTATGAATGTAAGTCACAATGACTTATGATAGCACATCTAGGGTGCCTATATTTTTTGCAAGTAGATTGAAGTAATGTTTTACCTTTTTTAAACATGTTGAATACAGTTTTCTTTTCTTCCTTTTGTGAGGAAGTCTTTATTGTCTTCTTCAAGTGTGTTGGATGCACTTTCTTCTTCTTCCTATGATAAGGAAGTCTTCATTTTGAGTGCGTTGAATGCACTTTCTTCTTCTTACTTTGATTCTTGCTTATTCTAGTTGATGTAGATAGGTAAGCATCATAATGAGCTTCCTTGAGTGGTGAAGTCGATGGTCTTTGCCTCGATCACTTGAATCTTG
>CM035441.1:84819132-84836632 GCA_020310875.1 Ceratopteris richardii | reverse complement strand
GTGAGTGAATCTCCAACAGCTCCCCCTCAATCACTAATTGACATCTTCTGATCTTTCATATATTCTTCTTTTCTTTTATTCCTGCCATTTCTTTGAATTTACTTGTCTTTACTCCATCCAAGCTCTTTGTCAGAATATCTGCAATATGATCTTTTGTCGAAGTGAATACTCTTTCTATCTCCTTCTCCATTACCTTTTCCCTCAAGATATGATATTGAATCTCTATGTGCTTTGTTTTTGCATGAAATATTGGATTTGCTGCAAGATACAATGAACTCATATTATCTCCATGTATGATAGGTATACCTTGATCAATACCCATGCTTTTGAACAAGGTCTGCATCCATATCACTTCTTTAGCTGCTTCCACAAGTTCTTTATATTCTGCTTCTGTTGACGATAAAGTCACTGTATGCTGCTTCTTTGAACACCAGCTTACAAGCTTATCTCCTAGGTATATCATATACCCATGTGTTGATCTTCTGTCATCTTGACTTCCTGCCCAGTCTGAGTCACTGTATGCTCTCAGCTTTATATCTGATGTAAAAGGATAATATAATCCTTCCTTTATAGTTCTTTTGATATATCTAAGAACTCTTTGTCCTGCAACCCAATGTTGATCTTTCGGATAATGCATGAACTGTGAGAGAACTCCTACTGCATAACTAAGATCTTGTCTTGTTAGCGTAGCATAAATCAAACTTCCCACTAAAGATTGATACTTTCTCATATCTTTAAACTCTGCACCACCATATTTGCTGAGTTTATGATTGACTTCAAGCGGTGTTGAAGCTTCTCTGCAATTCTCCATGTTAAACTTCTTCAGTAAGTTTAGGAGATATCTTTCTTGTGAAACATATACACCATGATCTGTATATGTAACTTCCATTCCAAGAAAGTATGATAACTTTCCTAGATCACTCATCTTGAACTCCTTTTCAAGCAGTCTCTTAACCTCCTTGATTCCTTCATCTGAGGTACCTGTGATTATAATGTCATCTACATAAATACAAATGTAGATCATACCTTCATCTGTTCTCTTGATGAGTAGACTTGCATCTGCCTTTGAACTTTGGTATCCAAGTTCATTGAGATACTTCACAAGTCTATAATTCCAAGCTCTTGGAGCTTGCTTCAATCCATAGAGAGCTCTTCTTAATCTGCAAACATGATCTGGATGACTGGAACTTACAAACCCTTCAGGTTGTTCCATGTAGATTTCATCTGATATATATCCATTTAGAAATGCATTCTTTATATCCAATTGACTTAGCTTCCATCCTTTTGATGTTGCTATAGCAATCACTGTCCTTATGGTTGACATCTTTGCCACCGGACTAAACGTCTCATCATAATCTATGCCATGTGTCTGAGCATAGCCTTTGACCACCAGTCTAGCTTTGTATCTGGCTATTCTTCCATCTGCAAGTTTCTTAACTTTGTAAACCCATTTATTTCCAATCATTTTCTTACCAATTGGTTTTGGAACAAGTTCCCAAGTCTTGTTCTCCTCCAATGCATTGAACTCTTCCTTCATTGCTTCTTCCCATTTTTCCTTACCTTTTGCTTCACTGTAATTCTGAGGTTCTTCATCTTCCTTTACTAAGTAAGCATAGTTTTTCTGAGTCAAATAAGAAGTGTCATAGGAATACCTTGTTGGTTGTTTCCTTACTCTGTTTGACCTTCTTGGTTCATATTCTTCATGTGTATCTGAATACACATCTTCATCAAATCTTGATCCATCTTCGTTTCTCATACCTGATCCGATCATGGACGTACTTGCCTGCATATGATCTTCATCTCCATTTACCTGCATATGTGATTTACCTTTTTCAATTCTTCTCATCTCTTCTTCAAGTGTTTCAACACTATGCTCTTTATCTGTATACCAGCTCTTTCCTTCATCAAATGTCACATCCCTGGAAACAATAAATTGTTTGGTTGAAGGACTCCATAACCTATAACCCATCTGTTTTTCATCATATCCGATGAACACATATCTTTTAGCTTTTGGTTCCAGCTTATGTCTTAGTTGTGATGGTACATAAGCATAAGCTATTGATCCAAACACCTTGCAATGATCAAGTGTTGGTTTCTTACCCCACCAAGCTTCATAAGGGGTCATTCCATTTAAAGTTGTACATGGTAATCTATTTACCAGATATGTAGCTGTGTTTACAGCCTCAGCCCAAAGATAATTTGGACAATTCTTCTCCTTTAACATTTTTCTTGCAAACTCAACTAGAGTTTGGTTTCTTCTTTCTGCTACTCCATTTTGTTGCGGTGTATACCTGCAAGTTATTTCTCTTTTGATACCTGCATTCCACAGATAATCATTGAACTCTCGAGAAAAATATTCTACTCCTCCATCAGACCTAAGTCTTTTGAGTTTCTGTCCTATAAGTCTTTCAACATATACATGAAAATGCCTGAAAGCTTCAAATACTTTTGAATTCTCTTTCAAAACATAAAGAGTTATCCATCTTGTTGCATCATCAATAAAAAGAACGTAATACCTTGAGCCACTGATAGATCCTTCTTTTGTTGGTCCCCATACATCAGTATGTATGAGCTCTAACACGCCATCGTGTTTGTACCCTTTCTTTTGAAATGGTAATCTGTGGGCTTTTCCCATCTGACAGGCTTCGCACTTGTGAATCATATGTTGACTCTTCATATTTGGTCATCCCCTCACGGATTGTTTTTCCACCATAGTTTTGATTCCTGTTTCATTAAAATGTCCTAACCTCTTATGCCAGAGGTCTAATTCTGTAAATACTTTATCACCATGTGTGATTAAAGCTTGACCAATATTCCCTTGCACTTTAAGAGTAAAAAGTCTACCTTCATTTTTACCATGGACAATTTGATTGCATCCATTCTCTGGATCTTCAACAAATACTCCTTCATTTGTAAACCTGACTTGAAAACCTTTTTCTACTATCTGTCCCACGCAATCAGATTCTTCGGGATTGTTGGAACATACAAAACATTTGTTAGTAGGTCCGCTCCATTCTTACACTTTACCTTTCCAATTGACCTTACATTATGTTTTGTGTTATCACATGTTTGTACTGTATGATTTGAAATACCTCCTTCCTGTTCTGATAACAATTCTATATTTCCTGACAAATGATTTGAACAACCAGAGTCAATATAGAATACCTTGAGGTCTTCATTCTCTGACATACTTATCAAGTTCATCATCAACGTCGTATGACTATCATTTTGTGTATCATTTGCATAGTTGTAGTAGGTAGTGTTGTGAGACTGATTCTGTCCCCAACTTCTTGCTCCACCTCTACCATATCTGCCTCTTTGGCTTTGTCTTCCTCTTTGATATCTTCCGCTTCTGCCTCTACTGTTATTGTTTTGATTCTGACTTGATCCTTGAGAATTATGCCAGCAATCATGAGCCAAATGATTGCTTAATCCACAGATCCAACAACTCTTCTTGTTGTTATTCTGATTACCTCTTCCTTTGTATTACCTCTGCTTTTACTTCTGGCATTACCTCTTCCTCTTGCAAAATTTGCTTGAGTCGTCATCTCTTCTTCATCTTTTTCTTTTCCTTTGTCACCTTTCTTCTTACTTTTTGCGTACATAGCAGAACTATGTCCTTTATCTCCATCTGTCTTCAAATCTTGCTCAAACGTTAACATTAGTCCAAGCAACTAATTTAAATCTGGTACAAAATGATTTAAAGAAAGTTCAATTGAGAGTACGAAAGGTTTCCACCTTTCATCTCCTCTCAGTCTTGCAAGCACTTGCGCTATCAACCTGTGATCTTCGATATCTTCATCAATAGATCCAAGACTATCTGCCAAGTCCTTCATCTTAGTGACATAATCACTAATGCTTTGACTTTGCTTTTTCTTGAACGTTCTAAACTCTGACCATAAGCTAGCCTTTCTAACTTTCGTCGTATTTTGGAAATGATCTTCCAATGCACTCCATATCTCTTCAGCTTTCTCCAAACCTCTAATGTGTGGTAACAAATGATCTATAATGGTATTGTAAATATAAGCTCTTGCCGTTGCATCTTTCTTCTGCCACAACTTCAAGGCTTCTAATTCTTCTTTCTTTGGTTGGCTGTCGTCTTCGAAAATCGGCTTCTTTTCTTCTCCTGTCACATATATGCATTAAGTCCTTACTTATAAGTAAGGCTTCCATGCGCATTACCCATGCGGGATAATTATCTCTGTCCAATTTGTCAATAGAGATATGATCTACCATAATCTTCTTGTTTCTGTTACTTCAGGTGAGTATAATGTTAAAAGGTTTTACCTTTCATAAACCTTTACCCTTGAGAATGACTTCGGAACACTTCTTGATGCTGCTTGTTGCTAATCACCTCAGCTTTCACTTTTCTTTATGAGAATTCTTCAAATTCTCTTGTATCTTTACTTCCATTTACTCTTTGAGAACTTTTCTGCTCTTCAAAACCTTTTTGCTCTGATACCACTTGTTGAGGTTATGTAATGTTGCGGCAAAAGCTTGTTCCCTAACAAGACTGCGGAAAATTGCCACACCTCAACTAGAACTAGACTAGAGTGATGTTAGAACACCTTTATAATCATCAATAACTTAGCAACCTTTCTCAAACTGAAAACTTTATAACTGTATTTAGTGAAAACTGAAAATTCACTTTACAGAAAGCTTTGTGTTTCCTTCAAGCTTCAATTCTAAACTGATTTACTTCAAAATTTACACTACTGTGTTTGCTTACAGTTAGATAATCTTTCCGTCACTTAACTGTGCCAAAACTGAGTTTTGAACTCACCGAAATACCACCGGAACTTCACCCGACTATTATCGGACTGTCACCGTAATTGTACCGAAATGTCATCAGAATCAACTGCAATTCTGTTTGTAGTTACTTCAAATGATTGTAGATGAAGTAAGGAAGTTATACCGGAGCTTCCTTTAGTGAATGAACTCTTTCTGAAGTTTGAGGAAAAACTTCACCAGTTTTGGATGCCTTTTCGGTCAGACACTATACTATGTATACATGTCCCGTTTCACAAAACTCTTTCATCAGTTTGTAGTTCAGACTCCTAGCTTCAAGATGAGCTATCACTCATGAAAAACTTTACACTGTGCTGCGAGATGTAACTTGAACAAGTACCAGAAAATGTTTATTGAGAAAATTGTAACTGTTAACTAACTTTCACAGTAACATGAAATCACTTAGATTTCTTCACACAAGAATAATGCGCTCAAATCTTTCCACATGAACATGTGTTTTCTATTAGATAAGATGTGTACAAAAATAGCTTGGCCTCACTTTGCTCATAGCTATGGAAAACTCTCCTACTCTGAGTAGTTATTCCTTACCATCTCTCTCAGATGAATACCCGACTGTTCAGGTTCTATTATTCATCTCTACATACGCAATCTCTGGCATCTTCTATATCACTATTCCTTGTCTCTCTATATCTCACACTTCTATGTGCTCTCTCAACTCTCTTATATACATTTTGATCCGGGTTTCAACAGACTCGTAATTCTGGAAACTTCTACGCTGTATATTACAGATGTGAATTTGTCCCTTCACTAAGGCTTTGATTTTCCTGAATGCTTTGTTTCTGCTTTTCTTCGTCTTTCTTTATCTTTATACATCTTTAGGTCTTCATGTCTAATTAGTGAGTGAAACTCCAACACATAAATATCCAAAGACTGTAGAATTTTTATTCTCTCTTGCAGTATTATCAAGTTGCAAATATAGAGTTGGTGGAAAAAGACCCTTCCATGATTGCAAAACCCGATGAATGGCAGTAACCGTAAGGTTTGGATCATTATGCACATTTGGATATGTGAAGAAAACCTTGGACATTACAGTTCCATTTTATACCAAAGCACCAACCAAATGCATTTGCACAAGGACTTCATCTCCAATGTCCTTAGGGATGCGATAAAAATGTGGCAAACAAGTGTTTTTTTATCCATACCATCGATCAACAAACACATATAATGCTCCGGATTTCTAAGTGCTTTACTTCGATGATGAATTGCTTTCTTTCTCTCTAAAGCTTGACCCTCAGGATGGTTGTTAGATGATTTTTAAAATTATCTTTTTCTTGTGGTGTTGTAGCCCCCTTTGCCATGTTTTTCAAAGTGGTGCAAACTGAACATTCACCCATTCTAACTTTACGAGGAATAGACACATTGTTAAACTCTTGCTTCCATAATCGAGTAAAGTGATGATACAACACATACTTCTCATTTCTATTTTCCATATGTTCTCTATATATTTGAAATACTTCTCGACGAGTAAAGTTATCTGACAAGTGCAACCTTCCAGTTGTAGGCATAACCTCACAATGCAAGCTAAAATAGTTCATCATCCAATTCATTGCATGACGTCCAACAGATCCTTTGGTCCCAACATGGAACATATCCAAAATGAGATCGGCATTCATAAGCCCCTGTTGAACCCTATGTATTCTAAAATTTCCCACACCCATTGCAATTCTAAATGCAGTCCTACAACAACGCATCCCTTGAGTAAAGAAATATTCAAAAGCAACACGTGTTATTGACATGTTATCCTCAATCATTTGCATGTGAGAAACAAGGTATATATCCTGCCTTTCACTATCTAAATGGAGGAATTTCTCTCTTAGGTGCTTTAGTTTCTTCATTCCTAAATTATACAAACATTTCAAACCACAACAATGCTTCATAATATCCAATGCAATCTGTCTATCTGAAGTAAGAAATTTAAATCCTTTTTTACTTACTTCACGAGGCCTTCTTTTAAAATGTAGATTGAGCATGCTTTGCCTTTCCTTTGTTCCACATGCACTTGAGTCAGAAGGGAGATCAATGGTTGGATCAAATGGGAGATCAAGAGGTGCATTTGGTTGAGCAGCATTGCACTGTGAATTGGATAACTTACATGACTCCACAGGAAACATAGAATCATCACCATGGAGATCATCACTTATGAGGAAAAGGTCAACTGAGAACAATGAATTTGAAACTATATCAATATGAGGAGAGGAAGCTGATGCCCAAGCATCCACTGAGAAGATTGAGCTCATCTTCACTCACTTCAAAGAACACTGGATATGAATTACCTTTTTAAATGAGTAGAAGTTCGAGATCAAGTGAAAATGTCACATCAAGTAGATATGAAATCAAAAGTTCATTAAAGTACATTAAAGTGCATTAAACATCAAATTACATTAAAGTACTTAAAGCCTAACAATTAAAGTACTTAATTACTCAAATATACACGATTGATGTTTTCAAACTAATAAAGGAACCAAAGATTTGTTGTCTTTTGAAAGTAGTAGTGAAGAGATACACTATGAAGTGTGCCCACATCAAGTAATGTGTTTGTTGATGCTCATAAGATTGGTAGGAAAGAGCACACAAACCTTTTGACAAAATAGTGACTTCCACGTGATTGGCTTCAAGGAAAAAAGGGTATATTCGATTATTTGAATTACTCTAAACTTCAAAGTGATTGCATTTTGACTTTTTCAAGCATAGAAATCTCAAAATGTGATAAGCATGATGATATTTAGAATTTTATATATCAATATGTAGATGTCATCCAAGGATCTCATATATCAATGTCCAGAATGATTTGTTCAAATTGTGACACATCGAAGGACTTGTTAAAGTATGCTTTAGCCAATGTGTAGATGTCCTTTCCACAACAATAAAGGGCATCTGGTAAGACATCAGTCACGGAACAACAAACAAAACAAAGAAAAGGCAAAAAATGTGATGTCACTAGGCGGTATGTGAATGGGATGGGAATTTATCAAATTTGTGAATGGGATGGGAATTCATCAGATGGCATATGTGAGCATTTCATATGGGAACATTTCAAATGAATATGTGAACATGGAAGATAAGTGAACATTTCATATGAATATGTATGAGCTATGATAATTTGGAGGGTTTATTAACATTACAACAAAAGGATTCGTGCAATTATTATGTTTTTGGTGGCAACTATGCTTTACTCTCATCTTTTTGTTACAAGAATAATGGAGAAATCCAACTATTCTGGAAGTAAATGGGAACTTACCACATGAATCATTCATTTCATAGGTTGGGAAATGAGAGTTGATCTACGAGATCTTGAAAAAAGGATTAAAATGATGAAGTGATGGATCCTGGTTAGATCAGGTGATTGATCTAGTTAGAAACTGGATTCATTCAATTAGATCCAGTTAGTCTCTAGTTCAAGTAACCCAAGTGTCTATAAATAGCAGAGGAGGAGATCATTCTCATTTCCAAAATCCACGAGCAAGAGAGAGCAAGAGAGCACAGATAGCAAAGGTGCACAGAGCTCAACAAACCAGCAAGGCAATTTTGATGGAGAAGAATAATGTTGGCAAGATTACCTAGAGGTAGAGAAAATCACACCATAAAAAAAAAGATTCCTAAAATATTCCTTTTTATGTTTTAGGAAATAGAGGTCTTCTAGCGATTTTATTTTTCTAAGCTCATGAAGTCTCGATCCATTTGGGGGTGTAAGTCGATTCCAGGCATCAACTTGAGGGTATAAGTTGATGCTAAGCATCGACTTTTAGGTCGAAGTCGATGCCAGGCATCGACTTGCACCTGAAAGTCGATGCCTGGCATCGACTTACACCCTCAAGTTGATGTCTAGTATCGACTTGAACCTTCAAGTCGATGGCTAGCATCGACTTTCACCCGAAACTTGATGCCAGGGATCGACCTCGAAGGTCGATGCCTGGCATCGAATTGCAGGCTTAAGTCGATGCTTGGCATCGATTTAAGCCTGTAAGTCGATGCCTGACATCGACTTTAGGGTGCAAGGTCGATGCCAGGCATCAACTCACACCCTAAAGTCGATGCCAGGCATCGACTTAAGCATGCACGTCGATATCAGGCATCGACTTGCGCCCTAAAGTCGAGGTCAAGCATCGACTATAGGGTGCAATTCGATGCCTGGCATCAACTTTGCAGCCTACGCATCGACACTTCAGCTTGAAAAACACATTAATGTAAGAGCTAATGCTTTTGAGGCCATTTTAGGGATGCTCAATTAAAATGTGAGAGGTCTGTCAAGAAGCTCAAAGTCACACTGAGCTCTGTGGATCAACATCGTGACAGAGGCATTGGTCACCAAACAAAATCCAAGAAAAACCTTGCATCTTTATCCTCTGAGAAGGCCAGCAACCTAGTTGGCATGTCATCTGGTGGACAGGGTAGCATCAAACTAGCTGAGGATGATGCAACTAGGAAAGAGAGGTCGAAGGAAATAGAGGTCTTAAGGAAAGATCGTCCACTCCGGGACATGACAAACGTGGAGTGGTGCCTTCAATATGTTGAAGAAAAGAATGCAATCCTTCTTGTATTTGCAGGGGCGTACGGGAGAGGCAAGATCTGTTCACGACATGATTGCTCCTACTTCATCTACATTTGTATCCGCATGAGTGCATCTCAATTTTGTATCCAGGAGGCACTCCATTTCTAGTCTATTTCCATTTTATATTGTATTTCCTTTGTATTTGGGACCTTGCCATGTGCTTCTACCAGTTGTATTCATTCTCCTTCAGGAGACTTATCCCACATATGATGTACTTTTGAGAGCCCCTCCCAAATCTACATAAGGAGGGCCTCTCCCCTCATTTGTACTTGGTTAGAAGCTTGAGGAGCCTACTCCATGCTCTTGGCAAGCTCATTTCTAATCCACATGAGTTTACCCATTTCATGGTCTACTCATTTTGTGTCTCACACATTCTTTGTTTTGTGAGAGTATTTTACTTTTCATTTTGCTTCAGCATGCATACTCTCTACAAGATCACGACAACACAAGCTTTTCAGTATGGCCTTGTGTTCAAACTCGACTATGAAGATGAGGATTCTGATAACCTCCTATTCCTAGTAGAGACATCAAAGGGGTTACGAAATGTAATATGCAAGATGGATTTCTTGTGCCCTAAGTGCTGTGTGCCAGAGAGGCTTGCAGAGATATGTAGGGACTCAATGAACCTGATTAGAGACTTGATGCCATGGATCCAGGGCAACATTATGCCAACACAACAGAAGATGACTAGCATCTCCATCTTCAGATCCGCACGCTGACTGGAGAAGATTCTGACGAGGAGCCAGGAATGATGCACTGAATCGGGACAAAATGAGAAATTACTTTGTGTACTAAAACATTACTTTTGCCATATGTGGAGTTGGGACCCACTATTCTCATATTTCCAAAATGTGTGCCAATCAATCATAATTGGATTTCGTCCTTTTCTTTACAATCATTTGTAATTCTTCTCATTTGTATTAGCTCACTACTACTCAAAAGGGCTTGTTGTTCATCTTTGCACTAAGTGCATTACACATCATCTTTGCCTCACATTACCCTTCTCTTTGAGCACACCATTTGGCATTTCTCAAAGTGCTCCTTTATAACGTTTCCAAAGGTTCACCCTTAATTGTTTTTTGCCACCACAAGCACATTTTAAGCAAGAGTATCAACTCTTTTGGCACACTCAAGGCACTAAGTGCCAGCCTTGTAACAACACGACATAAGAAGAATACTCTTTTGTGTGTGTGTGTGTGTGATTGTGGGATTAGAGGCTAGTCTAAGCCCACCCACAAGTTCTCTTTGCGCATCGACTCTTCCCACTCCACGGTGTCTCTCTTTGCAAAAGTGAAGGCCCCCCCCCCCCCCCCGAAGTGTCTCTTCTAATTCTTGGTGCAAGTGAAGGGCTACTCTAAGCCCCCCCCCTCCGCAAGGAGTTTTTCAGTCTGGAATCGAGTCGTTCATTTCAAGCTTTGCAATTATTTTGAAGTAGCATTTTTGGCAAGCGATTTTGGTAGTGTTTATCTTCAAAGCTTGTGCGTTTGGAAAAGATTTTGGTAGTGTTTCTAAACACTTTATCTTCAAAGCCTTGTAATGACCAAAAGTGAAGGTAGCCCATCATCTATGGCCAACTTCTTACCATCTTTCACCCCTATTTTTATGCCTAAGGATGAACACCTCAATGGACAAAATTACAATCTATGGAAAGATGTCATGGCGCCTATCTCTACACGAATCTTCTTCATGAAGTCGTAGATGGGTTGGACCCCGAACCCAATAGGGATACCAACTTAGACAATTGGCATGTGTGGAATGTCAAGGACAAAAGAGCTTTAGGTCAGCTGTTACTTGCCTGCAACAAACTGACAAAAGGACATATCACAGCCTGCAAGATGTCCAAGGATGCTTGGGATACGTTAGCCGCTTTGTATGAAGACAAGACCCCTTCGAAGATATATGCATTAGAGGCCGAGTTTCATAATTTGACCATTAGGCCACACAACACAATTACCAAGGTCATAGCCCAATTCGAGGACTACCAGCGTAAATTAGCACTATGTGGTAGGTAGATCTCTAGTGAAGACATGGCCATTAGACTTCTTAACAAGCTACCTAAGTCATACGAGACATTTGTCACAACTTTCTATAATCGCGGCCAAGTCTTATCTTAGGAAGAGGTTCGTCGACTATTGCTCCTTCATGACTCGCGAGCCAAAGCGACTTCCTCACAAGAGTCAGCCATGAAGGCCAAAGGCCCATTCAATAAGGGCAAAACCACAAGTCATCATGTTAGCAATGGCTCTAAGCAAGGATCGCAAAACTCATCGAAAAAGTTCACTTGTAATTTCTGTGGAAAATCAGGACACTTAGAAAAGTTTTGCTATAAAAAGAAAGAATCATCGAAAGCTTCTACATCTAGGCAAGCATCCGAAGGCTCCCAACATAGATCCCACTGCTCGAGTGAGGAACTCTTCATCTCCACAGAATCCAATGCCCTAGTTACTTCTAGCTCCTCGCATGAGTGGATCTTTGATAGAGGAGCTACCTCCCATATGTGCAAAGACAAGGACTCCATTCAGGAACTCGAAGATCATATGGGAGAAGTCTATCTCGGCAACAACAAAAGCTTACCCATCGAAGGAAAAAGAAAAGTTCAAATTTCCAACCATCAAGGGGAATGCAAGTCTTTATCCAATGTTCTCTTTGTTCCAAATTTATGTATGAATTTACTTTCCGTCAAGGCCATTATAGATCAGGACAAACAAGTATGGTTTGATAACACCTCAATTAAGGTAGTTGATCCCCATACACAGGATGTCATTGCGCAAGGTATTGAAGAAAAGGGCCTCTACAAGCTATCTTGCTTTGTATCCAAAGAATCAACCTCAAGTTTGTGGCACCAGAGATTTGGCCACACTTCATACTTATTCAAAATCTCTTCATCCCAACTTGTGAAGGGGTTGCCAAAGATAGGGCAACTTACTGATGTCTGCCAAGCTTGCACCCAAGGCAAGCAACACAGGGCCCCAGTTCGGAAGCTTCAACACGAGCGAGGAACCCACTAGCCCTTATCCACATGGACTTATGTGGACCTATGAATACCCCATCCCTGAGTGGATCCCTCTACTTTTATCTTCTAGTAGATGACCACTCTCGCTATATAAGGGTGTACTTTTTGAAGTCAAAGGCAGACACATTCTCTGAGTTTCAAACTTGGATCAAGGAAGTTGAGAATGAAGCTTCAACTAAAGTCAAAACCATCAGATCAGATGGAGGTGGCGAGTTTATCAATCATGACTTTGATAACTTTCTCAACCAGAAAGGGATCAAACGACAAGTCACTCAGCCTCATAATCCATCCCAAAATGGAGTAGCTGAAAGGAAGATACGCAGTGTGATGGAAATGGCATGAACAATGCTTCATCACAAGGATCTATCCTACAAGTTCTGGGCAAAAGCCGTACATACTACTGTTCATATTCTTAATCGAGGATTTACAAGTGCATTACACAACAAAACACCCTTCGAAGCCTACTATGGAAGAAAACCGAATGTGAATTACTTTCGAGTCTTTGGTAGTGAAGCTTTTGTCCATGTACCCAAAGAATATAGAAACAAGTTACAATCTAAGTCCAAGAAACACATATTCATAGGGTACAGTGACCAATCAAAGGCATACCATCTATATGATATGGAAAACCACTCCATCACCATTTCGAAGGATGTGATCTTCAATGAAGCTTCCTCATACTCAAGAAAAGATTCAAGTACAATTCTTAGTCCACCTATCTACACTTCAGAGGGGGACTCAGTATTTCCAACCTCCAACTCAGAAGCAAGTACTTCACAACAACCACGCCGATCTCAAAGGCTTCTTGATAAGAAACAATGCAAACAAAGTCATTATGTTAACTATGCTCTAATGCACCAAATTCAGCAAATCCTAGCCAGAGCCATGCAACTAAGCCAACCAGAGTGGGAAGATGCTATGCAAGTAGAACTGGATGCAATAGCAAAGAACAAGACTTGGACATTAGTTCCCAAACCAACCAACCATCAAGTCATAGGAGTTAAGTGGATATACAAAGTGAAATACAAGCCTGGTGGCACTCTAGATAAATATAAGGCAAGATTAGTAGCTAAGGGATACAAGCAACAACGTGGCATTGACTATGAAGAATCCTTTGCTCCTAGTCCAAGATTCACAACCATAAGAATCATCTTAGCACTAAGTGCTCACTTTAAGTGGCCCATTTACCAGTTGGACGTTAAAAGTGCCTTCCTCAATGGAAATCTTCAAGAAGAAGTCTATGTTGAACAACCTGAAGGCTTCAAGATCAAAGGCAAAGAAGATCAAGTCTACAAGCTTCACAAGGCACTTTACAGACTCAAGCAAGCTCCCAAGGCCTAGTATGAAAAGATTCACAAGTTCTTTGAAGACAAAGGATTTCACCGAAGCAATGTTGATGCTAATCTCTATATCTATCAAAAGGAGTCTTTAGTAGCCATCATCATTCTCTATGTAGACGACTTGATCTTAACAGGCTCAGACAAAGAACGCATCCAGTTTATCATCACACAGCTTCACCTTGAGTACTCTATGACAGATCTTGGATTACTACACTACTTCTTAGGTATGGAAGTTTGGCAAACAAAAGAAGGTATATTCCTATCACAGAAGAAGTACTGCTCTGATCTACTTTCCAAATATAACATGGACCAATGTCGCTCAGTTTCTACACCACTTGATCCCAACATCAAGCTTACACTGGAGGACTCATCATCACTTGTGGGTGTGCATACCTATCGACAGCTTGTTGGCTCATTACTCTATCTTGCCAACACTAGACCAGATATTGCTTATGCAATTGGTATACTCAGTCAGTTTGCACATCAGCCTCCTCAGTCTCATTGGGATGCTGCTCAGAGACTACTTCGATACCTTTCCCTCACTCAACATCATGGTCTTTGGTATAGAGGGGGCATCGAACTCGTCGGATATTCAGATTCAGATTGGGCTGGTGATCCTGATTCTCGATGATCTACTTTTGGGTATATATTCTTGTTTGGCTCAGGACCTATCTCTTGGGCAAGTAAGAAGCAGCCTACAGTTGCTCTATCATCTACCAAGGCCGAGTACCGAGCATCGAGCTTTGCAGCATGTGAGGCCATCTGGCTTCGACGTTTATTATCTGACATTGGTGTTTTGCAGGATACTCCGACATGTCCTCGCATGCACAGCCATTCAGCCTTGGCCATCGCCAAGAATCTAGTGTTCCACACTCGGACAAAGCACATTGAGATCCAGTACCACTTCATGTGCGTGAAGCTCATATCTCAGGAGATTACTCTAGAGTAGTGTACCTCTTAGGAGAACCTAGCGGACATGTTCACGAAGGCTTTACCTCCGGTTCCGCTTCAGTGCTTGGTGGATCTCTGTAGCATTCATCCACTCCGAAATGAAGTTGTAGAGGGGGTGTTGACGACATGATTGCTCCTACTTCATCTACATTTGTATCCGCATGAGTGCATCTCCATTTTGTATCCAAGAGGCACTCCGTTTCTAGTCTATTTCCATTTTATATTGTGTTTCCTTTGTATTTGGGTACCTTGCCATGTGCTTCTACCAGTTGTTTTCATTCTCCTTTCAAGAGACTTATCCCACATATGATTATTGAAAAAAAAGAAGAGAGTGGCTGATGACGAGTCTTCTGGGTCAAGCTCCAGCTCTAAGGATATTATTGTTGCACCTGGTGGGGAGCTTGCTTCGAGAATTCTTGGTACTGAGAAGAACAAGATAAGGGAGGACATAGCTCCAAGAAAACTTGTGAAGAAGGGGCAGTTGTTCCACCTACCAATCAATATCATCCATACCACCAATCAATCCAGTCACAGGGAGGAGGCCCCTTGAGATAAGGGAGCCACATAATTTGCACGTGCAGAATCTTAAGAAGAAAATGAAGATAAATCCTCATGCTATTGTTGTGCCATTTCTCGTCATGGTGGATCCAACTGAGTGCAGCTCTGTGGAGGATTTCAATGATGGCATGTTTGAAGATTATACATATTATGTTATTGGTGGTTCACACTCTGCAGAGGCCCGTAGACAGGTAGTGAAGGAGCACCCCACCACATTCTTCTTTAGGTATGCAGAGTGCAAAATCTATGTTGGTCTTACAACTGAGGAAGCCAAGCTTCTTGCTTGGGATCACATCAATGATAATGACTACAGGCAGAAGATGTCCTCCATAGAGAGAATTTGGTTCTTCCACCATGAATACGAAGATTGTCTCCTGAAGGAGGATGGCAGGATACATCCCAATCTACGAAAGCAATGCCTTATTGAGGTTGGCATTGCACTGGATGAAAATAGAAAGTCTGATGCTTTGAGAAAATATGATCCATGGTTTCAGCTTGCATTCAGAACAGGTGAGATCTGGGATCTACAGGATAAGATTTTCACAATGTGGGAGCACAAGGAGGTCAAGGGCCAGAAGCAACGGAAGTCGAGGCTAGACCCTTAGGTTGATTCGAAGGGAAAGGGAAGGAAAGTTGACCTTTCGATTGAAGAGGCTCCTGAGGACATGAAGCTAACACCATGGAGAGCCCTTCAAGGAATCAAAGATGATACGTTGATTATATCAACTTTATCAAGGGTAATCTCCAAGGAGTTAAGCCTGGAGGAGATGGTGACTGAGCTAAATAAGTATGTATATTATTCTCAGATCCTTTTTCCCTCCTCCCATGTTTTTGGTCTAACCTACTCTCCCTTTCATTTTTGTGACTCTAGTCATAAAGTATACATGAAGATTCAAGAGGTAATGATGAAGAGGCTGGGTTGCTTTTCTTGGACAGAGGTCCAAGCAGAGTATCTAATCACCTCATCATACAAAGTTTTATTAGAGTATTTTATCATGTTTTGTGATTGGGTATGTTCTATTTTGAGAGAGGATGCTTGTTTTGCAATCTGGCTCGATGACCTACCACTAATTCGATGCCCGGCATCAACTTTTTACTATAAATCGATGTTGGGCATCCACTTACTGCTCAAAGTCAATGCCTGGCATGAATTTACTATCAAAAGTCGATGCTTGGCATCGACCTACTGGCATACATCGATGCCACGCATCGACTTATCCGAGAGATCGATGCTTGGCATCGACTTATCCGAGAGATCGATGCCTAGCATCGACCTAGAGAAGAAATCGATGCCCAGCATTGATTCCTCATGTTTCCACTTGTTTAGCAAAGAGCTCATTTAATTGTCTTTCCACTTGTTTCTACAAAAACCAAGGAAAAGTAAGTATGCAGAGGTATTAGATTATTGTCCCCCTGCATTCCTGGCTCACATTCAAAGAGCAAGGCATGAGAAATCCAGACTAAAAGCCAAGGAGCTAGATTATGATGATGAACCTGATTGAAATGTTTCTCCAATCCCCTAGACCCACTTAGGCATGTATATTACAATGTATTTTGTAGTGATGTAAATAATATTTGTACTGTTGTGCTTAGAAAGCATTTCTCCCTTCTTATAGCAGACATACCCTATGGATTTAGAATGTTTGGATCAATGAATGACGATGAGCCTTTCAAGCACCCTCAGATTCGGAAGATGGTCACTGATTTTGCAGATTTTACTATGTCTCCTCTTTGGAGGATAGTAATTTTCCATAGCAGAGACCAGTTTTCTCTGTTTCAACTGCTTTCAAGTCAAGATGTCACATTGTGGAGTGCGTCAAATGAGAAGTGATCTTCTTTCTATCTCCGGGGCTTTAATGATTCTCTCTCTCAATTATAGTTCTCGTTGGCACAGTGAAGACAAACATGAATCATACTCCTTTGCATAGATTTGTGAGCTCCGCTGAATGCATTACAATTGGATATTATGATGAAGTAAGCAAAAGGAGAGTCAGGGAGCATTGCAATGAGAATGGGATTTCCAATGTGCTCATGTTCCCAGCCGTTACCAAGAAACTTCGTCATGTAGCTGGGGACAAGACATTGGTTAACCCCTATCAGAAGCCACAAAAGCTAATAAGGAGATTGATTCAACTATTCTCCAATGATGATGACTGGGTCGTAGATCCTTTTTTGGGCACAGGTAATTTCAATTGTAACATTTCTCATTAGCTATGATGTTGATTGGTCTCTAAGTGATTTTCTTCTGTTTCAGGAACAACTCTCGCTTGCTCCTTAAAG
>CM035441.1:84766632-84809132 GCA_020310875.1 Ceratopteris richardii | reverse complement strand
TCCTTTGTAACGTACTGACGAAACTCGTAAACAACAAATGCTTAGATTGGGACAAACAGTTACACCATGTTGTTTGGGCATATCAAGTGGCCTACAAGAATGTACTCAATGCAACTCCCTTTCAGATGGCTCCCTTAAGGTTGCATAAGAACATTAGTGGATTGGCCATGAATTACCATCATGGACTTGGAACGATTAGGCAAAACGAGACTAAAAGCAACAGCAGGCATATATGCAAGAAAGAAACGATAGAAAGCTTATTTCAATGCACATGTGAAAGACAAAGGCTTAAAAGAAGGTGACTTAGTCCTAGTGTATACTTTGAAACAACATGCACAAAAACTAAACAAGCGAGGTTATGGACCTATGATCATTAACAGACTCTCAACAAGTGGAGCAGTGCCGGAGCGAAAGCGAGGGTTGGTGGATCAGTTCAATTGCCGATAATACGGTGCACGCCGAGTGCTTGGGGCAATCTCAGGTGAAGTTGAGACTCAAAGAGATGCTTAGTAATTCAATTGAAAGCTTTAACATTATCTCATGTGGTTAACCAACATACAGTCTATCATTTTTACTCGTCCCTTTCACGATAAAAGAGTACTCTTAGCCATTGATACAATTATTCACGTCTTAGGAGATTTACAGTCGTCACTCATTCAAAGTAGGAGTAGGTAAGCATTGTGAAGGCATTTTTTTTTTCATTGTAAGCGATCAAAGTTTTTAAGACCTTCAGCTCAATTTTTTGTCAACAAAAAACAATCTAAACCATTATAAAGTACATCGATTTTCTTTTACATGTTACGCATACTATTGTTAATATTAACAACATTTCAATCTTTTTGTTTCTTTTAAAGCGTAATTGTAGAAGACTAGATGATTGCGATGTATAAGTCAAAAAAATGAAAGACACAAATGTATATTGCGATTCTGCATGCTTCATTTACCTTTAGAATTTGGTGGCATATAAAAATTTTGAAACAAGTCCCAAGCCGCTTGGTTGGGTGGTTGGGCCTTTCGCCTCTTGAGGCGGGGGCAAGGGTTCAACCCCCACCGGCAACATGTAAGGGACATGTTAACATGAAAACCTTGTATTGTGGCTGATGTGCCACCGTTTACCCTACTACGCGGTAGATGTGATCGCAGTCTAACTCAGCTATGTAAACCCCTGATCTTGTGGGATATGGGGGGTCCCATGGGTACTATGCCCTTCCTTGTACAGTTGCAATTTCAAAGTTAAAGGCTTGAAGAATAGGCCTCGGCTGAACCTCCATTGAAAAAAAAAAAAATTTGAAACAAACAATCACTTTTAACATATGTGTTTGATCTGTTGCTTTATTGCTGAAAATTTACCAGCGAAGAGCTTTCGGGTGCAGCACATCTTTTTACATGAAATCAATACACATCGGCAAACTTCAAACATGGTGTGCATGGCGAATCTCTAAGAAGATGCATATAAGCTTAATTCAGCTTCCTGTCCAGCTTTCAATCCTTCCGCGTCCGCATTTTGTTTCAGAATTTCACACCACCAAAGCTTTGTCCTCCAGCAAGAAACGTATATGGTCAGAGCTTAGAGTTTCAGTCAGTTTTCTTCAAAGATTGACAGAGAACGGGGCAGATAGATAGAAGGCGGAGAATTCTTCCGTCCATCACAGCCTTTGATGTACTAATCGGATTGAGAGCGCCAACACCAGAGCACCAATGAATCTGTGCATCATCAGAGATAGACATGGTCTCGAAGTTGGTGTCCAAAAATCGCATGAGCATTTTAGATAGGCATGGTCAAAACTCAGAATCAATCGCAGAGCATAGCGCTAAGAGATAACAAAAGCCCATCACACACAGGAAATGCTTTGTAGAAATCATTGTTGCCTGTGGATGAAAGCGCGAGCAGATCGAGATTGCCATTCTTTTCTGAAAAAGACCTCCTACTGATTGCGACATTGTTATCTTCTCCCTTTTACACAGATTATTGCCTCCTCCTCAAAACCATTCAGAGCAAACCAATTTCTTCGATTCCAAAGCAGAGATGAATAGTCTTCCCTATGCCCCTCAGCTCCTTCAAGCAGATCTGTCCTTCACGCCTGCACCCTCCTTTTTTTCTTCCTGCCCGCTTTTTATAAAGTGATTGCTCTAATAATTTTAAAGCTCCAAAAGCATTCGGCTATTGACATCAAAAACATCGTTCTTCCTCCATCGAGTCCCTATTCATATCCTCAAAAATCTCATCGTGTGCTCACGTATATAATATATACCTCATTGCTAACCTCCAACCACAAAAGTTTCATTCGTAATATATGTCTTTGACTAAAGAGTGACTTTTAATTTTAAATGATGAAATCCATTGCTACACATACTGAACCCCATGTAGAATTGAGAGAGTCCCTAAAAACTCAATACCATTCAAAATGTCCGTTATGAACATTTGGATGACTGAAGGTCACCGAATGTTATTGTAAACCTATCAGAGTCATCAGTAGCACTTGCATTCAACATATCCTCATGATTCATTAAATTTTGAGTAATGATTGTGGTTGAAAGTAGAATAAAGCTTTGTGGAAAAAAAAAAATCCGATCCTTTAACTATGATTGTCTTTCCAAGTGAGGAGAGTATTTCCCTTGGACAACGGTACAATTAGCCACCCTAGAAGGAGAGATAATGCTTAATTACGTTAGTGGCTATAGAGTCAAGCTATATCAGGAACCTCTTACTGAGGATATGCTTAGACGACTCACGTTGGAAAAGAAGCATAAGGAGGAAGAAAAGAGAATTTGTGCAGACGTTGATGTAGAGGCTCTAGAATGCATTAAAAGCATGAAGCTAAGAAGATAGGGACTAGAGAGAGAACATTATAACCATCTGGAAGAAACACCTAGATACCCCATGGTCATGTGTCATGCAAAGTCAATTGCTCATCCTAGCATAGTGGATAGGCGACAATTCATTATAATCATGATAGAACGCGGCAACACTCACCATGAGCTTAGAGCTTTGATTGATTCAAGTGCTATGACTAGTGCCATTAGATGGTCCCACTATCAAGATTCAAGAATAGAAATGCGGCCAATTGAGGCATACCTCATAGGGCTCGGAGGCATGGAAACCCCTTACATGGGTGAGGTGGACCTTCTTATCCTCATGCACAAAGTGACCATGACAGTGAAGCTCTTAGTGTGCCATGAAGATGACCTAATAGAACCCTTATCCTTGGTCAAGATTGGCTATACGATCACTCAGTGGACCTAAATCTTAGACAAGGTTCCTTGCAGATCGTGACCTTAGACCAGCAACGAGTGATATTGCTTGACTTCCCTAACAACACTCCGCCTGAGGTATGTAACTCTAGACCTTATGAAATGATTACCAAGGGGGATCAAAAGATCTTATGAAATGATTACAGACCCATCGACCAAGTGCAATCCATCCAAAGTCAACCCATTAAAGGCTACTGATGGATAGTTGCCATGTAGGAGGACATCAAGAGATCTTCCCTGGGTCTTCCATCAGTGGACAAATGGGGACCATCAGTGGTTAGCTGGACTGCATCAATGGACAAATGGGGACACTAAAAGGATAGAAAGCACCAACAACTACCAATAGTGCAGAATATGACAAGGAGAAGTCTATGCAGAATCAGAGTCAACAGTCCACGTACCCTTGACCTTCTTCTCCAACAATAAGATTTCAAAAGATTTGGATCGCCAAGAAGTACCTCACAAATCGACCCAAACCCATGCAAATATGGGCACCTAAGCATTGTATTACAACTCACAACTCAAGCCATGTAACATATACCCCTTTGAAATCCCTTCACTCCTCGACACCACAACCATCAAAGTCGTCTTTTGTACTTTAGTAGAATAATACCACCCACTCATCAACTCACAAGAAATGGATACCAAAACGTATCCAGAAATAGCCTCATGATCCTCTATACAACATGACACCCATCCCGACCAACCTTCATCCTTGTAATAATTCACTCACAACTGAACTTTTTACAAATTCACCCACAATAACCCACCATCACTTATAATAACAGGTCATCAAAAGCAATGTATGCATTATCTAAAGCATGTATGTGTCTAGCGATCTGTATTAATTTTTGAAAAATCATTCCATAAACCATCTCACAACACTCGGCTACATGGGTTACACATCGATTATGGAAAGGGATTGCAGTCTCACTTTATTGGGATCAAGATTAATTTCCATAGTAATGTGTTATCCTTTTGTATCAAATCATCTACTCCCCCATTCAGATCATCATGCAAGCAAAAAGACCCTCCGCAGCTGGCCCCAGCATGCCAATCATCAACTTTGGCCATCTATTAGCTGAATCTTATCCTACTTCACAACCCCCAGAGTTTCAGGGATTCCTTGGACCAATGCCCATAGATGATCCTCCTATGGGACACACGGAAAAAGTTCATAGCAACTCTCATTGGTTCCAAGGTTTAGCGGGATCCTTAGCAGACGCAAAACTTTATTTATGATTCCATGATGTGTTTTGATGGTATCAAGTGGGGTACATATGAATTCTTCTCAAGGGAATTTGAAGAGCTCTAGAATTTGAATAGTTAAAGCACATTTGGACTAGAGCTGGTTTTATAGAATATTTTAGTAATCCATTGCCTGAACTAGACTTCTATCGATGTTGTTACTTGGTGACTACACTTACAGCCTCCGAGAACAAGGACTTGCCAGGAACATTCATTCTTCCATCATTGGTTAATGATCCTCCATACAAGAAGCTTTATCTTTCGAAATATCTCATTTGGGTAGCGCTTAAGATTCACGGGACTCACATGCCGATCGAGCGCGAAAGGCTTATTCCAGAGCCTATGAAACGCGATGATGTTTTGAAGTGGGCTGATATTTCGGCAAGTACACCTAAACTCTCTAAGCCATTGCACATATGTATGAAACATTTTGCATTTCCGGCCCATGATCGCTTTAACATCCCTCAAAAACGTATCTAGTTTGGGTTATATCTTGCATGCATCAGGCCCCAAACCATAGATCTTGTCAGTTGGATTATCGAACAGTTGTATTTAGCTCAGTAGAGATGGGAATGAAAACACGTCATCCACGACTGTTGTGCTCTTACTAGAATCGTCTATAGGTGTTTGGCATATGATTTACCCATTGAACGCGCCATGACCAGTGAACAATTAAAAGCATTCAAGGGAACCACCAAAAAGGCCAGAAAAACTAGCAAAGGATGGGCAAGCAAGCGCATGCGAGGTTCTATCCCATACTTGCAGGTTCCAGAGTCCCCATCACCACAATCATCCCCTTATCAGTCTCCAATGGAGCCCCCCACACTTATATAGCCAATACATATCTGCCTCTCATGACCCATTACTATGATATCATAAGAGTAGAAAACTGAGTTCCTAGGGCCGCACACGGTACTCCGCACAGAGGTGGCAGAATACACAGGAAAACATAGTACATAGGGGGCATGAACATAGACTTCTTAGTTGTTACAAATGCAATCAAACTTACAGTCTACGACTGACCAGACCACTATATGTTTTATTAAAGAACATATACAAAGAAGTGTCTGGTGGCCATTTGGTCTTTCACATGGACACTAATGGTAACACACCCCACCTACCATTTTGATGTACATGGTAGACACCACACTCACTTCCACATCCAACAACATGGACATTTCACCACCCACAACACCTCCCGCTCCCCCCACGATTCCACCGTCCCCCATTCCCCTACCACCTACTTCACCTGCACTCACCTCCTTGTTAGACACAACATCCACATTCCCCATTCCCTTTCCCTCACATCAACCAATGTACCAAGTGCATCTTCATCTATAGATATTGCATTTTAATACTATGATTCAGTGTATGATGCAACTTCAGATAGGGTACCATCAACTCGAGGCACACAATAGGATGTTACAAGATTGCTCTACAGAATTAGAGCAACAAATCATAGTACTCGAAGCAGACAACGAGAGTCTTCAAGATCAGTTTCATACATTATAGGAAGTGTTGGGAAAGATGGATGGATCCTTCAGAAGATTGAGTAGGTGCTGCTAATCCTGCTTTGCACCAGCCCTTAGTAAATCAAGATATGATTAGTAGACACCCTTAGCTTCCAAATGATACCAAGAGATCATATATGTACTTTGCAAATGATGTGTGTAGTGATCAAATCAAAACAGACTACTTGATACTTCACAAATCTAAGAAAACTTGCTATTTTAGTATTGACACCTGCTCAGAGTTATACTCAGTATGACCAGTACACTTACAATTGGCAAAATTCCTTCTAGAGGTATTCTATTAGCTTAGTAAGCTACCATTTGCAAGTGAAATCATTCAAAATGATAAACTATACAGGGAGAAATCGCTTTAGCAAAATTATGGACACTCTCAACTTTTTAGGAAGTATGCAGACAAATACCAGTGAGCACTTCGACCGCGATTTCTCAAAATTGGCTGACCCAAGTTGCTTCAAACTTTGTATGCTTGTAGTATGCTTTGCGCTGAATCTACCAAGCTTTGAATCACTTGATTTGGTGCAGTAGGCACTGAGATATGCCTCTTTGAAGTTGACAGACTTGAAGTAGTATACTCAGAGAACACAGAGTTGATGAATGTAAAGACTTGTATTAATTCACAATGATGTACAACCTCATTGGCATCATAAGTGTAGCCTAATGAGTTTGAGTGTTGTGGGCTATGGTGTAGCACTCACACACACTCAATGATAGTGTAAATGAATCTCGGATGTACTCTCTATCTGCCCGCGAGTTTTCTTCTCACTTTTATATGAGTTGGAGGTTGATTTGAATTTCAAATTCAAATCTAAGACTTCCTATAATCACTCCTCTAAAAGTAGGGAGATATTCTCTCAACTCATACATCTAATTCCACGAATCTATCAAGTAGGTGTATCCATAAGATTCCAAGTCATTTAGACTTTTACATAGGTAAAGTGGTAATAAATTACAAGCATAAGTTCCTATGGTTCTTCTCACATGTTGAGTCTTCAAGAACAAATCCAAGCCAAGTGTGTGGGCTTGCAAATCACACCAACAGCTCCCCCTCAAGCCAAACACTTTGGCTTAAGTCTTCATCTTCAAACTTCAATCACATCCTGCAATCCAATCATGGATTTGAATCTGCATAATTTGTTTCCATCCAAAGCTTTAGTGAGTAAATCTGCACATTGCATATTAGTAGACACATAAGTCAACTGAATGTCTTTGCTTAGCAACTTCTCTCTCACATAGTGGTAATGAACCTCTATGCGTTTTGTTCTAGCATGATATATTGGATTAGCTGCAAGGTGAAGAGAGCTTGTGTTGTCTCCAAAGATAATTGGGGGCCTAGTGTATAGGCCTAGATCTGTATACAAAAGCTTTAACCAAATAGCTTCTTGAGTGGCATTAGCTAGCCCTCTATATTCTGCTTCAGTGTATGACAATGCCATTGTTGGTTGTTTCTTAGCTGACCAAGAAATAGGTTTATCACCTGCAAAAGATAAGTATCCTGATGTGCTCCTCCTATCATCCTTGCATCCTGCCCAATCTGCATCTGAATACACTTTAATGTCAATATCTGATGTATAAGGAAAGTACAAACCATTGTTCTGAGTTCCCTTTAGATACTTCAAGATCTTCTTTGCAGCCTCAAGGTGAGGTACCCTTGGTTTGTGCATGAATTGACTTAGCACACTAACTCCATATGCTATGTCAATTCTGGTCAAAGTAGCATAATTCAAACTACCTACCATACTTTGATATCCTGTAATGTCTTGAACTTCATCCCCTTCATGAGCACTTAGCTTTAGGTTGATTTCCATTGGAGTACTAGAGATTTTAGCATCCTGCAAGCCAAATTTCTTTAACATGTCCTGCACATACTTCTTCTGAGTGATATATATACCTGAATTAGTATAAACCAATTCAAGTCCTAGAAAGTATTTCAATAATCCAAGATCATTGATCTTGAACTCCTTCATCATCTGGTTTTTTATACTTCTAATTCCTTGGACATCATTACCTCTAATGATGATGTCATCAACATAAACACAGAGATAGATTACCTCTGAATTGCTCCTTTTGATAAACAATGAAGTGTCTGCCTTGCTCATAGTAAACCCTTGGTCTTGGAGATATGTTGTTAGTCTATAGTTCCATGCTCTAGGTGCCTGCTTCAATCCATATAGAGCCTTCTTCAATTTACAAACATAATTTACCTTCTTGGGATCTTCATAGCCAGGTGGTTGTGACATGTAGACTTCTTCAGATATCCATCCATTCAAGAAAGCATTCTTGACATCTAATTGGTACATGTTCCAATTCTTGGATGCAGCTACACTCACCAATACTCTGATTGTTGGCATCTTAGCGACAGGAGAAAATGTCTCCTCATAATCAATGCCTTGGGTTTGTGCAAAACCCTTGGCTACCAACCTAGCTTTGTACCTGTTGATTGTACCATCAGAGTTCCTCTTTAATTTGTAGATCCATCTGGATCCTATCACCTTCATAGAGTCCTTCTTGGGTACCAAGTCCCATGTGTCACTCTCTTTGAGAGCTTCTATTTCTTCATCCATAGCTCCTTTCCATTCTGGTTTGGTGATTGCCTCTTCATATGAACCTGGTTCTTCACTTAACAAGTCCTTTGCAAGATAAATTGAATGCTTAGTTACAAGAGATGTATCATACCCATATCTGATAGGCTTCTTACTTTCTCTCTGAGATCTCCTCATTGCTTGAATTGAAGATTCTGGTATGTCCTCAAGCTTCTTCATCTTTAACTTGCCTTTGGACTTCCATGCCTTGAATTCTTCAAGATTGATTGTGTCATCATCTTCTGAACTTGAGTCTTCCTTTTGGATTGGTTCCTCCTTTGAGAGTTTTGGAAACTCCTCTTCCAAATCATAGGGTAGACTAACCTTCCTGCATTCATTCTCATACCATGAGTCATTCTCATCAAAGATTACATCTCTGCTTACCTTGAACCCTTTATTTGTTGGGTTGTAGAATCTGTACCCTTTTTTATTCAAGTCATAACCAATGAAAATACATTTTTCTGCTTTAGGGTCTAGTTTTCCCCTTACCTGTGAGGAAATATGCACATATGCTACACAACCAAAGATTTCGCAATGATCCAATGATGGTCTCTTACCATGCCAAGCTTCATAAGGTGTCATTCCATCAAGTGACTTTGATGGCAACCTGTTTATGAGATAGGTGGCAGTAGATACACTCTCTGCCCAAAGATAATTTGGCAATTTCTTTTCATTAAGCATGGACCTGGCTGTTTCAACTATAAGTCTATTCCTTCTTTCAGCTACCCCATTTTGTTCAGGTGAGTACCTTGTTGTTATCTCCCTTTTGATTCCTCTTTCCTACAAGAAATCCTCAAACTCATTTGAGAAGTATTCACCTCCTCCATCTGACCTTAGCTTCTTCAAGTTCCTTCCTGTTTGATTTTCAACTAGTGCAAGATATCTTTTGAAACAATTAAACACTTCATCCTTGTGCTTCATAAAGTATAACACAGTCCATCTGCTATAATCATCAATGAAAGACACATAGTACCTTGATCCTGAAATGGAGGGATCCTTGCTAGGTCCCCAAACATCTGTGTGCACCAAGTCTAGGTAGTCTTCATGCATAAAACCTTTCCTTGTATAAGGTAACCTGTGAGACTTACCAAATTGACAAGCACCACACTTGTAAATCATGTGTTGCTTGGATACATTGGGTATCCCAAGCACACATTGATCTCTGCTCATTTGCTTCAAGGTCCTTTCACCTATGTGCCCTAGTCTCTTGTGCCACATTTCAAGTTCTGAAAGTGTCTGGTCCTTGTAGCTATACAAAGCAATATTCTTTGTGTCTTCTAATTCAAAGGTAAATAATCTACCTGATTTTTCTCCCTTGGATATCCTTTTGAATCCATGTCTTGGGTCCTCCACATATGCTCCATGTTGATTGAACCTGACCTGCAAACCTTTCTCCACAATCTGACCAACACTCATTAAGTTTTTGGTAATAGTTGGTACATAAAGTACCCTGCTCAATAGGTTCTCGTTACCATCACAAGTTTTTACATTTCCAATCTTTACTACAGAATGCTTAGTATCATCACCTGTTTGTACTTGATGTTTGCCCTTGGGTTCCTCAAGATCAGAGAGTAGTGCCACATTACCAGCTACATGATTAGAACACCCTGAATCAATATAAAATAGATGATCATCATTGATACCTGACTTGGAAGTCATATTCATGATCAATAGGGAGTCATCTTGCTCCTCTGTGTAGTTGTTGTAGTCTTTCCTATTTTTGAATCCTCCTTGGTAGTTACCATTATGGTTGTTGTTGTAATTGTTGTTGTAGTTATTGTTGTAGCCATTGTAGCCTTGGTGTTGGTTGAACCTTTCTCTGCCTTGAGAGTATCCACCTCTTTGATAGCCTCTTCCTCTCTGATTTTTGTAGTTTCTGTAGCACTCATCTATGGTGTGGTTAGACAATCCACAAATATTGCATGGTGATGAATTGTAGGGTCTCCCCCTACCTTGCTTACCTCCTCTGCCCCTGCCCCTTGAAGATCTACCTCTCCCTGCATAGTTGACTTGGGAGGTAGAACCTTCATCCTCTTGCTTTTTACCTTTACCTTTGTCTTTAATCTTTTTATCAGTATATAGGGCAGAAGGAGTGTTACCTTTAGATGTATCTCCAACCTTTGTGAACTTTGCTTCATGTGTGAATAGTTGGCCCATCAGAGTTGTGAGATCTGGAGTATGCATATCCATGTCGAGATCCATTGCAGTGGTGAAGCTTTCCCACTTATCATCTGCCTTTAGTCCATTGGTTATTTGCCTTACTATTTGTTCCTCTTCAATCTCCTCTCCTATGCTTGCTAATTGGTCTGCCACATCCTTGATCTTGGTCACAAATTCTGAGACTGATTGCTTTGGTTGCTTCCTAAGGGTTGTGAATTCAATCCACAATTGATTCTTCCTGGCCCTTGTATTAGATGAAAAGTATGATGACAAGGTTTCCCAAGTTTCTTGGGAAGTCTTACAATTCCTGATGTGAGGTAAAAGGAAATCAGATATAGAGTTAAGAATATAAGACCTTGCCAATGCATCTTTTGCACACCATGTATTAAGTCTTTCTTGTTCTTCCTTGGTGGGTAGACCCCTTGCTTTGAATGAGGGCAATTCCTCATCTCCTGAGATGAATCCAAACAGACTTCTTCCTTGTAGATAGGTCTTCATCCTCAGAGACCAAGCTTGATAATTGTTCCTGTCCAATTTGTCAATGAATGAAGGAAAACCATCTCCCATGTTACCTTGTTTGCTCTGATACCACTGTTGGGAAAGATGGATGGATCCTTCAGAAGATTGAGTAGGTGCTGCTAATCCTGCTTTGCACCAGCCCTCAGTAACTCCATATATGATTAGTAGACACCCTTAGCTTCCAAATGATACCAAGAGATCATATATGTACTTTTCAAATGATGTGTGTAGTGATCAAATCAAAACAGACTACTTGATACTTCACAAATCTAAGAAAACTTGCTATTTTGGTATTGACACCTGCTCAGAGTTATACTCAGTATGACCAGTACACTTACAATTGGAAAAATTCCTTCTAGATGTATTCTATTAGATTAGTAAGCTACCATTTGCAAGTGAAATCATTCAAAATGATAAACTATACAGGGAGAAATCACTTTAGCAAAATTATGGACACTCCCGACTTTTTAGGAAGTATGCAGACAAATACCAGTGAGCACTTCGACCGCGATTTCTCGAAATTGGCTGAACCAAGTTGCTTCAAACTTTGTATGCTTGTAGTATGCTTTGCGCTGAATCTACTAAGCTTTGAATCACTTGATTTGGTGCAGTAGGCACTGAGATATGCCTCTTTGAAGTTGACAGACTTGAAGTAGTATACTCAGAGAACACAGAGTTGATGAATGTAAAGACTTGTATTAATTCACAATGATGTACAACCTCATTGGCATCATAAGTGTAGCCTAATGAGTTTGAGTGTTGTGGGCTATGGTGTAGCACTCACACACACTCAATGATAGTGTAAATGAATCTCGGATGTACTCTCTATCTGCCCGCGAGTTTTCTTCTCACTTTTATATGAGTTGGAGGTTGATTTGAATTTAAAATTCAAATCTAAGACTTCCTATAATCACTCCTCTAAAAGTAGGGAGATATTCTCTCAACTCATACCATCTAATTCCACGAATCTATCAAGTAGGTGTATCCATAAGATTCCAAGTCATTTAGACTTTTACATAGGTAAAGTGGTAATAAATTACAAGCATAAGTTCCTATGGTTCTTCTCACATGTTGAGTCTTCAAGAACAAATCCAAGCCAAGTGTGTGGGCTTGCAAATCACACCAACAAGAAGCACATGACATACTAGAGAACAAGCTTCAAGAAGTAGACACCGAGGCTATGCATGTTCTCAAAGAGCAGCTTTGCACACAAATGGAGCACAACTCTAACATCCAAAATAACATGGTGCTACTCCAAAGACTTCTAAAGACGACTACAAACCTCATCCCGATCCTGCTGGACGGATAATAGCAGAAGGCCAAGATACATTTGAAGCTCCATGCCCCCCTGGTTGAAGCAAGTGGAAGACATGGGACGAACCCATGAAGATTTCACCGTGGTGCAGAATTAGGCCATGAGGGTTATAGAAGAAACGGTGCTACAATCTGCATACTTCCAGCACTCAGTACATAGGCGACTCATTATGACCTCGAAACTCTAATATAGGCCATTGTTGCAGAGAAGAAAAAGTCAAGAGAATCAAGACCCAAAAAAATTTCAAATTTAGGCATAATTTTTCTTCAAATTCCCATAATATTACATCAAAAGCCATGTAAAAGCTCTAGAGGAATCCTCTAGATGCATGACCCTGGAACCTTGTAACATTAATCTTGTAAAATAGTAAGGATTTAGTGAATTTCAATAAAAGTTTCAGCCTCTAGTGTGAAAGGACCATTTTTAGGGCACATGTATATAAGTCATTTGGTGACTCTTTGTAGAGAATTTTTGCCATCGTGAGTAATCAAGCTAAGAATTTTCAAATTCACTTCTTCTTCTTTGCATATCTCCTTGTCCAAGAGCTTGCATGTCTATATGTGGCTTGGAATGTGTGCTTAGAGGTGTTATCTACCCTTTCCTCATCTATTTTCATCATTGTAGTTTGTGTTTGTGTGTGGAGCTTAGTGAGTTGTGGAGTGGAGGAGGTGTTTCCCACCACTCAATATTTTGCTCATAAACTAGCTTGTCAGAGTAGGTTGAAAATATTGCCATTGGATGTGTCTTGTCGAAAGCTTCAAAATGAACCCACTTTTGAATATTTTGGATATCGGAGTTGAGAGAAAAGGCCAAGTTTGTGCTTACTACTACAGTAAGTATCATGGCATGCACTTTCAGAGAAACACATGACTTGAGAGATTCACTCACCTACCTTGCACACCTCATCAGCTCCTCCACTTCATCCTTCATCACATGAGCACATGTCTTCATACACTTGATATGTCTAATTACTTGCATTGACAAATTCAAGCATGTGTGTCAGCCAACCACTATATGTATTTGTTGATAACTGGGGTATAGTCTCATTTATCACAAGTCCCTATGACATTTAGTCTTGAGTACACATGTTTTTGGCACCATTGCCAGGGACTAGTCCGATCAAGGTGCCTACATGATGGTTGTAGTTCTAGAGTGAAGATATGGTGTGCTAAGGAGTGATTTCAATAAAGTGGCGAGTCACAACAATTTGCACTTGTTACTTCACACACCAGTGGTGTGTGTAATGAGCTTGTAGGGTTCATAGTGAGGGAGTGAGAGAGAGTTAGCATTTACAAATAGAAGGAAGAGGTAGTATTAGTGTAGGAAAATCATCATAAGAAAACACAAAAATTGAATCATTTTCATTTTGGGCCTTGGTCACCCAAGGAACTAAAATACCAAAAGACTTTAGTGTCCAAGTTACTTGTTTTGATACAAGTATCGTGGAGAGTAGCGATAAGTATCACAAAGCATGTATCATGGGGAGCGTGGGGTATTGCAAGCTTTTGGGTGCAAACACTTGAGGGTCTTCTTCTAAAGGTAAGAACTTCACTATGCAACTCTTTGAAAACTAAGTGAGTACCCACAAAACATGATACGACACAATCAGAGTATCATGGGGGCTATAAAAAGGGTTTGAGTGCAATTTTGTAACCATAGGTACATAAGGGAGATTAGGAACATCGAAAGAGATAAGCACACAAAAAAATTTGAATTTAGACCTTGCTAAGTCCAAACCGGTTGAGTTCAGGTATCGTGATACTTGAATTCCCATGTGTCACGATACTTGGTAAGTATCGTGTATCATCGATACCTAAACTCCCCATGTATCATGATACCTCACAAGTATCGTGTATCATCGGGTTGAGTATCATGAGTGCTCATGTATCATGTATCATCGATACTCATCAGGTATCATGTATCATGTATCCTGTATCATTTCAATCCTGTATCGTGTATCGCCTAGCCTAGAGTATTGTGTATCATGTACTCTTGTATCATATATCATCGATACTCACCACATATCGTGTATCGCTTATCATGGATCATGAAAGAAAAGTATTGTATCATGGACTACAAGTATCATGTATCGGGTATCGTTTCAACCCTATATTGTGTATCGCTGATACTCGTGAAGTATCATGTATTGTGTCCTTCTTGAATATCGTTTATCATGACTATACAAGTGTCGTGTGTCGTGTTGCTGAGGTGTTGTGTATCGTCTAAATTGACATATCGTTTATCTTACACTTTGTGTATCATGAGGGTTCAAGTATTGTATTGTTTTCTACTAAGTATCATGTATCGTTTAATTGCCAAGTATCATATATCGTGTAATTTCCTTATTAGGTAACATCAGAGTCCTGTGTCATGTATCATCATCCCTGGAATATCGTATATCATGGGTAATGAAAAGTGATCAAAGAGCTTGGAAAAAGGAAAATTGGGAATTCTAAGGGCTGAAACTTTATCAAAGGATAGTCATTAGGGCTAAAGCAGCCCTAAGAACTCATCAATGAATGAACCTAAGAGCCGAACGAGTATTTGGTAGTCGAAGAAGTGTTGTATCCTCTACGGGAAGTGTATCTTGACACAATACACACTCTATTTACTTGAAGACTTCTAGTGATTCAGAGGAAGAAAGACTTATGGCCTTTGAAGATATGCATAGTTTAGTGCCCATGAATAGTTTCATGTCTATTGTTGAAGGTGAATATCGAACATCCCTGTAGTATGTTACTAACAACTTACATGGATTACCCATCTACCTTGGTGGCCTTAATAGATCAATAACAAGACTAAGAAATTCTATCGAATCAGAGATAGTCCCAAGACTAGCTTTAAAGTACAAAGGAGATGTCTACATGGATAAAGTAGGACAGATATATGTAATGACTAAGAATCCAGAGCAAATAAATGAAAGAGGAGAGGTGGTGGAACTAGAAAATCCTAGTAGACCAGTGAGTAGAGGTACCATGACCACTCTTGGGGAAAAATCTATGGTGTACTAAGAGGAGATCTTATTCCCCATGATGATTATCTAATTGATGTGTATATGGTAAGTGGGTCAGACATACTGCTACAAGCCACTTCACCTATACAAGGCGAAAGCATCAACCTAGCCACTATCTATGAATTGAGAGATCTTGAAGATTCATCTAGAGTTACCTACCTAGACCAAAATCAGAGAAGATATTGGCTAATGGATGATCATGAACAATCAAGACTAAGGTACATGGGGTTGCTTGTATTCCCTCCTCGAGAACAGGCAACCACTTCACAAAACCCCTTTGGAACTCAACAGAATATTGAAAACCTAGCTTCTAGACAAACAAGTCAATGAAGCGTGCCAATAAGGCTACAATTGCATTTGTCCATGCCTGGATCTATCCCTAGTAGTCAACCTAATCCAGGGAGTGGAGGTGTGAATACACCACCCTTTCAAACGAGACCACCTCAAGGAGTTGGACCAAGAGTACAACCAGTACATCGAGCTATCCCCATAATCCTTCGACCTCCAAAACCAGGTAGAAGGTTAAGGCCAATTCAAGTGGCTAAGTGTATGAGAAACCATTATGATGGCTCAAGAGAACCATATGACCATATTGCATAATTCAAGCAAGTATTACACACATAATAGGTGGATCAATTCTTTGTCCAATATGAATCCTTTGGTATAACCCTTACAAGAACAGCTCTGACATGGTTCCAACCATTGGATCCTAAGTGTTTTGCAAATATCGAACAATTCTTCCAAGAATTTATTAGTGAATGCACCAAGAGGGGTATGAAAAACAATTCCTCTTCATTCATCCATAGCTTTAAATAGACGTCTAATGAGATGGTAAAGGACGCGACTAGATGATTCAATCAGTATGTAGATAGATGTCCTGTGACTGAGAGACCCTCCCAACAGAAAATGGTATCATTGTTTTTAGATGGGTTAATCAACAGGACATTACGAACTTTGGTTTATGTGAAATGATTATAGATGTTGAGTGCTTGTTTGTAAGAATGTATAGATCTGGAATACAATCTAGTAGATGACCTAAAAACTCCTGTGAAGCCCACAAAATCAGAGGATATTACGAGCAATGCCACCTCTAGCACCAATAATGTACAAGAACTTGCAGGCTTGGTAGCTAAGAAGTCAGGAGTCCAGGGACAGAGAAACTATCAAAACACTCCTATGACAGTAATGACATTAGGAATATGCATGCATCGTGATGGAGACCACCTATCCCACATTTGTGCAAGGGGAGGGCCGGTGCCACCACAAACCTATCCATACAACAGGCAAACATCCCAAGTATCGAATGCATACTAGCACATTGAAAAGAAGTATACTAACCATAACATGAAAAATTGTCCTTTTAATAGACAACCTAGACCGTCTGCACCACCACAATATTGACCTTATAGAGACCCACCTAGGGACCAGGGCAAAGAGGCTCCAAGATACAAGACAACCGAGACCTTTTGCACCACCACAATATAGACCTTATAGATACCCACCTAGGGACCAGGGCAGAGAGGCTCCAAGATACAACCCATACCTAGGACCATCCCTAGCACCAAGGCCATACGATTACATAGGATATAGTCAACCACAAGCAATGTTAGGGCAACAACCACCACATCCTCGGAACTCAGTACTCGTAAAGTATACACGGCCAAAAGAAAATCTAGAGAGAGCCATTGTGCCAGCCACGCCATTGGCAAACCTAGAAAACTTAGGCCAGAGACTCAAAGAGACACAAGGAGATTACTATCCCTATGACACAAGTCTTGCAAAATATGACTAGGCCGATGAGCAACATTACTATGGATACGTGGAAGTTCTTAGGGACTAGAATATGCTAGTCTCATGTACATCACCCCTAGGGCCCCTATTCCAATTAGACCCACAACAAGACTGCCTGCACCAAGAGGACCATGCTACCAATGTGGAGGAGATCAGCAATAGGGAATGCACTTTGCCGTACAACCCACCACCCCCACATGGTTGTGCAGGGTATTGTAATGATTGTGGCAAAGAACACTTATTCAAAGATTTCCCAAAGAACCCCGATAAAATCTCTACTATCATGCAAATCAATGTAATTAAAGTAATCAAGCCCTCAAGAAGTGACAAGGAATACACTGTGCCTCTAAAGGCCATTACACAAAACAAAGCTAAGGAGAAATTGGAAAGAGAAGCATTGGACAACCCAAAGACTGACAAGAAATGAGAACCGAGAGTCCAAGTGGTTGAAGACTTAGAGGACCCGAGAACACCTCTAAAATTAAAAAGGCTCAAATATGGAAGGCGAGACGAGAAAAACTTATAAACAAATGGATTAGAAGAAGAAGCAAGGAAAAAGAGAAAACTCACTACAACATATCAGGCGTATATCGAGGCTTCTACCGAGAAAAATGAATGGGCGCAATTTTGCCCCAACGTCGGTGTAAGGGTCGGTGTAGGCATCGGAACCAAAGCATCGGTATAAGCGTCGTATAAGCATCGGTATATACGTTGGTATAAGCGCCGGTATATGCGTCGGTATAAGCGACGGTATAAGCCATGGTATGCACCTGGGCAAAATAGTCGGTATAAGCATCGGTATGTGCCTGGGGATACCGACGCTTATACCATCGCCTATACTGACGACCATATCTGCAAAATTTTTTTGGGAAGAGTGTGTTGTCTCTTGCTACAGCAACATTCCCATGATGTTGTGTAGCAAAAGACAATCCACTCTGCCCAAGAAAAACCCAACTACATGTGACATGTATGACAGACAACAAAAATGATTTGATAAAGTAAAACATACTATCAAATACAAAAGACATGAGCAAAATGAATCATGAATTGTGTACAAAGAAATGGGACACATAGACATGATATTTATAAACAACAACTAGAACACATGTATATGTGTGTCTGCCTATGTATATACATGTGTATGTGTACATGTATTATGTGTGTATATTTCTATATGTGTAAATATTTATCTGCATGTGTAAAAACCATAAAACCCTAATCCTAAAGACCGAAACCTAAAACAGGTGTATGTGTGTATGCTTGTGTATATATATGTGTAGGTGAATATATATATGTGTATGTGTGTGTATGCATATGTGTATCTATGTTAAAATCCTAAAACCCTAATTCTGAAGACCTAGACCTAAAACATCTATATGTGTGTATGTGTGTATGCATGTGTATATATATGTGTATGTGTATATGTATTATGTGTTTATATGTGTATATGTGTGCATGCATGTGTGTATATATGTAAAATCCAAAAACCCTAACCCTAAAACATGCATATGTGTGTATGTATATGTCACATATGTGTATGTGTGTATGCATGTGTGTGTATGTGTGTATGGATGTGTATATATGTGTGTGTGTGTCTATGAATGTATGTGTGTGTGTATGTGTGTATGTGTGTATGCACGTGTATATATATGTGTATGTGCATATGTATTATGTGTTCATATGTGTATATGTGTGTATGCATGTGTGTATATATGTAAAAGCCAAAAACTCTAACCCTAACCCTAAAACATGCATATGTGTGTATGTATATGTCACGTGTGTGTATGTATGCATGTGTGTGCGTGTGACTCTCTCTCTATGTGTATGTGTGTATGTATGTATGTATGTATGTATGTGTGTCTGTATGTATGTATGCATGTGTGTGTATGTATGTATGTATGTGTATGTGTATGTGTATGTGTATGTGTATGTGTATGTGTATGTGCATGTGTATGTGTATGTGTATGTGTATGTGTATGTGTATGTGTATGTGTATGTGTATGTGTATGTGTATGTGTATGTGTATGTGTATGTGTGTATGCATGTGTATATGTGTGCATGTGTGTATGTATTATGTGTGTATATGTGTAAAAGTAAAAAACCCTAATCCTAAAACCCTAATCCTAAAACCCTAACCCTAAAACATGTATATGTGTGTTTGTGTGGATGTATATGTGATGTGTGTGTATGTGTATGTGCATGTATGCATGTGTGTGTACACGTGTGTGCATGTATATGTGTGTGTATGTATGCATATGCATATGCATATGCATATGTGTGTATGTACCTCTATGTCTCTCTCTTTGCATATGCATATGTGTATGTAATATGTATGCATCTATGTGTATGTATCTCTATGTCTCTCTCTTTCTCTCTATCTATATCTCTCTCTTTATCTCTCTCTCTCTCTCTCCTTCTTTCTCTCTCTCTCTTATTCTCTCTCTCTCTCTATCTCTATTTATAATAAATAACAAAACAATCACTTATATCGATGTAATTCTTTTGAACGCTCTCATCAAAGCCCAATTGACATCGTCTCTTGTCAAATTCCAAAGAATCAATGCCAAAAATCTCTTGCAAAACAAAAGAAAAGAGAAATTCAAAAACCCTAATCTTAAAACCCTAACCCTAAAACATGTATATGTGTGTATGTGTGTATGTGTGTATGTATATGTGATGTGTGTGTATGTGTATGTGCATGTATGCATGTGTGTGTATAGATATGTGAGTGTGTATACATATGTGAGTGTGTATTAATATGTGTGTGTGTATGTAAAATGCATGTGTGTATGTATGTATGTGTGTGTACATGCATATGTGTGTATGTATGTATGCATATGCATGTGTGTATGCACATATGTGTGTGTATACATATGTGAGTGTGTATGTAATATGCATGTGTGTATGTGTGTGTGTACATGCATATGTGTGTGTATGTATGTATGCATATGCATGTGTATGCACATATGTGTGTGTATACATATGTGAGTGTGTATTTATATATGTGTGTGTAAGTAATATGCATGTGTGTATGCATGTATGTATGTGTGTGTACATGCAAATATGTGCGTATGTATCTCTCTCTTTCTTTCCTCTCTCTTTCTTTCCTCTCTCTCTCTCTATCTCACTCTATATCAATCGAAAACAAAACAAAACACTTACATCGATGTAATTGTTTGGAGTGTTGTCGTCAAAGTCCACTTAATGTTTTCCTTCCTCGAATTCCAAAGAATTGATGCCAAAAATCTCCTGCAAAACAAAAGAAAAGAGAAATTCATAAACCCTAAGCCTAAAACCCTAACCCTAAAACATGTATATGTGTGTATGTATATGTGATGTGTGTGTATGTGTATGTGCATGTATGCATGTGTGTGTATACATATGTGAGTGTGTATACATATGTGAGTGTGTATATATATGTGTGTGTGTATGTAATATGCATGTGTGTATGTATGTATGTGTGTGTACATGCATATGTGTGTGTATGTATGTATGCATATGCATGTGTGTATGCACATATGTGTGTGTATACATATGTGAGTGTGTATGTAATATGCATGTGTGTATGTGTATGTGTACATGCATATGTGTGTGTATGTATGTATGCATATGCATGTGTATGTACATATGTGTGTGTATACATATGTGAGTGTGTATTTATATGTGTGTGTGTATGTAATATGCATGTATGTATGTGTGTGTACATGCAAATATGTGTGTATGTATCTCTCTCTTTCTTTCATCTCTCTTTCTTTCCTCTCTCTCTCTCTCTCTATCTCACTCTATATCAATCGAAAACAAAACAAATCACTTACATCGATGTAATTGTTTGGAGTGTTGTCGTCAAAGTCCACTTAATGTTTTCCTTCCTCGAATTCCAAAGAATTGATGCCAAAAATCTCCTGCAAAACAAAAGAAAAGAGAAATTCATAAACCCTAAGCCTAAAACCCTAACCCTAAAACATGTATATGTGTGTATGTGTGTATGTGTGTATGTATATGTGATGTGTGTGTATGTGTATGTGCATGTATGCATGTGTGTGTATACATATGTGAGTGTGTATATATATGTGTGTGTGTATGTAATATGCATGTGTGTATGTATGTATGTGTGTGTACATGCATATGTGTGTGTATGTATGTATGCATATGCATGTGTGTATGCACATATGTGTGTGTATACATATGTGAGTGTGTATGTAATATGCATGTGTGTATGTATGTATGTGTGTGTCTACATGCAAATATGTGTGTATGTATGTATGCATATGCATGTGTGTATGTATACATGTGTGTGTGTACACGTGTGTATGTATATGTGTGTATACATGTATGTATGTATGTGAGTATGAGAATGAATATGTGTGTGTATGTATATGCATGTGTGTATCTAATATGCATGTGTGTATGTAATATGCATGTTTGTATGTAATATGCATGTATGTATGTATATGTGTGTATGCATGTGAGTATGTAATATGTATATGTATGTATATGCATGTGTGTATGTAATATGTATGTGAGTGTATATGTAATATGCATGTGTGTATGTAATATGTATGTGAGTATGTGTATGCATATGTGTGTGTATGTATGTATGCATCTCTCTCTCTCTCTATCTCATTCTCTTTCTATTTCATCTCTCTCTCTTTCACTCTCTTTCACTCTCTTTCTATCTTTCTCTTTCATCTCTCTCTCTTTCTTTCTCTCTCTCTCTCTCTCTCTTTATGTTTCTCTAGATCTCTCTCTTTCTTTCATCTCTCTCTCTATCTCACTCTATATCAATCGAAAACAAAACAATCACTTACATCGATGTAATTGTTTGGAGCGTTGTCATCAAGGTCCACTTAATGTTGCCCTTCGTCGAATTCCAAAGATTTGATGCCAAAAAGCTCCTGCAAAACGAAAGAGAAGAGAAATTAGAAAAGGAAAAACACAAAGAAAGAGAAAGGGTGCTACAGTATGTGCAATTCTTACCAAAATTTCAGATCTAGAGAAACAAAGATGTAGAGAAAGAGAGAGAGAGAGAGAAAGAGAGAGAAAGAGAGAGAAAGAGAGAGATGTGTGTACACAATAGGTTTGGAATGTAGTTCGCGCGCGCAAACTCGACAGTAGCAAAATTTGGTTCAAAATGCAAGCAGATGTCGAATTTTTGTTCTCGGGCCCGGTTAAAAGTTGCCTCGGTATAAGCGTCGGTAATTTACAGTAAAGTACCGACACCTATACCGGCGCTCATACCGATGCCGTGTAAACCGATGATTAAATGACCGTCAGTATTGCATCCGTGGTTTTTCAAGCATTTTCAATGGTCATACCGACGCCGAGGGGTGACCATCGGTATGGGCAACGTCGGTATGCCCCTCATATGTTGTAGTGACTCTAAAAGAAACTGAGATCGGTGAAAACCATGAAGCACACAAGAAAGCCAACATAGTGACAAAGAAGTTAGATGAAGAACAGGTAGGATCCATTCTAGCAGATCGTATGCCCAAAGAACTAAACATGTGGTTGAAAGCCTATCAATCCAAGATAGAGACAGGACCTCATGTAGAGCAACATGATAGAAGCTGTTGGTGCAGATCAATCACCAATTGAAGATTTGAAGACAAAGAATGGAGTATAGAACAAGTCTTGAAGCAAAGAAGGTGTATACATTCACAGAGTGAAGGACATGTACACATATGTACATTAATGAAGACATAGGTCACTTAGATCTTTGATTAGTCATAAGCTTGTATATATTTGCCTATAAATACTTTTGAAATATGTCGGGGCAAAGTGAGTGAGACATGAGAAGACAATAGGAGATCACGAGAATAGTTGTAAGTGTCATTAGACACATGAGAAGTGAGTTGAAATGTTGATCCTCACTCAATTGTAAACTTCTGAGAAATAGAAGAATTTTTGCGCCCGATATTTCTGTGTCTGCTCCGTCTGTGGTAAATCTTTTGTGAAATCCTTTTGAGGATATCTAAGTCCATAGTTAATCAATCTATGGCTAAAGTTTCAGAGTTTAATTGTAATCAGGTAAGGAGAATTGTTAGTAGGGACATTCATATGTGTTGAGTGTTCACAGTCTCCTGAAACAGGCGTAGTTTTCGAGTTCAGTCAAATGAGTAGTGCTCAGTGCACAGTGTAAAGTTTTACACATATGATAGCTCAAAATCTAAGTTGAGAGATAAGCTATCTACAGCCAAAAGGATTTGGTCAAACGGGCTCGACATTTGGAGAACCAAAGTTAAGAAGTTAGGGGTGTCAAATCGACTTCTCAGAAGTGCAGATTTAGACATAGCTGACTTGGTAAGTAGATTTCTCAACATCTACTAAACCTTTTGAAGTAATTTAACTTGGAGAAGGTGCGCAATCTTTAGGCGACACCTTGTGCAAAGTTTCATAAACTTTACACATTTACTCAGTCAATGAGCAAGATCACTGCAGCAGACTTTCTGAGGAATTCTCTTGTTCACAGTTTAGTCAAGAATTTGAAAATTGGTCATGGATAGCTTAAAATGGTGAAGGTTTTGAATTACTCTTGATATAGAGTTGTTCTAAATTCAAGAGTAGGTTGTTCTTTTGGAGATTAAAACTCTCCATCAGTGGTATCAGAGCAGGAAACATCAAAATCAAGGAAAGGAGGATCCCGACTACTACAGATTCAAGAAATTCAACAATTGAAGAACTAAAAGGTGAAAGCTTGAAGGCAAAGCTTGAGGAGAAGACCATACGACATCAAGGAAGTCAAAAGGATTATCATTCGAAGTAAAGGTAACCTTATATTTTATAAAGGTTAAAGATTTCAATACACAGGTGGACACAAGATGGGAAATTCTCTTCAGATAGAGAAATTGGATAGGGAAAACTATCCTGCATGGTCAATGAGGATGGAAGCTCATCTTATGAGCAAAGATTTAATAGCTTACATCACAGGAGAAGAAGATAAGCCACAGTTCAGAGATCCTAGTGTTCCAACTAGGGAAGATTTACAGATTTGAAAAATTGGATGAAGAAAGATGCTCAAGCTAGGAGCATTATATATATGGCAGTCAATGATTACTTGTTACCTCATATTCGAGGTCTTGAAAGTGCAAGTGAGATATGGAATGCTTTGGAGGAGCATTTCCAAAACACTACAAAGTCAAGGAAAGCATCCCTATGGGCAGAATTTACAACTTTCAAGAAGAAGGCCTCTCAATCTATTTCAGACTATGTAACAAGGATGAAAGATATTGCAGATGCACTAGGAGCTGTTGATGAAGATATTGAAGAGGATAAATTGGTAAGGCAAATCCTTACAGGATTGAGAGGTGATGACAAATGAAAGCCATTCATTTTGTCTACAGAACTATCACTTGATCATTTCACTCCTGATTTAAATCAGTTGTTAGGTCATATGCTAACATTTGAGCACGATGTTAAAGGAGATGGTGAAAAAAGTACAGGTCATGCAATGTACTCAAAGGACAAGAAGAAAGCTAATAAAGGAAAGCAACAATCAGGTGAAGATGAAGGCACAACTAGTCAAGCCAACTTCCTAAGAGGTAGAGGAGGTGGCAAAGGTAGAGGAAGAGGCAGAAACAATAAAGATGGAGGCAAAGCTTGTTGGATTTGTGGTAAGACAAATCATTTAGCTAATGATTGTTGGTATAATAATCAGAGTAATGGTGGATATAATCAGAACTATAATAAAGAGGAAGAGGTGGCAGAAATCAAAGAGGTAATTTCAGAGGCAGAGGTAGTAGGGGCTACTTTGGAAGAAATGCAGGTAGAGGTTTCCAAAGTCAACAATATAACAACACCTACTACAATTATGCTTCAGATCAAAAGGAAGATTCAACATTGATAATGAATGCAACTTGTGAAAGGCAGAGTGAAGATCAAAGAGTCTTCTACATTGACTCAGGGTGTAGCAATCACCTGAGTGGTAATATAGCCTTGATGACTGATTTGGAGAATAAGGTATCTAATCATGTTGTTCAAACAGGTGACAACACAAAGCACAATGTGAAGTCAATTGGATCAGTAAAGGCCAAGGATGGTAGCACCGTATTGAGTAAGGTTTTGTATGTTCCTACAATTCCTAAGAATTTGATAAGTGTAGGACAAATTGTGGAAAAAGGTTATGAAGTGAGGTTCACTAATGAAGGAGTGTTTGTGGAAGACCCTAGCAATGGGTATAAACAAATTGTTTCAAGAAAGAAAGAAGGGAGATTGTTCACATTGAAGATTCAAGGTAATATTGGTCATGCCATGTTCACATATGGAGGACATAAGATCTCTGAGTTAGATCTTTGGCACAAAAGGCTTGGACATTTCAATGAAAGAGGTATTAAAGACATGATTAACAATGGTTCAGTGCTTGGTTTGCCTAATGTTGCAGGTCAACATATGACATACAGATGTGAGGCATGTCAATTAGGTAAGGCTCATAAGCAATCCTATTCCAAGCATGGTTTTATATACTCAGAGAAGCTTGAGTTGGTACACATAGATGTGTGGGGACCATCAAAGGATTTCAGTATCAATGGTTCAAGGTATTATGTGATTTATGTTGATGATGCTACCAGATGGATCACTATCTATGTGATCAAAGATAAGTCAGAAGTGTTCAATACTTTCAAACATTATCATATGTATGCAGAGAGAATTACAGGACATAAGTTGAAGAGGTTAAGGTCAGATGGAGGGGGAGAGTATTTCTCTAATGAATTCAGTGATTACTTGTGGAATGCAGGTATAAAAAGAGAGGTTACTTGCAAGTACTCTCCTCAACAGAATGGTGTAGCAGAAAGAAGAAATAGGACTCTTGTTGAGTTTGCAAGGTCCATGATGAAGGAGAAAAATTGCCCAAATTATTTGTGGGCTGAGGCTGTAAATACAGCTACTTATTTGGTCAATAGGTTACCATGTAAAGCTTTGCAGGGTATGACACCTTATGAGGCATGGTGGGGTAAGAGACCTACACTAGACCATTGCAAAGTATTTGGATGTTTGGCCTATGCATATGTGCCATCACAATTAAGGCACAAATTGGAACCTAAAGCTGAAAAATATGTTTTTATTGGCTATGATGATAAGCAGATGGGATACAGGTTGTGGAATCCATCCACAAAACATTTTCTTGTATCAAAAGATGTTACATTTGATGAGCAAGGTACTTGGTATGTAGGTACTATCAATATTAATACAGATGATGAAGAAATTGTGAGCCAAAGAAAAGGTAAATCAAAGGTTCAGATATTTGATGAGCAAGAGAATAATGAAGTGCAGGTTGAAGTGGAAGATACACCAAGATTTGATCCTGAACATGAAGAACCAGAAACCTCAAGAAGTGGAGAACTTAGGAGGTCTACAAGGAACAAATGGCAACCCACAAGGTATAGCTATGATACTTCATTTCTAGCTACCAAAGATTATGCTTACATGATTAAAGCAGATGAAGACCCTTCTACATATGAAGAGGCAAAAGGTAAAGAAAATTGGGAGAAAGCTATGCAGGAAGAATATGATGCATTGATGGAGAATCAAACATGGGATTTGGTTCCAAAGCCAAATAGTCAGAAGATCATTGGATGTAAGTGGGTATACAAAACAAAAAGATTTGCAGATGGAAGTGTGTCTAGATACAAAGCTAGACTTGTTGTCAAAGGGTTTGCTCAGACATATGGTGTTGACTATGATGAGACTTATAGTCCTGTGGCAAAAATGACAACCATCAGGACACTTATAGCAATTGCTGCATGCAAAGGTTGGAAGTTATGTCAACTTGATGTAAAAAATGCTTTTTTGAATGGTTACATTTCAGATGAAGTTTTCATGGAGCAACCTCAAGGGTTCAGAGATAAAAGATATCCAGATCATGTGTGCAAGCTCAAGAGAGCTTTGTATGGCTTGAAGCAGGCCCCAAGGGCATGGAATTATAGACTTGTAAAGTTCTTGAAAGAACTTGGATTTTAGGTGTCTAAAGCAGATAGTAGCTTGCTTGTCAAAGCAAGTGATAATGGTTTCATATACATGTGCATATATGTTGATGATATAATCCTTACAGGTACAGATGAAGAAGGAATACAAAGACTAAAGAAGCAAATGGAAAAGGAGTTCAAAATAAGTGACTTGGGAGACTTGTCATACTTCTTGGGCATGGAGATTACATATACTCAACATGGAGTATTTGTGACCCAAGAAAGGTATTTGAAGAACTTGTTAATCAAGTTTAAAATGGATGATTGCAGGGTAGCACCTACACCAATGGAGGTGAATCACAAATTGAGTAAATTTGGAGGTGAAGAATTCAAGGACATGAGACAATATCAGAGTTTGGTTGGTAGTCTCATCTATGCTACTTTAACTAGACCTGATTTGTCATATGCAGTAGGGGTTTTATCTCAATTTATGCATTGTCCTAGGAAAGAGCATTGGATTGCAGGACAAAGAGTGTTGAGGTACATTAAGGGTACACTCAAAGAAGGTTTGTATTATGGATTCACATCAGATACAAACATCAAAATCTATAGTGATGCAGATTGGGCAGGTAATCCAGATGACAGAAGGTCAACCTATGGATACATGTGTTATGTGGGAGATAAGTTAATCTCTTGGTGCTCAAAGAAGCAACATACAGTTGCTTTGTCATCCACAGAAGCAGAATACAAAGGCATGGTTGAAGCTGCAAAGGAAGTGATTTGGCTTAAGACTCTCATGAAGAGTTTTGACATTATACAGAGCATACCTATCATTTATGGTGATAACATGAGCTCATTATATCTAGCTGCTAATCCTGTTTTTCATGCCAGGACTAAACACATTGAGATACAGTATCACTTTCTAAGAGAGAAGGTGATGGATAAGGAGATTGAAGTCATACATACTTCAACAAAAGATCAGATAGCTGATATGCTTACAAAGAGCCTGGATGGACCAAAGCTACAGAAGTTCAAAGACATGGCAGGTATAAAGAAGATAAGAGAAACCTCAATTGATGATTGAGGGGGAGCTGTTGGTGCAGATCAATCACCAATTGAAGATTTGAAGACAAAGAATGGAGTATAGAACAAGTCTTGAAGCAAAGAAGGTGTATACATTCACAGAGTGAAGGACATGTACACATATGTACATTAATGAAGACATAGGTCACTTAGATCTTTGATTAGTCATAAGCTTGTATATATTTGCCTATAAATACTTTTGAAATATGTCGGGGCAAAGTGAGTGAGACATGAGAAGACAATAGGAGATCACGAGAATAGTTGTAAGTGTCATTAGACACATGAGAAGTGAGTTGAAATGTTGATCCTCACTCAATTGTAAACTTCTGAGAAATAGAAGAATTTTTGCGCCCGATATTTCTGTGTCTGCTCCGTCTGTGGTAAATCTTTTGTGAAATCCTTTTGAGGATATCTAAGTCCATAGTTAATCAATCTATGGCTAAAGTTTCAGAGTTTAATTGTAATCAGGTAAGGAGAATTGTTAGTAGGAACATTCATATGTGTTGAGTGTTCACAGTCTCCAGAAACAGGCGCAGTTTTCGAGTTCAGTCAAATGAGTAGTGCTCAGTGCACAGTGTAAAGTTTTACACATATGATAGCTCAAAATCTAAGTTGAGAGATAAGCTATCTACAGCCAAAAGGATTTGGTCAAACGGGCTCGACATTTGGAGAACCAAAGTTAAGAAGTTAGGGGTGTCAAATCGACTTCTCAGAAGTGCAGATTTAGACATAGCTGACTTGGTAAGTAGATTTCTCAACATCTACTAAACCTTTTGAAGTAATTTAACTTGGAGAAGGTGCGCAATCTTTAGGCGACACCTTGTGCAAAGTTTCATAAAAGACTTTACACATTTACTCAGTCAATGAGCAAGATCTCTGTAGCAGACTTTCTGAGGAATTCTCTTGTTCACAGTTTAGTCAAGAATTTGAAAATTGGTCATGGATAGCTTAAAATGGTGAAGGTTTTGACTTACTCTTGATATAGAGGTGTTCTAAATTCAAGAGTAGGTTGTTCTTTTGGAGATTAAAACTCTCCATCAGAAGCTACCCAAGAGGAGACCTAGAGATGGAGAGATTGGAAATATGCAAAAGGTTGATTGATATTGTGCAAAATACACTTGAGAAATCAATAACAATCCTCCCCAAGACCAGGATACCGTAAGTCAAGTTTCAAGAATGCTAAGAAGTTGTCAATCAACGACAAAAAGGAGGGACAACAAGATGAAGAGATAAAGGAAGACACAAGTATTGAAAGAAGGGAACAAGACTTGGTAATCCCAAAAGTAGAGGCTATCTAGTCACATGACCTTTGGGCCAAAATTCATAATGATTGATGGAGAAGGGATGAAAACAAGGAACCACCTTTCGAAGAGCTACATGTCCCTACAAATCTTTTAGACTCTGAACCAAAAGTGATGTATGAGGAACTATCAAATCTAGACCATGAAAGAGAAGAAGGAATAAGTTTAACTATGCTTCCTAATTATACAGGAGAATATGAACCCAAATTTGAACTTTTCCATGCACCTACAATAAGGGATGAAGAAAAGAAACTAATAAATGGAATTTTGAGCACACTATTAGAGTTGAAGAAAACAAAATTCCAATGTTCTTTAACATTGGAGGAGTTGCTTCAGGTTAAACCTCAATTATGGAGGAGACTAGCTCAACAGTTGAACCTAGAAGAAAGTAACCCAACGATGGAGAAAGATAAGGTGGCGACCATGACCACAATAAAAATCATGGTTGACAAAGTGGGAGACTTCAGCGAGGGAGATGAGGGAAATACATGCCTCCGCATCACCTTTAGAGGATACATGACCAAATCAATTTTGGACACAGAAGTGTGAGTGGAAATTGCAACCAAAGAAATATGGGAAAATGGGGAAAACCTGGTCTACAACCAACTCGGATGAAGTTACAACTAGCTGATGCTCATGTTGAGAGACCCTTAGGAATCCTAGAAAAGGTTATTCTAACCACATGCGGAGTGGAGTTCAAACACACTCTAGCAATTTGTTAGTTCGAAAAAGCAAGCAAATATTAGATGATATTAGGATTACCTTTTATGAGATAGTTGAGAGTAATGCAAGATTGGGGAAGAGATGCATTATACCTCCAATATCAAGGAGCCACAAAAAAAAGCAATTTGCACACTTTTGCATACAAAGATGTACCACCCCTGCAATGGAATCTTATACACAAGGAAGAAGATGATGTATCCATTCATAGTGTTGGAACAAGTGACCACTCCTAGATGAACGAAGATGCTCAGCTATGGATGTGTAAAGAGGCAAAACAAGAAGAAGTGAGAGAACAATTATGGCTGGTAGGACATAAAAACTACAAACCCATAGAAGACCCAACATACATGCCATAGATGTTTCTAGATGAAGCCTTTGAAGCACACAAACGGATGGAAATGTTAGCAACACTAGATGTATGTGTGAATGAAGAGGTGTTAACAATGCATGAACGTGTCGATGAAGAAGGATGATGTAAATTTATACATGGTGGTCCTCCAAGAAGTAGAAGGAGGAGAGGTAGTAGAAAAATAGTGGAGTGAGGGCTATGAAAGCATTGAAATGGAGCCAAAATTTGATACAGAAGAATATAACTTAAAGGAAATTGAAAAGGAAGATAATCATGGAAATACCAAAATACTAGTCGTAGACAAATATAAAAGGAGCTCACAGGACTAGAGAAATGAAGGGAAGGATGAACAACATTAAGAATCATTCGAAGTACCTGAACATTTCAAGTAATATGAGATTGAAGAAAGAAAAATAGCCATTCAAATGCCAAAAATGGAAGTTCAAGAAGGAGAAGCATATGATAACAAAGAACATACAAAAAAGTAATAGTAACCATGGAGGGAGAAGAGGAGAGATGTACTTACATACATAAGGATGCGTCAATGGAAGAAGAACAGGAACTGATAGAGCTAATTCAAGAATATAGAGACATGTTCACTTAGACATACAAAGACCTCAAAGGAGTAGATCCCTCTATTTGGTCCCATAGAATTCCAATGACTCCAGATGGGAAACCCTCAAAACAATAGCCATACACTTACTATGATGTTTATTCCACCAAGATTAAGGAAGAGATTGATAAGTTATTGGCAGCATGGTTTATATATGAGATTGAACACATAAAATGGGTATCACCTTTAGTATTCGTGCCCATAAAAAAGGGAAACTTAGGGTTTGTATTAGCTTAAAAAAGGTTAATGCAGCCACAATTCATGATAGCTACCCACTACCCATAACGGACCATCTCTTGGAAAGAGTAGAAGGCAAGGAACTCTACAGCTTTCTTGATGGATTCTCAGGTTACAACCAAGTAGCTATTGCTATCAAGGATTAGCATAAAACTATTTTTGCTACTGAATGGGAAGTGTACGCTTTCAAGCTTATGCCATTTGGGTTGAGCAACACCCCAAAAACCTTCCAAGGATTGATGTGTCATGTGTCCAAGGAGTTTTTGAGGAAAATCATGGAGGTCTATGTGGATGACCTATGTACCTACTCTTTTCAATGCATAGATCACATACCAAGATTAAGGTAAATCTTTGATAAATGTAGACAATATAGAGTTTGTTTGAATCTAGAAAAATTTATTTCTATGGTCAAATAAGGCAAAATTTTGGGACATATAGTGTCCAAGAATGGCATCTCAACCCATGAAGATAAAATCAAAGTAACCTTGGAATTACCAAGACCTAAGAATGCAAAGGAAGTGTAAGCCTTTATGGGACATTGTGGATAGTACATACATTTCATCCACATGTATGCCATAATTGATAAACCTTTGCATGGATTTCTAACTCAATTTGTTTGGATAGAAGAATATGAAAAGACTTTTAATGAATTAAAAGCAGATTGACTTCAACACCAATTTTGTAAGTACCTAACTAGAATAAACCATTTCATATTCATGTGTATGCATCCAACTTTGCAATCGGATGCATCTTAGCACAACCAGTTAATGAAGGAAAACTCAACCACTCTATAACCTATGCAAGTAGGCAACTAGACCAAGCTGAACGCAACTATACCACTAGCGAACAAGAAGGTTTAGAGATGGTTTATGGAGTAAAAAAGTTCAGGCATTACCTCCTAGCCAACAAGTTTAAATTCTTTATTGATCACCAAGCACTACTGTACTTGGTCAATAAACCTTGCAACATAGGAAGGTGAATGAGATGGTTCCTAGTACTAATGGATTTCGACTTCGAAGTAGTGGTAAAGAAGGGCAACACTTATGTAAGAGCTGATCACCTGTCAAGAATGACTTATGGAGAACCACCCACAAGTGTAGCTGATGGTGCACCTGATACCAATTTTTTCAATTTAGAAGTATGTCCAAAATGGGCAGAGAAATTGATTCCTATACTCACTCATGGGCCACAACATAGGATCTACATAAATAGTAATAGAAAGTTATGACAAGCATGAAATATCCACATTTTGGCAGGAAATTTATACTTCAAAGATATAAATGGAGTACTGTTAAGATGTGTGGAAGATGAGGAGCATAAGAGTTTACTCGAACAAACTCATATAAATAAATGGAGAATGCACAAAGGCATTCGTGGAACAACATGAGAATTGAAAAGATTAGGTGTGTATTGGTCGGATATGCAAAAGGATGTGCATGAGCACATCATTGACTATCAAGTGTGTCAGGAAACTCCACCTGATGAACATTCCTCATTATGTTATTCCACAATTTCTCCAGAATGGAGTAAAGTGTTAGTTAATTTTTTGAAATCATGAACTTATCCTGAAGGAGCAATCCTAGCTAGGAAGAGAGCTCTCGAAGAACAAAGCAAGGACTACACTATCATGGGTAGAAAATCATTTAAAAGAGGAAAGGATAATAAATAAGGATTACACGTGCATGAAGGAGAATACCTGCCTATTCTAATGGCTCATGCAGGAGCAACAAGAGGTCATTTTTTAGTCGAAAAGATTGTCAAAATGATTCTCTTTGCTATCCTATGGTGGCCAACCTTACACATGGATGTAGAAAATTTTGTGCAAAGCTGCGACATATGACAACAAACTAAATACCCTATAAGACGTGATGATATTCCTCTGAAACTGATGATTAGTGCCAGAGCATTTTCCAAATGGGGCGTTGATTTTATTGGACCAACAAACCCCCCTGCAAAAGGGTCACATGCCGAATATATAATTGTAGCCATAGATTATTTGACAAAATGGGTGGAAGTGAAAGCCACTAGGCAAAATGATGCTCAAAATACAACAAAATTCTTGTTTGAAAATATATTCACTCGTTTTGGACTATCCATTGAAATCATTAGTGATAAGGGAACATACTTCATTAATTAAGTAATTGATTCACTAATGAATGAATTTCTAGTGATTCATAAAAAGTCAACACCCTATCATCCACAAGCAAATGGACAAGCTGACTTGACACATTATTGCAGTGTTTTGGCCTTGAGGACTGTAAACCTATTGCCACTCCTATGGAGACAGGTTTATGGTTGAGTCTTCATGATGCTGGAGATGCATTTGATGTTCTTCTCTATCAACAGGTTGTTGGATGCTTGATTACTTATGAATTACTCGACCAGATATTCAGTTTGTTATCTCATAGATGAGCAGGTTTATGCATTGCCTAGATATCAAGCATTGGCAAGTGGTTGAGCGCATCTTTCACTACTTGAGTGGTATCCGACTACTTGGATTGTTTTATCCCAAGGGGGGATCACTACCCCCAGATCTACATGCTTTTTTTTACTGTGATTGGGCTGGTTGCTATGACACTCGTGTGTCCACTAGTGGCTTTTGCTTCATGCTTGGTAGCTCATGTATATATTGGTTGAGCAAGAAGCAGCCTACTGTAGCCACTTTATGAGGTTGAGTATAGGACAAGTTTCACAACAACTATTGAGTGTGTGTGGCTCAAATGCCTTATGGCTGATTTGGGTGTTGGTCAATCTTTTGCTACCACCATCGTCACTCACAGTCAAAGCACATTGGCATTTGTGAGGAACCTTGTGTTCCATGCTCGCACTAAGAACATTGAGGTGCATTATCATTATGTCAGGGAGAGGTTCTCTGCTGGAGAGATCAGCTTGGCATACGTGCCCATGCAGGAGAACATTGTAGACCTTTTCACAAAGGCTCTGCCTAGGGAGAAGTTTGAAGCTTTCTGCAAAGACTTGGGCTTACTTCCTTTTTGTACTGATTCCACATAGCTTGGCACTTCCTTATACATGAGTGCCATATCCTTGTTCTCTGCATCACTCCTAAGGGGGATTTATTGATATATTTAGATAGTCATGTGTGTGAACACTCGAAGACCGCCGGGGCACTTTTTTACCCTCTTTAAGAGGTTTTTTTCTCCCGACTTGTATATATGCCTATCACCCTAATGGGTTACTTATCTTTGTACATTCTAGTGGTAATACATTCAGTATTGTGTGTTGTGATCCAAGCTTCTTCTTCTTCCTTGTGTTGGTTGCGTGCTTCCACAAACCTTGAACTCCAACAAAACTCCCTTCATAATATGGTCTGCTTTTCTTCAAGCTTCTTTGTCCAAATAAAGTCCAAAAGGCCTAGCGTCACACCTAAATCCCAGGGTCTTCTTTCTAGTTCCTTACTTGATTCCTCTTTGGCCTGCCATCCTTCTATGTCATCTGTTTGCAACTTAGCCACTTCAAAAGCTACCTATAACTCCAGCAATTGTGTGAATAACGGGTACAATATTACCCCTTTTTCCACTAAGGTTTGAATACATGAGAAATTCTCAAAATTTCACCTTCAATAGTATTTGTATACCATAATGCAGATGCTCCCACCACTCCAAGTGTTTCTTGTACTTCTTGATGTTTTGAGAACCACTTACCTGATCGTGTTGGCATACTCCTTCTCCATTGCCAAAAATCCTTTCGTTTGTCCCTTCTTCATGGGTCGTCACTTCACCTTACCATGTGTCGTTGATAATACCCCATCCTATCATGGTCGTCAAATGTTTACTCTTATTTTACTTTCATAATATAATGGATTCAGGGAATGGGGATTATCAGAATTTATTTCTAGTGTGTCTATTCCCTATGATTACCTTCAAGAATACCACAAGTAATGAAGTAGAGGAAACAATGAACAGAACACTAGAACAAAATTATAGAAAGTGTACTCGAGAACATAATTTCTATATTAAGATGATGTCACTAGATGACACAGACAAGATACATTGAGGCTCAAAAGTAATCGTGCTGGATTCTTCCTTCTATTGGACTAAATTTTCTCTTTTCTTTGTCTTTTGAATATGAGCTCTCTTCAATTTAACCTTGCTCTTTTTAGTTACAAATGCCAGACAACAATTAAGCTCCTAAAAAGTTCTACAAGCATAATTTATAGAATTGTAAAAATCAGATTTTACAAAATTTGGGTAGCCGTACTGGTGACAGCCTAATAGATTCTACTCATGAGTTATGTGAATTGCCAAAAGGTAAGAATGCCATTGGTAGTAAGTGGGTTTACAACATTAAAGGAAATTTGGATGGTATAATTGATCACTACAAAGCCAGATTAGTTGCAAAAGTTTATGAGCAAAAATATGGCATTGATTGAGAGCAGATTTTGGCATCTGCTTCATGCATGACTACCATTCAAACTATGATTGCATTGGTTTCCCATCATGCTTGGAGAGTGCATCAATTGGATATAAACCCAACTTTCTTGGATGGCAATTTGCAAGAAGAGGTCTATGTGTATCAATCTCTTAGATTTTCCATCAAAGTTCAAGAACATATGGTTTGCCGCTTGTGTAAGGCTTGTATGGACTTAAGCAAGCTCCATATAGATGGTATGACAAGATATTTTTTCTTTATCTTGATGACATTCTCTTGAATAGGTCATATGATGAGAAAATTGGCATGGTTATGGCTGATTTGCATCAAACTTTTGATGTCACATATCTTGGTCTTTTGAAGTATTATCTTGGCATCCACTTTGTATCAATTGAGGGGGGAATTGTTGTGCATCTAGGAAAGTATATTGAGAAGCTACTTCACACTTTTTTTTTGAGGATTGGAAAAGAAGAAAAAGTTAAGAGACAAGATCGATGATTAGTTTTTATATTTGCTCTTGCTTGTGCTCACCTTGGTTAATTTCATCATCTTCACATTTCTCACATACATGCTCATCTTTTTTCTTGCCAATCATCTTCTTTCTTTAGATATGCCCCTCATACAAATTGTTTTATATGGTTAGTTTTCCCATTGTAGTTCTATTTCCTACTTTCTTCATCGTATTCCTCTCATAGTTAGCTATTGTATCCTCCTCCCTAATAAATTTGTCTCCTCCATGATCGTAAAGCACTTGTACTCCTATGGTAAATCCTTCCTCTTCACCATGGTGATCTCAAATGTGATGTTTTTACCTTTCTCCATCCAAAATACAAACTTGTTCTTCTCCTCTTTTGTTGCTCTCCAAAGCCAAATTGATTGGCTCCTTTCTTATTGCTCCCTATTGGTGTGATTCTACCCCTCACCTTGTGAAATGGTTTGACATCCATGATGTTCTACATTTCACATTATAATAAGCTTTTCAAAGTAAACGTCAAATGCACCAGGATGGTCCATAATCTTAAAGTGGGGTCTTGTTGACATCAAAATTACCCTCCAATCTTGAAAATTTGTTTAGTCTCATCTACCCTTTTTCACCATTTCATCCCTACTTATCTTTTTTTTAGCTATTGCACATTAATTTTTGAAAGATATGCTCGTGGAAATTGTCCTCATGTAAGGACAAGAGGCTGAAATAAAGATTTTTGTCATCATAACCAAGCTTGTTCCCCTTGACCAAGGTCACCACCCTTGATTATGGAAAAAAAGACTTATTCCTTTCTCATCTCTTGCTTTTCTACAATTTCTACTTATTCGGGATGTTGCCACATGCACATGAGATTTCCCATTGAAATGAAAAAAAAAATAAAGTTTGGCCTCTTGAGGTCCCAATTTGACAATGTAAACAATTAATTTTGAGGTTTTTTTTTTCATTCCAAGCACATTGGTAATGTTCATCTTTTTCAAATTATTCTTCATAGCTTGATATTTATAGACTTTGCAGCAAGAAGTTACCCCTTAATGATTGGTGTTCAAAAGTAGAGTCCTCTAAGTAACTCCCTCAATGCCAAACCACATCAATAAGATTACCTTCTTTTCACGAACCAAGATTACCTTTTGATGTATTAAACATCATCCAACATCTTCATCATTTGATTTATGCATGTGACCACATCTAGTGTTAAATCAAAGGATCTCAAAGGCAAAGCTCTATGAATCAAGAAAGCATCAAAGAATGATCAACCTAGTGCAAGAATGCAGAGGTGACATTGTGGTGACCCAGTTGTTTCTTTCTCCTCCTTTGTTGGTGTTGTATCCTTATTATTTCTTTTTTGTTATTTATTAGTGGAGTGCATTGAGATCCTTGGTAACTTTACTCATGGTGCTTAAGTTGATCAACCTTATTCTATTTCTTTCTCTATTTGTGTACCATTGTCTTTGGCATTATCCCTTCTACATAACTGCCATTTCCACTCTATTGGATTTCGACATCATAGTTCACAAAAAAAAGGTATGGAGGCATGATTTCTCTTCTCACTATAGTATCTCTTGGGTTGGTTGTGTAGCCAATTGGAAGTCTACATTTTAGTACATTCACTTTGTTGGAGGTGCTATCTCATCTTCAAGAATGTACAATTGTTTCTGCTACAAAAGTAGAGTATGTTGCAACAAGTGAGGCATGTAGGAACACATTGTGGCTTTCTCTTCTTGCTTGTGATATGGGTCTACCTCAAGATGTACCTTGTTTTCTTAGTGATAGTTAGATTCCCATTGGTTTGGCTAAGATTCCATTCTATCATGCAAAGACCAACCACATTGAGGTGAGGTATCACTTCATTAGAGACTGCTTAGCCACAAAGCGCATTATTCTTGAGAAGGTCCATACTTGAGATAATGCTGCAAATGCTTTGATGAAAGCTCTACCATAGGAAGCTTTCAACACTATTGTCATTTAATGGGGGTTACTTGATTCCTGATCTTGTGCATGAGTTGTTGTACATTGTGTAACATGCCCATCAAGTGGGAGGTATAGTTTGTATACTTACACTCAGGTATTCTTTATCATTCTTTATTTTTCTCCCCTAGTCAATTTAAACATATTGGCCTTTAGTGGGAGATTGTTACCATTAGTGTTCATGTGAAAGGACAAATGGCCATTGGACACTTTTGTATATTTTCTTTGATAAAACATATAGTGTTTTGGACACCCACAAACTCGATGCTCAATCACATTTGTAAAACTAAGAAAATTAGCATTTGTGCTCTGTGTGCACTATGTGGTTTCTACGTATTCTACAGACCCCATGTAGAGTATTGTGTGCAACATCAAAAGCTTGGTTTTCTACTATGAGGGTATCGTCATAAAGCTCACAAGAAGGGGAATCCATTGTGGTGCATCACCATCGCACCATTGAAGCTTCCTAACTTGTTTCCTCCATTTTTGCTTAACTTTTATGAAGCAAAACATACTTCCTTACTTAATGTAATCTTTAAATTAAGTATTTGATAACTAAGTATCACCTTGGAAAGTAACTTTTAGGTACTCGACTTGCAAAATCTAGATAGTATGAATTTGTAAATATGTAGTTTTTCTTCTTCCTTGTTGTCTTGCTTTAACTCTAAAGTGAGCTAGCTATCTAAAGGATACATTCATTAAATTACTTTCATAATCTTAAAATTTGACTTTATTAATGTAAATGCATGTTCTTGAATGCATGTGCATATTATTGATAAGTGAATCAAACAATCAATTGGTTTAAGCATTCATGCTTTTATTTCCCTTTCATGCGCAAACATGCTAAATATGTTTCTCTTTTATGCATCATCATGATAATATACATGTTTTTGTGCATGTAGAACTGCTTCTAATGAAAAGGAATGTTGACATGTGTATAAAGAAATCTTTAGACTTTAGTTTGCACATTGAAACCATGCATTTGTAAAGAAAGATGCACATACATTCTTTATTTTAGTGCACGAAGTAAAATAAACTAATAGTAAGTGCTCGAGGTGCTTGCTTTCCTTTCAACCATATATGTTTTCATGCTAAAATCTTGAGTACATTATGTTCATTGACTTCTTGACCTTCTAAAAAACATCTAAATTGAAGTCTTTTTCTATGCTTCAATGATGAATCTACATAAAAAATGAAAACTATGGCAATCAAGTATTGAAATAAAACCTAATTTGGAGAATACTTAGATTGATCACAAGCTAATTCCTTCCTTTTGGTCATAAGGCAATATCCATTTCCATGTTCCCATCCTTGGCCAATAAGTGTAGATGCCAAAGATTCTCTCTTTTGAATGGAATGAGAAAAAGCAAGGAAGAAGTTTGGTGCGTACTTGGGTGTAGATGAAAAAAAGCTCACCCTTGCAGTTAAAATTTTTTCTAGATGAAATTTGAATAGAGCTTGGCACCTTTGAGTGTAAGAAAAATAGTTCTTCTTATAATCATATGCTACACGCAAGAAATAGAAGAGCAAGATTATGATTTCAAGTACTCATAGTACAAAGAAGAAGGTGCTTCGAGGGACTTTAATTGCCTTGGGGAGCACCAAGAGGGTTGCTTGAATCTCACATTTGATGTAGAAGAAGGCTCCATTCTCCCTTCAAATAACATAGAAGAACATATATGTTCTTTTCTTCTCAATGAACAAGGAAGTAGAGCTTCTCATAATGCCAATAAAAGCAAAAGATTAGCTTCAATGGACGTCGATTGTGCAGAGGGGAAGGGATCACGACTGCTTGTATATGCAAAGAGTAGAAGAGATATGAGCTAGAAAATGGGAGGGTTGGACTTAGATGTGTACATGCTTTTATAAGGAAGAGGAAGGAGCTATGAACAATCCCACATGTGATGCCAAATAGCAGAAGAAGATAGTTTAAAAGAGACACTTGAGGTTTTTGTCTAAGAGGGAGAGCTTGAGGAAGGAAGACATCTTGCTTGGGAAGCTAGCTAGAATCTTGTTTTTGGAGGATGCTTGGCCGCTTGGAGATGTGAACATATGGGCACCTGCAATATTTGCTTCAAGGACTCTCCTTGGGGGGTGTTCTCACCCTCAGAGGAGGGGGAGGGAGGGAGGGCCATACTCTCTCATTTTTTAAAAGAAAGTGCCGAAAAACACTCATGCGAGGAGTGAGCTTCATCCTTCTTCTTCATGACTTTTGGAAAACTGTTGGGGAGCTCCATAGGCACATAGGAAACCTTTGTGAGACTCCATATCTATATTAGGATTGAGATGGGCTATGATACTAGTAGGATGTATTGTAAACAAGAGAGAGAATCACTAGAACTCAACACCCAACCATCTATTAGAGGGATCTCTTTTTGGCAAGTGTATACAAAATCAGTTTCGATTGAATAACTTGATGGGTTGAAAACAACAAATGGTGGGCTCGGATAGATGAGCACGTGCACATGTCGTGTGTTGGTTTGTGAGCAACAAACAAGCTTAGAGTTCAATTCTATGTCGATGGATTTCATTGTTTGTGACATGAAATCTCACCAAAATGACTCTATTAATTGATCTTTTAGCAAAATTACGGTCATCTAGTCCAAACGTGTGTGGTGTAGCGGAATGCTTTGGACGTCGTGGGGCTAAGTACCTGTGTTCAAATCCCATTCACTCGACATTTCAAACTTTTTGTACTTTCAAGAAAAAAAATTAGGATCATCTACCAGGATTAGAGAAGGTGCATCCTTACATATAAACACTTTCTTACATGATTAAATGGAGATGAGCCCCACTAATACACACACGTATATATATATATATATATATATATATATATATATATATATATATATATATATATATGTAATACAACTATACCATGCAAATTACACAAAACGCACGAAAACATGAATGTAAATGATGGATGCCTAAATCTTCGAGAGACGCTTCATCTTTTGAAATCAGAAGAGGAAGAGGGTGACGGTAGACGGCCACTTGGAAGTTGGGACTCTGCCATCTCATGATGGAATTGTTTGGGACTGGAGTTCTGCACGGGGGTACTCTGTGAGGTCGTCCTTCTCCCTCAGCCCTGTACACGTACAAGCAAACGGTCTAGAGCAAGAGTAAGCGACCGCAGGTCACAAGCCATGGCCCATACACGTTACGCATCCACCTCCATGCTCTCTCGTAGCCGCGTAGAGTATGTCAGCGTTCTCTCTCTACCAAGTATCGCACGGGCATACAGATTCGCTCAACAGCACGTCCGCACGCTCATACAGAAATCTCTCTCATGTGCGATGTTCCTCTCAAGACTCAAGAGTCTCTGGTTCTCAACTCGAGGAGACAGTTTGTAGGGTGATGAAGAAGATGCAAACTGCAAACATACACTTTCCAAAACATAGGAACTCGTTCATTCTTTCCTTTTGTCAAGTACATTATTATCTCTTCGCCAACTTGAAGTTTTGAACACTCTCTTTCTTCATATCCTGATTCCCTCTCTCTCTCTCTCTCGCACACACACACACACAAATACATTGTTCTTGGCCCTCCACGAAGTCTGGTTTTCGGTTTTCTCCTGGCCCTCTCTTCTTTTTTTCTTGCTGTTCTTGTAAGGATCATGAATCTCCTTAGTGTCTGTACTGCTTTAGCAGCTCATCATCTCTTTGCTAGCCCTACCCATAAAAAAACCAGTGTAAGTCCATGTCTCTTCATCATTCTGCATGTTGATGCCCTATCCTTTACTTCACTCCGAAGGCTTCAGAAATTGTGATGGAAGCCTAGTTCCTTCTTAGCTGCAGGTTTTCATCTTCGTCTTTTCTGGCTGTTTCCAATTCATCTCAATTTTTCAAGCGTCCAAGTCTCCAATCTACTCTCGAAGTTTGAAGTGCCTTCTTACTCCTTGCCTCTTGGATTAAAGTACATAACTGTCGAAGCTGGAATTAGTTTTACAAGCTTAAGCTTTTACATCATCCCTTTGTTCTTGCTCACAAGATCTAAAACATACAATTGTCGAGTCCGGAATTAGTTTTGCAAGCAAAGATGG
>CM035441.1:84644132-84756632 GCA_020310875.1 Ceratopteris richardii | reverse complement strand
ACAACAGTCCAGCACCCTGTCTTAGTCAAAAAAAAAAATCTACTCCATCAAACAAGATTACATCAAAAACCAATCCAGCCACTTTAGAGATTAGCCAAACAATCTACATGAAAGTAACATGAATCACTTGAAGAAGTAGCCACACAACATGCTGTGTATTCTCAATAAAACAAGATTACATCAAAAACCAATCCAGCCATCAAACAAGATCACATCAAAAATCAATCCAGCCTTTAGAGATTACATCAATTATCTACTCCAAACAAGATTACATCAAAAACCAATCCAGCCACTTTAGAGGTTAGCCAAACAATCTACATGAAAGTAGCATGAATCACTTCAAGAAGTAGCCTATGTACTCCAGTAGGAATGGCCCAATACACTACAGACTAGTCCCAACACTCACATGGACTAGCTCAGGTCTCAGAAATATAATAGTTTAACAGGTAGGAATAGGTAAAAATCTGCACCTAGGCTCACAACTAGTGACTAAAACATAAGGACCACAAGACCGTCACGTGTACCTCGCTTTGAGAATAGTGCCAAGTTTTTGCTTATATAGATGAAAGATCTGAGAGAAGCCCGATCAAGATTTTGTTAGAGCTTTTGGCCTGTCATTAGCCCTAGGGTAGTATGCATATGACTTATGATAAACTTTGTATCAAAAATATGTTGCAGCAACTGATTGGCAAAGTGAGTGCTTCTATCACTAGTGACTTCAAATATACACCCTGACTTCGAGATTCGTGCATAAACTTAGCCATTGTTGTTGTTGTGCAATTTGTTGTGGCCTTTATGTCTACCCATTTATTGGAGTAACAAGTAGCCATCAGAATGTACCTCTTGTTGTCGGGTTGACCAATTGGGCTGATGAGTCCATTGAAGTTTAGGCCCCTTCCTCAAAAGGTTGCCATCTATTTGTGATCACCAAGGGCTGAAAATCTTGCCTCATAGATCAAGGGGAACACCTTCGACATATATCACATTCTTTAGCATACTTAGTTGCATCCTTCTAGAGATAAGGCCACCACATCCCCTTGTGTAGAATCTTGTGTGCCAAGTCGTCTCCCTTGAGGTGTCCTTCGCTATGCATCACTACAAGCGAGATGGGTACTTCTTGTGGATATACACATTTACATAGAATACAATCTAGGCAATACTTATACAACTTGTACTTTATGAGTGCAAAGGATCTAGCTTTAAAGAGCAACTTCCTTTTTTCTCCTAAATTATGAATTGAACTATCTCTTCATACCAATTAAAGTGAAGAGGCAATATGAAAAAGACAACTATCAACGGGCTCATCATCAATATGTATGGGATTCTCCCCCTTGGCTAACCTTGCTACTTGACACTTCAATACATGTAGGCTTCCCCCCCTTGGCTGACCTTGACACTTGATCTTCCCGGTTAGATGTGTATCTCAAAATTGTACGCCAGAAAGAGCAATAACCAATGCCATACTCTTCCTAGTACTCATAGCTTGTTGATCAAATACCTTAAGGGTTGATGGTCGGAAACGAAGACAAAGTGCAATCTAAGCGATAATGCTTGAATTTTCGAAGTGCAAAAACCATGGCCAAACATTCTCTTTTGATCGTGCTATAGTTTCTTTCCACCTTGCCAAGTAACATACTTGCATATGTGATGGGTTGGTCCAATTTCTTATGCACCAATGGTTATGCAAGTAGTGCTTTCATTGCATGAAGACTTTCATCTATATACACATAGAACTCAAGGGATGAATTAGGATGAGCCAATAGTGGAGCAGTGCATAATTTTAACTTGAGTTGAGCTCATTGAGTGCTCTCTCTCTCTCTCTCTCTCTCTGTGCCTCGAGGGTCCATGCAAATGGGACTTTCTTACTCGTGAGCCATGACATTGGCTTAGCTAAACTTTTGTGGTAGCGTGCATGGCCTATAGAACTTTATATTTCCTTAGGAGTGCATGGAAAATGCATGGATAAGATGGCAGGTACCTTGGAGGGGTTTACGTTAAAATCTTCAGATACAATGTGGCTAGAACAATGTTCTTAGTGTCTAGAAGCTTACATTTAGCAAGATTAACCTTCAAATTTGTTTTAATGCATTGGTGCAAATCTTGTGCCAAGGCTCTTTCTCCCCAACCTCTTGTATTCATCAAAGATCTTTTAAAGATTTCCCGAATGTTTGTGGAAATCTTGTGCTAAGGCTCTTTCTCCCCTTCCTAAGAATATGGAAAAATCATTCATAAAGATGCGTAAAAAAAGTCATCAGCCATTTAAATTATCAAATACATAGCTTGACCAAAAGATGCTTGCCCATTTTTTACTCTACTAGTGACATAAGAGTGCAAGTGAGTTTATTGGTGTCATTTGCTCATGGAGTGGCAGAAGCGATCTGATCGCGATTCTCAGGATGGATGTGGACTCAAGATTTTGTTTGTAACCACTGAATCCATCTAGGAAGATCTATAAAATGTGTTCGGCTTCTTCATCTAGTAGTATTTGTTTAGTAAAAGATTCTCCATCTTAAACAATCCCTTTGTTTAAGGTAAGAAAATCTACACAAACTCTTATCTTCCCATTGTGCTTTCAAAAGTCAAGGGCAGCGACACCTCTATGAGGAAGCTACACTTAGAGGGAGGTACATATGAAGGGTGGACACCTTTTTGGAAGTGTGGTAGGCCCTAACAATGATCACAGGTTAAATCCAAGACCTTTCCAACACTTGATATAGCACATAACACACTTTGACTTGATCAAGAGAGATAAATGACAATATAGAGAGATAACAAGACAATTATAAAAGCGAAGCTGCTTAATGCTACTACACACTTAATGCTACTACACACTTAATGCTACTACACACTTAATGCTACTACACACGTAATGCTACTACACACGTAATGCTACTACACACACTAATAAATGCAAAATGTCAATAGACAATGTGTGTATGCTACGAAAATCTGAATATGCTGAATCTAAGGGTTCTAGTTACAAAAAATAATGTATGAGTATCTAAGAGTATTATGTGAGGTAATATGTGCATAAAGAAGGATATAAATCAGTTATTACAACAAACCCTAATATGAAATTAGGTCTTCTCTGATGTAGAGCCGCAACAATGGTCATTTTTCGTGATGAATTGATGGGTAAGTACTTGCTACAATTGAAGCATGTGAAGAAACCCTAAAGAGGAAAAAAGTACCACGAAAGACCTAGTGTGTTCATACACATCATTACCGAAATATATCAACAAATCCCCCCTAGGAGGGATGTGGTGAACAAGGAGCTTGCACTCATGTATAAGGAAGTGCCAAGCTATGTGGAATCAATCCACAAAGGAAGCCCAAAGATTTGGGGAAAGCTTCAAACTTCTCCTTGGGGAGTGCCTTTGTGAAAAGCTCTCCGTGTGTTGGCACATATGCCAAATTGATCTCTCCATCAGAGAACCTCTCCCTAACAAGTGAGCATGGAACATAGTGTTCCTTGCAATTGCCAATGCGCTCTGACTGTTAGTGAAGATGGTGGTGGCAGAAGACTCACCAACACCCAAATCAGCCACAAGGCGTCTGAGCCATCCACACTCAAGAGTCGTTGTGAAAGTTTCCCTATACTCAGCCTCACAACTAGAAGTGTCCACAGTAAGTAGGTTGCTCCTTGCTCAACCATGGAATGCATGAGCTACCAAGCATGAAGCAAAAACCACCGGTGGACACACGACTAACATAGTCACCAGCCCCATCAATGATTAGAGTCAGAGAAAGCATGTAAATCTGGTGGTAGTGACCCCCCTTGGGATAAAACAATCCAAGTAGCCGGGTACCACTCAAGTAGCGAAAGATTCGCTTAACCACCTTCAAATGCTTGACACCTAGGCAATGCATAAACTTGCTCATCTTTGAAACAACAAACTGAATATCAAATCGAGTTATGCATAAGTAAATCAAGCATCCAACATCCTACTGTAGAGAACATTATCAAATGCATCTCCAACATCATGAAGACTCAACCGTAAACGTGTTTCCATAGGAGTGGCAATATGTTTGTAGTCTTCAAGGAAAAAGGTTGTAATAATGTGTCAGTATATTTTATTTGACACAAAGCTATTCCGCCATCAACTTGCACAAATTGAATGCCCAAATAATGATGCAAATGCCCCAAGCCCTACATCTCAAATGAGGCATGCAAATCAACCTTAAAATCAGCAATATGCTTCTCATTAGGACCATTGAGCAGCATGTCATCGACATAGACAACAATGATCAGAAGCACATCATTTGAACACTAAACATATAAGGTGCTCTCACTTGGTCTATCCTCAAAACCATGTGCAATCAAATAGGCAAGTATCTTTTCATACCAAGCACGTGGTGCTTGCTTCAAACCATATAATGCCGTTTTCAACCTTCACACTTTGTTTTCATACCCTTTCTGCACAAAACCAAGGGACTGAAAAACATACACTTTTTGTAAGTCACCATTCAGAAATGTAGTTTTAATGTACAACCGATGTACGTTCCAACCATGATGAGCTACAAGTGCACAGTGTTATGAGCAGTAGTCATTCGGCATGTGGGGATAAAGGTCTCATCAAAATCAATGCCTCTTTCTTGAGCATAATCTTTTGCAACAAGCCTAGCCTTATACCTGTTTCTGTTCCATCAGGCTTATGCTTAAGCTTGTATACCTACTTAGTACCAATGGCCTCCTTGCCAAGAGGAAAATCACATAAAGACCAGGTACCATTCTTCATAATAGTATCATGTTCCAATTTCATAGCAACCATCAAATTTTTTGAATTTCGTGCTTCATCAAATAAAACAGGCTCATTCTCGTCACAAAGACTAGAGGCAGCCATAGCATAGCAATTTGATGCAAAAGAAGCACTATGAGAGCCTGAACAAATATGATGTGACAAAGGTGCATCTAATTTCCTATCTCGCAAAGTCTGCACGATCCATTTTGGCATAGTTTTTGCCTCCTCTATATCAGCCCTCTAATCATGTTCTGATTTCATAGCAGCCATCAAATTTTTTGAATTTTGTGCTTCATCAAATGAAACAGGCTCATTCTGATCACAAAGACTAGAGGCAGCCATAGCATAGCAATTTGATGCAAAAGAAGCACTATTAGAGCCTGAACGAGTACGATGTGAGAGAGGTGCATCTAATTTGCTATCTCGCAAAGTTTGCATGATCCATTTTGGCATAGTCTTTGCCTCCTCTATATCAGCCCTCTCATCAACAAGTGCATCAAGGTGGTACGGTACGTACGGTACGCGAATGGTTCGTGTACAATACGTGGAAGGGGGGTTTGGTACGGTACGGTATGTGTGTGTGTATTTATATATATATATATATACACACATGTCTGTATGTATGTATGTATGTATGTATGTATGTATGTATGTATGTATGTATGTATGTATGTATGTATGTATGTATGTATGTATGTATATATATATACATATGTGTGTGTGTGTGTGTATATATATATATATATATATATATATATATATATATATATATATATATATATATATATATATATATTTACATATACATATACATTATGCTAGGCTTCATTATGGCTGAGTTTGCCCATCCCTTCCGGAAGTGATAGAAACTCAGTTCGCAGAGCTTCTTGTGAGTTCATGCTCGTGGTGTGTGTGCATTGTGGGGTGAGTGTGAGCATGTATTCATTCTTAGCTCTATACCCACTATTGGGCACTAATGACGTTAGTGGGGATGTCATAGTATTGAGTCGATACTATGCATAGTGGAGTTGATATGCTATATAGTCTTGTGGTTGACTACCATGAGCTTATGGTTGCACTTTCCTTTGAGGGTGAATTTGGGGTTTACCCGGATTCATTCTGTGTATATATAAACATACACACATATAATGAATTAGACTATGTAAATTAAATTCAAATACACATAGTAAAATACTACAATGTGGATGGCAAAGATGTAGTAAATGTATTTTACATTATGCAATACATATCACTAAACATTTGTCATTCACATTGTATAGTAGTATTGTACTATGTAGTACTATTTCACATATACTAAAGCTTCTAGGTGGACATTGTGTAGTGGCAGAGGCTTGTAGGTTGCATCCTAACTTGGAAGAGCCACGAGGTTGGTAGCCTACCAACAAGGAACACAACAGTGTGCAAACACTTTGTAAAAGCTTCCCATAAATGTACAAAACCTATTTTTTATGAGTTTTATAGTTCCCAAAAAAAGCACGTACCCTTCACGTACCGAACGTACCAAACCATTCAGGGAGGTTCGAGTCGCGTTTTTTTCCAACCTTGAAGTGCATCATGTAAATCGACATCAGAAATGGAATGATTTGCATCATCACATGAAACCTGTAAAGGCTGGAAAATTGCCTCATTCGGACCAACACTTGATTATCCACCTATAAAAGGAGGAAGAAGAGTGTCATAGGCATCTCTAGAGCTAAGAGAAGTCTCCTTGGTACATGAAAGTAATGGCTGAATTGCATTTTCCACAAAAACAACTGCATTGCTTTCTCATCCAATTTCTTACGTTGGGAAGATAAGATCAATGTTTGGCTATCTTTAAACTGTTGCTTATTGTGTGCCATATAAAGAAACCAAGCTCACTAGCTGCGAAAGTTCACTTCATCTTCGGGATAAAGAAGTTCACATTTTCCGTCTACGTTTCAATGAAGCTCATAGCTACTCATTCGGATCAATTGATCTCATAGCTTATTACCCAACATAGCATTATTTAAGTCCTTACTATCTCGTGCTTGAACATTTAACAGACAAAAATTTAAATTGTCTTTTGGCAAGTTATTGCCCTCTATGGTTGATTGTTCCATCTTTGTGATAGTAGTTCACTGTAGATTCATCACATTAGTCAAAGTGCATATTTAGTCTGTTTCACATTTGTACTCGTCATTTATTAAAAGTTGATTTCTCAGATTGTCCTTCATTCTTTCTATTTTTCCTAGAATCCGTATTCTGCATACCATTGGTGTCTTTCTTGGTTTGTTTAAAAACATGTTGGATCTGTAGTCCGACTGTATGAGCTTTTATCAAGAATGAGAGGAGTTTCTAGGTTTTTGTATCCCAGTTTCTATGAGCTTTCAAAAAGAAGACAAGGACTTTTGAAGGAGTATGTTGCTTCATTTTGATTTGTCACTGTTTTCTCTCGCTTTTGGTCCTTTTGTTTTCCTTCATTTATTTGAAATATTTTTGCCAAATCTCTCGATTATCTAAGATTGTATCTTTCTGAGCTTAGAGGTATAAGTGTGCTGCACTCTTATGTTTTGGTTAGTATACAAATTAATGTAAAAAGACATAGAAGATGCTGCAGACGACATTATTTGATGATTGATGAATTTGATGATTGATGAATTTGATGATTGATGAATTTGATGAGAGAAGGTACTCAGCAGCACATTGCTGCACAAACATTCACCTTTCGGGAGCTCAGTGCAGCAACTAAAAACTTTAGGCCAGACTGTCTCATTGGAGAGGGCGGATTTGGTCGTGTCTATAAAGGACGACTTGAGGGTAGTTCACAGGCAAGTCTCTCTCTCTCTCTCTCTCTCTCTCTCTCTCTCTCTCTCTCTCTCTCTCTCTCTCTCTCTCTCTCTCTCTCTCTCTCTCTCTCTCTCTCTCTCTCTCTCTCTCTCTCTCTCTCCCCCCCTCCCTCCCTCTCTCCCCTCCCCCCCCCCTTCCCCCTGTATATCAATTTATGCATCTATTTGTATCGAACAACACCCTCTTTCTCCAGGTGGTTGCTATTAAGCAGCTTGACCGGAATGGCCTACAAGGGAACAGAGAGTTCCTTGTGGAGGTTCTTATGCTGAGTTTGTTGCACCATCCAAATCTAGTGAATTTGATAGGTTACTGTGCAGACGGAGATCAAAGACTGTTGGTGTATGAATACATGGCCTTGGGATGCCTAGAAGATCATTTACATGGTAATGGATCTACCAAAACTGTTTTCGAATGAATGCCTGCTTCCTCCTCTAATAATAAAGGTCTTCTTTCTCTTTGCTAGTCCATTTATTCTACAAACCACAAGTTTTGTCAACGTTTATCATTAGTGACTTGTTATATTTGTTCCTACATAACAAACCTAGAATTAGAGCTTTGTGTTGCCTTCGATGAGACTGTCTTACCTTTCAGTGCGTCCCTTTCAATCCTTCAATAATAGTTACAAACTACCACAAACGACAACATTGTGCCATCTTCTGTTCCATAGTGGCAGAGCCTGCTAGTCCATTTGCCAACTATCCCATCTTCGACTCGTTTTTTCTTTTGGAAACCTTGCCATTCGTCTAATTCCTGTGGTGTGTTGTGATATGTGAGAACACATCCCAGTTAGATATGACGTCATGAAATTTACATTGAAGGAAAGAGTAATAGGCAGTTCTTCTTCCTCCTATTTTTTGACTGAATACCCTACCATGGCTTTGTTTGCTTTTGGTTATTGTCTTTGTTTTCTGGTTTCTTGCATAAACTTTGCAGCTCATAGAATTCCTATGTGATCTCATGTGACATGCTTGGAAAGACCTTCCTCCTGAAAAAGATTCTCTGGATTGGAGCACACGCATGAAAATAGCAGCTGGTGCAGCCAGAGGTTTGGAGTATTTACATGATAAAGCTAGCCCTCCAGTTATCTACAGAGATTTCAAGTCTTCAAACATCCTTCTTGACGAAAATTTCCATCCCAAACTGAGCGACTTTGGGTTGGCAAAGCTTGGACCTGTAGGGGACAAGACACATGTATCAACACGGGTGATGGGAACTTATGGGTACTGTGCTCCTGAATATGCAATGACAGGACAGTTGACAGTGAAATCAGATGTGTATAGCTTTGGTGTTGTTCTACTGGAATTGATAACAGGCAGGAGAGCAATTGACAATGCCCTAGGCACCAATGAGCACAATCTGGTCCTTTGGGTAAAGGAAGTCTTGCGTTGTTTATGAATCTGAAACTTTGAAGGTGCATATGAAGATACATCACTTCAAATTTATAAAGGGCAACCCGTTTCTTTTGCAGGCTAGGCCATTGCTCCAAGATAGAAAGAAATTCTACCACTTGGCAGATCCATTGCTTCAGGGAAGATATCCCATGCGAGGGCTATATCAAGCTGTTGCTGTTGCTGCTATGTGCTTACAAGAGGATGCGTCTCTGCGTCCACTTATTGGTGATGTTGTGACTGCCCTTGATTATCTTGCATCTCTAAGTTACGATCCAGCAGCACTGTCTGTGAAGAAGTCATCACCGTCTCCTTCGAGAGAGAAGAGGAAGGAAAGAAAATCTTCTATTGGGGTTACAACTGAAGAGCATGGGTTTTTGGAACGCATGTTTAAGAAAAGCGGCAGCAATACTGAGCTGCATTCTGCTTCAGACCCCCCTGACACTTCTGGATATCAGTTGAACAGATCACATGGAACAACGGCACATGATGGACCTTACGATAATTCCCGGGATCGAATCAGAAATGGCAGAGCTTACAAAAGTGCCAGTGATCGTGATAAAGCTGTGGCAGAGGCCAGAATATGGGGCGAAAACTGGAAAGGCAGAGAGCAAAAGAAAACTTTCGATAGAGCTTGTAGGCATAGCCTCAATTTTGGATCCCGAACGGTGGTTTGACTACAGCACAAGTCCCGCGTTTTCCTCTCCTGCAACTTCGCGCATCTTTCGCTATGAATAATTCATTACCTGCTATTCTCCTTGTCCTCTCTGAAGATTGTGATTATGTGCTCTGCATGTCATCATTATATTCGCCTAAGACAAACTTGGGTGAAAGACTAGATTTTGAAGGCATCGATGGCAAACTATGCTTCGGCATAGATTCGTTATCCATCAGCAATGAGCATGGAGATACATACCATGGAGATACAAACCATGTGAGGAGTAGAAGGGGATTACAAGTGAGAACTTGAAATGTTTCCCACTAATGATTAGAATTTTTCACAAGATGAGTGAGGGAGAGTGAGAAAGGCCTTCATCTGTGAGACTTCACCCTCAAATTCCTAATGTCTTTTTAACTTTCTACATAGGATAGACATTAGGCTACTAAGCCTAGACACAACATAGCAGCACTTGTTAGGAGCCATTCCCCACACAGCTACTCTTATTGTAGCATTTTGAAGTTTGGGTGAACATGTTGCCTGCCAAAGAGGGTTTCTTGCTTTTCTCTTCAATATTAATCTTGCTATGTAATGGAGATTTCTCTTCATAGAATAAGAAATTGGTTAGCGCTAATTTGTCATGCCTTTGCTTCCCCCACCCCCAAAATGTTTACATCGAATTAAAACTTCAAAGCCTTATCAATCTACATATCAATGTCTTATTTCTAAAATTTTGGTACAGAACTTACGACAAAGAAGTATCTTAGAAGCATAAAACAAAATGATATTAAAGAGAGAGTAAAAACCCCCGAAAATTGATGTGTCATTTAAAAAAAATTAGCGAATCCCCTTGGGAGCAATATGATGAACAAGTATGGTGAACAATCCATAAAATGGAGGAAGCCAAAAGCTTTTTGAAAAGCTTTGAACTTCTCATGCGGCAAACATTCAATGAAGAGCTTTAGAACATTACCTTGTGAAGGCACATAAGTCACACTCATATCTTGAGTAGAGATTCTCTAATGTGTATTGGTTGTTGATAACATGTTCATGGCAAATGATGGATCAACATTCAAGTCAATCGTAATACATTTGTACCATAGTAGTTTTTAAAGCTTCCTTATACTCAATTTGTGTGGTGTGTGTGCATCGTAGGGGTATGTGTGGGAGAGCATGTATTCATTCTTAATTCTATAATCACTATTGGGCATTGATGACATCAGTGGGGATTTCATAGTATTTAGTTAATACTGTGCACAATAGAGTTTTGGCTACATAGATGTAAAGTTGACTATGATGAGCCTAGGCCCTATAATTGTAGTTTTATTTGAGGGTGAAGTCGGGGTTTCCTTGGGTTCTTCCTCAACCAAGTTATGCATGAGCTATCAAGTTTAAATCAAAATCCACTTGCAACACAACTCTACAACACCCAACATATTGGATATGAAAATATGTGAATTGAAAGCATTGTTTTTCCCTTGGGATAAGAAAATTTAAGCTATAATGTACTAAAGCTCAACTACATGTCAATGCTTGATACCCAAGCTATGCAAAAATTTGCTCATATGAGAGAATAAGTTAAATGTCAAGTCATGTAATGCATACATAGATATGGGAGATAGTGCAGAGGAAACTATTAAAAGCATCTTCAATATCATGGAGATTCAATTGTGTATTTGTATTCATGGGGGTGGAAATGATTCCAAGATCATAATGCTACAATGAAATGTTAGTTTACTTTGTCATCACCATCACCATCACCATCACCATCAACCATCTTGCAAAAATTGAATGCCAAAATAATTATGCAAAAGACCTAAATTAGAAACTTCAAAAGAGGCATGCAAATCAACTTTAAACTCAGCAATATGTCTCACTTGGAGAAGCATGTCATCGACATAAAATGCAAACGCAAGAAACACATAATCTACATGCTTCTCATATAAAGGTGCTTTTGGCTCAATTGTTTAAAAATATTTGTGCCAATACATCTATATGCTTCACATGTAAAGGTGCTTTCGATTGGATTGATTTAAAATCATTGTGTCAAGAGAGAGCCACTTATCTTTCACACCAAGCATGTGTTCTTGTTACAAATCATACAATTCCTTCTTCAATTTGTGCACCTTTCTTTCTCTTTTTGCATAAAAGGATGGGAGTTCTTCTATTCCTATTCAAGAATGTAGTTTTTACGTGTAATTGATATACATTGTTGTGACTTATAAGTGCAAATGCGTTATGAATGATTGTTAATATATAAAAGCAAGAGTCTTAAAAATGTAACGTCGCTTTGTTGCACATATCCTTTTGCAATAAACATAGTCTTATAACAATCAATTGTGTCATCAAACTTATGTTTCAACCTGCAGATTTAATGCCAATGGGCTTTTTTAAGGGACTTCACATAAATAGTAATAGCGTCAAGTTTTGGATATAACAAATCTCGGCATCTAGATCCATACGAAACTGAAATATGTTTCATGAGAAAGCCTCAAGTTAGAAACTATGAGGTAAAGACTGGCCCTTGACCATGCGTAATTCTATTTCCATGAGGATTGGCTTTTCCTTTGGGAAAAACCATTCTATTAAAATGTGCACAATTATTATCCACTGGTCTTTTGTCCCAAATTTAACAAAAGGGGCATTAAATTTTAAAGAAATATGTATGCTCTTCATTGACTAGAATTGAACATGTCTATTTTACATGTTGGTAAATTTAATTGCATAAACTAAAAAAATTATAAATCGTAGAAATACTTTGGAATTTTGTTTGAGCAAATGTATCTATGCATGCTTGGAAAAACTCATCTATGAAGTATAGGTAATAAACAACCGACAGTGCTTATACAAGATAATGTTATCGCTACGATAAGAGTTAATTTATGATCATCTCTTATTGTACCATCTTTGGGAAAAGTAGCATGTTGCATCTTATCCAAAATGTCACTCTTAGAAACATGCTTAGAAGGTGTCTCTAGTTTAGGCAAAGAGGACACAATGTCAATTTTTTACAAAAGAAAAAAATTTTAATGACTAAATATGCATGTGGAAGTTTTACATTTGAAATATCTTGTACATATTAATTCATCCACATTTTTTTTGTAATTTGCAAGCTCATCATTAGGGGAAAAAATGAACCCTTCATGGGCCTTTTAGATTAAGGAGTGGTTAAGGGTGGCCTAGTGAGAGGAGGGTGATGGCCACAATCTAGTAGTAGACTAGGATTAGGCTTCCCTTGGTTTCTCCTAATCAAATGTATATATGCATGCTTGGTGCTCATACAAGCTAATGATATCGTTACGATAAGATTTAATTTATGATCATCTCTCATTGTACCATTTTTGGGAAAAGTAGCACATTGCATTTTATCCAAAATGTCACTCTTAGAAACATGCTTAGAAGGTGTCTCAAGTTTAGGCAAAAATGACACCATGTCAAATTTTTACAAAGCAAAAAGAAAAGAATTTAATGACTAAAATATGCATGTGAAATTTTTACATTTGAAATATCTTGTACATATTGATTAGTCCACATTATTTTTGTAATTTGCAAGCTCATGTTGGGACAATTTTTAATAGTATGACCATTAGCCTTATAGTACTTGTAATTTTTTTTTTTTCACTTCTCTATTTTTTTCTTCTTCCTTTGATTTTTTTAGGGTTGATATGTCTCTATTTACTAAAGGAAGACCCAAATTTAGCATTGCTCTTTTGGATGGTAACAAAAGCTTGTTCTTCAACATGGGTGATCATCATAAAAAAAGGGAGTAGAAGAACAACTTTGATAGGAATTTGGTAACCCATTAAGAAGAGTCTACACAACTAGAATCTTTGGGAAAAAATCGTCTCGATCAATCAATTTTTAGTCAAATCCTTCATCTTTGTAAAAAAAAATCATTAGAATCACCTTTATTCATTGAGCTGATGATAGGGTACAAAGTGAGAGGGTTTTTGAAAGAACCTATTCTAGAACAACCTATTTCTTGCTTGGAGACTCTAACAGCTCTCTAAGCTTGCAAATGATACATAAATGAGAGTGTAGTACTTTGAAGCATTGATCTCAAATGTTTGGGTCAAGATAGACCAGTTTCAAATTTTGAACATGAAGAGAAAACCTCAAATTTATGGAAGAAAGCACTCAAAAAAATGTTCAATGCCTCCCATCTTGCTATGAAACTGAGCAAAATCCTTTTGCAGGACATCTAATAGGAAGATGAGGGAGATATTCCAATTTATACCAGGATTTTAGAGTTATTAGAGAGTGAAAAATGTACATAAGAACTCACATGTGCGATCCTGACATTTTAGGAAGCAGACAATGCATATACACAGTCATAGAGATTGATTCATGCGAAGAGATGGATATGTACTTGGAGAAGATGAAGTGGTGCTGCAGAAACTTTGCACTACGCCAGGAAAATAAACTCCAGGGACATGAAGTGGACCCTTTTAGCTTGCCAATGGATGTTTTAGACACCCTATGTACCTTGGAAGATCACTCTCAAAAGATTGAATCAAAACATAGTAGTTTGACCAATAGTCAACATGAAGAAACTTTTTATTTTGGTCAAGAGTGCTTCAATATTTCACTCAGTGCTCATTCTCTGAATACAATTGACCAGAAAGCTTTTAGAGGAATCTAATTAGGAAGCAATGCAACCTATTAGGAGTTATCTCCTAAAAAATAAGTAACCATACTAAGAGAAATAAGTTTAGCAAGTCAGGTATGTGATCCCGAGTTTTCAAGAGCTAGAAGATGCAAAGATACAGGTGACTTCAAATGAACATATTATCTCTGAGTTGTTAACTCGGAATGCAATGAAATTTTGAGAGTATTATTAGACTTAGAGATCTAACTTTAAATCACTGAAAATGATGCACCATGCTCAGAGAAACCATCTCTGCAATCTGATTGAAAACTGAGAAGTGTGGCAGTGAACAGTACACTCACATAGGCATGAAGATATGGACACAAATGATCATGAAAATAAATGTATATTGATTGCAAAGTACAATGGACTTATTGGTACATATGTGTGCCTTGAGACCACACTCTGATATGGCATGAAGCCCTGCTAATGGAGGTCCCTAAACCGTGACTAAAATCCATGTATATATAGTGATGCTTGGAGCCAAATATTGAATTTGAATCTCACCTAAAATCATCTCCAATATTTTAGTGATTGATTCTCCAACTCATTTAATCACAAATTCGTGGCTCTCTTTCCTACTCATCAAGTGGTCTCAACCACTTAGATTCTTCCACTTTTACATTAAGTAGAAACTCAAAACTTACAAGGGTGAGTTCACAAGTGAACTATAGCTGAATTTTCTTGCTCACATCTTCTCTCTTACATAGTGATAATGTACTGCAATATGTTTAGTCCTTGCATGAAAAATTGGATTGGCAACCAAGTGAATGAAGCTCATGTTGTCACCAAAGATACTTGGAGTTCTAGTCTCCAATCCAAGATCTGTAAATAGTGTCTTCATCCACATTGCTTCTTGAGTAGCTATGGCAAGACCTCTATATTCAGCATCAATAGAAGAGAGAGCAATTGTGAGTTTCTTCTTGGATGACCATGACACAAGTTTTGATCTTGCAAAGGTAAGATATCCTGAGGTGCTCCTTCTGTCTTCCTTGGAGCCAACCCAATTGCATCAGAGAACAATTTCAAACTTAAATAAAATACATAAGGGTAGTATAACCCTTCATTCATGGTCCCTTTGAGATATCTGACTATCCTCTTGGTAGCTTCCATGTGAGGTTTCCTGGATGTGTGCACAAATTGACTTAGCACACTCACACTATAACATATATCTACTCTTGTTAATGTGTCATAGTTCAAACTACCCACAAGGCTTTGATAACCTGTGACATCTTCTATGAGTTCACCTTCATGTGAGCTCAATTTATGATTAACCTCCATTGGAGTACCTGTAATCTTGCAATCTTGCATTTTGAACTTTGTCAACAAGTCTTTAATACTCTAATACTTGGGGTTGTGCTCATGTCGCACACTAGATCATACTTTTCATATGTAAAGCCTGGGAGAGAGACTTGCGGTGTCTATGTATTGCGAAAAGTTTTGAAGACAATTTGCATCATGTCAAGAATCTTTAGCATCATCTGTGTTGTGTCATTTGGCATTGGCTTCAACCGAGGGATCTAGTGGCATATATTGGCCATTATATAAGTAATGGAAAGTGGTCCCTACGGTGGCATGATGTATGGATAGTTGAGCCACTCTCGGAATTGTGTATTATTTTGTACTTTGATTGCAAAGGCTTTCCATGACCTGTGCCTTGGAGCTGATCCATAGCATGGATTGTAAAGAAGATGTAAAGGTGAATTGTTCCAAGTGCACAACATTTCTAGTTAAGTTTCTAGGAGGGATTTTCTACCAGGTCGATTGAAAAATAGCACCTTTATGCACTGTAGGTGGTAAATCCTCTGGCTGGAATTGTGTGGTGAATGTGGGTGTCTTCCCTGTGACTCTCTCAACTTTTGCATTATAATCAACCAGAATTACAAAATATGGTTGTGTACCTAAGACTAAATGTCCTAAGCACTTGTGATAACTGAGACTATACCCCAATTATCAACAAATGCATATAGTGGTTGGTTGATGCACACACACTTTAATTTGTCAATCCAAGTAAGTAGATGTATCAAGTGTATGAAGACATGTGCTCATGTGATGGGGGATGAAGTGGATGAGCTGATGAGGTGTGCAAGGTAGGTGAATGAATCCCTCAAGTCACTTGTTTCCATGAAAGTGCATGCCGTGATACTCACTGTAGCAGTAAGCACAAATTTGGTATTTTATCTCAGCTCTTATATCTAAATATGGTCAATAGCTAGTTTCTTTTGAAGCTCTCAACAAGACGCCTTCAATGGTAGTATTTTCAGCCTCATAATGTGACAAACCAATCGCAAGTTATGAGGAAAATACTGAGTGGTGAGAAACACCTCCTACACTCCACTACTCACTAAGCTTCACACACAAACACACTACAATGATGAAAACACATGGACAAAGGGTAGAGAACACCTCTAAGAAGAGATTCCAAGCCACATACACACATGCAAGCACTTGGAGAAGGAGATATGTAGAGAAGAAGAAACAAATTCGAAAATTCTTAGCTTGATTACTCACAATGGTCCTTTCACAATAGAGACCAGTAGTTTTATTGAAATTCACTAAATCCCTACTATTGTATAGGATTAATGTTACAAAGTTCTAGGGTCATGCATTTAGGGGACTCCTCTAGAGCTTTCAAATGGATTTTGATGTAATATTATGGGAATTTGAAGAAAAAATATGCCTAAATTTGAAATTTTTTTGGGGCCTGCTTCTCTTGACTTTTCTTTCTCTACAACACTCTCCCCCTCTTAGTCTCTATCGTCCCTTGACAGGTGTGCATGATTTTTATGTTGATTAGAAATAGATGATCTCATGTCATGTAGTCTTCATAGAATGCGTGCCCTCTTTCTTTAGTGGCACTCTTCAACGGAAATTCCAAGATCTCTTCTTGCACTATTGCTTCAGAATCTTCAGAAGCCATCTGCACTTGAAATGAAATTGATAATTAATCCCAAGTATGAAGAATTGCTTTTTTCTTTACATGTGTGTAGTTAATTCGTCATCCATTGTGAACCAGATCCCCTCTCATGAGTTCGAGTAGAGCATGATACCTGAAAGCATATTTTTTCATTTTCTCATTTATATGTTTGAAAGAAAACATAAGGGTTAGTTTAAAGCTGATGCAATTATAAATGGGAAGAATTCACCACTAACATGGACTTATACATGGCCATGCAAGTACCAGATTTTAGCGTACTCATGGGATAACTCTTCACTCATGAAGTCAAGCTTATGAAATAATGGAGATACATCAAAAGATAATCAATCCTCTGCCCTATACATTGATAAAGGTGGAAGTAAAGATGCCAAAGGAAAAGCAAAGAGTTTTGATACAGAATTAAGTATCTCCCAAGGTACTTTGTAGGTCAAGGGAGAAGTTCAAAAGGAAGAGGTAAAGGAGGTAAAAAAACAATATCACTGAGCATTGCTTCAAGAATCCAAGAAACTAGAGAGGAAGAGGATATAACAGAGGATGATATGGAGCTGGTAGAGGTAGATACAACAGTAACTATGTCTACAAGGGCAATAAAAACTTCAACAAAAACTATCAAGGTCACAACGGAAGGGGAGTTTACAACAACTATAATGATGATCAATCACAAGAAGAATCTTTTCTATTCATTTTCATGACTATGAAAGGATGTAAATCAAATGAACATGTATTCCATATTGATTTTGGATCTTCAAATGCTGTAGCAAGGAATGTAGCAGTACTCTCAAATTTTCAAGACCCCAAAGCATGAAATGCAAACAAGAGATGATACAAGGCACCCTATGGAGAAGATTGGAGATGTGAAGACATCAAATGGTAACATGAACTTATTGAGCATAGTTCTCTATTTACCTAGCATTACCAAGAACTTGATAAGTGTAGGATAGATTGTGGAGAAGGGATTCTAGGTGAGATTTACAAGGTATGGAGCCTATGTAGAAGATCCATACCAAAAATTCAAGAAGATTTCGAAAGCTGAAAAGATAGGTAGGCTATTCGCCTTTAAATTCCAAGACACATGGAACATAGCATTGTTCAATTATGGTACACCAACTCTATTAGAGTTAGAAGTTGGAAGAAAAGGTTGGCTCACATTGGAGAGAGTACCTTGAAATAAATTTGCAAAGATTAAAATCTACTTGGATTACCAAATATCACAAGTAGTGCATTTCGATTTGGCAAGTTTCATAGGCAAAATTTCACAAAAAAAGGGATGCATACATAGAGACATCTTGGAGCTTATCCAAAATGATTTTTGGGGACCATGCAAAGAACCTCTATCTCAGGGTCAAGGTATTATGTGTCTTTCATTAATGATTGTAGTAGTGGACTATACTCAGCCAAAAGCCATGAATCATATTTGAATTCAAATTCAAATAGGTAACTCAAAATTTGGTTGGAATATTTGGCATATCTATCAACATCCACCAACTAGAATCATGGGAAAAGGATTAGATATACTTCACTGTAAAAGTTTCAAAACATGAGGGTTCTCTTAGTCACATCTTGAGTGGCCATTGTACTTATCTTGTAGCCATTTGAGTCCTCCAACTATGCTTTAAATTTCCACATATATACTTGAAGAATCATCATCATTTTGAGCTATTGTCCATTGTTCTGTCAACTTCGTAGAGCCATTAAGTAAACCTATGGTCTCATTGTCTCATCCAATGCTTGTATCATAAAGATAAAAATCTTATGATCTTGTGTATACAGTATTTTGATCATTGGAGCTCTGTGTGCACATATATGAATTGCTGGAACAAGTCCATGGTAAGTCTAAGTGGTGATTTGAGTCATCAAAAGACATAGAAACTTGAAGGAACCATCTAGTCTTTGTGGAGTTCACTTGTGAACTCACCCTTGTAAGTTTTGAGTTTCTACTTGACGTGAAAGTGGAAGAATCTAAGTGCTTGAGGCCACTTGATGAGTAGGAAAGAGAAAGCCATGAATTCATGATTAAATGAGCTGGAGAATCAATCACTAAAAGATTGGAGATTGATTTTAGGTGAGATTCAAATTCAAATTTAGGCTCCAAACATCACTATATATACATGGCTTTTAGTCGTGGTTTAGGGACCTCCATTAGCAGGGATTCATGCCATATCAGAGTGTGGTCTCAAGGCAAACATATGAAACAATAATTCCATTGTAATTTACAATCAATATACATTTATTTTCATGATCATTTGCGTCCATATCTTCATGCCTATGTGAGTGTACTGATCATTTTCACACTTCTCAGTTTTCAGTCAAATTGCAAAGATGGTTTCTCTAAACATGGTGCATTATTTTCAGTGATTTTAAAGTTATCTCTCTAAGCCTACTATATCTCCCAAAATTTCATTGCATTTGGAGCTCACAACTAAGAGATATTTTCATTTGAAGTCACCTATATCTCTACATCTTCTAGTTCCTGAAAAGTGGGGATCACATACTTGACTTGCTAAACTTATTTCTCTTAGTATGGTTACTTATTTTTGATGAAATAACTCCTAATATGTTGCATTACTTCCTAATTAGATTCCTCTAAAAGCTCTCTGGTCAATTGTAATCAGAGAATGAGCACTAAATGAAATACTGAAGCACTCTTGACCAAAATAGAAAGTTTCTTCATGTTGACTATTGGTCAAACTAGTATGTATTCAATCTTTTGTGAGTGATCTTCCAAGGTACATAGGGTGTCTAAAACATCCATTGTCAAGCTTTGGTTGGTGTAGTGCAAAGTTTCTATAGTACCACTTCATCTTCTCCAAGTACACATCCATCTCTTCATAGTGGTATCACAGCAAGGTTGGACAACATGGCAGATGGATTTCCTTCATCAATTGACAAATTGTATAGAGGTAATTAGCCTGGTCATTAAGGATGGAAGCTTATCTCTAAGGTAGGAATTTATATGGTTATATAGCTGGAAATGAAGTTATGCCAAGTTTCAGGAAGAAAGGTCAAAATACACAAGAAGAGTAAGAAAGATTGAGCACATGGTGCTCCAAGGATGCACTTGCAAGGTCTTATCTCCTCAACTCTATCTCAGATTTTTGGTTGCCTCACATTAGAAGTTGTAAAACATCTCAGGATGTGTGGAATGCACTTGAAGCCTTCTTCTCTTCAAGTACAAAGGCTAGGAAGCATCAACTATGGTTGGACTTCACAACTCTCAAGAAAGCTCACAAACAAAATGTGATTGATTTTGTCACAAAGCTCAAGGACATAGCATATCCGTTGGGAAGCATTGGAGAGGTAATAGAAGAAGAGAAAATTGTAAGGCGGGTCATCAATGGCTTGAAGGTAGATGACAAGTGGGAAGCATTCACCAGAGGTATGGATCTATATATGGATATGCATGTACCATATTTCAATACACTCATAGGACAACTACTTACTCAAGAGGCCAAGCTTATCAATAATGGAGAAGGCTCCAAAGGTAATCAATCTTATGCCTTGTACATTGATAAAAACAAGTCCAAAGAGAACAAAGGAAGAGGAAAGAAAGTGGATGATGAAGCACGTACACATCAAGCTAACTATGCAGGTAGAGGAAGACATGGTAGAGGTAGAGGTAGAGGCAGAGGAGGAAGGCAAGGCAGGGGGAGATCCCAAGAATCTAATTCATGCTCTATTTGTGGATTAACTAATCATACAACTAAAAATTGCTTTAGGAATTCCAGGAATCAAAGAGGTAGAGCATACAATAGAGGAAGTTATGGCTACTCTAGAGGAAGGAACAACAACTTCAATGGCTACCACAACAACTACAACCATTCAAACTATCAAGGAGGCAATAGAAGAAGAAGACAGTTCAATAACTACACAGAAGGCTCAAATCAAGAGGACTCATTGCTAATCATGAATATGGACATGCCACAAGGTAAATCTGATGAGCATGTTTTCTACATAGATTCAGGTTGTTTCAATCCTGTGGCAGGAAATGTGGCCCTCCTATCAGATTTAGAAGATCCAAGGAACAAGCATGAAGTGTAGATAAGTGATGATACAAGGCATTTAGTGGAAAAGATAGGAAATGTAAAAGCATCTCATGGAAACATCAACCTACTTAGCAAGGTACTCTATGTCCCGACCATCACAAGGAATTTGATAAGTGTAGGACAGATTGTGGAGAAAGGCCTACAGGTTAGGTTCACAAAACCAGGAGCATTTGTTGAAGATCCAAGTCAAGGTTTTAGAAGAATTGCAAAGGGTGAAAAGATAGGTAGATTGTTCACATTTGAATTACAAGACACTAGGAACATTGCTCTCTTTAATTATGGTAGTCAGACACTCACAAAATTGGAAGTATGACACAAAAGGTTAGCACATATTGGTGAAAGATCATTAAAGCAAAGTTGCAAGGACCAAAGTGTACTTGGAATCCCTAACTTGTCAAAACGACACATGATTTATAAGTGTAGTGCATGTCAATTTGGAAAGTCTCAGAGGTTACCATTCATGAAGAAAGGATATATGCATGGAGATCTCTTGGATTTGGTTCATACAGATGTATGGGGACCTACAAGGATTCTCCAATATCTAGATCAAGGTATTATGTCTCCTTCATTGATGATTGCAGCAGATGGACTATATTATACTTTATGAAACACAAAGATGAAGTCTTTTCATGCTTCAAAAGATATTTGGCTCTTGTGGAGAATCACACAGGTAAAACATTAAAAAAGCTAAGGTCAGATGGAGGGGGAGAGTACTTCTCCCATGAATTTGACTCCTTTCTTCAAGAGAGGGGAATCAAAAGAGAGATTACTACAAGGTACACTCCTGAGCAAAATGAAGTGGCAAAGAGAAGGAATAGGAAAATTGTTGAAGCTCCAAGGTCTATGATAAATGAGAAGCACTTACCTAATTACTTATGGGCTGAGGCTATATCCACAGCCACTTATTTGATTAACAGGTTACCTTCAAAATCACTTGATGGCATGACACCATATGAGGCTTGGAATGGAAGAAGACCAAGCTTGGATAATTGTAAGCTTTTTTTGATGTATTGCTTATGCTCATGTTCCTTCACATGTTAGAGGGAAGATGGATCCAAAAGCAGAAAGGTGTGCATTCATTGGATATGACAACAATCAAAAGCGCTACAAATTATACAACCCAACAACGAAAGGATTCTTGGTGTGTAGAGATGTAGTGTTTGATTAGAATAGTTCTTGGTATCAAGATTCATGTAGAAAGGTCAACTTATCTTATGATCTTGAAGAAGATTTTCCAAAACTGTTAAGGACAATCATCCTAAAGTTGAAGAGCAGGATACTTGAGAAGATGATGAAGCAACTCAGTATGAAAAACTCAAAATGTGGAAGTCTAAAGGTAAAGCAAAAATGCAGGAACTTGGACAAGAGGTAGAATCATCACATCATGGCCTAAGGAGGTCCATGAGGGAGAAAAGAAAACCATAAAGATATGGGTTTGATACTTCTCTAGTCACCAAACATTCAATCTATCCAGAACATGACATAAATCAAGAGGAACCCTCAACATTTGAGGATGCAGAGAAGAAATCAAAATGGAGGCATGCAATGGAAGAAGAAATTGAAGCTCTTGAGGAGAATAACACTTGGGAGTTGGTTCCCAAGTCTTCATCAATGAAAGTGATAGGCTCAAGATGGATTTACAAATTGAAGAAGAACTGAGATGGCTCCATTAGCAAGTATAAGGCAAGGCTTGTGGCAAAAGGCTTTGCACAAACTCAGGGAATTGATTATGAGGAGATCTTCTCTCCTGTGGCAAAGATGCCTACAATTAGGGTTCTGCTTAGTATTGCTTCTTCCAAGAATTGGAAGATACTTCAATTGGATGTAAAAAATGCATTTCTTAATAGATGGATAACAAAAGAGGTGTACATGGCATAACCACGTAGTTTTGAGAATCACATATATCAAAAGATAGTTACCACCACCTTGTAGAAGACTTCTTACTCCAAGAGAGTAGCCTCTCCTTCACCAAATCTCCACCTCCTTAAGAGTGTGAGACTCTTCCTCCTTGATCTCCTTGAGATTGCTTGAGTGAGTGAGTATAACAATGAGCTTGGCTCTCATTATATAGCTTGAGTACTCCAATCAAAAGAAAATCAAAAAGCTACGATCAAATAAAGCTATCCTAAAAACAAAACTTTACGCAATCTAAATTCGGTGCCAAAACACAATTTATGAAAAAAACTTCGCTGCTGTCGTGTTTAACATTTTGAACCCGGGTAGCATGGGTGGGAGTCTTTTCTACTAGCCACGCTGCCCACGTGCTTTCCTTGAAAAATATATGAAGAATATATGTGACTCTCGTCTTCTTGAAGAAGTATCTATAATCATCATATGCTAAAATTATTGAGGATCTTGGACAATATGATATCGACTCCAACAATCCCTCCTTCAATGTCATGTTGGTACAAGCTTCAGTAACCTACAAATCTTTTCATGACTATCTCTAGTCAATGCTTTGGTAAAAATATCTACAACATTCTCACTAGAAGAAACATAAACTAGCTCAAGGTGCTTCTTTGCTATCTGTTCTCCAATATAGTGGTAGTGAACCTCTATATGCTTTGTCCTTGCATGATGCACTGGATTCCTAGCTATAGCTATAGCACTCTAGCTATGTGAAAATATATGTATGGGTTCATGTACTCCCGCATCAAGATAACTGAAGTTCTTTTGCAACCAATCTGACTCTAGAATAGTTGTAAATGCTGTACGATATTCAGCTTCACATGATGAAGTGGTAATAGTGGGTTGTCTCTTTGAAAGCCATGAGATAAGACAATCTCCAAGATAAAAACAAAATCCACTAGTACTTCTTCTTGTGTCTCTATCACCTGCCCAATCAGAATCTGAAAATCCTTTTAGTAACAAATGTGTAGATTTCAAAAATACCATAGCATAATTTGAAGTTCCTTTCAAATATCGAAAGATCCGCTTGAGTGCTTTCCAATGTAACACTATCGGATTCTGCATGAACCTTGATACTTGAGAAACTGCAAACTGTATATCAGGACGTGTATTACACAGATATATCAAGCAACCAACTGCTTGACTGTATAAAGTAGCATCAAATGGCTCTACATCTGCTACCATTGTAAAGACATGTTCTGATCCATAGGTGTTTGCATAGGTTTAGAATCACTCATCCGAAACCTTTCTAAAAGTTTCTCAATGTACTTATGCTGTATCATATAGATACACTCATCTTGAAACAAAAACTGAATCCCAAGATAATAATGTAAAATGCCTAAATCATTCACATCAAATGTTTGCTTCAATTATTCTTTGAACATCTGCAAATTTGTATCTCTCAGACCTGTGACTATAATATCATCCACATAAATGATTGCTATAATCATCATACCTGTTTCAGCTTTGACATAAAGAGTTGGAGCTGCATCTGAGTTATGGAAACCAATGGATAAAAGATATGTATGTATCTTTTCATACCATGCTCTAGGTGCTTGTTTCAATCCATATAAAGCTTTTATAAGCTTACACACTAAGTGTTCTTTACCTGTCTCTTCAAAATCTTCTGGTTGCTGAATATACACATCCTCATGTGAATCACCATTTAGAAAAGTAGTCTTAATGTCAAGTTGATATATATGCCAACCAAAATGTGATGCTAATAACAATCATCCTAGACGTACGAGCAAATGTTTGATCATAATCAATACCTTTTTGTTGTGCATATCCTTTGACAACTAATATGGCTTTGTACCTGTCAATAGTACCATCTGCTTTCCTTTTGATTTTGAAGATCCATTTTACACCTATAGCCTTCTTTCCTTCTGGTAACTCACATAGATGCCAAGTTTGATTCTTATGAATAGAATCAATCTCTACTTGCATAGCTTTTCTCAAAATAGGAATGTTAAGTGCATCTTTAACACATGCAAGTTCATCTTCAATAGTCGTAAGTGCCAAAATATCATGAATCTCAAAGTCTTTAGCAAAACTTATGTGATCTTTTTGTTGTTGCTGTCTAGTCTGACTTCTTGTTCTTATATGATCTTGTTGTTGTTGTCTAGTCTGACTTCTTGTTCTTCGAGTAAAAGCCTTTATAACACTATCTTTCCAAGTCTGATATAACCAAGTAGGTGTATCCTTAAATAGTGGTGAAACTCTTTCTGAACTTTTAGCTTCCACAGGTTCTGGAACTTGTCCTGCCGAGGTACTAGGACTTTCTAGAACTTTAACTTCTTCCATTTCTGGAACCAAAGTCTCATGTGGAACTGACTCTGTAGAAGGTTATGAAATTCTTCTTTCTTCAACTCTTTCTTGAATAATAGGAATTTTAAATCCCTCCTGATATGGTTGAACATCCAGAATCTTTCTAAAAAATCCATAGTCATTTTCACTAATGAACTTTGGAATTTTTGCTTCTTTATCATAAACCTTATTTTCAGCAATATAAGCATTACATGAAAGAATAACTTCACCTGTCTCTGGAACATAAAACCTGTATCCTTTACTCTCAACATGATATCCAATAAAAACAACTTTCTTTGCCTTTACATCTAGTTTTCCTTGGTCCTTTTTCTCAATATATACAATAAAAAAGTGATCCAAACACTCTAAAAGAACTCACATTAGGTTTTCTACCATAATAAGCTTCATAAGGTGTGATGACCTTTAAAGATTTTGTAGATGAGCTGTTTAGAATGTGGTTAGTTGTATGTACAACATCAAACCAGAATTTTGGTGAAAGCTTCTTGGATGCCATCATGCTCTGCATTATCTCAACAAGTATTCTATTCTTTCTTTTTGCAACACCATTCTGCTGAGGAGTATAAGCAATAGTAATGTGTCGAGTAATATCTTTCCCATCAAGAAATGTATGGAACTCTTTTGACAAGTATTCTCCACCTCTATCACTTCTGAGAATTTGGATAGTTTCTTGACTTTCATTTTCAACCATAGCTACAAACTTCTTGAACATAGGAAAGACTTCTGACTTCAACTTAAGACCATAGATCCATGAGTATCTCATAAAATCATCAATGAATAGAACAAAATACTTGAAGCCCTGAATAGAGTCTGCTCTCATAAGTCCATTCACATCTGAATGAATAATCTGCAATTTCCTGGTAGTTATAGTATGAACATGTTTCTTGAAAGGTAGTTTATGCATCTTACCTTCAAGACATCCTTCACATATATCTGAATTATCAGGTAGCTCGAATGAGGGTAAACTCTCAACCATACCTCTGTCTTTGATACTCTCGAGAGCTCCAAAACTGATATGTCCAAATCTTTCATGCCATAGCTTCATATCTTCCACCAGTGACAAAGATTTGATCACATATGCCTGACTGATTTTTGACAAAACAAAGATCCCTCCTCTATGCTGACCTTGTAAAATACAATTCCCTTCTTTGTGTGATAAGATCTTACAAAGATCTCTCTCAAATACAACTTTAAAACCATCACCTAAAAATGCAGATATAGATAGTAGATTGTTCTTCATTTCACGTACGTAAAGAACATCTGAAATCTGAAAATTACCATCTTCTCTTGACTTTAGGATTACTGTACCTATTCCCACAACATCCAAATCATTGCCATCTGCAATAGTAACTCTTCTACCTGAAGAATAGGAAAGAGAAGAAAACACATCTCTGCAACCTATCATATGCTTTGTAGCACCTCATTCAAATATCCAATGACTTCCTGAAAGAACTTGTAAAGCTACCTGATCAAAAGATACTTCCTCAATGGTGATACATGCATAAGAATCACCTTGAGATTTCCCTTTTTTATCATCTTTTGCAACATTACCTGATGCCTTTTTCTTTTTTGCTGTAATCCTTTTATAACATGCTGACTTAAAATGTCCTGGTGTAACATAATCCTGGTAGGAGATGGTTGAACCACACCCTAAGAGAGAGGATTAGGAAGTAATCCTCAACCATGGCTTTTGGGGCAAGTGGTTAGCCCATCACATTCCTAACTAAGAGGTTGTGAGTTCAATTCCTTACATTGGTATCAGAGCCTAGGAAGTAGGCTTGGGCAAGGTGGAATTATCCAATGGCCTCTAAAAAAGGCGCTTGGGCATCCTCTATGTGAAAGGGTAGGAATTGTGGAAGGCGTGCGTGTCGGTTTCAAGGATGGACCTTACAATGATTGGGGTGTATCTCTCAATCCGTAGGTCGGATTGAGGCATGTAATATACCGTTGGAAAGCTCTCGGAACGAACTTTCCAATGAGCTTGCTTGGAAGTGTGAATTCCTTGGGAATACTTGGGTGGCACCTGATTGAGTGTTCAAGATACCAAGCATGGGTGAGAACAAGGTTCAAGACTGAGGTTGAGAACAAGGGCTCGAGACACCAAGGTTGCGAACAAGAAGGTTCAAGACACCAAGGTTGAGAGCAAGGGTTCAAGAGACCAAGGTTGCGAACAAGGTTCAAGAAACTATGCGAGGTTGAGGAACATCAATTCAAGGGCACCTAGGGAGTTCAAGAGGTTGATCACCGAGGCTAGAGGGATACAAGAGTAGATCATTGAGGACAATGATCGACCAAGGGGGGAAGAATGTAACATAATCCTGGTAGGAGATGGTTGAACCACACCCTAAGAGAGAGGATTAGGAAGTAATCCTCAACCATGGCTTTTGGGGCAAGTGGTTAGCCCATCACATTCCTAACCAAGAGGTTGTGAGTTCAATTCCTTACACCTGGTTTCTTGCAGCAAAAACAATATTACTTCCTTCTTCTTAGAAGACTTCTCTTTAGATGTGGTAGATACAGAATCTGAAGTAGAAGGTGAGAGGGACCTACTTTCCTTCTTGGATTGCTTTTCCTTCTTCTCCTTCTTCTTCTTTTTACCCTTTGATGATGATAAGAGTGCTTCTTCATTCTCTTCCATTCCCTTCAACTGATCTTCATCTTGAAGTAACAAGAACTCTAACTCTTCAAGTGTAACCTCTCTATCTCTTGTGGTAAGGGTAAGAGTGGTTATGAAAGACTGATATGAAATAGGAAGTGAGTTAATCACCGTATTTACCATTTCTTCATCAGATATCTCAACTCCTACATTTAGAAGTTGATCTCTCAAGTCAACGAGTCTCGTAATGTGGGTTTGAATTGAATCACCATCCTTCATCCTTGTATTTGTTAGTTGTCTCCTCAAGTGAGCTTTCCTAGCAGGATTTCTGCTCTGAAAAAGGTTCTCAAGCTTCAACTAAGCTTGTCTAGAACTTCTCCAAGATCTGATTTGTGGTAGAATATACTTTTTGACACTCATTGCTATGAATGAAAGTGCTAAAGCATCTCAAGCATCCCATCTTGCCTGATCTTCAGTAGGAGCTCTAGGTAAAGACCTAGCAGTAACCCTGGATATAGAAGTGGTTACCTCTTCTTCAGTTGGTTCTGTAATAGTAATTCCAACACCTGTTGAAGTTGTTGTATCCCCTTCTTCAGCTTCTCGTCTTGGTCTTGTTAAGGATCCATTGACGATACTCCATAAATCCTTTGTCACTAAAATATTCATCATCATGAAACTCCACATGGGATAATTAGAAGATCCATCCAACTTGTCTTCAATCTCAATTCTAATCTCACTCATCTTAACTAAGTTTGTATGTCAATTACGCTATGATACCAAGTGTCGGAATTTGGGGCCCCAGGATCGTTCCAAACTAAAACCTTTTGAGCATACACAACTTAATTAACCAAGATGATATGTGAGATAGAGAAAGATAGAGATCTTGAGACAAGATTAGAGAATGTAAGCTGGATGCTTACTCACTAAAAATAGATGTCCAAATTACAACATGGGAGTACTACTCAACCATATAAAGTGGTGCACTCACTAATGGAAGAATATACAAGAAGATGATGATACAAAATTTAGATTATGTTGAAATAATCTAAGTGTGTGAAGTGAATGAGAAACAAAGCTAACCTTATTCTCACAAAATAGTGTAAAAAAATTGTAAATCAACCAACCCTGATTTTGAGATTAGGTTAAATAAACCCTAAAAACAAAATATAAGGTTAACTCACAAAAGAGAGTTACCACTGTGAAGAGATGGATAGGTATGTGCTTGAAGATGAAGAGGTGTTGTAAAATCCTTGATCTACACCAGCCAAATGAACTCCAGGAGTATGTGGTGGGCCCTTTTAGCTTGCCAATGGATGTATTAGACATCCTATGTACCTTGGAAGATCACTCTCAAAAAGATAGATCAAAACAAATAAGTTGGAGTTAGCTCAGAGGTGAAGAACTTGCTATTTTGGTTCATACACCTGTCTAGTGTTTTGCATAATTCTCTGAGCACAACAGCAATTAGCTTAATTCCTCTTGGTGAAGTCTAGTTGACTTAAAGAGCTAACTTTCAAGAGTAATCGCATCAAAAATAATGAACCACACACTGAGAATGACGTTTAACAAGTGATGACATCATCCCGATTTTCACGGGCTGCTATAGTAATGAGACCAGTGAGCAGACAAATGAATATAACTCCAGATTAAAGAATCCAATGATTATGACAATTTGTATGCCTATATTAAATAGTATTTTAAATCCAACAAGATTTAAATAATTGAATTTGGGTAAGTACACACTGAGAAAAAGCTCTGTCAAGATGAGTAAAAAAGTCGGGTACCTGACAGAGAGTGAAAATGAACAGATAGGGTTGGCTTCAACTGAATATAACTGAAGATTGCAACACCCAAATGAAATGAAAATTTGTGAGCATATAGTAGACTTATAGAGCTAACTTTACCAAGTTAAGTCATTGAAAATGATGCACCAATCTCAGAGAAACCATCTCTGCAATCTAACTGAGAAAACTGAGAGATATGGCAGTGAGTAGTACACTTCACAAGAACATGGAAATATGAACTCAAATGATCATGAAAATGAAAGTATATTGATTGTACAATACAATGGACTTACTGATACATATGTGTGCCTTGTAATCACACCTTGATATGGCATAAAGCTCAGCTCTTGGAGGTCTTCACATAACCACGACTAAGATTACCATGTATTTATAGTTGATCTTGGGAGGCTAACTTCCCTCAATCACTCTCCAATCAATTAGTGATTGATTTGATTCTCTATCTACCACAAATCATGAATTCGTGGCTCCTCTTTCCCTTTTTGATCAAGTGGACTCAACCACTTAAGATTCTTTCACTTTTACATTAAGTAAACTCTTCAAAAGTTACAAGAGGTAGTTCACAAGTGAACTTTACATAGTTTTCATTTTAAAGCTTCTTCTACGACTTTGTGGGACTCAAGCCAATACTTAGGCTTGTCATAGACTTCATCCAACAACCACCACCTTTTAGAACACTTCTTACTCCAAGAGAGTAGCTTCTCCTTCACCAAATCCCCACCTCCTCAAGAGTGTGAGACTCTTCCTCCTTGATCTCCTTGAGATTGCTTGAGTGAGTGAGTATAAAAATGAGCTTGGCTCTCATTATATAGGTTTGAGTACTCCAATCAAAAGCAAATCGAAAAGCTACGATCAAATAAATCTATCCTAAAAACAAAACTTTATGCGATCTCAATTTGGCACCAAAACACGATTTATGAAAAAAACTTCGCTGTTGTCGCATTTGACGGGTTTGGAACCCGGGTAGCATGGGTGGGAGTCTTTTCTACTAGCCATGCTGCCCACGTGCTTTCCTTGAAAAATATTTGAAGAATACCCTATAAATGTGGCTCTTGTCAAGTATCTATAATCATCATATGCTAAAATTATTGAGGATCTCGGACAGTATGATATTGACTCCAAGAATTTTGCATCCTTGATAGAAATGTTTTCATCATGTAATACATCATCAAAATGTAAATTAGAAGTGGGATAAATATTATTATGAATTTCAGCCATGTGTAGCTAAAAACTAGAGAGGTATAAGAGCATTTCCTTTATAATATACAAATAGTGGAAGTGTAACATCAAGCAATTATATCTCCCACATCATGTATCTAGATAATTATGAAGATGGATTGTGCCCATTATTATGGGTTGTACGATTTGAATTTATGTCATAATCAAGAATCATTTAGAGGTATGATTTCATTGCTCATTAAAAATTGGTCAGACAATCCATCATGGAACATTTACCATCTTGACTTAAGCAATTGATCATGGGTCACAAAATGGCAATGAGAGATAGGAGTTAACGATATGATGACCTCCACCATCCTATGAGTCATGCGCGCACACACACACATGCATAAAGACACACATATGCAAACAAGCCTCCCTCATGGAAAAGTCAAAAGATTTTCCAAGAAACTCAAAGCTGATTACACTAGACATTGAATATGAGAGAATACAAATGAATGTTTTTTCCTTTCTATATTCATGTTTTAAAAGATAACCCTCTTCACACGCTAGTATCCACCCTTGTTAAGATTAGGTCCTAAAACCTCATTTGGAGTGATACTTGAGTTAAGAGAAATCCTCCAATATTGTGGAGTGTTAAGAAATTAGTACTCAATCGTGAAGACTATTTTTCTTGCATAGATATGGAGGATATGTCCTAAACCCCATGCTACATTGTTAGGATATGTCCATCATGCATTTTGCTTAAGTTCTTCATAAACCTGAACATATACTCTTGCTGTGACATTAAAAAAACATTGAATTTTTCTTCATTACTTCCAACTTAAAAACTAGTCACTCAAAGGCTAACCTCATGACCCTCTAGTAGTCCAATCTTTTATCTCTGAAGGACCAAGGTTTTTGAGAGTTGGATTCAAGTAAAGTTTTTCTTTCTCACCTTACTTGTCGGGTTTTGGGCTTTTATGAATAAAAGAAGGGAGTTTGTGGTGAACACACGATAGAGAATTACACTATTAGGAAGGTATGAAGCTTAATGTCTTAGGGAAAGTGATGTTTATTGACACATTTGTGATCTCATTTATTATTCCTTTGTTTCCTAATTCCTAATAATAATAAAGTTCTCAAACATGGAAACAACATGCAAAGGCTTCCTAACCAGAAGTGGGTGCCTAGAATTAAGTGGGACAAAACTACTTGACATTGGCTGTGGCATTGGTGGTGGAGATTTTTACATTGATGTTAGTGTAGTGAACATTTACGTTAGCTTTGGAAATGCCCAATGCAATTTGAGATAGGAGATTGCACAAAAATCATGACACACTTTTGCATATCCAACTAAGTTCTTTCATCCAAACTCATAATTTTTCATGTCTTGCCCATAAATGGGCTTTCGAAATTATTTTTTTCAACCTTTTCTACAATCTATGTTTAACACATGTCAAAGCTTGCAGAGTCATGTACATGGTGTTTTTGCTTGCAAGAGGTTGAATGTATTGCCATTGTGCCTCATTGATGTAAGAATCTAAACCTAGGATAAGCCATCACTTTTTCAAAAGATATTTAAGTGGCTCAACCCTGGTGGAAAATTGCTGATCACGGATTAGTGCAAGTCCTCAAATGTGCCTTCTTTACATTTTTAGGAGTACATCAAGCAAAGAGGATATGATCTGCATGATGTTGATACATATCACCAAGTAAGTGGTCCGGCTAAAGCTTTTATTTCAAAACATATGATAACCAAATATGATATAACCAAGTTTGATCAGTCTACAATTGGTTGCTTCCTGCTTCAATTCTATAGTCCAATTCTGCCATCAAGTTACACCTAGTTTGACTCAGTTACACCTAGTTGTGCCATCAAGTTACACCTAGTTAGTTCCTCGTTCAACTCAGCCAATGTCTATTAATAGATCACAGGACTAGCGGATCATTTTCCAAATGCATGAATCGAGATAGAGCACATAGAGAAAAAAAGCACAGAGAGAAAAACAACAAAAAAATCTTAAGCAAAGCAAAAGTCAACAATGGAGAAGAAGGGAGCTAGAGAAAAAACTCATAGGTAACCTAAATTTATCCTAGAAATTAAAGATTCCAAAAAGATTACTTTTGAAAACCCTATAAATTATAGTAATTTTTTTTGAAGTAATTCATATTTTTGTCCTAGTTTAGTCATGGAATTCAGTGCCAAGCATAGACACTATAGGAAAAGTTGATGGCAGACATCGACTTTTGGGGGAAACTCGATGTCAGGCATCACGTTTTGGGCACGATCGATGCCATGCATCAACTTAGGCAAGGAACTCGAGGGCAAGCAAGTCAGTGCCTAGCATTGACCCAGTGGTTCAAGTCAATGCATGGCATCAACTTGCTCACCCAACTCAATGCCTGGCATCGAGTAGCAAGGCAAGGTCGATGCCTGGCATCACCTTGATCGGCCAATTTGATGCCTGGCATCGAGTGTAGAGCACAAGTCAATTTTTGGAATCAATCTTGTCGCCTAATCCGATGCTTACCATCGAGTTGCTCAATATAAGGTCGATGCCTAGCATTGAATCAGACCAAGGAGTTCATGTTTTACATAGGCCTCACCTCTTAATTCGATGTCTGTCATCACCTTGAGCATTAAGGTTGATGCCTAGTATCAAGTTATAGGCAACACTTGATGCCATGCATCGAGTTGTAGCAGAAGCTTGATGCCTCACATCGACTTGGCACCCAAATATTGAGATGAATGTTATCCCTAAGACAATGTCATAACTTTGGCTAACAAAAATTGTTTCACTTCAGGGACATTGAGAAGAGAGAGGAGAAATCCTTTAAGAAGTTGAAGGTGACCATAAACAGCTCAAGAGAGGGTGCTCGGGATAGAAGCATTGGACATTCGCTGAAGCAAAAGAAGAGCATATTGTCTTTGTCCTTTGGATGTGCAAGTAATCCAATGGCCATATCATCAGGTGGTCACAACAACGTCAAGCCCATTGAGGAAGAGCCAGGCAAAAAAGATAAATCCAAAGAGACTGAAGTCAATAGGAAAGATAGACCACTTTGGGACATGAAAAATATGGAGTGGTGCCTTTCGTACATAGAGGTGAAAAATGACACTCTGCTTGTATTTTGCTGGCACCTATGGGAGGGGAAAGATTACCACAATGCAAGTTTTTCAATATTTGCAAAATGGAGCTCCTATGTCCTGAATGTTGTGTTCCAGAGGCTCGCTCAAATCTATAGGGAATAAAAAAATTTGATTGTGGATCTCTTGCCATGGATATAGGGGAATATCATGCCAAGCTAGCAGAGGAAGACTACACCTATAAAGTCAAAGGGCAAACAACCCATACAGAAGAGGCCCCAGAAGAAGACCAAGCCAACTGATGTGGAATCAATAGAAAGCTCAAACTCTCAGGATGATATAGTTGCCCCTAGAGGAGAGCTCACTTTTGAGATATTGCTTACAGAACAGAATAAAATAAGGGAGGAGATTGCCAAGAAGAAGCTCATGAAAAAGGGGCAACTTTTCCACCTCCCCATTACTATAATCAACAGACCCCCAATAGACCCACTTACAGGAATGAGGCCTCTTGAGATATGGGAGCCACATAATCTGCATGTACAGGACCTAAAGAAGAAGATGAAGATAAATCCACATGCAACCATCATACCATACCATTCTTGGTAATGGTGAATCCAAACCAATGTGGGTTGGTGGAGGAATTCAATGAAGGTTTGTTTGAGGACTATACATACTACAATATTGGAGAATCACACTCTGTAGCGGCCCAAAGACAACCTATAAAAGAGCATCCAACTACATACATCTTCAAGTATGCAGAGTGTAAAATCTATGTTGGTTTGACTATAGAGGAGGCCAAACTCCTAGCTTGGGACCACAATAATGACAATGATTAGAGGCAAAAAATTTCATCCATTGAGCATTGTTAAAAGTGCTTTTTGTTAAGACACTCTTTTCTGGGTTCTTGGGAATGGATAGGGGTCTGACAGTGCAGAGGCCCTTTGTTTAATTTTCCCAATTCAACATTCAATTAAACAATTAATTGTCTTCCAATTCGAAGATTAACACAACGTAGTACACTTAACATGCGAATTAACAACGATGAATTTGCACAGACTTATTAATTGTTAACGTAGCGTTACTGTGTTTAATGTTTAATTACTACAACTCAACAAACAAAATATAATACTCTGGATTTCTGCAACTCTGCAACATAGTACTCCAGTGCGATCGCCCAGACAGACAGTCTGGCGATTCCTGTCTCTCGTCGAAGAACACCGTGATTGCCTTTTCATTAATGAATAGAGAGTTACATCTATTCGCTACACCTTTTCGGTGCGTGTGAGTAAAAAATAAAATTACATATTCCAATCCGGCGGCCTAACAGCATGTCAGATTCTTCCACCATGAGTATGTTGATGCCCTAGGGGCAGATGGTGGAAGGATCCATCCAAATTTGAGAAAGTGGTGCCTAATAATGGTAGGGATAATAGTGGATGACAATGTGAAGTTAGATGCATTTCGTAATTTTGACCCATGGTTCCAACTCACCTTCAGGACAAGGGAAATTTGGGATCTTCAGGATAAAATATTCACAATGTGGGAGAACAAAGAGGTCACAGGTCAGAAATAGAAAAAGGCAAAAATAGATCCTCAAGTGGATGTAAAAGGAAAGGGAAAGAAAGCTGATCTCTCCATCGAAGAGGTTGTTGAGGATATGAAGTTGACATCTTGGAGAGCATCACAAGGCATAAAGGATGACACTTTGATAATTTCAACATTATCAAGGGTCATTTCCAAAGACCTAAGCCTTGAGGAGATGGTCATCGAGCTAAATAAGTAAGTATAGTCTTGTCATTGATCAATTTTTCTTGCTCTTTTAGTAACTTATCATGTTGTTTTAAAACTCACAATGCAATCACAAGGTTTATATGTAGATTCAAGGGGTGATGATGAGGAGGCTTGGGTGCTTCACATGGAGTGAAGTCCAAACAGAGTACCCGACCACCTCCTCATACAAATCATTGTCAGAATACTTTATATTGTTCCGCAATTGGGTGAGTTCTCTTGCTCATTAAAATATAATACGATTGAGTTCTCTTGCTCATTAAAATATAACATGATTGAGTTTCTTAAGTAGTTGGTGCTATTCCATGTGGGGCATTGAGTTATAGGAATACACATGCTAGAAGTTGACGCCTAGCATCAAATTTCAGAGAATTGTTATGTGCAACAACGATCTTTAGTCAAAATTCCATGATAGGCATCAGATTTCACTAGGATTCCGATGCTACACATCGTATTGTAGCACAAACCGGACTCCAGGTATAGCTTGCCACAACTAGTCGATGCCAAGCATCGACTTGAAGCAAGTTATAGGGTAGTTGGCCTCTAACTATCTATTCATTTAAGTCTCCTAGCAAAGATTTATTCAATGCTAAGCATCAGGACTATTCTATATGTTACACTTTGTAAAAAATATTTGAGTCGAAACTCGTCCTTTGTTTACAAAACCTTGAAAGAAGAGTGGTGAGCCGAATGAAGATTGTCCTTCTGCCTTCCTTGCTCATATCCAAAGGGCAAGGCATGAGAAGTCTAGAATAAAGGCAAAGGAGATGGAGTTTGAGGATGAGTCCTCTAGACTAAAGTGTTTTTCAAACCTCGTAGAACCCCTAAGGTCATTGGATTACAATATATATTGTGATGATGTAAATAACATTTGTACAATAGTACCTAGGAAACACTATTCCCTTTTAATAGTAGACATCCCATACGGCCTTAGAATGAGTGGTTCTATTAATGATGATGAGCCATTCAAGCACCCATAGATACAAAAGATGGTGAAAAATTTTGCTTAATTGACCATGTTGCCACTCTGGAGGATTGTCATTTTTCATAGTAGGGACCAATCCTTCTTTGTCTCAACAACATTAAAGTCAAGGTGGCATCCTGTCGAGTGTCTTACATGGTATGTACTTACTTTTTGTCTCTTTCTAGGAATTTCACGTGACATTGTTCTTATAATTATAAACTTTTCAGGGTAAAGACAAATGTAAATCACATGCCTGGACATAGGTTTGTTAGTGCTATTGAGTGCCTTAAGGTTCATGGAACATTGTAGTGAGAACGGAATTTCTAATGTGCTACTGTTCCTTGCAGTTACAAAGAAGCTTCTTCATGTTGCAAGAGACAAGAAATTGGTTAATCCTTATCAAAAGCCCCAAAAGCTTATAATGAGGTTAATCCAATGGTTCTCCAATGATGATGATTGGATCTTGGACTTGTTTTCTGGCATAGGTACTTCTAATTGAAATCTTTCTCATTGACACTCTTTTGGCATCACATGTAATTGATTTGTTTGTTTTCACGGATGACACTCGCTTGTGCCCTCAAAATGTTTAGGAACTACATTGCTATAGAGAAAGACGAAGCCCAAGTCAGCTTCATTAGGATGTGGATTAATGGCTTGAATGAATGCCCAAATGAGGAGTAGGAGGTTGGGAAGAAACATATAGCTGACACAGAGAGATTCCAGTCTGCATCAAGGGAGCATATGCCACCATTGGGAGATGAGTCAGGAGACATGGCTGACCTTGAGGAGCCAGTTCTAGAGCAAGAAAAGCCCTCGGAACCTTCTCAAATCCCTGAAGATGTTGCTATGCAAGAGGCCGAGCATTTATATGATCAACTTCTATTGTAAAAGGGTTGTTGAACTTTGTAAACATATAATTTTGTAATGATTTGATTAATGGAATATAAGGATCAATGTTTTTTCTATTTGTGCTTAGCCCATTTCACATTCTATGCATTTGTGTTGGATTGATATGTGGTTTGCTTTACATTTATGGCTAATTAAGGTCATAGTGTTGAAGTGATAATTGGAACAACTTGATGAGCTAAAATAGAAGTATGCTAAAAAGCTCCTCCAATGTTTATGCTAGTGTCAAATGATGTGATGTTATATGTACTGAACCTTGAAAAGTGTATTTTATTTCTCCATGTAAATTAACTCAAATGCTTAATAAGAATAAGAACAGAATTCTCACATCAAGAGTACCAAGTGCAATATCAAGAGATTGAGTTTCTTTGTTTTTGGCATTATTGCCACTAGTTCTTGAAATTGGAAACTCTAACATGAGGTGCTTTATCATTCGATGGCCTTTTTTGGCATTGAAAATAATTTAGTAAGCTTTTCCATGAATCTGATGCTTCAATGGTGGTTTTTCATGGTATTAATTGAGAATGAAATAATGTTTTTCACCATGGAGTAAGAAAATGAGCTGTTTTTTCAACATTTTATGAATTTCTTCTCAAATAAAAAAGAGAACATGTCTTTGTTCTCGTTTGTTATGACTCAGTGTTCTAAGTGTATTTTATAGTTTCTATGTATTATACAAGTCTATGCAGAGTACCACATGCATCATCCAAAGCTCAAATTTCTATTGTGAGGGTAGCATTGCAAAGATCTCATGAAAATGAATCCACCATGGTGCATCACCGTTCCACCACTTCATGGGTGTGCCTCCCTCACAATGCATGCAAGGTGCCTTGTGCCTAAGTGTTTAAGTGAACTAAAAAGACATAAAAGACTAAAACTACTTGGAATGCACAATAAGAAAAGACAATACCTAGTGTGATCTATTTGTTATGAAAATAAGAGCTACATCAAGATGAATTTATGTGCTCTCTATTAAAACACAAACAAAAAAACTTTAGTATACAAGTAATATACATCAAAGTACACACATTTGTATTTCATTTCTTTTTTCATTTTGTTTTCCCTATCTACTTATCTTTCTCTCTCAACTTCTACCTCTTTTTCTATCTCGCTCTCTGTTGTATTGCTATTTTTGTTTTTTGTCTCTCTCTCTCTCTATCCCTATTGATCTCTCTCTCTCTCTCATAAAACACACAAAAAAATGCACACAAACAAATACACATATAAAGACATTTACAGGCATGCACACACATGCTAACACTCTAGTTAACTCATACAACACACTCTCACATATTCATACAAGCTCACACACATCTCATACAACACACATACACAACATACACATATAGAGCACATGCGTGTACCGCACTGAAATAATACACACGTCACACACTTAGTTAATATACACACACACATACACACGTAAATATGCATATGCATACACCAGTGTTAAAATATGCATATGCATACACCAATGTTTTTTACCTTGTTTTTATTTATATTCATTTATTATTATTATGATTTTTTCCACGTAGATTTAATTCGGATAACACACACACGTTATATATATATATATATATATATATATATATATATATATATATATATATATATATATATATATATATATATATATATATATGTGTGTGTGTGTGTGTGTATGTGTGTGTGTGTTGATATATTTAGATAGTGATGTGTGTGAACACATTAGGACCGCCGGGGCACTTTTTTCCCTCTTTAGGAGGTTTTTTCCCCCGGCTTGTATATATGCCTATTACCCTAATGGGCTACTTATCTTTGTACATTCTCTAGTAATAGATTCAGTATTGTGTGTTGTGCTCCAAGCTTCTTCTTCTCCCTTGTGTTGTTCGTGTGCTTCCGCAGATGTCTAACTCCAACAATTGGTATCAGAGCAGGTCGCTGCTTCATCTAGGGCGTCGTCTACGCCTCTCTGGTTTCAGTGTCAGATTCGCACAAAATTTGGTGGGCATACTTAGGGTGTTTCCGAAATCAAAATAGCTTCGCCTTGTGGTGCCGAAATCGCGATCTGAGCTCATTTTGGCCTCCAAACACACTATTGTAGTGCTTGTGTAGGCTATTTTGTCTTTTTGTGCCAAAGCTATATACCTGTTTGTGTTCGCCAGTATAAGCGTCTCAAAGTGTGCTACAGGTTTAGTAGAACTCGTCTAGGCAATTCCGTTCAACTTTTTGAGATACAGTCAATTTTCTGCATCAAGGTATTTTAGTCACTGAACATGGCTGAAAGCAGTGATGTATTTCGTATGTTGGTTGTTGAGGATAAGTTGGATGCTACCAACTACCCCTTGTGCGCTTATATGATGGGACATGTATTGGTTGCAAAAGGATTGTGTAAAATTGTGCAGGGTGTTGAAAAACGTCCTATCACACCTGCAACTGTTACAACAGCAGGTACTGACGCTGATGTAGAAGGTGTTGAAGATGATGATATTCTGCATATTCTTGTTCGTGCTGCGATTTTTGCTGCACCTACTGTAGAGAAGATTCGTTGGGATAGCAGAGATGCCTAGGCACATGCATTGATAGCTTTGTCTATCAAACATGCCATTATTTCTCACATTCGCTCTTGCAGAACAGCTAAGGATGCTTGGGATACACTTACCACATTGTACCAAGCTAGGAATGGGGATCATGTTGCTTACCTCCAAAAACATTTGGAGAGTGAGCACATGAATGAAAGTGATTCTATGGACAGTTTTCTAACAAAGATCAAAGACTTGAAGAAACACTTGATTTCTGCTGATGAGGTTATACCAGATAGCTCACTTGTGCAGACCGTTCTGAATGGTCTTCCTGATTCATATTAGATTTTTGCTTCTACTCTTCGGTTGATGATGAAAGGCAATCCAAATGCCTTGTCATTTGAGGAGTTAGTCTCTGTTTTGTTGCAGGAAGATCAGTCCAGGCAGAATAGCTCCATTATGCATGTTGCAGATCAAGCTTTCCTGGCTAGTCAGAAGGGCAAAGGAAAATGGAGCTCTTCTACTAGTAAGCAGAAATCTGCAAATGCTGCACATTTGAGGAACCAATATAAAGATGAGAAGAAACCAGAAAAGCAGAAATTGTTTTGCAAGTACTGTAAAGGGAATGATCATATCATAAAGAACTGTCCAAAATTGGCTGCAAAAGAGGCAAAGAAAAAGGAGGCTGGAATGGTTGTTGCAGAAGCCTCTACACCAAAAACAGAGTCAGCTAATCTTGTGCAGGAAGAAGAATGGGCGTTTACTACTCTTTGCAGTTTTTACCCATCTTCTCATGAGCAGTGCATGTCTGCATTACACTCAGATGTTTGGTACTTTGATAGTGGGGCGACCAACAACTCCTCTTATCTTGTTATGGGAGTTGGTAAGATCATTTTGACTACTACTGATGGTAGTTCTTTCACTTTGTCAGATGCCTTGTTTGTGCCAGGGACCAAGAGAAATCTGTTATCAGTTTCTGCATTAGCCAAGATTGGCTTGGTTGTGAAATTTGTTGATAACAGGTGTACAGTTCATGATCTGTCAAATGGCGATGTGATTATTTGCTTCTGGCATTTTATGTCGTGGGCTGTATAAGCTCACAGACTATGAAAGATCTGTAAATGATTTGGCATGTGCAATACATGATTCTTAGGCTATGTCATATGCAAAGCTTTGGCATGCATGCTTTGGTCATCTGAATTTTGCTATGCCTGCAAAAATCTGAAATGGTGTCCTCTTTGCCCAAACTTGAGGCACCTAGTAAACATGTATGTGAAGGTTGTATTTTGGGCAAAATGCAGCGTTCTTCCTTTCCAAAAGATGGTTCAGTTCGGGCTACTCAGAAATTGCAGCTTGTACATAGTGATGTCTGTGGTCCTATGCAGACACCTTCTTTTGGAAATTATCTTTACTTCATGACTTTCATCGATGATTTTTCCAGGCATGCATGGGTATATCCATTGAAGGCAAAGTCCGAAGTGCTCATGTGCTTCAAACAGTTTTTGGTTTTGGCTGAAAATCTGTCAGCATGTAAAATGGGCACCCTCCGTTTTGATCGAGGGGGGGAATACATGTCTTTTGATGTTAATTCATTTTTGGATGAACGTGGGATAAAAAACCAGTGTACAGTTCCCTATACACCTCAACATAATGGAGTTGCTCAATGGAAGTACATGTGACTCATGGAGATGGCGAGGTGTATGGTCAAGAGTTAGGCTTTACCACATAGTTTTTGGCTTGAGGCTGTCATGTGTGCAACATATGTACTTGTTGGTGCAGGGCAACAACAATTGACGTTTTGATGAAGAATTGAAGCCAAGTGCTGAAGAAAAGAACAAGTTGTGAAGCATGAAGGAAGGGCACATCCAGAAGATGAAGATGTGTGCACATATGTACATTAATTCAGAGATAGTTTACTTATACTTTTGTATAGTCATGAGCTTGTAAATATTTTGGCTATATATACAAAGGAAAATGTCGGGACATATGTATGAGAGTATAGAATACGAGAATTCAGAAGACTTAGGAATGATTTTAGACACTTGAGAAGTGTGAAGGTTAGATCTCTCATCCAGATGTAAAATTTTCTAGTAATGAAAGAAAAATTGCACCGGATGTTTCTATGTATTCTCCTTTTGTGCTTGATCATTTCAAGAATCCTTTTGTAGACATCTAATTCCATAGTTAATGAGTCTATGGTTAAAGTTTGAGAGCCTAACTGAAAACAAGTGGTGAGAATTATGAGTAGGAACATTCATATGTGAAGAAGTGTTCACTATTTTCTGAAACAGACGCATTTTTTATGATCAATGATTTGATCATTTCTCAGTGCACAGATTAAAGTTTTGCATGAATGAGGAGTCAAAATCTAAGTTAGAAGGTAAGCCATCTATGGCTAAAAGCATTTGCATAAATGGGTTCTAGATTGAGAGAATCAAGTGTTAGAAGTTACAGGTGTCTGAATTGACTTCTTAGAAGAGCAGTTTTAGACATAGGTGACTTGTTGAGTTCATTTCTCAAGATTTAATAAATCTTTTGGAATGATTTAACTTGGAGGAGGTGCACAAACTATAGAAGACACCGTGTGCAAAGTTTTATAAAAAACTTTACACATTTGATAAGTCAATGAGAGAGATATGTGCAACATACTTTCTGTAGAATCAACTTCTTCATAGTTTTACCAAAATCTTTATAATTGATCATTAATCCTCTAAATTGGTGATGGTTTTGAGTTACTCTTGATATAGAGGTGTTCTAAATTCAAGAGTAGCTTTTTCTTTTGGATATTAACACTCTCCATCAGTGGTATCAGAGCAGGAAGTATCAAAATTGAAGGAAGGAGGACCCCGACTGTTGCAGACATAAAGAATTCAACAATTAAAGTTTCAAAAGGTGAAAACTTGAGAGCAAAGCCATCAAGAAGACAAAAGGAGTATCATTCGAAGTAAAGGTATATCTATTACTCACAAAGTTTGAAGAATTCAATATACAGGTGAAGAAAGGATGGGAGATTCTCTTCAAATAGAGAAGTTGGATAGAGAGAACTATCCAGCATGGTCAATGAGGATGGAAGCTCATCTTATGAGCAAAGACTTGATAGCTTATATTAAAGGTGAAGAAGAAAAGCCTCAGTTCAGAGATCCTAGTGTTCCAACTAGGGAGGAATTATCAGATTTGAAGAATTGGATGAAGAGAGATGCTCAAGCCAGGAGCATTATCTATATGGTAGTTAATGACTACTTGCTACCTCACATTAGAGGTCTTGAAAGTGCAAGTGATATATGCAATGCTTTGGAGGAGCATTTCCAAAACACCACAAAGTCAAGAAAGATATCCTTGTGGGCAGAATTCACCACTTTCAAGAAGAAGGCCTCTCAATCCATCTCAAATTATGTAAAAATAATACATTGCAGATGCATTAGGAGCAGTTGATGAAGACATTGAGGAGGATAAATTGGTAAGGCAAATCCTTACAGGTTTGAGAGGAGATGAAAAATGGAAGCCATTCATTTTGTCTACTAAATTATCACTTGATCATTTTACTCCTGACTTAAATCAGTTGCTAGCACTGCCAGTATGTTAAAGGTGAAAGTGATAAAAGTACAGGTCATGCAATGTACTCAAAGGATAAGAAGAAGAATATCAAAGGAAAGCAACAAGCAAATGAAGATGAAGGTATAACTAGCCAAGCTAACTTCCTAAGAGGAAGAGGAGGTGGCAAAGGTAGAGGAAGAGGCAGGAGTAATAAAGATGGAGTCAAGGCATGTTGGATTTGTGGTAAGGCAAATCACTTAGCTAATGATTATTGGCATAATACTCAGAGTAATGGTGGATATAATCAGAATTTTAATTCAAAAGAGGTGGCAGAAATCAAAGAGGTAATTTCAGAGGTAGAGGTAGTAGAAGTTACTTTGGAAGAAATGCAGGTAGAGGATTCCAAAGTAAAAAATACAATAATACCTACTACAATTATGCTTCAGATCAGAAGGAGGATTCAACATTGATAATGAATGCAACTTGTGAAAGGCAAAGTGAAGACCAAAGAGTCTTCTACATTGACTCAGGGTGTAGCAATCACCTGAGTGGCAACATAGCTTTGATGACTGATTTGGATAGTAAGGTAACTAATCATGTAGTTTAGACAGGTGACAATACAAAGCATAATGTGAAGTCAATTGGATCAGTAAAGGCCAAGGATGGAAGTACTCTCTTGAGTAAGGTTTTGTATGTTCCTACAATTCCTAAGAATCTGATAAGTGTAGGTCAAATTGTTGAAAAAGGTTATGAAGCTAGGTTCACTAATGAAGGAGTGTTTGTAGAAGACCCTAGCAATGGGTATAGACAAATTGTTTCAGGAAAGAAAGAAGGAAGATTGTTCACATTCAAGATCCAAGGTAATGTTGGTCATGCTTTGTATACTTATGGAGGACATAAGATCTCTGAATTAGATCTTTAGCACAAAAGGCTTGGACACTTTAATGAAAGAGGTATCAAAGATATGGTTAATAATGGTTCAGTGCTTGGATTGCCTAATGTTGCAGGTCAACATATGAGATACAAATGTGAGGCATGTCAATTAGGTAAGGCCCATAAGCAATCTTACTCCAAGCATGGTTTTATGTATTCAGAAAAGCTTGAGTTGGTACACACAGATGTGTGGGGACCATCAAAGGATTTCAGTATCAATGGTTCAAGGTATTATGTGATTTATGTTGATGATGATACGAGATGGATCACTATCTATGTGATCAAAGATAAGTCAGAGGTATTCAATACATTCAAACATTATCATGTGTATGCAGAGAGAATTATAGGTCATAAGTTGAAGAGACTAAGGTCAGATGGAGGGGGAGAGTATTTCTCTAATGAGTTCAGTGATTACTTGTGGAATGCAGGTATAAAAAGGGAAATTACTTGCAAGTACTCTCCTCAACAAAATGGTGTAGCAGAAAGGAGGAATAGAACTCTTGTTGAGTTTGCAAGATCCATGATGAAGGAGAAAAATTGCCCAAATTACTTGTGGGCTGAGGCTGTAAATACAACTACTTATTTGGTCAATAGATTACCATGTAAAGCTTTGCAGGGTATGACACCATATGAGGCATGGTGGGGTAAGAGACCTACCTTAGATCATTGCAAAGTATTTGGATGTTTGGCATATGCATATGTGCCATCTCAATTGAGGCATAAATTGGAGCCTAAAGCTGAAAAATATGTTTTTATTGGATATGATGATAAGCAGATGGGATATAGGTTGTGGAGTCCATCCACAAAACAATTCCTTGTATCTAAGGATGTTAGATTTGATGAGGAAGGTACTTGGTATGCAGGTACAATCAATATTTATGCAAGTGATGAAGAAATTGTGGATCAAAAGAAAGGTAAATGAAAGGTTCAGATATTTGATGAAGAGAAGAACAATGAAGTACATGTTGAAGTAGAAGAAATGCCAAGGTTTGATCCAGAATGTGATGAACCAGAAACCTCAAGAAGTGGAGAACTCAAAAGGTCAACAAGACATAAATGGCAACCTACAAGGTATAGTTATGACACTTCTTTTTTGGCTACCAAAGATTATGCTTATATGATAAAGGCAGATGAAGACCCTTCTACATATGAAGAGGCAAAAGATAAGGAAAATTGGGAGAAAGCTATGCAGGAAGAGTATGATGCATTGATGGAGAATCAGACATGGGATTTGGTTCCTAAACCAAATAGTCAGAAGATCATTGGATGCAAATGGGTCTACAAGACAAAGAGGTTTGCAGATGGAAGTGTGTCTAGGTATAAAGCTAGACTTGTTGTGAAGGGTTTTGCTCAGACATATGGTATAGATTATGATGAAACCTATAGTCCTGTGGCAAAGATGACAACCATCAGGACACTCATAGCTATTGCTGCATGTAAAGGTTGGAAGTTGTGTCAACTAGATGTGAAGAATGCTTTTTTTTAAATGGTTATATTTCAGATGATGTTTTCATGGAGCAACCACAAGGATTCAGAGATGGAAGGTACAGATCATGTATGGAAGCTCAAGAGAGCTTTGTATGGCTTGAAGCAGGCTCCAAGGGCATGGAATTATAGACTTGTAAAGTTCTTGAAAGAACTTGGATTCCAAGTATCTAAAGTAGATAGTAGTTTGCTTGTCAAAGCAAGTGATGATGGGTTCATTTATATGTGCATATATGTTGATGATATAATTCTTATATGTACAGATGAGAAAGGCATTCAAAGTTTAAAGAAGCAAATGGAGAAAGAGTTCAAGATTAGTGACTTGGGAGACTTGTCATACTTCTTGGGAATGGAGATATCATACACTCAACATGGAGTGTATGTAACTCAAGAAAGGTATTTGAAAAACTTGTTGATCAAGTTTAAAATGGATGATTGCAGGGTAGCACCCACTCCAATGGAGGTGAATCATAAATTGAGCAGATATGGAGGAGAAGAGTTTAAGGATATGAAGCTATATCAAAGTTTGGTTGGTAGTCTGATCTATGCTACATTAACTAGGCCTGACTTGTCATATGCAGTTGGAGTATTGTCTCAATTCATGCATTGTCCTAGGAAAGAACATTGGATTGCAGGACAAAGGGTGTTGAGGTACATTAAGGGTACACTCAAAGAAGGTTTGTATTATGGTTTTACATCAGATACAAACATCAAGATTTATAGTGATGCAGATTGGGCAGGTAATCCTGATCATAGGAGGTCAATTTATGGATACTTGTGTTATGTGGGAGATAAGCTAATCTCTTGGTGTTCAAAGAAGCAACACACAGTTGCTTTATCATCCACAGAGGCTGAGTACAAAGGTATGGTGGAAGCTGCAAAGGAAGTGATATGGCTTAAGACTCTGATGAAGAGTTTTGACATCATTTAGAGTACACCCACTATTCATGGAGATAACATGAGTTCATTGTATTTAGCTGCTAATCCTGTTTTTCATGCCAGGACTAAACATATTGAGATTCAGTATCACTTTCTAATAGAGAAGGTGATGGATAAGGAGATTGAAGTCATACATACTTCAACAAAAGATCAGATAGCTGATATGCTAACCAAAAGCTTGGATGGACCAAAGCAACAGAGATTCAAAGACATGGCAGGTATAAAGAAGTTAGAGAAAACCTCAATTGATGATTGAGGGGGAGCTGTTGGTGCAGGACAATCAACAATTGATGTTTTGATGAAGAATTGAAGCCAAGGATTGAAGAAAAGAACAAGTTTTGAAGCATGAAGGAAGGGCACATCCAAAAGATGAAGATGTGTGCACATATGTACATTAATTCAGAGATAGTTTACTTATACTTTTATATAGTCATGAGCTTGTAAATATTTTGGCTATATATACAAAGGAAAATGTTAGGACATATGTATGAGAGTATAGAATACGAGAATTCAGAAGAATTAGGAATGATTTTAGACACTTGAGAAGTGTGAAGATTAGATCTCTCATCTAGATGTAAAGTTTTCTAGTAATGAAAGAAAAATTGCGCCCGATGTTTCTGTGTATTCTCCTTTTGTGCTAGATCATTTCAAGAATCCTTTTGTAGACATCTAGTTCCATAGTTCATGAGTCTATGGTTAAAGTTTGAGAGCCTAATTGAAAACAGGTTGTGAGAGTTATGAGTAGGAACATTCATATGTGAAGAAGTGTTCACTATTTTTTGAAACAGGTGCATTTTCGATGATCAATGATTTGATCATTTCTCAGTGCACAGATTAAAGTTTTTCATGAATGAGGAGTCAAAATCTAAGTTAGAAGATAAGCCATCTATGGCTAAAAGCATTTGCATAAACGGGTTCTAGATTGAGAGAATCAAGTGTTAGAAGTTATAGGTCTCTGAATCGACTTCTTAGAAGAGCAGTTTCAGACATAGGTGACTTGTTGAGTTCATTTCTCAAGATTTACTGAATCTTTTGGAATAATTTAACTTGGAGGAGGTGCGCAAACTATAGATGACACATTGTGCAAGGCTTTATAAAAAACTTTACGCATTTGATAAGTCAATGAGAGAGATATGTGCAACAGACTTTCTGTAGAATCATCTTCTTCACAATTTTACCAAAATCTTTATAATTGATCATTAATCCTCTAAATTGGTGATGGTTTTGAGTTACTCTTGATATAGAGGTGTTCTAAATTCAAGAGTAGCTTGTTCTTTTGGAAATTAACACTCTCCATCAGTACTTAACAGGTGTCCCACTAAAGCGCTGCAGTCTATCACTCCATATGAGGCTTGGCATGATCGCAAGCCATTTGTTGCTCATCTGCGTGTTTTTGGTTGTTTGGCATATGCATTAGTGCTTGAACAACATAACTGAAAATTGGATGATAAAGCAGTAAAATGTTATTTTGTTGGGTACAACTCTGAAAGTAAAGGCTATCGTCTGTATCATCCATAGACAAAACACATTCTGGTTAGCCGTGATGTTGTTTTTGTGGAAGATGCTATTCAGCCATTGCTTTCATGTACTAAGGAGACATCTGTTAGCTCCAAAGACATGTATGATACTTTGCGGCCTCTTTTTATAGGTGGACAGTCTAGTGTTGGTCCTAATGAGGCAACTTCTCAACCTTTGTAGGTTTCATGTGATGATGCAGATCATTCCATTTTTTATGCAGCTTTACATGATGCACTTGTTGATGAGAGAGCTGATATTAAGCAAGCAAAAACTATGCCAAAATGGCTGGTGCAGACTTTGCATGACAACAAATTAGATGCACCGCTGTCATATCGTACTCGATTAGGCTCTCATAGTGCCTCTTTTGCATCAGATTGCTATGCTATGGCTGCAGCTAGTCTCTGTGATGAGAATGAGCCGGTTTTGTTTGATGAAGCACAAGATTCAGAAAATTGGATGGCTGCTATGCAATCTGAATATGATGCTATAATGAAGAACGGTACTTGGTCTTTATGTGACTTGGCTCCTGGCAAGAAGGCCATTGGCACTAAGTGGGTTTACAAGCTGAAGCGTAAGCTTGATGGAACAGTTGATAGGTATAAGGCTAGGCTTGTTGCAAAGGGTTATGCATAGGAAAGAGGCATTGATTTTGATGAGACCTTTGCACCTACATGCCGTATGACTACTGTTCGGAGCATCTATGCACTTGCAGCCCATCATGGTTGGAATGTACATTAGTTGGAAATTAAAATTGCATTTCTGAATGGTGACTTGCATGAAGAAGTGTATGTTTTTTAGCCTCGTGGCTTTGTGCAAAAAGGGCATGAAAACCAAGTGTGCAGGTTAAAGAAGGCATTATATGGTTTAAAGCAAGTACCACGTGCTTGGTATGAGAAGATACATGCCTATCTAATTGCACATGGTTTTGAGAACAGTCCAACTGAAAGCACCTTATATGTTAAGCATGCTAATGATGTGCTTCTGATCATTGTTGTCTATGTTGATGACATGCGGCTCACTGGTCCTATTGAGAAGCATATTTCTGATTTTAAGGCTGATTTGCATGCCTCATTTGAGATGTCTAATTTGGGGTATTTGCATCACTATTTGGGCATTCAGTTTTTGCAAGTTGATGGTGGATTGGCTTTGTGTCAAATGAAATATATTGACACATTATTGCAGCGTTTTGGCCTTGAAGACTGTAAGCCTATTGCCACTCCTATGGAGACAGGTCTACGATTGAGTCTTCATGATGCTGGAGATGCATTTGATGCTGTCCTATATCAGCAGGCTGTTGTATGCCTGATTTACTTATGCATTACTCGGCCAGATATTCAGTTTGCTATCTCATAGATGAGCAGTTTTATGGATTGCCCAGGTGTCAAGCATTGGCAGGAAGTTAAGCACATCTTTCGCCACTTGACTGGTACCCACCTACCTGCGCTGTTTTATCCCAAGGGGGGATCATTGCTGCCAAATTTGCATGCTTTTTCTGACTCTGACTGGGCTGGTTTCTATGACACTCGTGTGTCCACTAGTGGTTTTTGCTTCATGCTTCGTAGCTCGTGTATATCTTGGTTGAGCAAGAAGCAACCTACTGTGGCCACTTCCATTTGTGAGGCTGAGTATAGGACAGCTTTCACAGAGACTGTTGAGTGTGAGTGGCTCAGACACCTTATGGTTGATTTAGGTGTTGGTCAGTCTTCTGCCACCACCATCTTCACTGACAATCAGAGCGCATTGGCAGTTGCAAGGAACCGTGTGTTCCATGCTCACACTAAGCACATTGAGGTGCATTATCATTATGTCAGGGAGAGGTTCTTTGCTGGGGAGATCAACTTGGCATAGGTGCCCACGCAGGAGAACATTGTAGACCTTTTCACAAAGGCTCTGCCTAGGAAGAAGTTTGAAGCTTTCCACAAAGCTTTGGGCTTATTTCCTTTTGTGGATTGATTCCACATAGCTTGGCACTTCCTTATACATGAGTGCTAGCTCCTTGTTCACCGCATCACTCCCAGGGAGATTTGTTGATATATTTAGGTAGTGATGTGTGTGAACACACTAGGACCGCTGGGACACTTTTTTCCCTCTTTAGGAGGTTTTTTCCCCTCGGCTTGTATATATGCCTATTGCCCTAATGGGCTACTTATCTTTATACATTCTCTAGTAATACATTCAGTATTGTGTGTTGTGCTCCAAGCTTCTTCTTCTTCTTTGTGTTGTTCGCGTGCTTCCGCAGACGTCTAACTCCAACAATATACATACATACATACATATATATATATATATATATATATATATATATATATATATATATATATATATATATATATATATATATATATATATATATATATATATATATATATATATATATATATATATATATATATATATATATATATATATATATATATAGTCAACTATGATGTGGTATTTCATGAAGACCAGACCTAGCCAATAGAAAAGGTAAACCCACTATATCATCAACTAAAGAAATAACTCACCTTGTGCCTTCCCATAGACATGTCAAGATCGATCAGGAGGAGACATCAGATAATGACATTCCTCCACCAAAAATCCAACATGTTCTTGCCACATAGCATAAGCCACTAACAAAGTGGGCATGATAGCTCTTTGATGATCAAAACCCTCAAGTTGATGCTCTAGAGTCATGTCTAGATGGGTTACATAGATAAAAGAGGATTGAGAAGCAACAAAGAGCCTCCCATCATACTTTCAATATGACTCTTATGGTTAAATCATGGGATCAGTAAAAGAACCTACAACTATGGATGCAGCACTCAAAGATCTTAAGTGGAGAGCAACGATGAAGGTTGAGTATGATAGCATACTAAAGAATGACACCTGGGAATCGGTTGATTTACCACTAAAGAAGAAGGTAATTGGAACTAAATGGATTTGGAAAGCAAAATACAAAACAAAGTGTAGTTTAGAGAAGTACAAAGCTTGGCTTGTTGCACAAGGTTTCTCACAAGTGGAAGGATTTGATGTCCAAGACACATTCACACCAACAACTTGAATGAATGCAATTCACACAATACTTGTAGTTGCTCCACATAAAAGGTGGTCTATATTGGATATCGATGTAAAATCAACATTTTTGAATGGATACCTCAAGGAGGAGGTACATGTATCTTGACCACCAGGTTTTGAGGTACATCATTAAGAAGAAAAGGTTTGTAGACTTAAGAATTCATTATATGGCCTTAAGCAATCTCCAAGAGCTTGGTACCAATGAATTGATAGTTTTTTCTAAAACCCAAGCTTTCAAAGAAGTACTGATGCAAATTTGTATGTTATGAAAAAAGATAACTAGCTTATTATTTTCATCTTGTATGTAGACGATTTGATCATTACAAGAGATCATGCAGATTTCATAAAAAAACTTGTGCAAGTTTGAGCAATGAGTTCGAGATGACAGATCTTGGGCTACTCCATTATTGTCTTGGCATTGAAGTATGGCAAAAGGATGATATGATTTTCATATCACAACAAAAATATGCTACGAAAATCACTAAAGCTTTTGGGATGATAGATTGCAAAGCCACTGGCATGCTTATGGAGGTAAATATTAACTTTCAATAGAAGATGATACACCAGAAGTAGATGCTAAGAAGTATATAATCTTGTTGGGAGTCTTATCTTTTGTGCAAAACTAGACCAGATTTTTGTTATGCAATTTGTGTATTGACCAGATTCTCTAACAAACCAAAATAGAGCCATTGGAATGCAGACATGCAAATTCTAAGGTGCATTGCAAGAACCTTGAATTGTGGTATTCTTTATACCATAGGTGATATGCTTCCAGGGTATTGTGATTTCGATTGGGCTAGAGATTGTTATTCTATAAAATCATTTTTTGGATATTGTTTCTCACTTGGTTCAAGAATATTTTCTTAGTTAAGTAGGAAATAACCAATTCTTCCACTCTCCTCCACTCAAGCAGAGTACAAAGCAGTTTGCTTTGCCTCTTGTGAGGTAGTCTGGTTAAGCAGAATTCTTGCAAATATAGGCTTTCCATTACAAATGGTGACTATACTTAAATGTGATAATCAAAGTTGTATGGCCATTGCAAAGAATACAGTATTTCATGCTCAGACAAAGCATATACAAGTGCAATACCATTATGATCGTGAGATAGAATATTGTCCAACAGAGGTGAATTGTACTGGTATATTCACTAAAGCACTTGGAAAATAGAATAAGTGCTTCGTATGAAAAACTAAATGCCTAACTAATTGCACATGGTTTTGAGAACATTTGAACAAAGAGCATCTTATACGTTAAGCGTGCAAATGATGTGCTTCTGATCATTGTTGTCTATGTTGATGATATGTTGCTCACTGGTCCTATTGAGAAGCATATTGCTGATTTTAAGGCTGATTTTCATGCATGCCTCATTTGAGATGTCCGATTTGGGCCACTTGCATCAGTATTTGGGCATTTAGTTTATGCAAGTTGATGGTAGAATAGCTTTGTGTGAAACAAAATATATTGACCCATTCTTGCAATGTTTTGGCCTTGAAGACTGTAAACCTATTGCCACTCCTATGGAGACAGGTTTAGGGTTGAGTCTTCATGATGCTGGAGATGCATTTGATGTCGTTCTCTATCAACAAACTATTGGATTTTGATCTACTTCTGCATTACTCGGCCAGATATTCAGTTTGCTATCTCACATATGAGTAGGTTTATGCATTGCCTAGGTGTCAAGCATTGGCAGGCCATTAAGCGCATCTTTCACTACTTGAGTGGTACCCAACTACTTGGATTGTTTTATCCCAAGGGAGGATCACTACCACCAGATTTACATATATCTTGGTTGAAGAAGCAGCCTACTATGGCCACTTCCAATTGTGAGGCTGAGTATAGGTATTACATGGATACCTTAGTTGTCTGTTCATCATACATCTTTTGCTAGCTATCGTACATCACCGCCCTCAGCACACACACACACACACACACAGGTACATTTTTTCTACCACCTGATCACCAAGCTATCCATCTCCTCATGTGAGTGTGCCATGAGTTGGTCCTCTCTCTCCCTTCTACCTTCCCAGTAAGGCAATGCATCTAGAAGATGTCATGTGGCAAAGCATGCCACCTCATCTAAGAGGTGTTACCTTGAAACACCCATGATATGACATTTCCTTCCCCTTAAAAACATTTTTGTCCTAAAAAATATAGATGAAATGTCCGTAATGGTAGAAGAAATTGCTCAAACTCCCCTAGTCCCCATGTACTCTATGTACATGGTGATCTCTGTGTGTTGTTTCCCCATATCCTTCACCTTAAGAAGTCTCATATGAGATCATCTCCAAGGTGGGAAACTATCTGCATGGTGCCTACTATCTCCCATATACATGCAACTTGCAAACTATCACTCCCATGACATATAACATCATCAAAATGACCTAAGTCCATATGATGTATCCTCTATGGAGTAATAGTATGAAAGGTAAGTGTAAAGTGACAAGCTTATAAGCTTGACCATATCATAATGGAGATAATAAACCATAGTATCCTCTAAAATATAGAACAAAGTCCCATGAAAACTAACTCCAAACCCATGTAAGGCTAAATGATAGTTTGGTCTCATACCACTCTAGGTCTTCCTAACCTCAATTAATATTTTAATCTAAACTACCTTGTGAACTATGCAAATCCATCATCTTAGCTCATATATAAAAATTTCTTGGTAGTAAAATGCAGTCTTTACATTCCATCGACCAAGCAGTCTTTGGTTTCTTATCGATTACCTTTGGACTTAGTTCTATTATAAGAGAATCTATTGGCACTAGTGAAAACTCTAATATTTCTCTTTCCAGTAGTTTTCCATATGAATGCAAAAGCATTCCCTTGGAGATTCAAATAATCCCTAAGTACCCATTCTCTTAATTGATGCTTACACATCATCTTCATGATGTAACACCACTAAGAGTTTAGTACCCCGATAGGTTAGATATATCCACATCTCCAAGAAACCCTACAGAGAGGATTCATAAATCTACTCCCATTCTCTCTAATGTCAATAACTAGATCATCTCATTCTAGTCAAGGACCATCATTGGAAATAACATAGCTAATCTCTAGAGTCTACAGGTGAGACTCAATCTAAGCACCGTGATTAGCTGATATCCCTATTGCCTTTGATAGAAGAGTGCCACTCCTATCTAGACAAACTTAACTGAGGTAAAGTGTATTTCTCTCTCTCATATCTCATCTAAAGTGAAACTCTCTCTCAAATCTCATCTAAGGAAAAGAGCTCTGGCAGTGGAATCTATTCCATTTTCCTTTTTCCTTTCAAAGAGATTTTTTTGAATCCAATTGCTCTACTCATCGATACATGAGAACATGCACATAAGTTCTCCATGTTTTTGTTGATATATTTAGGTAGTGATATGTGTGAACACTCTAGGACCACCGGGGCACTTCTTCCCTCTTTAGGAGGTTTTTTTCCCCCGGCTTGTATATATGCTTATTGCCCTAACAAGCTACTTATCTTTGTACATTCTAGTGGTAATACATTCAGTATTGTGTGCTGTGCTCAAGCTTCTTCTTCTTCCTTGTGCTGTTCGCGTGCTTCCACAAACGTCTAACTCCAACAATTGGTATCAGAGCAAGTCGCCGCTTCATCTAGGGTGTCATCGACACCTCTTCGGTTGTATTCTCAGAATTGCACGAATTTTGGTGGGCATATTAAGGGAATTTCAGAGATCAAAACGGCTTTGCTATGTGGTGTCGAAATTGCAATCTGAGCTTGCTTTGGCCTTTGAATGCACTATCGTAGTGCTTGTGGAGGCTATTTCATCTTTTTGTGCCAAATGTATATACCAGTTTTGGTTCGCCAATATAAGCGTCTCAAAGTTTGCTACAGGTTTAATAGAATCTATCTAGGTAGTTTTGTTCAACTTTTTGAGACACAATCAATTTTTTGCATCAAGGTATTTTAGTCACTAGCCATGGCTGAAAGCAGTGATGTATTTTGTATGTTGGCTATTGAGGATACGTTGGATGGTACCAACAACATATTATGGTCTTATATGATGCAACATGTATTGGTTGCAAAAGGACTATGGAACATTGTGTAGGGTGTCGAAAAACATCCTATCACACTTGCAAATATTACAACTGCAGGTACTGAAGCTGATGCAGAAGGTGTTGAAGATGGTAATATTCTACAGATTCATGTTCGTGTTGCAATTTTTGCCGCACCTACTGTAGAGCAAATTTGTTGGGATGGTAGAGATGCCCATGCACATGCATTGATATCTTTGTCTATCAAACGTGCCATTATTCCTCACATGCGCTCTTGCAGAATAGCTAAGGATGCTTGGGACACATTAACCACATTGTACCAGGCTAGGAATGAAGCTTGTGTTGCTTACCTCCGAAAACTGTTGGAGAGTGAGCACATGAATGAAGGTGATTCTATGGACAATTTTTTGACAAAGATCAAGGATTTGAAGGAACAATTGATTTCTGCTGATGAAATCCTTCCTGATAGTTCACTTGTACAGACTGTTTTGAATGGTCTTCTTGACTCATATCAGATTTTTGCTTCTACTCTTTAGTTGATGAAAGGCAATCCAAATGCCTTAACATTTGAAGAGTTAGTTTCTGTTCTATTGCAGGAAGATCAGTCTAGGTAGAATAGGTCTATTATGCATGTTGCAGATCAAGCATTCCTGGCTAGTTAGAAGGGCAAAGGAAAATGGAGCTCTTCAACTACTAAGCAAAAATCTACTAATTCTGCACAATCAAAGAAAAAAAAAATGAAAAGAAATCAGAAAAGCAGAAAATTCTTTTGCAAATACTGTAAAGCAAATGATCATGTCATTAAGGATTGTCCAAAACTGGCTACTAAAGAGGCAAAGAAGAAAGAGGCCGGAATGGTTGTTGTAGAGGCCTCTACACTGAAAATAGAGTCTACTAATCTTGCGCACGATGAAGAATGGGCGTTTGCTACTATTTGCAATTTTGACCCATCTTCTCATGAGCAGTGCATGTCTGTAGTAGACTTTGTCCGTAGTAGACTCAGATGTTTGGTACTTTGATAGTGTGGCAACCAAACATATTACCTCGCAACGTAGTTTCTTCTCTTCACTAGAGTCTGCCCCTACAGGGAATATTGTCACATGCACCAACAACTCCTCTTATCCTGTCATGGGAGTTGGTAAGATCATTTTGATTACTGGTGATGGTAGTTCTTTCACTTTTTCAGATGCTTTATTTGTGCCAGGGATCAAGAAGAATCTGTTATTAGTTTCAGCTTTAGCCAAGATTGGCTTGGTTGTGAAATCTATTGACGACAGATGTATAGTTCATGATTTGTCAAATGGTGACATGATTATTGCTTCTCGCATTTTATCTCATGGGCTCTATAAGCTCATAGATTATGAAAAATCTATGAATGATTCAGCATGTGCAGTACATGATTCTCAGGCTATGTCAGATGCAAAGATTTGGCATGCATGCTTTGGTCATCTGAATTTTACTAGTTTGCTACACTTGCAAAAATCTAAAATGATGTCCTCTTTGACCAAGCTTGAGGCACCCGGTAAACATGTATGTGAAGGTTGTATTGCGGGCAAAATGCAGTGCTCCTCATTTCCAAAAGATGGTTCAGTTCAAGCTACGTAGAAATTGCAGCTTGTTCATAGTGATGTCTATGGTCCTATGCAGACTCCCTCTTTTGGAAATTATTTTTACTTCATGACTTTCATTGATGATTTTTCCAAGCATGCATGGGTATATCCATTGAAAGCAAAGTCTGAAGTGTTTATGTGCTTCAAACAGTTTCTGGCTTTGACTAAAAATTTGTCAGCATGTAAAATGGGCACCCTCTGTTCTGATCGAGGGTGGAATATATGTCTTCTGACTTTAATGCATTTCTAGCTGAAGATGGGATAAAACATCAGTGTACAGTGTCGTATACACCTCAACAGAATGGAGTTGCTGAACGGAAGAACAGGTCACTCATGGAGATGGTGAGGTGTATAGTCAAGAGTCAAGCTTTACCACATAGTTTCTGGCTTGAGGCTGTTATGTGTGTAGCATATGTAGTTAACAGGTGTCCCACTAAAGCATTGCACTCTATCACTCCATATGAGGCTTGGCATGGTCGCAAGCCATCTATTGTCATCTGCGTGTTTTTGGTTGTTTGGCATATGCATTAGTGTCTGAACAACATCGTAAGAAATTGGATGATAAAGCAGTAAAATGTATTTTTATTGGGTACAATTTTGAAAGTAAAGGCTATTGTCTGTATCATCCATAGACTAAATGCATTCTGGTTATCCGTGATGTTGTCCTTGTGAAAGATGCTATTCATCCATTGCTTTCATGTACTAAGGAGACATCTATTAGCTCCAAAGACATGTATGATACTTTGCTGCCTCTTTTTATAGGTGGATAGTCTAGTGCTGGTGCTAATGAGGCAACTTCTCAGCCTTTGCAAGTTTCATGTGATGATGCAGATCATTCCATTTTTTATGCAGATTTACATGATGCACTTGTTGATGAGAGAGCTGATATTGAGCATTCAAAAATTATGCCAAAATGGATGGTGCAAACTTTGCGTGATAGCAAATTAGATGCACCTTTGTCATATTGTACTCGATTAGGCTCCCATAGTGCCTCTTTTGCATCAAATTGCTATCTTATGGCTGCCTTTAGTCTCTATGATGAGATTGAACCTATTTCATTTGATGAAGCACAAAAGTCTCAACAATGGATGGCTGCAATGCAATCTAAATATGATGTTATCATGAAAAATGGTGCGTGGTCTTTATGTGTTGCCTCCTGGCAAGAAGGCCATTCGCACTAAGTGGATATACAAGCTGAAGCATAAACTTGATGGAACAGTTGACAGGTATAAGGCTAGGCTTTTTGCAAAGAGTTATGTGTAGGAAAGAGGCATTGATTTTGATGAAATTGTTTTCCTTTCTTTTTTCTCTTTCAAGGAACAAGGGCTAAAGTGAGACCTCTAAGCTAAAGTGAAATCTCTCCTTGATCTCTAAGCTAATTTCCACTTTCTCCTTTCCTTAAAAGAGATATTTATGAATTCATTTGCTCCTCTCTTCCATAGCTAGTGCATAATCCGTCACTACATGCATTCCTATGAACATGGAGAATAAATCTCCCATAAATAATGAAGATGTACGATGAAGAGTGGAGGAAATAAATTCCTTGTAAGGGTCAAAGCCATATGCTAAAATGGTCAGCAATGATATGAAATGATACCATGATAAACACATATGTATCCGTACTAAAGAAGTATCTCTACCAGTTATCCTCTATGCATGCATCTATATGATCCATCCACACTAATGGAATTATCCTCCTTGAGACTATAAAGTGAGTATGTGATATTAATTGTGATAAAATCACCCATCACATTATCTATTGGAAGAAGAAATCTTCTCTAAACTATGAAGGATAACTTCCAGTTCTAAGGTACTAAGAGCTCTCCTCTGATCTAGTGAGACATGCCGCCATGAATGATGAGTCTTTTTCTCCCTGATCATAGAAGAAGACTGCTCAAAGGGAAGTTGTTTCCACCATCCTATACCAGTGGAACCTTCTTCCAACTCATCGTGTCATACCTACACTAAACTGAATATATATTCCATATATATCATGGAATATGTGGGTGGAGTCTACTCGAATCACATAGGATAGCTTGTGCACATTCCTAATGGTGAAGGTACATGTCCTTTCCCTTAGCAATCCTATGGTCTAAATCCATAAGGATTATATGTAGGGATCCTATTACTAATGAAGTTGCCTTATCTGTAATGCTTTGATGGTCCTAAGTCCATCAGGTAAATGCATACAAGCATGCTTACACCTTATTGATGTTTGCAGAGAAGGCATGTTTCCATGACAAACAATTCTTACCTAAAGGTAAGTGCGTATATAATGCCATGAGGTGGCAAAAATTTTAATAGCATTTCCTCGGAAAAATGGAGTTCCAAAACATTTTAACCATAAAAATCAAGTATAAGACCTTGCAGGCCCATGGCACACATGCCATCCACTATAACATAGGGCTTGTCAAGACCATGGCATGCATGCCATATACTCATACAAGAACTCAATAACCTGCAAAAACATGAAACGCTAGCAACCACATCTTGCTTGCATATCCTTGTACTTCTTGTAATTATCTTTCTTGCAAACAATCAGATTGTATACTCCTAGCAAGTTGATCCATACTTTTAGAATTAAAACAATGATCAACTTTGATGTATGCATTCCAATCCATGCATGTACATATAAAACATGCCAAAACATAAATTAAAATGCATGAAAATATAAATCATACATCCCTGAATGACATTGCTCCAAACTTTAATCAGCCATTTGAAGCTTCAAACTTATTTGTTAAACCTTCAATGTCTAGAATATCAAGCCCGCTAGAGTATTTTTTACTTGCATAAATAGTCCATTTGAGTTTTCCCATGCCTTTTTTATTGGGATCTAGTTATGGGGATTGTGTTGACCACCATGGCATGCACCCGCAAGTTCATTTGAATTCATTTCCAATAACCAAGCTTGTTGTCAAGCTTGGTAAGAGCCCTCTCCCACCTCTGACCCATAGATACATCAAAGTCCAATGGGATATCCAAAAGAAGAAAGATTTTACAATTGGGTATCTCTTGACACCCCTATTCTAGCAAAAATTGTGGTGGGTGTCCAATAATAGCCTTGAACATAGTTTTTCAGTGGTTTATTTTTTATCCAAAGGGTATTTAGACAATGCCATAAGAAGGAGACATTGTCCAAATCATTATGTATGAAAGCATTTGTGTCATGAGTTAACATCCTCGTGAGCATCTATTCTTGGCTATTAGGCACTGCAAGTCCATGGATTTGGACAATATGGGCATGATGGTTAACTAGTCAACTAAGGACATCGATAACAGTAACAAAAAGTAGTGGAGCCAAGGGGCGACCTTGTCTAATCAAGTGTTTTAGTCTAGTTGATTGAGAGAGGTGGCCATTAATATGAATGTGATCATAGGCATTTCCCATAAGCCTCAAGATCATCTTCATAAACTTTGGTCCACATCCAAAGTCTTTCAAATATTCAAGAAAGAAGTCCCACTCTAGTCTATCATAAGCTTTGTTGAAGTCAATTTTGAGAAGGAGAACATCCTTCAAGGATTCCTTCACAAAGACAAGTCCTTCCCAAACATCGATGATGACCTCAAGGATGGACCTACCCTTAATGAATCCTCTTTAATCCTCATTGATCCATGACATTAGGTAGCTTGAAACGCGCTTAGAGAGAACCTTAGCATAGATCTTTTATCTTCTTTGTAGCATTGTAATTGATCTCCTGTTTTGAATCATGTTTTTATAGTCTTTTTTGTGAATCAGTTTAATTACACCTTTGTTGAGACATACAACGCTCCAATGGCCTCCTACCAAACCAATCATAAAAGGTCAACAAAACCTACTTGAAGGACTTGAAGAAGTCATTGACGAGACCATCTAGACTTGGGATTTTACCATTTGGAAGAGAATCAATCGCTTCTAAAATCCCCATGTTGATGAAAGGAGAATCAAGAAGTGGCAACATATTTTATAGTATTCTTTTGGCTCTAACTCTAGAGATGGCAACCATACAATCTTGTATGTGAGGAGAAAGCACTCGTATGGTATTTTTTTATCTCTAACTCTTGAGATAGTGGCCATACAATCTTGCCTATGGGCTACAGTTCTTGTGTTGTAGGATCAATAATTTTTTATTTCTATAGAGTGGAAGTTTGGTTGAAGTCTACTCTCTTTGAAGTCCTACCCAAAGGAAGGTTGAAGCCTTGACCTTTGCCTCAAGAGGTGAGAGGCCCAACCTCTCGAGCTACGATGTGTGGACATTGAATGATCAAAATTTGGTACTAGAAATAAAAAAACATTCATTTATTCACAAAAGAGTTGCTTTTCTATGGACGTAATTTGGAAAAAAATCATACTCTTTTAGAAGCCTATGTTGGAGTTAGACATCTATGAAAGCACCCGAACATCACAAGGAAGAAGGAGAAGCTTGGAGCACAACACACAATACTGAATGTATTATCACTAGATGTACAAAGATAAGTGACTTGTTAGGGCAATAGGCACATATACAAGCCGAGGGAAAAAACCTCCTAAGAGGGAAAAAATTACCTCGGCAGTTCTAGTGTGTTCACACACATCACTACCTAAATATATCAAAAAATCCCCCTTGGGAGTGATGTAGTGAACAACGAGCCAACACTCATGTATAAAGAAGTGCCAAGCTATTATAAATCCACAAAAGGAAGTAAGCCCAAAGCTTTGCGAAAAGCTTCAAACTTCTCCCTAGGCAGAGCCTTCGTGAAAAGGTCTGCAATGTTCTCCTACATGGTCACATATGCCAAGCTGATCTCTCCAATGGAGAGCCTCTCCCTGACATAATGATAATGCACCTCAATGTGATTAGTGTGAGCATGGGACATAGGGTTCCTCGCAACTGCCAATCTGCTCTGACTGGTAGTGAAGATGGTGGTGGAAGAAGATTGACCAACACTCAAATCTGCCATAAGGCATCTGCGCCACACACACTCAACAATCACTATGAAAGCTTCCTTATAATTAGCCTCACAACTGGAAGTGGCCACAATAGGCTGCTTCTTGTGCAATCAAGATATGCATGAGCTACGAAGCATGAAGCAAAAGCCACTAGTGGACTCATGAGTTTCATAGAAACCAGCCCAGTTAGAGACAAAAAAAGCATGTAAATCTGGCAGTAGTGATCCCTCCCTTGGGATAAAATAAGCCAAGTAGCTGGGTACCACTCAAGTAGCGAAAGATGTTCTTAACTACCTGGCAATGCTTGACACCTGGGCAATGCATAAACTTGCTCATTTACGAGATAGAAAACTGAATATCTGGCCAAGTAATGCATAAGTAAATCAAGCATCCAATAGGCTGCTGATAGAGAACAACATCAAATGCTTCTACAACATCATGAAGACTTAATCATAAACCTGTCTCCATAGAAATGGCAATAGGCTTACAATCCTCAAGGCCAAAATGCTGTAATAATGTGTCAATATACTTTGTTTGCCACAAAGTTCTTTCGCCATCAACATACATAAAGTGAATGCCCAAATAATGATGCAAGTGCCCCAAATCGGACATCTCAAACGAGGCATGAAAATCAGCCTTAAAATCAGCAATATGCTTCTCAATAGGGCCAGTGAGCAGCATGTCATGAACATCAACCACAACGATTCCCATTTGGACTGTGCTCAAAACCTTGTGCAATCAGATAGGCATGTATCTTTTCATACCAAGCACGTGGTGCTTACTTTAAACCATTTATTGCCTTCCTTAACTTGCACACCTGGTTTTTATGCCCTTTCTGCACAAAGCCACGTGGCTGAAAAACATACACTTCTTCATGCAACTCAACATTCAAAAATGCAATTTTAATGTCCAATTGATGTACATTCCAACCATGATGAGATGCAAGTCCACAGATGCTATGAACAATAGTCATTCGGTATGTAGGTGCAAAGGTCTCATCAAAATCAATGCCTCTTTCTTGTGCATAGCCCTTTGTAACAAGCCTAACCTTATACCTATCAATTGTTCCATCAGGCTTACGCTTCGGCTCGTATACCCACTTAGTGCCAATGGCCTTCTTACTAGGAGGCAAGTCACATAAAGTCTAGGTACCATTTTTCATGATAGCACTATGAGAGCTTGAACGAGTACAATATGATAGAGGTGCATCTAATTTGTTGTCACACAAGTCTACCCTAGCCATTTTGGCATAGCTTTTGCCTCCTCAATATCAGCTCTCTCATCAAAAAGTGCAGCACATAAATTTACATCAGAAATGGAATGATCTACATCATCACATGAAACCTATAAAGGCTGAGAAGTTGCCTCATTAGGACCAGCACTAGACTATCCACCTATAAAAATAGGCAGCAAAATATCATACATGTCTTTGGAGCTAATAGATGTCTCCTTATTACATGAAAGTAATGATGGAATAACATCTTCCACAAAAACAACATCATGGCTAACCAGAATGTGTTTAGTCTGTGGATGATATAGATGATAGCCTTTGCTTTCAAAACTGTACCCAACAAAAATATATTTCACTACTTTACCATCCAATTTCATGCGATGTTCAAGCATAATGCATATGCTAGACAACCAAAAACATGGAGATGAGCAACAGATGGCTTGCAACCATGCCAAGCCTCATATGGAATGATAGACTATAGTGCTTTAGTGGGATACTTTTTAAGTACATATGCTCCACACATAATAGCCTCAAGCCAGAAACTATGTGGTAAAGCCTAACTCTTGACCATACACCTCGCCATCTCCATGAGTGACTTGTTCTTCCATTTAGAAACTCCATTTTTTTGAAGTGTACATGGCACTCTACACTAATGTTTTATCCCACATTGATCCAAAAATGCATTAAATTCAGAAGACATATATCCCCCCTCGATCAAAATGGAGGATGCCCATTTTATATGCTGATAGATTTTCACCCAAAACAAAAAACTATTTGAAGCACATAAGCACTTTGGACTTTGCTTTCAATGTGTATACCCATGCATGCTTGGAAAAATCATCGATGAAATTCATGATGTAAAGATAGTTCCCAAAAGAAGGTGTCTGCATAGGACCACAGACATCACTATGAACAAGCTGCAATTTTTTAATAGCTCGAACTGAACCATCAGCCTTGACATACATGTTTACCGGGTGCCTCAAGTTTGGGCAAAGTGGACACCATTTTAGATTTTTGTAGGCATAGCAAACTAGCAAAATTCAGATTACCAAAGCATGCATGCCAAAGCTTTGCATCTGACATAGCCTAAGAGTCGTGTACTGCACATGCTGAATCATTCACATATTTTTCATAGTCCATGAGCTTATATAGCCCACAACATAAAATTCCACAAGCAATAATCACGTTGCCATTAAGAGATCATGAACTGTACATCTATCATCAACAAATTTCACAAGCAAGCCAATATTGGCTAAAGCTGAAACTGATAACAGACTCTTCTTGATCCCTTTCACAAATAAAACATCCGACAATGTAAAAGAACTACCATCAGCAGTAGTCAGAATGATCTTACCAACTCCCATAACAGGATAAGAGGATTTGTTGGGACATGTGATAGTATTCCCTATAGGGGTAGGATCAACTGAAGTGAAGAAACTACATTTGTGAGGTGATATGTTTGGTTGCCCCACTATCAAAGTACCAAACACCTGAGTCTATTACACACATATGCTACTCATGAGAAGATGGGTCAAAATTGCGAACAGTAGTAAACACTTATTCTTCATTCTGCACAAGATTAGCAGACTCTGTTTTTGGTGTACAGGCCTCTACAACAACCATTCTAGCCTCTTTTTTCTTTGCCTCTATTGCAGCCAGTTTTGGATAGTTCTTTATGACATGATCATTTCCTTTACAGTACTTGCAAAAGAATTTCTGCTTTTCTGATTTCTTCTCATCTTTGTCTTCCTTCTTTGAATGTGCAAGGTTTGTAGATTTTTGCTCACTAGTAGATGAGCTCCATTTACCTTTGCCTTTCTGACTAGCTAGGCAAGCTTGATTTGCAACATGCATAATGGACCTGTTCTATCTAGATTGATTTTCCTGCAACACAACAAAGACTAACTCTTCAAATGTCAAGGCATTTGGACTGCCTTTCATCATCAAACAAAGAGTAGAAGCAAAACTTTGATATGAATCAGGAAGACCATTTAGAAGGGTCTGCATAAGTGAACTATTTAGTATAACTTCATCAACATAAATCAACTGTTCCTTCAAGTCTTTGATCTTTCTCAAAAAACTGTCCATAGAATCACCTTCATTCATGTTCTCACTCTCCAACTGTTTTCGGAGGTAAGCAACATGAGCCTCATTCCATGCCTGGTATAAAGTGGTAAGTGTATCCTAAGCATCCTTTGCTGTTCTGCAAGAGCGAATGTGAGGAATAATGGCATGTTTGATAGACAAGGCTATCAATGCATGTGCCTGAGCATCTCTACCATCCCAATGAATTTGCGCTTCAGTAGGTGTAGCAGGAACTGCAACACGAATAGGAATCTAAAGAATATTAGCATCTTGAATGCCATCTACATCAACTTTAATACCTATATTTGTAGGTGTAATAGGATGTTTTTCAACACCCTACACAATATTCCATATTCCTTTTGCAACCAATACGGATACATCATATAAGCCCATAATGGGTAATTCGTACCATCCAACTTATCCTTAATAGCCAACATAGGAAATACATCACTACTTTTAGCCATGGCCACTGACTAAAATACGTAGAAAAATTATTGCATCTGAAAATGGTGAACAGAACCACCCTGTCGAGTTTTGCCAAACTTATAACAGACTTTGAGACGCTTATACTCGCGAACTGAAACCTGTATATATCTTCGGCACAAAAAGACAAAATAGCCTACACAAGCACTATGATAGTGCATTGAGAGGTCAGAACGAGCTCAAATCACGATTTTGGCACCACAGAGTGAAGACGTTTTGATATGCTAATCACCCTAAGTATTCTCACAATTTTTGTGTGATTTTCAGATTGTGAATGGAAGAGTGTTGATAATGCCCCAGATGAAGCAGCAACATCCTCTAATACCAATTGTCTGAGTTATACGTCTACGAAAGCATGCGAACAACACAAGGAAGAAGGAGAAGCTTAGAGCGCAACACAATACTCAATGTATTACCACTAGAATGTACAAAGATAAGTGACGTGTTAGGGCACTAGGCGTATATACAAGCCGGGGGGAAAAACCTCGTAAAGAGGGAAAAAAGTGTCCTGGTGCTCCTAGTCTGTTCAACACATCATTACCTAAATATATCAACAGCCTAAAGTTTATATTTCATTTTTATGCTCTCTCACTTTCTATACCAAGTTTGGTGCTTTGCAAAGAAAATTTAATCGTTTTAGTTTTCTGGGTCTCCCATTTTTCTTGCTACATAGACTGTCGTCTATCTCCTTCAACCATACAGAACACAAGCTCGAAGGAATGAATTTATTGGGAGTAACTTTTTGAAGATGGTCCATTAATTTCTCTCTTCAGAGCTTTATGATGCACAAGCTTCTTATTGTCAAAACCTTGTGGGAGTGGGCGGTTGACCTTCTATGAACAAAAAACCCTGAAAGGATTGTAATAAAGAATTCCCTTCTTCTTGTATAATATAGATGATGCAAGACTTGGTATATCTCCCATAACTTGTGGACAACTTGCATAGGGCTCTCAAAAGAAAATAATAAGATGAAATTCAAGTGATGCACACACTTCAGCTCTCACCACTATTTCCGTCAAAAGAATACTTCATAAATGTTGTTGTAGAACATCAAATCTGGCTTGGGAGGTGCTTGAAGACGTCTTTCAAACTCACAATGAGTATGTTGAAAGAACATCAAAATATGCAGAAACATATTACCTACTTTTTCTTCATTCAGCACTTCACTCGATTCATTAGTCTTCTCGGGATGGTTGCTCATTATGTATAAGTTTCCGATGCAATAGGCCCCCTTCAAACTTTATTGTAATTCGAAATTAGCCGAAATTTCTTTGGTTGTTGTGTTAATGGAGATAGTTCCAAGCACTTTGTAAGGACTTTTTGTCATTTGTAATTTGAAGCCATCAAGAGTTCTCGTGCAACAAATTTTATGCTTCTTCTTTTTTAGCTCTTTCTTGGATCATTTCTAAAATTCCTTGATCGGTAATTGCTACAAGCATGTGACTTATCTTATTGTCTAAGTGAAAACCAAACTTCCCAAATTTCCAGTCCTTTTCTTATTAAAAAAAAAAGGCAATTATTGGGATTTTTTTCTGACATTTTGATGTAATTGTTTGGAAATTTCTTGTGCTATATTTAAGTGAATCTGATGGCATACATGCATTCTAACATTTTAAATAGTTAAATAGTCTCAATTGTTTCTTTTTATCATAATTCATTTTCAAGAAATTTCTACTTATTTAAACTTAAGTTCTCTACGAATTCTTTCTTGAAAGGATTGCGTGATTTCGGTTTACTCCAGAAAGTATCTCTATTGGATTTGTATAATCATTATAGAAAGGACATGTGGTCAGTGTACTCTTGGATTTGAGTCTTCGTAGATTTTTAGTTGAGAGATATCTTTTGGAATTCACAATTGCATGTGATCAAAAAGCTCACAAAAACATTATTCATAGATCTTAGAACCAAGAAATCTGTGTGAATGGGTTGACTTGGGAGAGATTTGTGTGCACAAAATAGAAAAGAATTGTTCAAACTACTGAAAACATCAAATCTTTCTACAAACCTTTGGGGATCATAGCACTATTTCATTCCTTTCATTTCCTTTCACTTGTTTGCTTTTCATTTTGGCATTAAGCATCACAAAACATTTGAAAGTGCTTATGAGACTTGGTTGAAGTTATTGGAAATGATTGAGTTTTCAAGTTTTGTTTTCTTTTATGGAAATCAAAAACTGATTGAGTCATGCGATTAGTTTTCTTGGGAAGTAATTAGGAGCACCTTTGGAAAATAACAAAATCATTTCAAAGCAAGATCAATTGAAGCTCTAGGTTTACGTTTTCTACTTTTTCACATTAGATTCTTCAAGAAAGAGACAAATAAAGAGATCCCAAGGTGGATTATGAGAAGAGATAGAAAACATGGAAATTTTGGAAGCGATTGAATCTCTGCCTAAAGGTCAAATCTCGGGCCTTGATAGTCTTATGAATGAGTTCTTTAAGAAATTCAAGCACATTCTAGTGGTTCCCCTATGCTTGGTCTAGAAAGGGGCTTTGAGATTTGGTGCATTATTGGGCTCCGTAAATGAAGGTGTGATTAAGATATTACACAAGAAAGAGATTAAATGTAGAATAAACAAATGCTGACCTATTACAATGCTTCAAATGGGATACAAGGTTTTTGCTAAGGTCCTACCAAAATAAAATTCTTGCCACCTTGTCTCTTGGATAAACCATGATCATAAAGGTTTTATTAAGACTAGGTTCATCCTAGAGGATTGATGTGTGGGAAGGTTCAACTATGTGAAGGAGTCTTCTCAGAATGTCCTCTTCCTCAAGATTGATTGATAAAGCATATGACAAACTCAAATGGGATTTCATTCTCCTATCTCTCAAAGATATTGATGACTATTCCAAATTTATAAAAATGATTTCTATGCTTCTGGGAGACACCATCACTCTTATAAACATTAATGGCTAGCTCTCTCAGTCGATCTTTTTAAAACACTCCATTTGGCAAGGTTTCCCATTGGCTCAAATTCTCTTTGCTATTGCAATGGATGGCCTCCATTGCATGGTTAACCATCCTGTTCATATAGGCTAGATTCGTTAGCTCTCTTCTGCATAGGCCATATCCTATGATTATAAAAATCTTTGCTCATGAAATGAATGTGTTCCTACATAATGACTCTCGAAGAATCACCACCTTTTGGTGTTGTCTCAAAACCTTCTATGAAGACTTGGGGTCTGGAACAAACCACATGAAGACTATGTTCAAGTCCTTGCTGGGACTACTTCCACAATTTCTTCTTGACCAAGGTTGTAGGGAGCTTTCCACCAGGCAACCCTTCTAGCTATTGGGAATCTCGATGGGCTTTGGCATCTCGATGGGCCAACACTGGGATTGGGTGCTGGCTAAGCTCGAGAACAAACTTTGTTACTAGAAGGGTATGTAACTTAATGTGATTGGATGTGCTATAGTGAGCAATAGGTTCCTCACCTCTTAGATTATTTACTTTTTGACCCATTGGAAACCAAAAGACAAAGAAATTGTCAAACTGGAAAGAATTTGCATAAATTTCTTTGGTTGAGTGATCCCAATAGAAGGGGGTGCCAAAAATCAAATGGGAAGAAAAGAGACTCTAGTGGTTTGGGCATCCTGGATATTGAAGTATGGCCAAAAGATCAGCTTAAGTGGATGATTAAGGCTTGGAGTACTCAGAAGGCAAGTTGTGAGCCAAGCTAATCTTTAGAAACAAAGATTCTCTTACTCTCACTAGTGTACCTTGATGGAAAGGCCTTGAATTGTTCACGCTCTTGTTCTCTCCCTTTTTAGTGACTCCGAGAGTGTAAAATCTAGTCTTCTCCTTTTGGAAGGGTTGGAATATGAATATTATGAAACCTTAATGCATGGTAAATAACAATTGGAAGTGGGTGTTTGGTATAAGGTAGAATGATTCTATAATCATGGAAATTAAGGAAGTTAGCTCATATACCTCAAAAGAGTGAAGAAAATATGGAATAGAGGGTTTTGCATGTTGAAATACCAAATCACATTAAAGAGTTGAATTTAAAGATTGGTGCATCTTAAGACACAAAATCAATGCTTAGGATGACTCAAAACCTTGCCTCCTTCTCGAAGTATCAAAAAGAACGTGGACTATCATTTATCACTTAATCGAAAGTGGTGTTGGGATTGTTCTTGGCTCAAATGGGATTTTAAGTTCAAGGACCTATGGCACCCTCTTATACAAAATAAGAAATGAGTCCTTATGTGGAAAATTCTCCACAATGAACAAAATTTGTAGGGAGGTCAGTGGTATAAACAATGCAATCATGATAGGGAAGAACTGGGCCACCCTTTCTTTTCCTACCCTAGGAGTTACTTGATGTGGTAGACCCTCAGCCATGTGCTTGCTTTGTTGAGTCAAGATAATTAGAAGCAAGCTATACTTTGGGAAACAATCCGCTACTCCTCTACATTATGAAATGACATTAGAAGTGAAGCTCTCTACAAGGTTTGAAAGGAAAGATGCATGGCCAACTTTGATAATCACCCAAATAATGGTCAATGGAAAAGTCTCTTGGTTACTTAGGTAGAAGAACTAGGAATTTTAAGAAATCATCATCCTTTATAGAAGTACATCATATACATGCTTAACGCATAAGGTTCTCTAATTGGACTATTCTCAAAACCATGTGCAATCAAGTAGGCATGTATCTTTTCATACCAATCATGAAATGCTTGCTTCAATCCATATAATGCTTTTTTCAACCTAGACACTTTGTTTTGATGCCCTTTCTACAAAAAACCATAGGGCAATACATACGCATCTTAATGTAAGTCACCATTCAGGAATACAGTTTTAATGTCCAACTGATGTACATTCCGACCATGATGATATCTAAGTGCACAAATGCTATGAAAAATAGTCATTTGGCATGTGGGAGCAAAGGTCTCATCGAAATCAATGCCTCTCTCTTAAGCATAACCTTTGGCAACAATCCTTACCTTATACCTATCAACTGTTCCATCAGGCTTATGTTTCAACTTGTATAACCATTTAGTGTCATTGGCCTTTTTGCTTGGAGGAAAGTCACATAAAGCACAAGTACCATTTTTCAAAATGGCATCATATTTTGATTGCATAGCAGCCATCCAATTTTTTGATTTTTGTGCTTCATCAAAAGAAATAGGCTCGTTCTCATTTTAAAGACTAGAGATAGCCATTGCATAGCAATCTCATGCAAAAGGAAGCACTATGAGAGCCTGAAAGAGTACGATATGTCAATGCTACATCTAATTTTCTATCTCTCAAGGTCTTCACTTAGGCATAGATTTTGCCTCCTCTATGTCACTCCTCTCATCAACAAGTGCATCATGTAAATCTACATAAAAAATGGAATGATTTGCATCATTATCTAAAACTTATAAAGACTGAGAAATTGCCTCATTTGGACTAGCACTTAACTATCCACCTATAAAATGAGGCAGCAAAGTGTCATACACCTTTCTAGAGTTAATTGAAGTGTCCTTGGCACATGAAAGTGATGGTTGAATTGCATCTTCCACAAAAACAACATCACAACTAACCAAAATGTGTTTATTCTATGGAATAGTAGAATCTTCTATGGGTATCGCTCTTTTGATTTATTTTGGAGGTGGTAACAGAGGATATTCTTCTATTCATATGGATTGGTAATCAACATGCATGCTACTAGGTCTTGTTGTTTCCATAATGTTTCATTTTAGAAATTACTCTCAAAAATCTATTAAGATAAGGAAAACACATGTTAATATTGTCGGATATATAAGATCACAGTCTGCAAGACCGTGGTCCCTTTCCAATACTGATATGAATTCTTGTACGCAACCCTTGTCGTGCATTGTGTAATGAGCTTTGATGTGTCTATTGCAAGTCTCTATACCAACTTGTATGCATACTTTGGCTTGTGCATGTTCTAAGCATTGTGCAAGAGATCTAAGGGAAGTTCATCTAGATTTTTTACATGGTTGGATTTGCAATTACCAAATTTATGTGTAAGGTGATGCTTCCTTATGGAATCACAATTATGTGTGGAAGCATTACAACTATAATCAATATTACATGAGACAAGTTTTTGGAATAATGGAAATATTTTTACATTAGAGGAATGTAAATTAGAGGATGCTTTAAGTTGGTCATGGTGTTGTTTAGACATCCATTTCCACACAATTGAGTGGTGATGAGTACAAGTTTTATAGGTTTATTGAGATTGAGGCCTATTAGAGATTTGAATATGACATGACTACCTAGTTTTAGCTAAGTGGGGAGTTTGATTGGTGCATATTGGGACCTTCAAGCAAGCATTGAGCACCTAGATGCACGAAGTATTGGGGCATGCCTTTAGAATTTGTTAAGGTAACCATATTTGTGTTTTTGCACTAGTTGATTTCCTTGAATTTGGGCAATCGATCACCTTGTTTGGTGTCTTATCATGGGTTTGGCTTCTTTAGAAGAGCATTGGGTTGCTTCTATTTCTTCACCCACATCTATTTCATGTTTAACAAATATCAATTCCTTCATAAATGTGGTGTTTGAGATTGACATAGGGGTTGTTTCATATGGTTACTACAGTTAGCACTGAGCCTAGAGTTGTGCATTAGCTATAGGTTCACTTGCATTTGGAAAAGGAGGGGCCACCCACACTCACATGGCTTGTCCATTAAGGATTGAATCATCATGCACACTAGAATTGGGAGGATATATGAAGTGTGTGGACTTGGAACAAGAAGGGTCATATCCTTCCAGTTCAATTGTAAGACACTGCTAGTAAACCCAAACTTAAAGGAGTCATTTCCTAAGGTTTAGGTCTATCGCATGATCATATATCTAATCTTGGCCTAATACTAAAGGTTCTGTAAGATCTTCATCATGGAAGACTAAAAGCTTGATTGTCAAGGGAATGTCATGCAAGATAACAAGAACTTCCACCTCACCCAAGAAAGAGGTCTCAAAACCTCCTAATATGATGAGGTATGCATCTATTGGATTCACATGTATCCCAAAGTCTTGACAAAAGGAGTATCTAGCGGCACTTGTGGAGGCTCCTCAATCAATCAGGACTTTGATATTCCTAATTGTACTACCCCATCCTAGTTTGACTGAGATGAATGTTCCTGTATCTATAATGCCAAGGTTGGTATTCATACATATTTGGCACATTTCCATGTGATAATGAGGGCTATTGGGATTGGGTAGCAAGCCTTGTTGTCTTAACTTGAATCTTCCAATTCACTCTTTCACCTTTGCTTGTGCTTCTTCTCTAGTTCTCAATTCTTGTTCCTTTTGTTTCATGGCTTTATTCAATCATGTAAGCATCTCATCTATTAAGCGTTCCTATTAGAACTTCACTCTACATCCACTAAATCAGCTTAGAAATACTTCACCTTCTAATGTGGCTTGCTTAATAGCACCACTTGTGGAAATTCTATTGATGATCGTGGCTCCATAACCACATTTTTTTCAACTTATAGTAGTATTATTTTAGCGGATATACCAATACAAAATAACCAACTTCTAAACCTTTGTCTTCAGTATGAGCATCAAAATAAGCCATTTTCATTTTAGCGCATATATCCTTGTTGCTGCATGTCTCGTCTCTCCTAAGGCTCTAGATCATGCTGCATGTAAGATCCTCTCTCTTAAAGTTCTAGATCCATAATTCTAGAGGATAGCTCATGTTATTTCCATTGATAATATTGTGCTACTTTTAAGCTAGCTATTAAGAAATCTAGGGATAGCATTGCATTTGTCCAAATACCATCTCTATGGCATTGAATACCATCATATAAGTCACCCAATAAGCCCAAACGACATGATGAATTAGTTTGTCCCAATCAGAATGTTTGCTATCTATGAGCATCAATACATTGCATAGGATCTTACTCATACTTTCTACTTGTTCATTAGCCTGTGGGTGATAAGGGGATGATTTCTTGTGTATAATCGTGAATTATTGAAGTAGATATTCAATGACTTCATTCAAGAAATGCATGCCTCTATCACGAACTAACTCAATGGTAACCCCTATCTCATGAATACATTCTTGAATAGGAATTTAGCAGTCATCTGAGCATCATTCTTATGTGTAGATCTTACTTCTATCCATTTGGTTAAGTAACATTCAAGCAGCCACACACATGCACATGCACACACATGCACATGCACACACATGGACCCATGCACACACATGGACCCATGCACATACACATAGATGGACACATCCACATGCACACACACACACATATGCACACACATACAAACATGCACACACATACAAACATGCACACACATACACACATACACACATGTACATGCATAGATACACATGCACATTATTTAGAAGGGTTGCCAATGATGCATTTGTTTGTGCCTTTAGTAACCCCATGCAGAAGATACTTTCAAAGATAGTGGCTTGTCAACTTTCCTTTCTTCAACTAAGTGGCATTCCTTTGGGGATGTCTCTCCTCTAAAAAACTTGTTCAGAATGTCTTTCAGACTTGTTGATTAGTGTACCTCCATATAATGTGATTCTATTGCATATGGATTAAAGGTAAGCCTTATGGCATAAGATGAAGTATTTTCTTTGCAAAGAATAGGAAAAGAAATGGATAAGTCAATAAGAAATGGTGTGTGACAATGTATTAGCATACTTGGTCATTAATTATTGTACCCGACACATTTGATGTCATTCCATGCTACACTAGGGATGATCTTTTGGTGTTGGTTGCAGATACCAAACATCTCCACCATACATTATAACTTTTCACCAACAAAAAAAGGCACTTTGGTAGATATGGATACATAATGTGAAAAATCTATTGGTTCAAAGAAAGGATTCACCATGATGTCTTTGCCCATGGCATGCACTATCTGGATTAAAGTCCTAAAAATGTAAGTATTGTTTCAAGTGCATTCTCGAAGAACTAGAGTCAAATCAACTTGCTAAGTGCCCACTTTCTAGGGCCTCCACAATTGCATCCGGATCCATTGTTCACCATAACTACTCCCTTCCTCAAATTTTTTCACCATAACTGATCCGTTGTAACCATAATTGATCCATTGTTCACCACAACTTCTCCCTTCCATAACTGATCCATTATTCGTCATGCACTTTCAAACATAACATAAAATCAATCAAATCAATGAAAATGCCATATCTAAAAACAAACTAGATATTCACTCGTAGAGCATCTAAAAACTTTGTTTTTTAGGTAATTGATTACAATGTTTCCATTTGGAGATGAATTGTCATCTTCTCAATACGTGGAAAGACAATCACTAGAAAGGTTGTTGATAGTTCTATTGAGGTTTGTAGAACTATTGTTGCTAGTATTGATTTTGGTACCTATAAGATTGCTAGTAGGTTTTTATAATTGCCTATTTGTTATAAGGGCAATCATGAGCTAGATGATTGGTGTACTTTCTCTTAAACGTGCAGTAGTAAAAACTTGGGCTAGTTGTAGCCTACCCTTGCCTAGGGAAAGCATTTGCCATGTCATCTCCTCCACAAGTATAGCAATGCTTTACAACGATTGCTCTCTAGGCATGTTTGTTTTGAAGGTTTCCTCCCAACTTTTCAACTACAAATTCTACAATTTCCTCCACAGATGAAGAGATCTTTGAAACAGTACTACATAAATAATATGACCCTTTATAGAGTTTCAAAAGTTCTAGTTCCTCCCCTAGGTTGTCCTCAATGTCAATGCATATCCTAACACATTGAATTAGGATATTTGGCTCTTTCAAGAACACATATGACCTAAGCTTTCCACTTAGAATTCCCTTTGCAAACAAAAACATTGCTTGGCTTGCGTAGGTAACTGTTCGATGGAACATCTCTCAATATATTGTTTGAACCTACATCCTACTAACCTCACTATTTATTGAGGTTTCTATTTAAAACTATGAATCAAGGATGAAGTATTATGCCTAATTCCACTTTTTGAGAGCTCAATGATAAAGGCTTCTAGTGGTTGAGCTATCTCATGATAGTTTCCTAGGTATAATGGTTGAAACCATGCAAGGAAAGTGCCTTTCAAGGTTAATCCAAAAACCTCGAACTGAGTAAATAAATCCTCCAAATGTTCACCTCTAAGAACTTGCTTGAACTTGGCCATATTTTCATAAGGATCTCTTGTGCCATCAAAGTACTTCTTTGTGGTCTTTACTACTTAGGAAGGTCTCAATGTTCTAGAATGTTATGTTGATATAAGTAAGGGCAAATCTTTGATATCTCATGTCCTATTTCCTCTTGGTCTATCTCTCACTAGTTGAAAAATTCTTTGATCTGATCTTTCTTTACCTAAGTTATGTACAACACTCACTTCGAGGGATTCTTTTGATTTGTGTTTTTAAACACCTAATGGGTTTGAAGGTCCAACACTTGTTTGCTTATTAGAAGCACCTGGCTTATGGAAGGGAAACACTCTCTCTTCTTTCAACACATGAGATGACTTACTAAACTCTAGAACTTGGTATATCTGGTCCGAGTTGTGATCCAAATAGATTATTTTGCCTCAAGATTTTGGATCCTTGAACTCACATACCATGAACTCATCCTTGGTATAGAGCCTTGTTGGTCAAATTCTCCAAAAATCTTCTTTTGTATCATTATACACAAATATTTATATGCCCACACTGTCCTAGGGTACTTTAGATGTGGCAATGAGCCTTGTCGATACTAACTTTCCTCTAGATGAATGCAATCATATCATGGATCTAATATCCATTTATCAATGATGATTGCAAACATTTGCACAACATTTTTTATGCACTTGACCTTGAGAATTTATCTACATTAACAATGGAAATCTCGTTCGAACATTCTACTTACTCATTAGCTTATATAGGATGCAACATGCGAAGATCAATCATCATGGATACAGTACCAATTGAGCTCATGAATTTCAAGATATCTATCATCTACATTCTTGGCATGCATGCTCTCTCTTTCATGAGGTTGTAGAACGATCTCACATACCAATGACAAACTTCACTATGAAAAAACAAGGAATTGATTGCTCAATGCAAGGACATGATCCATAAAAGGACATTATAATATTGGACTTTTTAGATTTTAGTAACTTGCTTTGCATGGCCCATACATGTACTTCAAGCCATATCCAAAGCAATAGTGATAGCACAATTCTTAAAAGCAAGAAGATCATATCCAATATACATTTCCAAATCATAATACATGCTTATTGTGAGGCTACAATACATTTTGTCAACATTAAACATATTTTCTGAGAAGACTAGGAATGATAAAGAAAGCTTTTAAAACCCTTGTCCGCAAACTTCCACAGCTTTGTAAGTTTATGAATGTTGATATAATATTCCGAGTGGATCTTCTATTTGCATACAACCTTTTTAGTAAAGATAGCAATGTAGTCCACCATATTACAGTTACCCATAAGCCAAAGAAAATGGCATGATCAATCATAACAAAGGGTATTACAATCTAGAGAGGTTGATTGCTACTACAATTATCAAGATCATACTTGCCAATGTGATTTGCATTCCTATAGTACCAAGATGCAAACCCATATGCTCCTTGGCACATGATTATTAATCAAGTTTGATGATGAATCCTTTTCCATCCATGTAAGCCCAAAGAATAAGGGCTCTTCTCGAACAAGAAGGAAGTACAGAAGTCTATAGTACCATTGAGAAAGCTCATCTTGTTATATAGCTCATGTTGTTGTATACAAATTTTGTTTTGCCACTCAACACCACATCACTTTCCACTTAAATTCCATCCCCAACCCATGCACATTCCATCCAACTGTTTTCATAGGTTCACATTTGAGTATTAGGGATGTCAAGGTGTTTATTAGTTATGTGAGCATGGATTCAAGCTTCAATGTTTACATCCTCCTGATTGAAATTAGGATTTCATTTTGCCTCAATGTTTTCATCTTGTAGATGACTTGTGTAAGGCCATCCTCATCCATAGTTCTACTATTATTATACAACTGATGTCCTGGAGTTCATCCATGTTATAAGAGGGCGATGTTCTTGTTTTGAGTGTATGCATGTCAATGCAAAATCTTAGGATGTTGAAAGTGCAAGCTTGCGTTTGACTCCGAACCAAAATGTCCTTGGACAGATTATATGTGAATGTAGTCTTCCCATCAAAGACGAATCTGTTCTTGCCAAAAACTTGTTTTTCTTACACTTCTTTGCAGCCTGCCTAAGCAGATATAAGATTCGTTTAAATCCTAAATTATTCTCTTGGGAGAAACCACAACTTTTCACAATGGAAGCATAAGCCACTTAACGATCCACATTTCGGATGCATAAGAATGTTTCCCATTCTATGGATACACATAGAAGCTGTATCTAAAAAAGAAACATCAATGCTTCACAAAATGCAAATACTGTTCCTATTGCTTATCATCAAATCTGTATACTTCCCAAAGACTCCCAAATTTTTTTGAAGTTATCCCACAAGAATCAAAGCATATCTATAACTCTCTACCATACTGGGCACAAAAAGCTCTTTGATCAACTTTATTGATTTCCATTCCACCACAGTTCAAAACGATGATAGTTTTTCTTAGTCTCTTCATGAGTGGAAATTCAAAATTCTCATCCAGAAACAAAAATACTCTCTATTAGAGCATATCGAAAAACTAGGTCAAATTCATGTGCCCTCTCTATTGGGAAAGGGACACTCCCTATCAAGTACATTATAACAACTGCTGTCCCATACCTCATCTGGATGTAGCATAACAACTCTTGCCCTCTTGCGTGCTTCATCTTTGCATAAGATACCAGATAAAAATCTTTCATGGTTCTTAGGGCAGGTTTGAATCCATAACGCCTAGAGATTCACAGCAACAGCCATATCTCATAACAAAAGAGTATTAAGGGAGTGCTGCAACCCTGGCACTTCAGGGTATGAAGGCTCAGGACCGGCACCCCAGACAAATTGACGTTTGTGTGACATCTTTCAGCAGCATAAGATCAACAGCTCATCACTTCTCACACCAACAGCTTGTCTGTCAGTAGATTGTTAAGTTTGATAATAATCACAAACTGCTCTTGCAGTGGCATGCACGTCCAATCATACAGAATGGCTGATAGTCAGTCGGGTTCAGCCAATCAACAATACTAGAAGATTGTTGCACATGAGTTGGCCTGACCTTTTCCAACTTCACATTTTAGCAACCTGATGTTAGGAAGCACAACACTCAAAATGCATACTTAAATATACAGAGGTCAGTGCTAGAAGGTATGCCTTACTAGTACATACATGGTACTAAGTGCATTTTGCAATCATCATGTTTGAACAACCATATACATATCAAGTTGTCAAAACCATGCATGATAATGCTGGCTGAATCATGTATATAGTGCAATTTTCAGTTCTGTGAAAAACCCAAACTAAATACTGGTCTACCACAAAAAAACTCAAAATGTGCTCCTCAAGAAGGGACCAGGTAAATGAGACCCCAAGTCCCCCGTCCTTTCTGCAGAGTTTCCTGCAAAAAACAAAAGTTTTATGAAGCAACGATTATAACAGAGAACCGCAAGCACATCATAGTACAGTGACAGTTTTAAAAACGGGTTTTAAAACGTTTAGTACGTAGAATACTAAAAAAATGCAAAATAAAAATCAAGTATTATATTTCTTCGCAACATTTTTAATTTTTGTTTTTCATAATCAATGAGTAATGCATATTTAACATTCCTTTACCTATGTAATGTTAAAAACACATTTTATGATCTACAAACTACTACCTTATAGAACACAATACATGCCGCGGCTTAAGGGTGTCAGCCCGTAGGTATGCAACATCATGCATGGATCATGATTATAACCTCAATGGACTTAGAAAACATGAGATTTGAAAGTTGTAAACTTAAGATTGAATAATGAATTTGAATTTCAATATATGCCATGATTCATATGGGATAGTGATCACATACATGTCATACCAGAAAAGGGCAAAAATATATAAATGAATATCATGACTTGTAAGTTGTAAGTTGTTGATCATTCAAGAACTATAACATCCAAGTTCATACATAATAAATAAATCCATGGATCATGAAACATCAATGTCAATGAACCATGAAACATTGATGTCAATGGTCCAAAGTGAATAAAAAAATATTTTTATGGACCCACCGTACTAAAAAAACGTTTTTATGATGCGAACTGTGATAAAAAAACATAAAGAAACATTTAGTATGTTTTTAAGTACTAAACATTTTTTATTTTTTATTAAAAACACGTTTCTTTCCAGCTATGAAGCACATGCGTAGATTATGGGAAATGCACAAGAATTGCTGTTTCCCAAAGTTTATATGCATATGAATCACTTGTTCTTAGAGTAAATAGAGTTCTGGCAGAAAGCCATAGCTTCCCAGCACATGCCAATCAACTTGTGGAATGTTTCGGAAGAAACTCTAATCCATAAAGAATCATGAGCTTGAAAGTTCTATCTGCCAGAAGCAAACCCTCCTCTATCCCTCCCTCCTATATAGTAAAACAAAAGAATAAAAATGATGGAATAATTCACCCACCACATGGCCAAAAGATATCATGTTACCGTTTCAATGAATGGTCAAACCAGACATTTCTTTGAAATACTATGAGTGGCAGTGTAACAAGGCAATTGTTGTCAATGTAATTATAAAATGGCTCACCAAGGAAATTGCAATTTGATGCATGATTATTTTATTCTGAACCAAGGAGACTCTTTCACATAGAATATAACTTAAAAGCGTTGAGCCCCCTTTTCTATGTAACACAAGACATCTAATGTCTATAATGAGAACACAAATAAAAACAAAGAACCATGATTATCCTTCCCTATGTGTGTGTGCACATGACAGAGAGAGAGAGAGAGTGTGTGTGTGTGTGTGTGACGCGCACGCAGACGCATCTGTGTGTGCATGCATATGCATGGGCGCAAGCATGGACGCAGGTGTGAGTGTGGGTGTGGGTGTGGACGTGGGTGTGGGCATGGGCGTGGGCCTCTGGGTTGGGGGGGGGGGGGGTGTGTGTGTGTGTGTGGTGCATGCGTGTGTGTGTGTGTGTGTGTGTGTGTGTGTGTGTGTGTGTGTGTGTTGGGGGGGGGGGGGGGGGGGGCATGCGTGCATGCATGCATGTGCATTCCGTGCCTATGCATGTGTGTGTGTGTGTGTGCGCGCGCGCGCGAGCGACAGTATAAAGAATGAGCAGTACCTTTTTTTCTTTTTAAGGTGTTGCTTGTTATTTATACCACCACCTCCCCCTGTAACTTTTGTGCCAAAGTCACTGCTGCCCTGTTGCATGGACGCAGGTGTGGGTGTGGGTGTGGATGTGGGTGTGGGCCTCTGGGTTGGGTGTGTGTGTGTGTGTGTGTGTGTGTGTGTGTGTGTGTGTGTGTGTGTGTGTGTGTGTGTGTGTGTGTGTGTGTGTGTGTGTGTGTGGGGGGGGGGGGGGGGGGGGGGGGGGGGGGGGGGGGGGGAACGGGGGGGCACGCATGCATGCATGCATGCATGTGCATTCCGTGCCTATGCATGTGTGTGCGCGCGCGCGCGCGTGTGTGTGTGTGTGTGTGTGTGTGTGCGCGCGCGCGCGTAACAGAATAAAGAATGAGCAGTACCTTTCTTTCTTTTTAAGGTGTTGCTTGTTATTTATACCACCACCTCCGCCCGTAACTTTTGTGCCAAAGTCACTGCTGCCTGTATTCTCCTTGCTCGCATAGTTCCCTGGTATCCATCAGACATCCTCTCCTGGATTTCTCCTGCATGTTGTACCATCCACTTTAGGTTTTCTGTATGTCTTGCCAGCTGAGCTGCTTTCCACAGACACCCCCCCCCCCCAGAGTATGACATCCATCATATTCTTTTCTCCTGGACTACTGCTTTCTGCCGCATCATCCACCTTAAGTTCTCTGTATGTATTTCCAGCTTAGCTGCTTTCCACAGCTCCCATGTGCTTGTCAGCAGACCTTTTTACTTCTTCAAGAAGTGCTGGTTTTTCCAGAGCCTTTGCTGATGGTCTATCTGTGCCAAGTTGGCGGATGTTAACTCTTATCTCACCAGCTCCCTTAAGTTTGCTGCCTGTTGTCAGTGTCCTCACCCCGGGCCCGGGGGGGGGGGGGGGGGGGGAGAGACAGAGAGAGAGAGAAAGAAAGAAAGAAAGGTATATTAACGTCTTCCAAAGGCCAAACTTGGCCTATGAGACAAAATCATATACAACTGTGGTAATCTCTGTGTAGCAATGGAAAGGAAAAAAATACTCGCTACACAAAACTGTGTAGGCGGAAAACAGCAAAGGATGGTGGTACCTGTAATGAGGAGGTAGTGGGAATAAAATAATGGTGCCTCGGGGAGAGTGGCTCTGGCTCAGCAGATAATGACCACCTGATACAAAGGGGAGCCATGAGGGAGTGAATATGTATACCCTAAGTGCTGATGATGGGTGGAGGTGGGTGGAGTATATGGTACATCGGCGGCGGTAGGAGTGCCTCCTGGAGGAAGCCTGTCCAAGTGGTGGTAGTGCGCCTATACTCCATCATGTAGTCGTGGGCTATCCTGATGCGTGAGATATCCTCCTGGTGTAGTCGTGGTCGTCGGTACCCAACCAGATGTGGTCGGCGTCGCACTCTCTGTGCCGCTGCCTGCTGGAGTGTGAGCCCTATGCCTCTGGGAGGCGGGTCCGTCCGATGTGGACCAACGCGCTCAAAATACTGAGTAATAGTCTGCTGGGTACTCACCCATGTCTGGTGTGTAGGCTCTAGCATCTGATCTCGTCTCTCATATGCAGCCATGAGGAAACGCCCCATCCTCGAGTATGCCGGGCATCTGATAACGAGGTGCTCCTCACTCTTTATCTCTGTATGGCATACTGGGCACCACCTCTCCTCTCGAGGGACTCCTCTAGCCCGACCCCTCTCGATCTCGAGCTGATGTGATGAAACTCGAAGCTGCCCAATGATGACTCGAAGGTGGTGTGATAGGTATGTCTGCATGTAGCGTGGAGTCTCAATGAAGCCCTGGTCTGAAATCCGTAGAAAATGCTCACGGTAGTGAAGCATTTTCGGTGTCAATGTCCTCCCCGGGTTCATCCATGTCCTCTGTATGTATGTATGCCATATCTCCTGAGGGATGATCCTATTTCTCTCTCGGTGAGAGAGTGAATAGGTGGGAGCCTGGGAGTCATACTGTACTGGTGGTAGTCTGTCTATGTCAAAACCATGGAGGGCAAGCCAATCCCGTGTCTGTGCATACCATGATGAGGTGTCTCCGGCTAGTGCCATGTCGTGTGATGCTTGGAAAGCTCTGTAAGTGATGCGCTCTGTGTCCATGCTCTGGATCCTGTGTAATAAGCATACTGTTTGGAAGAGTGCCTCTACTAGCATCGGTGGTGCAGCAAGCTCTGCCCTAATGATATCATGGGGTACCAAAGATTTGCAGCGGATGAGTCTAGCAATCATGAGAATCTGCGGTCTCTCTAGTGTTGTCCATGATGATGTAGCTAATCCCGGTCCCCATATAGCTGCACCATACATGAGTGCTGGGGTAACTAAAGTGTCGAAGAGCCACCCCTTTTGTGCAGGGCTCCTGAAAATATGCCTGGTGACACTGTCTCTCCATCAAAGCTAGCGCTGCGTATCCACGTGTGATGCGATCACGGGCTGCCTGAGACATGGAGAAAACCCCAGAGGCTGCTGTGAAAGTCACTCCCAAGTAGACATATGAACCAACTGTCTCAATGGGTCCGCCTGCCGCTGTGAAAGAACTGTGTCTCCTCACCTATGCTGATGTATGGAAGATCAAAACCTTGGTTTTACCAAGGTTCACTGATAACCCTCTATGTGTACAAAAATCATCTAGGCCGTGTAGGTGACGCTGTAGACCCTCTGCAGACTCTGAAACGAGCACAATATCATCAGCATATAAAAGAATATGGATAGTAGTCCCTCGTACCTCAATGCCCTCTCCTCCTTGCTGCCATATGAAGTCCACTATCTCGTCAATGTATAAACCAAAAAGGGTGGGTGAGAGGGGGCACCCTTGCTTCACCCCGATGGTGCTAGCAAGTGAATCGGATAGACCGCTTGGGCATCTGACTCTACCTGATACTCTCTCAAATAAGGCGTAGATCCCCCATATCATCTCCTCTGGAGCCCCGATATCGTGTAGACTCCTGAAGAGCCTCTCCCTGGGAACTGTGTCGAAGGCTTTGCGGAAGTCCACAAAGCAACAGTACAATCTCCTCTTCCTCACTCGTGCCTGGTCAATCAAGCATCTCAAAGTGAAGATGTGGTCAATGGTAGAGTAATCTCGTCTGAATCCTGCCTGTCCCGGGGCCCTGACACCCTTCCTCTCGGCAAGAGTGCTCAACTCTGTCTCTAGCACTGCCCCATATAACTTGGCTAGTATGGGGCCAATCATGATCGTCCGGTATGTGGATGGATCCATAACATCACCTGACTTATGAATGGGCACAATGGTGTGCTCAGTCCATGAGTCAGGAAACCCTTCAACCAATGCTCGGTTGAAGAGGTGGGCAATGAGCGGTGCTAGGGTCGTGCATCCGTAGATGAGATGCTCTGCCTCTAAACCGAACTGGTCATGGGCCCTTCCATGCTGTAGATGGGCAATGGCACGGCTCACCATAGTCGATGTGAAGAAGTCACATGTAGTGGGGCATGAGCTCTGTGGCATGGGAATGGGGGACTGGTCAGGGATCTCGTATAGGTTCTGCGCATAGCTATGCCAAGTGCTCGGGTCTCGAATGGGTGTCTGCTGTCTCCTCTCTCTCAGGTGTCCCCATGCCACTGCACTATCCCGGCTCATGAGCAAGTGATAGATATCCCAGTACTGTCTCTCCTCCCATTCTCGCCGCTTGCGACGGGTAAGGCTCTGCATGCGTCGCTGTGCCTGCCTGTGTGTAATATCCCCCCTATGCTCTAAAATCCGTAGGTGCTTCTTGAGCTCTCGACAATATGTATCGTACCAGCGATTTTGGGGCATGGATCCAGTGCGTGGAGGGTGTGTATGTGAATGGTGTGGAAAGCTTTGTAGGGCTGAGTCATGTAGGATAGTGGTGATCTGCGATGTGAGTGTGTCTAGTGGTGATAGTGGGTCGAGGGAGAGTAGGCGGGTGTGTAAGTGGTGTGCATAAACATGTGAGAGCTCGTGTATGAAGTGTATTGTGGTGTGTGGCTCAATGAGTGTGGGAGGGTCTAATGCAATATGAGATGAAAGTGTGAATGTGATAAATGTATGGTCAGCACCGAGTGGACGTCGTCCAATACTAAGTGAGGGAATAAGTGAAGCTCCAGAAATGGTACCCAAAATGTAGTCAACCGTGCTCTCGCCTCCCCCGTGAGGGAAGCAAGTAAGTCCACCTGAGCCTGGCCAACGGTGCATCCCGTTATATATAACGAGACGATGTCGACTGCCTAGCTCAAGTAAATGTCTGCCATACCCGGTGGTGTCTTGACCCATATCCGCTGACACTCTGCTGGTCCCTGTCTCGACTGGATCTCTACTCCTCATGATATGTGGATGCTCCATAGCATATGACTCGCACTGATGTGACTGGGTGCGGCCGTTGAAGTCCCCCATGAGGAAGACTTCACCTAGGGTGCTGTAATGTAGTATCTCATCCGAAAGTGCCGTGTATGGTGAATCTCTGTCCCGAGTCGGTCCCCCATGGTCATATCCTGCATATCTGGATCCCCCTGGTGGGAAGTAGCATATGGCAATGTAGACCCAGCTCTCCGGTGCTGTCTCCATGCGAACCCACATGTATCGTGCCTCCTCGTCTCTACCTATGATGTGGATCCGGCTCTGTATCTCCTGTCTAAATATGATGGCGACTCCCCCTAATCCTCGTGTTGTACTCTGTCTTGCGTGGCCCTGAATGCAGATTCCCAATGAAAGCCTGCAATGTGTGGGAGGCTTCTTTCGGGGCTCTCATGAGTCTCTGTGATGCAAGCAAAGTCATGCATATCTAGGATCTCCTCAAGTCGGTCTGGCCGTGTCCAAAGTGCTCCATTGCAGTTCCACACTGCTCCCCTGAGTGGTGACGTGTGGTGTTGCCTCATAGGCCGTGTATCCCTATTTGATAGGGCGTCCACCTATAAAGACTCTACCGTCGCGGTAAAAAGCCTTCTTTCCTTCTCTCCTTGCCTGTAAGATCTGAGGCATACATGCCTTTCTGTGCCCTATATGCATTTTTGTGAGGTCCTCGTCCATGAATAAAGATTCACCTGGAAGTCTTCTTAGTATGGATCGCTTTTTGAAAAACGCAATTCTATCCTCTGCTGATGTCATGTGTAATATAAGAGCTCGAGGTTTTGTGTGATCTTTTCCGGCTCTCCGGGCATGGGTGAATGGCATATCGCTATATCCTAGTTGACGACATATATGTGATGCATCAGCCTCAGCAGATGTTCCTTCAGGGAGGCATGTGATCCTTACATGTAGTCTACGGACCTGTCTAAGTCTCTCCTCTTCAAGTGTGTCTTGCACCCTGATGTATTCATCTTTGATTGCCTCTTCCTTTACTTCTTTTTTAATACTTTTGCATACGACTTCAACCCAACTGTTTTGGGTTGATTCTACCTCTGATCTGACCTTCTTTTGGAGAGAGAGAGAGAGAGAGAGAGAGAGATAGATAGAGAGAGAGAGAGGGGGAGACGGAAGGGGGAGGGAGAGGACAGAAGAAGAAGAAGGGCAGAAAGAGAGAGAATGAATATGAATGTTTTCTAGAGGCCAAACTCAGCTATGCTTGGAGTAGGAAAAATCATTTGATAGCAATGCATCCCGTCTGCTCGGTTTACTGACCTCTGGCCATCCAAGCTATGCTGGGAAGGGGGGGGGAGAGAGAGAGAGAGAGAGAGAGAGAGAGAGAGAGAGAGAGAGAGAGAGAGAGAGAGAGAGAGAGAGAGAGAGAGAGAGAGAGAGAGAGAGAGAGAGAGAGAGAGAGAGAGAGAGAGAGAGAGAGAGAGAGAGAGAGAGAGAGAGGGAGAGGACAGAAGAAGAAGGGAAGAAAGAGAAAGAAAGAAAGAGAAAGAAAGAAAGAAAGAAAGACTTTTTAACGTCTATTAGAGGCCAAAATCGGCCTATGAGACAAAACATATACATCAGTATGATCCAAACCACTGTGATCCAAAACGAAAATAAAGTGTGAATACTGCAAACGGGTATAAAAGGAGGGATAGTAGCTGGCATCAAGGGTGTGGGCTGCTATGGGTATGCACTCTATATGCTCAATGGGTGAGATACAAATATGATATGCATAGGGAGGGGAGGCTCGATGGTATCACAACCCCCTAAATGCCTGGAGTGGGTGTAGGATATAATGCATCGGTGGGTAAGGCATCATGGCGATCCTCAAAATGCTCTGGGCGTCCAAATCGATAGGGGTGCGCTGCTGACGTCTCTGTATCTCCATGTCATGGCGTGCGTGAATCGCCTGAATCTCTCTCTGATGTGGACGAGCTCTCCGGACAAGGGGTCTCGGTCGTCGACGCTGTCGTCTAAGCTCCTCTGCTCTGTGTAATGTGACACCCCGCATCGAGCTGGGCCCTCGAGTGTATGTGGGTCTGAAAAAATCTGTAATATAAGTCTGAGGGGGGGGGGCCAGGTGTATCTCCATCTGCTGCTGGAGGAGTGATGCGCGGTGGTGCTGGAGCTCTACTAGGAAACGACCTAGAGGGCGCTAGTCCTCTGTCCCCAATAAAGCCCTGATCTCTCTAGACCCCCTGAAGAGCTGTGGGTAGCGGTCTCTGATGTCCTCATATGCCTGGCATCTACATGTGTAGTGCTCCTCGTCCTCCACCTCCTCTCTACATATCCTGCATAATCGCTCATCCCTGGGGGTATGTGTGGCTCGCCCAATCTCAATCTCGAGCTGGTGTGATGATACTCTGAGCTGCCCAATGGCCACTCTCTCAGCTCGTGCCATATATGTATCCATGTATCGTGGTCTCTGAATGAAACCATCCGCTGTCACAGTCAGGAAGTGCTCTCTGTAGTGTTGCCTCTTTGTGGGAAGAGGCTCCCGTGGTGCTATCCATGTCTCCCTGACGTGTATCTGTAGTAGGTCCTGACGGATGATCCTATTCCTCTCCGAACGAGAGAGGGTAATGTGGGGGGAAGAGAGGTCATACTGAAAAGGGGGGAGATCCGTAATGCTCATGCCATGGTCTGCTAACCATCGGTAAGTCTGTGCATACCATACTCTCTCATGCCCTGTCTCTGCCAAATGTCTAGAGCTCTCAAATGCAAGCCTGGTGAGTCGGCTAGTGGGGAGCTCTCTGACTCTCAGAATAGAGGTCACCAACTGGAAGAGGGCCTCCACTAGCATCGGTGGTGTGCCAAGCTCAGCTCGCATAATGTCATGTGGAACGGAGGGCTTGCTGCGCAGCAAGCGTTATATCATGGTGATCTGGGGCCTCTCAATCTGCGTCCACATCGCCTCTGTGATCCCTGGTGCCCATACTGCTGCTGCGTACATCAATGCGGGTGTCACTAGAGTGTCAAAGAGCCACCCCTTAGTCCGGGGCTCCTGAAAATGTGGCTGAAAGCAGCGTCTCTCCAATCCTGCAAGTGCCGCATAACCTCGCATCAATCTCTCTCTCGCAGCCTGTGCCATGGAGAATACCACTGTGCTGCCCGAGAAGGTGATACCTAGGTAGACGTAGGAGTCCACTACCTCTATCTGTCCTCCAGCTGCTGTGAAAGAGGCGTGATGGCGTACTGTCCTGGAGGTATGGAAGATCATGACCTTGGTCTTGCCAAGGTTCACTGTGAGTCCTCTCTCCATGCAAAAGGTATCGAGCGCCTGTAAATGTGACTGCAACCCCTCTTGTGACTCTGAGAGCAGGACAATGTCATCAGCATATAATAGGATATGTACTGGCGTACCTCCGATGTCTCCTCCTCTCCCTCCTGCTCGCTGTATATACTCCGTGATCTCGTCGATGTAGAGACCGAAGAGAGTGGGTGAGAGGGGGCAACCTTGTTTCACACCAATGGTGCTAACAAGGCTGTCTGATAGACCGCCGGGGCAGCGTACCCTGCCTGTGACTCGTGCATACAAAGCGTGGATGGCCCATAGCATGTCTGATGGAAGCTGTAACTCCTGGAGCCTCCGTAGTAGTCTCTCTCGAGGGACCATGTCGAAGGCTTTGTGGAAATCCACAAAGCAACAGTATAGTCTCTGCTTCCTCGCCTTCGTGCTCTCAATCAAGCAACGAAGCACGAATGTTTTCTAGAGGCCAAACTCAGCTATGCTTGGAGTAGGAAAAATCATTTGACAGCAATGCATCCCGTCTGCTGGGTTTACTGACCTCTGGCCATCCAAGCATCTCGATAAAAGTGGCTTTACATTTTATTCCTTTCCTCATTTGGAGGCCTGGGCTCGTCTCTACAGGATTCATTACAGTGGGCATCTACTTGTTTCTCGAACTTGGGACATTATATTGCAGAAGATCTTTTGGGATTGAACCACGTCCCTTTGTCATTACAGTTTGGCAGCCCTTTCGTTGCTCTTTTGCTTTGCTAGTATATTGCGCAAAGACACATTGTTATTTACCAGTCCTGAACTTGGATAACAACCCTACTGTTCTATTTGCTTCAGAGAGAATTTCTTATGCATTATCACTAGAAACAATTCAATCGGGGAAATCATATCCAAAAAAGGCATCAAATCCAAGTCCATTGTATTCTGCAGAAGATTGCATGAAATCATTTGAGATCAGGAAACTTTTTCTATCTATATAAAAGACTATGTTGGAACTAGAAATCCTAGTATTAGTATTGGAAGACAGTTCAATCCAGTATGGACAATCAGACTAACGTAATTCCACAGCATTAGTGCCTATTGGAGATTCCTTAGCATTCACAGGATATGACCGATAAGCAATCAAAAATGTATTGATGGTATCCTAATTACATATATTTCTACATCTTAGGAAGTAAGATCCCTGTAAGATTGGGTTCACACTATCAAAAGTAAAATATGTTCCTCCATAACTTAGTGCGGGATCTGAAAGGAGACTGCATTGTAGGAAAAATATTTATTAATATTCGCATAGCTTTATAGCTATTACCCATTCAATAAGAACTACAGCTTCTCACAAATAGAAATGTACAATGCCTGGTAAAATTTATGTGTCCAACATACTTTCCCAGCCTTATACACAGAGACTCTCCTGTGTAGCTATCTTAAAAATTTAAAGAGCAACATTTAGATAGCAAAATTATTAAAAAGTACAAAGCACGTCTGAAAAATGAAGTTACCAGTGAAATGTATGCAGCATGACCCTGTTTTAATCAAACTATCTTGAGGGAATTGGTATTAGAGAACCTCCTTTTTGGACATATAAATACCGCATATTCACATAGTGTATTAGAGAACCTCCTTTTTTTTTACTATCAGCTGATTCACATAGTGTATTAGAGAACCTCCTTTTTGGACATATAAATACCGCGTAAGAGTTATATTTTGGTTCTTTATCAAAATCATCCAGCCATAATGACATTAATTCCAGTGTCATAAAAGAAAAATTACTGCGAATCCTTAAAACATTCTTTTCTTCCATCAGAAAGGAGAAAGAAGACTAAAAGATCAATGGTTAACACACCTAGTAACTGCTGGTGAATACTCATTCCATACTGCATATCACGTAGGACACTGAGCTAGACTAATTAACATATAATTAGTTTTCATATGTAATGTATATTATAGAGTCAAGGCAACATTACCATAAATGTGTAAGCATAAATGTGTCCAGTCAAATCGCTACCAGTCATAACTATTGTGGTGATATGCTGTTTCAAAGGGAAGCAATGGAAAGTGATTTCACTATTTAAGTGACTACATAAAGATGGAAAATGGGGTGAATGCGGGAGAGTGTACTTCCACTTCTGCTCAAAGTGTCATATGCCATTTCCCCATATATAAGTCTCAAGACGAGTATAATTAGTATTGTGCAAGAACATCAGGACGTACTCCTGCTAATAAACCCTTATTTTCATTTGAAGGGAACACTTTCCCCAGTGTATATGCACTGTCACACTATGAACAATACTATATTTGACAGAGAAAGCATGCAGATACTTAAGACATTGGGAATGCTACAAAGTGTTCATAGACTATGTATATCTCGTAACAAAACCATTTACTTATTAAAAAAGTTCACCAATAATGCCCAAAGGAACAAGTATTCTTAAAAAATTTATAAATATATACATAACATAAATAAATTATTTACATAAACTCATACGAAACTTTCACTTCCTATTTATGAAGAAGCTTCTATAGTACTATAGATATAAACAAAGGGCCACATACTGAAATGAATGGAGAGAAGAGGTTAAAATCATTCAGAATTTATTTGCACTTGGGGGACGATAGGGAATGGTTTGTGTGCTACCACTTAAAACGTCACCTTCACATAGGCATGTATGTATGTATGCATGTATGTATGTATGTACGTACGTACGTACGTACGTACGTACGTATGTATGTATGTATGTATGTATGTATGTATGTATGTATGTATGTATGTACGTACGTAGGTATGTATGTATGTATGTATGCATGCATGCATGCATGTATGCATGCATTTATGTATGTATGTATGTATGTATGTATGTATGTATGTATGTATGTATGTATGTATGTATGTATGTGTATGTAAAAGTGTGTATGTGTGTGTATGCACATGCGTGTGTATGCATGTGCATGTGTTTGTATATGTATGTATGTCTATGTATGTGTGTGTATGTATGTAGTATGTATGTATGTATGTATGTATGTACGTACGTATGTATGTATGTATGTACGTACGTATGTATGTATGTAATTGCATGTATGTATGTATGTACGACAAGTTTCACCTTCAACAGGAATAACCTCTAGCAAATACTCATAACCTCTGCTTGGTACTCCTTTTTTGTTTTCAAATAAGTACATTCCCTCCTTTTTCACTCTTCTTATGTCACTTACTTGAATGAGCTCTTTCGTTCCCTTCTTTCTCGATTTCAGGCTTGGTATTCACGTCAATGCATTTTTCTTTGCATCATTATCATAGCATAAGTTTCTGTCAATCTTCTCTAAATATCATTAATAAACAGGTATCTCATTGTTTGATTTTGGGTAGCTCTTCAATTTGCATGTGCATTAGTTTTTTTCCTTTCTTTTTTCTTTTCTTCTTTCTTTTTTTTATATCTTTGCTTCATTCCCTGGAATTGTAAAATGGACTCAATGACCATGCACTTTCATCAATCCTCTTCGTCAATTCTCTGGTCAATGATCTCCACGGTTCTGATTATACCCCTCTTACATTCAATTCTTGGAATAGAATATCGACAATGTTTACATTCTCAGCTTGAACATCTCTCTGAAATAGAATACAATTAGTAAGTTCCATCTTGTCAAGGATAAGGTAAAGGCCCTATTTATCAAAATCCTCCTTATGCCATATTCCGCTATTAGGAGATGGGACCACTTTAAATCTGTTCCTGTTGTAAATCCACTTCGCTAAGACTTTTGACATTATGGACATTGATAATAACATCATGCATCCGATTCATTCCAAGTAAAAATTTCAAGGATTATTGTTTGGATTTGTGATAAGGCATAAACTTTTGTTCAAATTTACGAATACCTTACACGACGTATTGAACTCCATCATGGTATTCCTCAAGGTCACCCCATAAGCCCTTTCTACTTTTCTTTTGCAACATCTGTTGCAGCAGTTCGCAAATTGCAAGGGTTCTAAGGTTCAGTTCTTGCCGCACGTTTGGTTCAAAAGAGTCATTCCGATTCTCTTATAAGAGTTAACTTATGCACTTAGGTATTTTGAGATTCATGCTGGTGGACGCTTGAGTTTACATGCCTTCTTTCCCTCCTGAGCGTATTCAAGCAGCCATTCTTGCTGAGCTTTGAAGCTTTCCCGAGCCATACTCTAAGCATTTGCCACTAGTTGAAGCTTGGCACCTCCATTGAGACACCCATCTTGCTGCCCGTGAGGTAGAGTGCTAAACATAGCTGAGTTTGGACACACACCAAGGACGAGTGAAACATACATAAGCTCTACACTTTGACACACATGAAGGCCAAGTTGGCTACACATAGCTAAGCTTGGAGAGCTTGGACACACATCAAAGCATCAATCTCCATCACAGATTGAAGCTCTTATCGTGGTGATCCACCTATATTCTTGGATAGCCTTGGGAGTGCGTAGGTTGATAAAAATCGAATTTGAGTGACCACTGACACTTGCGCCCAAGTTCATTGCCTTTGAAGTTCATTGAGCCTTGAACCTTTCAAGTTTCATTATCCATATCCATTGCCTTCCATTATCCATGATACATATCCCATGTGTGTGTGTATGCGCACGCACACGCACATACGCGTGCATGCACATGTTGCATGTGCATGTTGCATGTGCATGTGCATGTGCATGTGCATGTTGCATGTGCATGTGTGCATGTGCATGCCCATGTGCATGCGCGTGTGTGCACGTGTGCGCATGCGCGTGTGTGCGAGTGTGCGCGTGTGCGAGTGTGTGCGCGTGTGTGTGCATGTGCGTCTGTGTGTGTGTGCATGTGTACGTGTGTGTATGTGTATGTGTGTATGTGTATGTGTATGTGTATGTGTATGTGTATGTGTATGTGTATGTGTATGTGTATGTGTATGTGTATGTGTATGTGTATGTGTATGTGTATGTATGTATGTGTATGTGTGTATGTGTATGTGTTTTGTGTGTGTGTGTGTGTATGTGTTTTGTATTTGTATGTGTATGTGTATGTGTAATGTTTGTGTATGTGTATGTGTATGTGTATGTGTATGCGTGTGTATGTGTATGTGTATGTGTATGTGTATGTGTATGTGTATGTGTATGTGTATGTGTATGTGTATGTGTATGTGTATGTGTATGTGTATGTGTATGTGTGTGTATGTGTCTTAAGTATGTATGTGTATGTGTATGTGTGCTTGTGTGTGTGTGTGTGTGCTTGTGTGTGTGTATGTGTGCAGTGTGCATGTGTATGTGTGTGCGTATGTGTATGTGTATGTGTATGTGTACGTGTATGTGTATGTGTATGTGTATGTGTATGTGTGTATGTGTGTGTGTATGTGTGTGTGTATGTGTATGTGTATGTGTATGTGTATGTGTATGTGTATGTGTATGTGTATGTGTATGTGTATGTGTATGTGTATGTGTATGTGTGTGTGTATGTGTATGTGTATGTGTATGTGTATGTGTATGTGTATGTGTATGTGTATGTGTATGTGTATGTGTGTATGTGTGTATATGGACATGTGTACATGTGTATGTCACATGTGTATGTGTGGATGTGTATGTGCATATGTGTATGTGTATGTGTATGTGTGTGTGCATATCTGTGTGTCTGCATATGTGTGTGTCTGCATATGTGCATGTATGGGGGTGTGTGTGTGTGTGTGTGTGTGTGCGCGCGCGCATGTGTGTGTGTGTGCGCGTGCATGTGCATGTGCCTGTGCATGTGCCTTTTCATGTGTTGTGTGTGTGTGTGTGTGTGTGTGTGTGTGTGTGTGTGCGCGCGCGCGCATGTGTGTCTGTGTGTGCATGTGCATGTGTGTCTGTGTGTGCATGTGCATGTGTGTCTGTGTGTGCATGTGTGTGTGCATGTGCATGTGCATGTGTGTGTGCATGTGCATGTGCATGTGTGTGTGCATGTGCGTGTGCATGCATCTGTGTGCATGCATCTGTGTGTGTGTGTATGTGTACATGTATGTGTACGTGTATGTGTATGTGTGTGTGTATGTGTATGTGTATGTGTATGTGTATGTGTATGTGTATGTGTATGTGTATGTGTATGTGTATGTGTGTGCACTGTGTTTGTGTGTGTGTCTGTGTATGTATGTGTATGTGTATGTGTGTGTATGTGTATGTGTATGAGTATGTGTATGTGTATGTGTATGTGTATGTGTATGTGTATGTGTATGTGTATGTGTTTGTGTATGTGTATGTGTATGTGTATGTGTGTGTATGTGTATGTGTATGTGTATGAGTATGGGTATGTGTATGTGTATGTGTATGTGTATGTGTATGTGTATGTGTATGTGTATGTGTATGTGTATGTGTATGTGTATGTGTATGTGTGTGTGTGTGTATGTGTATGTGTATGTCTGTGTGTGTGTGTGTGTGTGTGTGTGTGTGTGTGTGTGTCTTTGTCTTTGTGTGTGTGTATGTGTATGTGTGTGTGTATTGTATGTGTATGTGTATGTGTATGTGTATGTGTATGTGTATGTGTATGTGTATGTGTATGTGTATGTGTATGTGTATGTGTATGTGTGTGTGTGTGTATGTGTATGTGTATGTGTATGTGTGTGTGTGTGTGTGTGTATGTGTATGTGTATGTGTATGTGTATGTGTATGTGTATGTGTATGTGTATGTGTATGTGTATGTGTAATATGTATGTGTATGTGTATGTGTATGTGCATGTGCATGTGCATGTGCATGTGCATGTGCATGTCTGTGTCTCTGCATGTGTGTGTGTGTATGTGTGTATGTGTATGTATGTATGTGTGTGTATATGTATGTGTACGTGTATATCTATATCTATCTATCTATCTTTATATATACATATACATACATACATGCATCTCTCTCTCTCTCTCTCTCTCTCTATCTATCTATCTATCTATCTATCTATCTATCCATCTATCTACCTCTGATTGACAAAAGATACACCCATGTACATTTACTTGTCTCATAGGCGGCGACTCCATCAGGAGGACATCTCCCGCATCAAGATAGCCCACGACCACATGATGGAGTAGAGCCGCACCACCACGACTTGGGTCTCCCTCCTACAGGAGGTACTGAGTCCGTTGTCGATGTACCACATACTCCACCCTCTTCCACCCATTTGTACTAGTTAGGGTATACATATGTATACCCTAACTAGTACATGTGTATGTGTGTGTGTATGTGTATGTGTATGTGTATATGTATATCTATCTATCTATCTATATATATACATACACATATATATGCTCATGAGTCGAGACAGTGGAGTGGCATGGCGACATTTGAGAGAGAGGAGACAGCAGACACCTATCCGAGACGCGAGCACTTGGCATAGCTATGCACGGAGTCTATACGAGATCCCAGACCAGCCCCCCATTCCCAGACACAGAGCTCACGTCCTACTACCTTTGACTTCTTCACACCCACTATGGTGGGATGCGCTATTGCCCGGCTGCAACATGGCAGGGCCCATGACCATTTCGGTTTACAGGGAGAGCACCTCATCTATGGAGGCACGACTCTCGCACCGCTCATTGCCCACCTCTTCAACCGTGCATTGGTTGAAGGGTTCCCGGACTCATGGACTGAGCACACCATAGTGCCCATTCATAAGTCAGGTGACACTATGGATCCAGCTACATACTGGACGATCATGATTGGCCTATATTGGCCAAGTTATATGGGGCGGTACTAGAGACAGAGTTGAGTACTCTCGCTCAGAGGAAGGGTATCAGGGCTCCAGGAAAGCTTTATTTTCCATATACATGAAAGCTTCATCATGGTCATTTGATGAATTTTCTAGTAACTAGATAATGGCTAGGCTAACTATCATTTCAAGAACTGAAAACAGAGGGTTATTTTGACTTCAATATGCTTCAGCCTTCCCATATTTGTGCATGGGCATTGGGACCAAATTCCAATCCAAATGTTGTATTTGCATGGAGTCATGGACAGAATATTGTATACAGTATACATACTCATTGTTGTTTTTGTACAACTGAAACAGAGGGTTATTTCAACATATTGTATTTTATATACATACGAGTATATCAACAACTAAAAACAGAGGGTTATTTTGACTTCAATATGCTTCAGCTTTCCCTTATTTCTGCATGGGCATTGGGACCAAATTCCAATCTAAGTGTTGTTCTTGCATGGATCGTGGACAGTATAGTGTATACAAGGTACATACCTATTGTTAGGTCACAGATGACAGAACCTTTGTTACACAGAGAACTAACCACATATTGTAAAAATAATATATGAATGAGTATGTGCATGCGCAAAAGCAGAGAATATTGTAACAGGAAACTCATCTCAATGGGGATGAAACCCATCAGAAATGATTTAAACTGTTTTGTATTATTTTCTCCCCTAACGTGCTGTGATAGCTTTGGCCTCTTCCAACTCCAGCAAATTCTGGTGCTATTCAACATTTTCATTAAGCATACCAGCTGTGACAGGTTTTTAGGTGTCCACAATCCGTGATATATTTGTGTGTGCACTCAGGAGTCAACACTGTTTGCTTGGAGTCTGACAGGGGGAAGCAGCATTATCTGAATGCATGGAGGCTGAGGCTTGAGCCCATAAGATAGGAACCTTGAGGTATTGGCAACAGGAGCTACTGATGGACCGCAACAAATATAGAGTAATGCCAAAATTCCTATGCTAAGGCTCTGGAAATGAACAAAAAAAGCTTTCAAAAAATTACCTGCAATGGTCCCGTCAGCTACCAATCAGGAACGCATAAGTCAGGAATAGAATATCTGACGTCAGCTATAGTTAGCTGACGCGTCAGGAAACAACCATGGATTACTCTACTATTGATCACATCTTCACTCTGAGATGCCTGATCGACCACGCAAGGGTGAGGAAGAGGAGATTATATTGTTGCTTTTGGACTTCCGCAAAGCATTTGACACTGTTCCCACGGACAGACTCGTCAAACGACTACTTGATATCGGAGCTCCGGAGGAGATGATATGGGGGATCTACACCTTATACGAGAGAGCATCTGGTAGAGTCAGATGTCCAGGGGGCTTATCTGATCCACTTGCTAGCACTATCAGGGTGAAGCAAGGATGCCCTCTTTCGCCCACCCTCTTTGGTCTCTACATTGATGAGATAGTGGACTTCATACAATAGCAGGGGGAAGATCGCATTGAGGTATGGGGGTCCACTGTCCATATTCTTTTATACGCTGAAGATATTGTATTGGTTTCACAGTCTGCAGAAGGTCTGCAGCATCATCTACATGGCCTAGATGACTTTTGCAGACAGACACAGAGGGTTATCTGTGGACCTTGGTAAAACCAAGGTCATGATCTTTCATACATGAGCACAGGTACGCAGACATAGTTTGTTCACAGCAACAGGTGGACCGATCGAGGTGGTCGGATCATATGTTTACTTGGGAGTGACATTTACAGCAGCATCAGGGGTCTTCTCTATGTCTCAAGCAGCCCGTGACTGCATCACACGTGGGTACGCAGCACTAGCTTTGATGGAGAGACAGTGCCACCAGGCATATTTTCAGGAGCCCTGCACAAAGGGGTGGCTCTTTGACACTTTGGTTACGCCAGTGCTCATGTATGGGGCAACCATATGGGGGCTGGGATTAGCTACATCAGTATGGACAGCATTAGAGAGGCCAGAGATCCTCATGATTGCCAGACTTATCCGCAGCAAGCCTTCAGTACCACATGATATCATTAGAGCAGAGCTCGCTGCACCATCGATGCTAGTTGAGGCACTATTCTAGACAGTATGCCTATTACACAGACTTCGGAGCATGGATACAGAGCGCATTGCTTATCGTGCTTTCCAGGCATCACGTGATATGGCATTAGCAGGCGACACCTCCTCATGGTATGCACAGACACGAGACTTGCTGGCCCACCATGGCTTTGACATAGAGAGGCTACCACCACTACAGTACGACTCACATGCACCCACCTACTCGCTCTCTCATCAAGAGAGGAATAGGGTCATTCGTCAGGAGATATGGCATACATACATACACAGGACATGGGTGAGCCCTAGGGCTACTTTGCCACCGAAAATGCTCTATTACCGCGAGCATGTTCTACATATATCCAACGCAGCTTCATCGAGATTCCGAGATACATGCAGACATACCTTCCCCACAACCTCCGAGTCAAAGCCACGTCTCCCCAGCCTTTTACCAGCCCTAAATAGATTTGTGTAGCGATATACTTGTTATTTCATTTCATTTTCTACACATGGTTACTACACTTGTAATGGTTTTTGTCTCATAGGCCAAGTTTGGCCTCCACAAGACGTTAATATGACTCTCTCTCTCTCTCTCTCTCTCTCTCTCTCTCTCTCTCACATATTCAAAGAAGATACACCTATGTACATTGATGGCCGAGTTCGGCCTCCTAATAGACGTAAAAACCCTTTTCTCTCCCCCTCCCTCCCCCCCTCCCTCCCTCCCTCCCTCCCTCCCTCCCTCCCTCTCTCTCTCTCTCTCTCTCTCTCTCTCTCTCTCTCTCTCTCTCTCTCTCTCTCTCTCTCTCTCTCTCTCTCTCTCTCACACACACACACCACACGAACAGAGCACTTATCCTTCAGTTCTCAGATGAGGCCAGGAGGAGAGACTTTCTCAGACGACGGGCGGTACTACGCACTACACCGGGCACCCCCATCTATTTGGATGACGACCTCACACGGATGCAGGTAGAGCACAGACAGGCATGCATGCCACGTGTCCTCCAGGCCAGACGAGAGGGACATCGTGCCCTCTACAGAGACGGTCGGATCATCATTGATGGACGGCCCATTGACTAGGGATTCGCGGCCTATGAGACAGCACACTAGGAGGTGCACATTGCAGTCTGGAACTACAATGGATCTTTATGGACACATCCAGGGAGCCTCGAGGAGGTGATGGAGGGCAGAGACATTATCTTCTTGACAGAGACACACGAGAGCCCGGGGAGGAGCCTACCGAGGATTGAGGGCTATATGTGGGAGTCAGCTCACCGCCGCCAGATGAGACAGCACACCACACAGGGATCAGGAGGAGTAGCCGTGCTCTATAGACAGTCGTTACAGCACATGGTACAGGTGGTAGCCAGAGACCCAGAGGCACGTTTCATGTGGATACGCTTGAAGCTGTCAGAGGAGAGAGCAGCGTACTTCGCCGTATGCTATATTGCACCCATTGGTTCACGCTTCACGCATTCCCCTGTGCAGCTATCAGGAGGGGAGGGACCAGACACCACATCGCCATATGACTGCCTTAGTGACACGATTATGGAGTATACCGGGATGGGTGAGGTCTTCCTTGTAGGAGACTTCAGTGCCCGCACTCAGAGCCACCAGTGTGATATCTACGACTTTGACGACCCTGAGATGCTTCGTACCATAGAGGACATGCCTACACTCAGAGCCTCAGCCGACACCGCCACACCCACCTTATATGGCCGACACTTACTCCAGATGGGAGCAGCACACCGTCTCGTTATATATAATGGGATGGAGAGCTGGCCCACCTCGCACGGTCTCACCTGCATTCCACCCACGACACCACAGGGGGGCAGTGTGGTAGACTATGTTATCGGACCTCCGGAGGCGACACATCTGATCACCTCATTCACTATCCCACCCTTACCGATTGGAGCTGATCACGCATATCTTGCCCTATTCATTCGTGGCTCACCATGCATACCCCACCCCGTCACCATACAGCCACGAGCCCGTACCACCATTCACTTTAGACATGAGCTAGCACATATCTATAGCTCCCATGTTCGAGAGCGCATCTACTCCCTTGATCCCTCTGCCTCCTTGGACACCCTCACCACCCACTTCTCCTCGATCCTCCATACATCCGCTACTCTCAGCTTCCCATACACCACCCACAGCACTGCACATCCGACACGGCTGGGGCATACACCCCAGAATAGATGGTACGATGAGGAGTGTAGGCGACTATACCGACATCTCATAGCACAGAGTATCTTGGGATCCATCACAGAGAGGGAGGCACGACGACAGATGCGAGCCCTCACACGCCGGAAGCGGCGAGCTTTCGAGGAGAGACAGGAGGCAGAGTTGATCGACCTTCTCATGAGTAGGGATTGTGCCACCGCGTGGAGGGCACTACGTGAGCCACGTCCACCTACACCCATAGCAGATCCTTCGACTTGGCACACCTACGCCCAGAGGTTATATGACGTCCAAGGACAGCCACCATTACCGATTCCTTCCACACCGCGTCCGGTGATATCCACCCTCTTCACAGCAGGCATGGTACGACAGGCCATCCATAGGCTACAGCATGGCCGTTCTGCAGACCACACGGGGCTACAGGGAGAGCACTTTATATACGCAGCAGATGTAGTTTCCCACTTGATCGCCCATCTCTTCAACCGTGCTTTGGTTGAGGGATTACCCGACTCATGGACTATGCATACCATTACGCCTATCCATAAGTCTGGCGATATGATGGACCCAGGGAACTACAGGACTATTATGATAGGCCATATCCTGGCCAAGATCTATGGGGCAGTACTAGAGGCAGAGCTCAGTACACACACTGAGGCAGCGGGGATCAGAGCACCCGGCCAGGCAGGCTTCCGCCGCACTTTCTCCACCATCGACCACATCTTCGTGCTTCGTTGCTTGATTGAGAGTGCAAAGGCGAGGAAGCAGAGACTATACTGTTGCTTTGTGGATTTCCGCAAAGCCTTCGACATGGTCCCTCGAGAGAGACTACTACGGAGGCTCCAGGAGTTAGAGCTTCCATCAGACATGCTATGGGCCATCCACGCTTTGTATGCACGAGTCACAGGCAGGGTACGCTGCTCCGGCGGTCTATCAGACAGCCTTGTTAGCACCATTGGTGTGAAACAAGGTTGCCCTCTCTCACCCACTCTCTTCGGTCTATACATCGACGAGATCACGGAGTATATACAGCGAGCAGAGGCCGAGGAGGAGACCTCGGAGGTACGCCAGTACATATCCTATTATATGCTGATGACATTGTCCTACTCTCAGAGTCACAGGAGGGGTTGCAGTCACATTTACAGGCGCTCGATACCTTTTGCATGGAGAGAGGACTCACAGTGAACCTTGGCAAGACAAAGGTCATGATCTTCCATACCTCCAGGACAGTACGCCATCGCGCCTCTTTCACAGCAGCTGGAGGACAGATAGAGGTAGTGGACTCCTACGTCTACCTAGGTATCACCTTCTCGGGCAGCACAGGGGTATTCTCCATGGCACAGGCTGCGAGAGATAGATTGACGCGAGGTTATGCGGCACTTGCAGGATTGGAGAGACGCTGCTTTCAGACACATTTTCAGGAGCCCCGGACTAAGGGGTGGCTCTTTGACACTCTAGTGACACCCGCATTGATGTACGCAGCAGCAGTATGGGCACCAGGGATCACAGAGGCGATGTGGACGCAGATTGAGAGGCCCAAGATCACCATGATATCACGCTTGCTGCGCAGCAAGCCCTCCGTTCCACATGACATTATACGAGCTGAGCTTGGCACACCACCGATGCTAGTGGAGGCCCTCTTCCAGTTGGTGACCTTTATTCTGAGAGTCAGAGAGCTCCCCACTAGCCGACTCACCTGGCTTGCATTTGAGAGCTCTAGACATTTGGCAGAGACAGGGCATGAGAGAGTATGGTATGCACAGACTTACCGATGGTTAGCATACCATGGCATGAGCATTACGGATCTCCCCCCTTTTCAGTATGACCTCTCTTCCCCCCACATTACCCTCTCTCGTTCGGAGAGGAATAGGATCATCCCTCAGGACCTACTACAGATACACGTCAGGGAGACATGGATAGCACCACGGGAGCCTCTTCCCACAAAGAGGCAACACTACAGAGAGCACTTCCTGACTGTGACAGCGGATGGTTTCATTCAGAGACCACGATACATGGATACATATATGGCACCAGCTGAGAGAGTGGCCATTGGGCAGCTCAGAGTATCATCACACCAGCTCGAGATTGAGATTGGGCGAGCCACACATACCCCCAGGGATGAGTGATTATGCAGGATATGTAGAGAGGAGGTGGAGGACGAGGAGCACTACACATGTAGATGCCAGGCATATGAGGACATCAGAGACCGCTACCCACAGCTCTTCAGGGGGCCTAGAGAGATCAGGGCTTTATTGGGGACAGAGGACCAACGCCCTCTAGGTCGTTTCCTAGTAGAGCTCCAGCACCGTCGCGCATCACTCCCCCAGCAGCAGATGGAGATACACCTCACCCCCCCCCCCTCAGACTTATATTACAGATTTTTTCAGACCCACATACACTCGAGGGCCCAGCTCGATGCGGGGTGTCACATTACACAGAGCAGAGGAGCTTAGACGACAGCGTCGACGACCGAGACCCCTTGTCCGGAGAGCTCGTCCACATCAGAGAGGGATTCAGGCGATTCACGCACGCCATGACATGGAGATACAGAGACGTCAGCAGCGCACCCCTATCGATTTGGACTCCCAGAGCATTTTGAGGATCGCCATGATGCCTTACCCACCGATGCATTATATCCTACACCCACTCCAGGCATTTAGGGGGTTGTGATACCATCGAGCCTCCCCTCCCTATGCATATCATATTTGTATCTCACCCATTGAGCATATAGAGTGCAAACCCATAGCACCCCACACCCTTGATACCAGCTACTATCCCTCCTTTTATACCCGTTTGCAGTACTCACACTTTATTTTCGTTTTGGATCACAGTGGATTGGATCATACTGATGTATATGTTTTGTCTCATAGGCCGATTTTGGCCTCTAATAGACGTTAAAAAGTCTTTCTTTCTCTTTCTCTCTCTCTCTCTCTCTCTCTCTCTCACTCTCTCTCTCTCTCTCTCACTCTCTCTCTCTCTCTCTCTCTCTCTCTCTCTCTGTGTGCAGAAGGTCTACAGCATCATCTACATGGCCTACATGCCTTTTGCAGACACAGAGGGTTATCTGTGAACCTTGGTTTCAGAGTCTGCAGAAGGTCTACAACATCATCTACATGGCATAGATGACTTTTGCAGACACAGAGGGTTATCTGTGAACCTTGGTAAAACCAAGGTCATGATCTTTCATACATCGGCACAGGTACGCAGCCATAGTTTGTTCAAAGGAGCAGGTGGACCGATTGAGGTGGTCGGATCGTATGTTTACTTGGGGGTGACATTTACAGCAGCATCAGCATCAGGGGTCTTCTCTATGTCTCAGGCAGCCCGTGAGCGCATCACACGTGGGTATGCAGCATTAGCTTTGATGGAGAGACAGTGCGACCAGGCATATTTTCAGGAGCCCCGCACAAAGGGGTGGCTCTTCGACACTTTGGTTACTCCAGCACTCATGTATGGGGCAGCCATATGGGGACCAGGCTTAGCTACATCAGTATGGACAGCATTAGAGAGGCCACAGATCCTCATGATTGCCACACTTATCCGTAGCAAGCCTTCCGTACCACATGATATCATTAGAGAAGAGCTCGCTGCACCAGCGATGCTAGTTGAGACACTATTCCAGACAATATGCCTATTGCACAGACTCAGGAGCATGGATACATAGCGCATTGCCTATCGTGCTTTCCAGGCATCACGTGAGATGGCATTAGCAGGCAACACCTCCTCATGGTATGCACAGACACAAGACTGGCTGGCCCACCATGGCTTTGACATAGACAGGCTACCACCACTATAGTACGACTCACATGCACCCACCTACTCGCTCTCTCATCAAGAGAGGAATAGGGTCATCCACCAGGAGATATGGCATACATACATACAGAGGACATGGGTGAGCCATAGGGATACATTGCCACCGAAAATGCTCTATTACCGTGAGCATTTTCTACATATATAGGACGAGGGCTTCATCGAGATTCCGAGATACATGCAGACATACCTACCCCACCACCTTCGAGTCGTCATTGGGTAGCTCCGGGTTTCATCACATCAGCTCTAGATTGAGAGGGGTTGGTCCAGGGGAGTCCCCCGTGAGGAGAGGTGGTGCCGAGTATGCGAGACAGAGGTAGAGAGTGAGGAGCATTTCATTATCAGATGCCCATCATACTTAGACCTACGAACACACTTCCAGATAGAGGAGTCACTCCAGTTGTGCATGACTATGGGAGACCAGCGACGCTTGGGATGCTTTCTCACAGCAGCATACAAGAGGCGAGAGCGGTCACTACAGCCCACACATCAGCCACGGGTGAGTACCCAACAGACCATTACCCAGTTCTTTCAGCGAGCTGAGCTACATCAGAGAGGTCCATCTATAGGGCTCACGCTCCACCAGGAAGCAACACAGAGAGCACGGCACCGACCACGCATGGGAGGATATCGTCGACCACGACTATATCAGGAGGATATCTCACGCATAAGGACAACCTACGACCACATGATGGAGCATAGGCGTACGACCACCCCCTGGGTTGTCTTCCTTCAGGAGGCACTCAGACCACCACCAATGTACCACATACTACACCCACCTCCACCCATCACCAGTAGCTAGGGTGTTTTTACTCACATTATGGATCCCCCATGTAGTAGGTGGCCACTATCTGCAAAGTCAGAGCCACATCTCCCCAACCTCTTCCAGCCCTATATAGCTTTGTGTAGTGATATACTTTTTATTTCATTTCATCTTCTACACAGGGTTACTACACTTGTATATGGTTTTTGTCTCATAGGCCAAGTTTGGCCTCCGGAAGACGTCAATATGACTCTCTCTCTCTCTCTCTCTCTCTCTCTCTCTCTCTCTCTCTCTCTCTCTCTCTCTCTCTCTCTCTCTCTCTCTCTCTCTCTCTCTCTCTCTCTCTCTCTCTCTCTCTCTCTCTCTCACACACACACACACACACACACATATGTTTATGCACACCACTTACACACTTATCTACTCTCCCTCGATCCACTCTCACCCCTAGACACACTCATTTCACATATCACCACCATCCTTAATGACTCAGCTAGCGATGGGAATGGGAGGAGAGACAGTATCGGGATATCTACCATTGGCTCATGAACAGGGACACTGCATTGGCGTGGAGACATCTGAGCAAGAGGAGACAAGAGACACCCATTCGAGACCTGAGCGCTAGGCATAGCTATGCCTATACCAAATCTCGGACCAGCCATTGCCCATCTACAGCATGGAAGGGCCCATGACCACCTCGGTTTACACGCAGTGCATCTCATCTACGGATGCACAACTCTAGTACACCGCTCATTGCCCATCTCTTCAACCGAACACTGGTTGAAGGGTTCCCAGACTCATGGACCGAGCACATCATTGTGCCTGTTCATAAGTCAAGCTCTGTTATGGATCCAGCCACATATTGGAGAATCATGATTGGCCCCATACAGGCCAAGTGATATGGGGCAGTGCGAGAGACAGAGTTGAGGACTCTCACGGTGAGGAAGGGTATCACTCTCGCGGATGAGAAAGGGTATCAGGGCTCCACGACAGGCAGCATTCAGACGAGATTACTCTACCATTGACCACATCTTCACTCTGAGATACCTAATCAACCAAGCACGAGTGAGGAAGAGGAGATTATATTGCTACTTTGTGGTCTTTCGCAAAGCCATGGACACGGTTCCAAGGAACGTCTCTTCAGACGTCTACTCGATATTGGGGCTCCAGAGGAGATAGTATGAGGGATCTATGCCGTATATGAGAGAGTATCAAGTAGAGTTAGATGCCCAGATGGGCTATCCGATTCACTTGCTAGCACCACCGAGGTGAAGCAAGGATGCCCTCTCTCACCCACCCTCTTTGTTCTATACATTGGCGAGATAGTGGACTTCATACGGTAGCATGGGACATTGAGGTACGAGGGACAATTGTCCACATTCTTTTATATGCTGATGATATTGTGCTGGATTTGGAATCTACAGAGGGTCTACATCATCATCTACATGGCCTAGATGATTTTTGCACAAAACCAACATTCTGATCTTCCAAAAATCAGCACAGCTGCACAAGTGAGGAGACACAGTTCTTTCACAATAGCACACGCACCCACCGAGGTAGTCGGATCATATGTCCACTTGGGAGTGACATTCATGATAGCCTCCGAGGTCTTCTCCATGTCTCAAGCAACCCGTGATCGCATCACATGAGGATACACAGCACTAACTTTGATGGAAAGACAATCCAACCAAGCATATTTTCAAGGGCAGCGCACAAAGGAGTGGTTCTTCGATACTTTAATGACCCTAGCACTTATGTATGGGGCAGCCATATGGGGATCGGGATTAGCCGCATCATCATAGTATATGGTTCTTGTCTCATAGGCCAAGTTTGGCCTCAAGAAGACGTTAATATGACTCTCTCTCTCTCTCTCTCTCTCTCTCTCTCTCTCTCTCTCTCTCTCTCTCTCTCTCTCTCTCTCTCTCTCTCTCTCTCTCCTCTCTCTCTCTCTCTCTCTCTCTCTCTCTCTCTCTCTCTCTCTCTCTCTCTCTCTCTCTCTCTCTCTCTCTCTCTCTCTCTCTCTCTCTCTCTCTCTCTCTCTCTCTCTCTCCTCCCCCTCCCCCCCTCTCTCTCCCCCCCTCCCCCCACCCCTTCTCTCCCTCCCCCCTCTCCCTCCCTCCCCCCCTCTCCCTCCCTCCCCCTCCCTCCCTCCCTCCCCTTCCCTCCCTCCCTCCCTCCCTCCCTCCCTCCCTCCCTCCCTCCCTCCCTCCCTCCCTCCCTCCCTCCCTCCCTCCCTCCCTCTCTCTCTCTCTCTCTCTCTCTCTCTCTCTCTCTCTCTCTCTCTCTCTCTCTCTCTCTCTCTCTCTCTCTCTCTCTCTCTCTCTCTCTCTCTCTCTCTCTCTCTCTCTCTCGTGTCGACCTGCCCGCAGCTCCCGCGTCGATCTGCCGCCCGTCGACCTGCCCGCAGCTCCTGCGTCGGCTCTCTGCCCGCTCTGTGGCGCTAGGGTTTCCCCTGTCCTTCGGTCTGCAGCCTTCCGCGCTTGTCGGTTCGTCTGCAGCGGCGCCCGTCGGCCTCTTTCTGCAACTACCTCGCGCGCCCGTCCGTCCCCCTTAGTGGCACCCTTCGGCACTCCTCCACAGCAGCCCCCCATGCCCGTCACCGTCGCCTCCCATGGAAACCCTAACCTCCTCGAAACCCTAACCCTCGATCTCCATGTTTAACATTAAGCGAAACCCTAACTTAACCAAACCTAAGCCCAGAGCTACTTGAGCTGCTCCCGACCCTACTCACACAGCACCCCCGACCCCCTACCCAACCCAACCCCGACCGTGTCCGACACCACCCCTCCCAATCCCAGGCCCGACCCGTGTTTGCTCTACCCACATCTCCAAAGTATGTGCAACCCTAACCCTAACCCTAACCCTAACCCTAACCCTAACCCTAACCCTAACCCCAACCCTAACCCTAACCCTAACCCTAACCCTAACCTGAACTCTAACCCTAACTCCAGAACCTAATCCTAATCCCGAACCCTAATCCCAAACCCTAAGAAAAACCCAAACCCTCTCTCTCTCTCTCTCTCTCTCTCTCTCTCTCTCTCTCTCTCTCTCTCTCTCTCTCTCTCTCTCTCTCTCTCTCTCTCTCTCTCTCTCCCCACCTTAACCCTAACCCTAACCCTAACCCAAGCCCTAATCCTAAACCTTGAAATGGCTCCCATGGACCGGAAGGAAGTGGACGACCTTATTGCTAAAGCTCTCAAAGAGGCCAAAAAGGAAGCAGACCGCAACCTCAATATGGAGATACGAGAGATGATGGAAAAGTTCAAAGGGCTCGAAGAACAAGTCATGAATAAAGTCAAAGGACTGGAAGAACAAGTGAAGACTCTCACAGAAGAAAGAGACCATTGGAGGCCAGCTTACGAGCACATGAAAGAAGAGGGGGAGATCTCCAACGTGGAGATACTCAAGGAAGAAATAAAGAAGGAAATCAAAACGGAGGTAGAATCTACTCGAGAGTCATGGGTGGAAGTAGTACACAAAAGGGTTAAGAGTGAAGTTAGGGAAGACGTGCAGAAAGAAGAGCTCACACGAGTCCACGATACACTTGAGGAGGAGAGGCTTCGACACACTCGAAAACTTCACATTCGGATTACGGGCCTACCCGAAGGGGTATCACCCGAGGCAGACGCCACTGACATTTGCCGTCGACTTGGATACGAGAGCATGCCCTACACAGACGCATGGAGGGTTGGGAGGGATACATCGCGTTTGCGGGCACTCATCCTCAAGATGAGTTCTGAGGAGGCACGGACCGCCTTTTTTAGACGTCGATCAGTACTACGTGGACTACCCGGCGGCACCCTCTACATGGACGAGGACCTCACGCGTATGCAAGTGGCACACCGACGCGCTTGCATGCCACAGATACTCCAGGCACGTCGAGAGGGGAGGAAGGCCTTTTACCGTGATGGTAAGGTCTTCATAGATGGACGCCCTATCAAATAGGGCAATGCGGCCTATGAGACATCACTACACCAGGAGACACCACTCAGAGGAGCAGTGTGGAACTGCAACGGGGCACTCTGGACGCGACCAGACAGAGTCGAGGAGATCTTGGCATCACATGACTTTGTGTGCATCACAGAGACACACGAGAGCCCAGAGAGAGGTCTACCACGCATTGCAGGTTTTCATTGGGAATCTGCATTCAGGACCACGACGAGACAGAGTACAGCGCGAGGATCGGGAGGAGTGGCCATCGTATTTCGACAGGAGATACAGAGCCGGATCCATATTATATGTAGAGATGAGGAGGCACGATACATGTGGGTTCGCATGGAGATAGCACAGGGGAGCTCGATTTACATTGCTATATGCTACTTCCCACCAGGCGGATCTCGATACGCAGGACAGGATCTTGGGGGACCGATCCGAGATAGAGACTCACCATACACAGCGCTTTCAGATGAGATACTACATTACAGCACACTAGGTGAAGTCTTCCTTATGGGGGACTTCAATGGCCGCACTCAGTCGCATCAGTGCGAGGCATACGACATGGATCACCCACATCTCATGAGGGCCAGAGACCCGGTTGAGATTAGCACCAGCAGAGTATCAGCAGATACGGGTCAGGACACCACCGGCTATGGCAGACATCTACTCGAGCTAGGCAGCCGCCATCATCTCGTTATATACAACGGGATGAATCGTTGGCCAGGTTCAGGCGGATTTACTTGCTTCCCTCACGGGGGAGGTGAGAGCACAGTCGACTACATTTTGGGTACTACCTCTGGAGCTTCACTCATCCCTTCACTTAGTATTGGACGACGCCCACTCGGTGCAGACCACACATTTATCACATTCACACTCTCATCTCCGATTCCCTTAGACCCTCCCTCACCCACTGAGATACGTACCACGATACACTTCACACACGAGCTCTCACACGTTTATGCACACCATTTACACACCCGCTTACTCTCCCTCGATCCATGCTCACCTTTGGACACACTCACATCACATATCACCACCATCCTACAGGATTCAGCTCTCCGCAGCTTCCCACACCACACACATATGCACCCTCCACGCACAGGATCCATGCCCCATAACCGTTGGTATGATGCAGATTGTCGCGAGCTGCGGAAGCACCTACGGATTTTAGAGCATAGAGGAGATATTACACACACACAGGCACAGCGTCGCATGCAGAGCCTTACTCGCCGCAAACGGCGGGATTGGGAGGAGAGACAGTATTGGGATATTTACCATTTGCTCATGAGTCGAGACAGTGTAGTGGCATGGCGACATTTGAGAGAGAGGAGACAGCAGACACCTATCCGAGACCCGAGCACTTGGCATAGCTATGCATGGAGCCTATACGAGATCCCAGACCAGCCTCCCATTCCCAGACCGCAGAGCTCACGTCCCACTACCTCTGACTTCTTCACACCCACTATGGTGGGACGCGCTATTGCCCGGCTGCAGCATGGCAGGGCCCATGATCATTTCGGTTTACAGGCAGAGCACCTCATTTATGGAGGCACAACTCTCGCACCGCTCATTGCCCATCTCTTCAACCGTGCATTGGTTGAAGGGTTCTCAGACTCATGGACTGAGCACACCATAGTGCCCATTCATAAGTCAGGTGACACTATGGATCCAGCTACATACCGGACGATCATGATTGGCCCTATATTGGCCAAGTTATATGGGGCCGTACTAGAGACAGAGTTGAGTACTCTCGCTGAGAGGAAGGGCATCAGTGCTCTAGGACAGGCAGGGTTCAGACGAGATTTCTCTACCATTGACCACATCTTCACTCTGAGATGCCTGATCGACCAGGCCAGGGTGAGGAAGAGGAGATTATATTGTTGCTTTGTGGACTTTCGCAAAGCATTTGACACTGTTCCTAGAGATCGACTTTTCAGACGACTACTTGACATCGGAGCTCCGGAGGAGATGATATGGGGGATCTACGCCTTATACGAGAGAGTATCTGGTAGAGTCAGATGTCCAGGGGGCTTATCTGATCCACTTGCTAGCACTATCGGGGTGAAGCAAGGATGCCCTCTCTCGCCCACCCTCTTTGGTCTCTACATTGATGAGATAGTGGACTTCATACAGCAGCAGGGGGGAGATGGCATTGAGGTACACGGGTCCACTGTCCATATTCTTTTATACGCTGATGATATTGTATTGGTTTCAGAGTCTGCAGAAGGTCTACAGCATCATCTACACGGCCTAGATGACTTTTGCAGACACAGAGGGTTATCTGTGAACCTTGGTAAAACCAAGGTCTTGATCTTTCATACATCAGCACAGGTACGCAGACATAGTTTGTTCACAGCTTCAGGTGGACCGATCGAGGTGGTCGGATCATATGTTTACTTGGGGGTGACATTTACAGCAGCATCAGGAGTCTTCTCTATGGCTCAGGCAGCCCGTGACCGCATCACACGTGGATACGCAGCACTAGCTTTGATGGAGAGACAGTGCCACCAGGCATCTTTTCAGGAGCCCCGCACAAAGGGGTGGCTCTTTGACACTTTGGTTACGCCAGCGCTCATGTATGGGGCAGCCATATGGGGACCAGGATTAGCTACATCAGTATGGACAGCATTAGAGAGGCCACAGATCCTCATGATTGCCAGACTAATCCGCAGTAAGCCTTCAGTACCACATGACATCATTAGAGCAGAGCTCGCTGCACCACCGATGCTAGTTGAGGCACTATTCCAGACAGTATGCCTATTACACAGACTTCGGAGCATGGATACAGAGCGTATTGCTTATCGTGCTTTCGAGGCATCACGTGATATGGCATTAGCAGGCGACACCTCCTCATGGTATGCACAGACACGAGACTGGCTTGCCCACCATGGCTTTGACATAGACAGGCTACCACCACTACAATACGACTCTCATGCACCCACCTACTCGCTCTCTCATCAAGAGAGGAATAGGATCATTCGTCAGGAGATATGGCATACATACATACAGAGGACATGGGTGAGCCCTAGGGGTAAATTGCCACCGAAAATGCTCTACTACCGCGAGCATTTTCTACATATATCAGACACGGGCTTCATCGAGATTCCGAGATACATGCAGACCTACCTTCCCCACCACCTACGAGTCCTCATTGGGCAGCTCCGGGTTTCATCACATCAACTCGAGATTGAGAGGGGTCGGTCCAGGGGAGTCCCCCGTGAGGAGAGGTGGTGCCCACTATGCCAGACAGAGGT